>CM053624.1:357445142-357469595 GCA_028646595.1 Phalanger gymnotis
AACTGAAGCAACTCAACAAAATAAAAAAGAAAGAAAATGAACCTCCCTTTTTTTACAGAGATGAAGGGCCCTTTACAGCATATTAAGCATTAGACTCTATTACATACTGGTTCCCTTTACTGAACTGCTTTTCTCTCTATTTTTTATTCTACTAAGTATGGCATGCTGGGGAGGGAGGGAAGGGATATATTTGAAAATTAAAAATGGGATGCATGAGCAAAAATGATCAGTTTTTAAAAGAAATGCCCAATTTCTCAAAGGCCACCCAGCCTATCCTTTCTATTCAATTCTGAGTCCAGGTCATTGTCCATTTGAAGCAGCTGTTCATTGTACAATAGTACATTGTATATGTACTAATGGCCTAAATCTATGGTCTGTCCACATCAGAGTTTGGCCATAACCATTCTTCATCCATCCATATTTGAAAGAAGAGAGAAAGCGCTTGGTGATACCAAGGCAGCTTGTATAATAGTATTCTTGACTGTCTCATGTATGCCAGGGGTTTAGAACACTAGGCTTCCTCTCTTCCCTCTAAATTTAAGCCTCTTAAGACCTCAATAATTAGGGACTACAAGTATCCTCTGGTTATCAGCTCTGACTCTAATAATGATGTTGACTCATCTTGATATGGAACTATAAGGTTTACAAAAGGCATTTTTTATGTTGTGGGCCATCTAAGAGGGAGCAGATGGTTTTTAAGCTAACCTACCTACATAGTTCCGACCTCCAGGCTCTGTTATAATTGCAGGAATCCTAAGTCATATAGGCAGAGTCCTCTTGGCTCTAAGCTCAGCAGTTAGTTCCACTGTAGTTAGGATTTACGGTCCTTGAGAATTGGGATTGTTTCATTCTTTATATCTGTATACCTATTGCCTATCTTGCCAGGTAATCTTCAGAGTCTCCCTAAGATAATTCAAATGAAAGCTATTCAGTTTCCTGGCATGGCATTGGTAGACTGTCCAGGTTTCACAAGCATACAACAATGAGGTCAGCAACACAGCTCTGTAGACCTTCAGTTCTTATACCTCTCCTCTCCCACACTTTCTTTTGGAGCCTCCCAAACAGTTAGCTAGCTTTGGCAATGCGTGTGTCAATCTCATTATCAATGTGTACATTCCCTAGAAAGTATGCTGACAAGGTAAGAGAGCTTATCCACAGCATTCAAAACTTCTCCATTTGCTGTAACCAATGGTTCCACGTATGGGTGGTGTGGCGCTCCTGGTGGAGCACCTATGTTTTCTTGGTGTTAATTGTTAGGCCAAAAGTAGTACAAGCAGCAGAGAAGCCATCTATACTTTGTTACATCTCAGCTTCAGAGGCTGCATCGAGTGCATAATCATCTGCAAACAAAAAACAAGAACAAACATTCCCTCCACTGTGGTCTGGCTTGTAGCCTTTTCAAGTTGAAGAATTTACCATCAGTGCCCTAGCTGACCTTGATGCCCTATTCGTCCTCATTGAAAGCGTTTGACAACATGGCTGAAAATATCATGCTAAAATGCATAGAAGCAAGCATGCAGACTTGTTTCACTCCTTTGGTGACTGGAAAGGCATGTGAGCATCATCCATTATCCAGAACCCCAGAGGGCAGGGAGGGGGTGGCCGCATTGTTTGAATGCCAAAGAAACACTTGTCTAAAACACTATGGAGAAGGTTATGGAGAACTCACACAGGGCAAGCCCTCACATGGTGGTCAGAAGAAACAACATAAGGACGCTCTCAAGGTCTTTCTTAAGAACTTTGGAGTTGATTGTGTGACATGGGAGACACTGGCCCAGCATGTGCCCAGCATGTGCTCGATAAGCAAAGCAGAATTGAAGTAGCTCAGAAGAAACATAAGATGAGCAAATTTAGGAATCCACCTCAAATATTCACATGGACTATTTGTGCCCGACGTGTGATAGAACATTTCGAGCTTGTGTTGGTCTGATCGGCACAGCTAGATATGCTGTAACTTGACCCTGGTGTACTGATTTCATTTCTGTCCTCCTAGTGAACGAAGGACAAAAACCAACCAACCAACAGTGGTGTATACAGTATACACTTGACAAATCCTCTACTGTTAGGACACCTGAGATGGGGGGAGGGGGCAAAGGTCACTCTCACTATTCCTGTCAATTTATTTACTGGGATTAGTTTCTGCCCCCAGGCAGTCTAGAAGTAGAAGTAGAAGGCATTCATTTGTCTGTGACCTCTTGGGGAGAAGGAGAAGGAAAAGGAGAAGGAGAAGGGGAGAAAAGGAGATGATAGCCTCAGGCAGGGAATGACTTGACCACACTGATGATAGCCCTGGCCATTTTCCAGAGGGTAGGATACACTAACCCACCACTGATTTCAAAATTGTAAACAGGGAGAAGTTCATACATTTTTCAGGTGACTTCTCTCCTTCAGGAATATTAAAAGGCAAAGAAAATAGCTTGTGTAAGATTACAAAACTTAAATTAGGCAAACATTTGGGGTACATTCAATTTCCTTCAGTCTGGGATTAGAATGAAATTTGAAAATATAGAGACAATTTTTAAGGCATAACACGAATGTTTTTTGTTTTGTTCTGCGAGTAGTAGATACTTCCTGTCTGCAAAGGGAGATCTTCAGTGTGATACGAAGAGATTGGGTCCAGTGCTACTGAATCATTTAGGCAATATTTTAACTTATTATCATTCCAGTAAGTAGTCTTATAATGCCTTCTTTAGAGATGGGCAATAGCCTGGATTCATATATGTAAGCTACTGAGATTTGGAGTTTTTCCGCTCATCCCCTGAGGCAAGGAAATTTTGAATAGTTTGAGATTGGGGTAGGATTTTAAAAATATCCCAAGGGAAAAAAGAGGAGAGGGAGGACACACTAAGAAGGGAGAGGTGGCAGCATCAAACCACATGATTGTAGTGGCAGCATGGTGGTAGTGGTGGTGACCAGAGTGGTACAGTTTTGTGATAGCGGCTCAGCAACTGCACCCCGCCCCCCCATACCCCAAGCCACTCTTCTGGGGAGACTAGAAGACATGTGGCCAGATGCTCAGATGGTTGGAGCACTGAGATAGAAAAGCCAGACTTCTTGTTGGACACATAGAAGAACTGACAATCCTTCTCCTTCTCCTCTGCCTCACTTTAGCTGGGCATGATTGGCTGGGAGTGATTTAGAAGTAAATGACAAGCCAAAACCACATCTCCCAGACCCTCATTAGAATAGGTCACCTCTCATTATTACATTCATTCTCTCTCATCACTTGTTAACCAATCAGTCAATTGCCACCCTCAGGAACACTCACTTTTTCAAGGGCATATAAGCGTTGAGTGGGTTCTATGAGGGATCTTTTGCATTCAAAAATAACACTGATTCCTTCCATTAACGATATGCTAGAATGGTTAATAACATGATTAATTACCAAGAAATTATGTCTCTCAAACTTTCATTTTCTGGTGGGAAGAGCTGGAAGGGCTTTAGAATTGCAGTGGAATAGACTCCAGAATTCAGGGAGAGGATGGTAGAAAGGCTCCCAGTCTGCTCTACCCTCCATGGTGGGGTCTGGGTTAGGTTTGAGAATGGGGAACCGTGACCAACTTAACTTTATATCTGGAGATATACAGGCAGATTTTGTTGTATCTTTTGTTGGATTTTTGATTTAGAACTTTAAAATACTATTTCAAGGGGGGCATGGACCTCATAGAAAGGGAAATTAAAAAAAATTGTGCTTTTTCTTAGGATGCCTAGCTTTTTTGAATTTAACTGTCGAGAGGGCCAGGCCTCTTCTGGAAAATGCATCAGAGAGCACGCTGGTTACCACAATCACTGCAGCTGTTTCTCATCATGACTTTCTAGTTGGAGATCCTGTTATTATTAATTCGAACCCTGTCTTCCATCCATTTGTGGTATCTCGTAAAGCTGCATATCAGTGGGAAGTAAGTACATAGCTCAAGTGTATATTTACTTAGAAAACCAAGTCTTCGTAATTAATCCTACCCTTACCCTGCACTACCCTGTACTGCATATTATAATGTCCAAACTGTGGATGTCAGAGAGCATTTTAATAGCCTACCAAATTATACTTGAGAATGTCAATTCACATGTGAGTCATGAACAACTTGGGGGTCCACTTTGAGCCTGGGTAGTAATTGACATTAGCGTGTTAGGGCTAAAGAGAACCTATCAGGGCTGTATCCCAGAGAGACACCCTGACTTTTTTGTATAAAGGTGAAAAAATTCTGTTTGCTGTCCTCAGGTGTATGTGCACATAGGCTTAATTCTTTCGAGTGAATCACTAATCAAATGATCTCTAAGCATAGCTCTACTTGGAGTCTATGGCATGATTTCCCATTCAACATGTTGGTTTTTTTACCTACTGTCAGAACTGGAGGGTGGATGATAGCTGAGGCAGGGTGATTAATTTACCCTCTTTGCCCAGTGAAAGAGAAGAAACATGATAACAGAAAGAGCTAGAGCTACAGATGAGTGCTGGCCCTAACTCTAAACGAATTCTATCAACCCCAACCAAGTCTGGACTTCATCGACCCGCGATTGAAGGATTCAAATGTGGCTGGGGTTTGTCAACTCTGTATTGGAGAATCCATCTCCCTTTTGTCTTTCTCCATGTAAAACCCCACGTCCAGTAGGTAATTGATGACCCAGGCCTGAAGCTTGTGGAACAGACTGAGGCTGGTTATATAGAACTGTCATGGAGATGATAATTGAACTGATGCGAGCTGATGAGGTTATGAAAAGAAATTGGGGAAGGAGACAAGAAGTCCCAAAAATAGAACTTTGGGGAATATCCACAGTTAGCGGGCAAGATGTGGATCATGAACCAGTAAAGGAAATTGACAAACGATGATCAGAGAGGTAAGAAGGAAGGAATAGGTGAAGCAAACTTTTATTAAATACCTACTTATGCCAGACACCCGGCCAAGTGTTTTGCAAAACATTATCTCCTTTGATCTTCCTAAGCCCCTGGGAGGCAGGTGCTATTATTATTCCCATTTTACAGTTGAGGAAACTGAGGCAGGTTTGACTTGCACTGGATAGCACAACTAGTAAGCATTTGAGGCCATATTTGAACTCAAGTCTTCCTGACTCTAGGCGTAACACTATCCATTGCACCACCTAGGCAAGGAGATGAGCCATGAGAGAGTAGTGTTATGAACACCCAGAAAAGAAAGAGCATTGAAGAGAAGTTAATCAATAGTGTCAAATGCAGCAGATAAATCAAGAGTGATAAGGACTGAGAAAACATCATTTGGCTCCAATGGATAATCTTGAAGCTCCAATGGGATAATATCGTCGAAAATCCTTCACGAGCTGCAACATGCTAGATAAATTTCGACTATTGATGATATTGACTATTACCATTGATCATAAGGATGCTAGGCAAAGAAAACAATCGTCTCTGGAGAACTGAAAATGAATATCACTTGGAGGGTGAGAGAGAGGCTCACAATGAGTATGACTAGGAACGTATACCTAATAATAGTGATAATTAACAATAATAACTAGCATTTACATAACACTTCAAGTTTTGCAAGGCACTTTACAAATATTATGTTATTTGAGGAAGATGCAGCGAAAGAAATGTATGATTGAACAAGGAGATGGACTGGTACCATTGGGACAATGGGGGCTGAAGTAACTGATGAGCAGTGTTTGTCCTCCATTGGTATGCAGGGGAAAATGTGTGGAAGGCCACTAGCCCTTTGGGTAGACTCTTCGTGCTGAACATCTGGGAGAACCAGAACCTAGGATGGGCAGGTATGAACAGGTTGGGATCTCTGTTGTCAGAAGGAATATCTACTTCCCTAATCCACTTGAGCCTTTGAGGGTTGTTATTAGCTAATCACTTCAATGAAAGTAACCAGCTAACGTGGTTGTTTGGTGCTGTTGAGAGAGCCTATTGATCGAATTTTGCAATTAAAATTTTTTGAGATGACATTGTGAGGATTTAGTAATGGGTAGGGTGTGCCTACCAAAAAGCTGTGACTCATCATTGCATCAGTTGGATTTTTATTGTTTTAGATTAAAAAATGAGTTTCTTGATCAAGGCTTATTACCAGGCTCTATATTGAAATGATGACATTCTAATTATTTAAAACAACACACCCCCTTCCGGATTGTTTCATAACGTTAAAAAAACACATACAAAATAATGGAAAATTTTCAAAAAAAGAATAAATTTCCTCCTTTCCGAGAAATCTCAGTTCATTATTTAGGGCTTAAATATGTGAAGGTTTCTTTAATCCATGCTCTATGATTAACTTCCAAGAAACTCTCACTCTTTGGCATTTAAGGTCCTTCAGGATCCTCCTCCATTCTATCTTCTGAGGCTCGTTGCTCATATCAGCTTCCCCCATCCTGTATTCCAGCTCAACAGGCCCATTTCCCATTCCCTGTACATCTTATTCTATCTCCTAGCTCTGGGCTTTTGTGCTGCCTGTCCTCCAGGTCTGGAGCATACTTTCTTTTCACCTCTGCCTCTGAGAACACTAAGGTCATTTCAGGTCTCAGTAGAATGCCTCTTTCTACGTGAAGCCTTTCCTTATCCCCCAAGTTGGTAGTTCTTCCTCCTTCCCCCACACTACTATGTTTATATTTTGTATTTACCTATCTGTATACATCTTTTCTCCCAGTAGAACGTAAACTTCTTAAGGGCATGGACGTATTTTGTTATCATTTTTGTATTCCTAGCACCTAGGACAATTACCTGCATGGTAAGTGCTTAATAAATGCTTCTTGACTCAGGCTTTTCTCTTATCCATCTTGCCTTTTTGTGTTAAAGCAAGCCAAATGGCTTATGGTATAAGTACATGAACATCTGTAGTTGATTTCTTTTTTTTTACAGACAGATAGACAGAAAGACAGACACACACAGACGCAGACACCGGTTTGGCCTGTCCTTATCCTGGTTTGCTTTCTCCTCCCTTTATAATCTACTTACCTGCAAGTACCTCCAACGGTTGTTGTGACAATCAAATGACACAATAATTACAAAGCACTTTAACACAGTTCCTGGCACATAGTAAGTGCTATATTCAATTCAAGGTGGCACAGTGGATAGAGTGCCTGCCTTGGAGTTAGGAAGACTCATTTCTTGATTTTCAAATCCTGCCTCAGACACATGCTAGCTGTATGACTTTGGGCAAGTCACTTCACCCTATTTGCCTCAGTTTCCTCATCTGCAAAATAAGCTGGAGAGGGAAATGACAAACCACTCCAGTATCTTTGCCAAAAAGAAAAAACAAACAAAAAAATCCAACCCAAATGGGGTCACAATGAGTCAGCCATGGCTGAAACAACTCGACAATGAAAACAACAACAAATGTTCCAGGCATTATACTAAGCACCAGGGATACAAAAAGTTGCAAAAGTCAGTCCCTGACCTCAAGGAGCTTACAATCTATATAAATGTTAGCTATTGTTATTGTTGTTGTCATCATGATTATTCCTTTTAGTAGAGTAGTCATAGCTAATGGGTGAGTTGTACATATCCTAATGAAAAAAAATCAACTAGCAAAGAAGAAATGACAGAGTGGTATAGTTTAGAGTACAGGACTCGGCATTGGCCCACTTGAGTCCTAGTCCCACTTCTGTCATTAGGTAAAAAAAGAGTTGGAGTTACAGTGGAGTGACTGGGGCTATGCCCTAGGGTGCCAAATTCTGAGAGTAGTTAACGCTATTTTCAGCCCTTGAGCAGCTAGAAGCAATAGAACTTAGCACCTAGTCAGTGATAGTATTTCAAATAAGAAACTGCTTAGAAGTTAAAAAGTTAAAAAATAACAATAGCTAACATTTATATGGCACTTACTATGTGCCAGGCACTGTGCTAAGTGCTTTATGAATATTCGCTCATTTGATCCTCATACTCACCCCGGAGGTAGATGCTGTTATTATCCCTATTATTTACAGATGAGGAAGCTAAGACAGAGGTAAGTGACTGAGTGGGGATGCTCTTCCCTTGAACTACCCTCTTCTCTCCTCAGCATCTTTCTCATCAGTGACCTGGCACTGACTTGGATGGCCCACCTGAAGCAATGACCTGGTTTTCCTCTCTTTCTCATTCTCCTCAATGAAAGATGCCTCTATTGCACCTTGCCCTGAAGGCTAAATTCCTACTTATGACTATGCGTTCATCACTATTCTCTGTTCCAATTTTCTTATCTGTAAAATGGCGATGTGAAGATCTTCTATGTCTATTTCACAGGTTGCTTTGTTAAATAAAATTGAATATGGAGACATTACCCAGGAGAGACAATACAGATCCAGATAAAGACAAAATACATTTGTTAGTATCTCTTTCAATGATTTTTACAAGCATTAAGAAGTGCATATACCGTTCTATTCTGGTTTCAGCCTATCATTATCCATTGTTGAAGTTCCTTCTGCTATATTTACTCATTGGGCCAATAATTACTGTTCTTGCTAAGGAGGGGTGACTGGGCAAGCAGTCAAAAAAAATCAAACAAAACCAAACCACCCCAACAAATAGCTTCATGGAGAAACAATAGTCCAGCCCTGAAGTGAACTGATTATACAAATAAATCAATGCAAACGAGACAAGATGCATTCATGTTATGTAATCTTGAAATTGCTACCTGTCGTAGGCTGACTAAGATGTACTACCTAAGTGGATTTGAATGTACATCAGGAGAAAATGAACCAGAGTGACCTATTTTGTACATGTACATGTTTCCTGTTTCCTGGATGCCCTAATCAAATAAAATTCTCAACTAGAGAGTGAAACTCAAACTCACTATCATTGGTCCTATGTTCCCAAGTGAGTCTTACAGCATCACACATTCTCTTCTTCTTTCAATTGGGCTTTTAATCAATTAATCAGTCAAGAAACATTTGTTAAGCATCTACCATGTAAAAGGTGTTCCTCTAGGCACTGGGGCTACAAGAATAAAATTATTTGTGTAATTATTTACCAAAAATGTGATACACACAATCCTAGGATTAGAAGGGAGCTTAGTGATCATTGAGGCTATCTCATACAGCTGTGAACTGGTATATACATATATTTTGGAATACATATATTGGTATACACATATATTTGGAATACATATATTGGAAACAGCAGCAAAAATTTCTACTCTCTGACTCACTCTTAAGTTTAATCTGCATTATTAATGCTTTCCCAGTCTAGAAATCAATAAAACAATAAATCAGGCCCTGACTTGTAGCATTTGTCAATTTTCTAGGTACAGATGCTCATACTGAAAATTGAACAATTGACTCTGGTCTAGCACAAGCTTGATCCCATATTTAAGCAAGGATCCTCTGAATAAGGAATATTGTAACATCCCCCTAAAGTGGTCTGTCAGCTTCTGCTTGAAGATCTTTATTGAGGGGATAGCCTCCTGCTTCCTCCATCTTACTTTTGGATAGCACATGACGTGAGGAAGGTTTTCCTTATGAATGAAAAATGAACAGAAAAGCATTTATTAAGTTCTGGGCGCTGGGCACTTATTAAGTGCTGGGATTATAAATACAAAAGTGTGATAGTCTCTGGCCTTAAGGAGCTTACATTACTATAGGGAGGGACAACCATACATGGGGAGTAGTTGCCAGGGAAGGAGTTGTAGCCTAAGGAGTCATAGGAATTCGGTAGGACATAGCAATTGATAGGACAGTCTGTTGACATGCCCTTTCCAGAAGCAATAGTAACGTTCATTTGATTTGATTTAATGTGCCCAAAGCAAGAGGCAGAAAGTGGAATCTGGGAAAGGGTATATTCTATGGCAAGGTAAACGACAAGCTCACCCAGATGGATGGCATGTGAAAAGTGGTCAAGGTCATAGATTTACAGCTGGAAGGGAATTTAGGGGCCACTGAGTCCAACTCCTTCATTTTATAGTTGAGGAAACTGAGGCTGAGAGGTGTTAAGTGAGTTGCTCAGGGTCACACAGTTAGTAAGTGTCTGAATTTAGGTTTTCTTGACTCCAAGCCCAACCACATCCAATGTACCACCTAGCTGCCTCTAATACACAGGGTGTCCTGAAACTATTAATACAGTATTAAGCTATTTAAATTTTTAGGACCTTACAGAACCAGTCAGCCCCAGGGTAGAAATTCTAAATGGGTTAGCTTCTATTGAGCCTAAATCTGCCTTTCTGCTATTTCTATCTAGCCCTCCTACTTCTGCTCTCTGGAAGACAAATCTAATCACTTTTCCTCAAGACAGTGCTTTAAACCCCAGAAGGCAGCTATCATACCCCCTGAGTCTTCTTCAGCCCAGTTCCTTTACATGACTATCATATAGCCCTTTCTATCTTTCTGCCCTGCTCAGGAAGCTTTCCCAGCTTATCCATGTATAGACAATAGCACCTTATATAGGGCCCAATGAGGGCAGAGCACAGTCATTTTTTTTCCTGGATATCATCCCTCTCTATACTAGACAAAGGTCCATATAGTCAAAACTATGATTTTTCCAGTAGCAATGTATGACTGTGAGAGTTGGACTATAAGGAAATCTGAGCACTGCAGAATCGACATTTTCTAATTATGGTGCTGGAGAAGACTTTTGAAAGTCCTTTGGACAGCAAGGAGGTCAAATTTAAAAATTTAAAGAAATCTATTCAGATTATTCATTGGAAGGACGAATACTGAAGCTGAATATTCCGTCCACATAATGAAATGACGGGACTCATTGGAAAAGATCTTTATTTGGGAAGGATTGAAGGTAAAAGGAGAGGGGGATGGCAGAGGATGAGATGGAAATATAGTGTCATGGAAGCAATGTACATGAAATTGGACAGACTTCAGGAGTTAGTAGAGGGTAGAAGGGGCTGACATGCTGTGGTCCATGGGGTCATGAAAGGTCAGATGTAACTAAACAACTGAACAATAAGAAAATACTAGCCTAGAGAAGCATTATTAGCTTTGGGGGATGCTATATTACACTGTTGGCTCACTCATATATTGTTTATGAGCTGCTAAAACCCTAAATGCTTTTCATAGGTAATGTTACCCTGCTATTCTGTCTCCATCTTCTACTTGTGACATTGATTCTTTAACTCCATGTAGAACTTTACATTAATCCCTTGTAAATTTCAACTTTTTTGAGTTGGTCCATCTTCATAGCCTGCCAAAATTTTTCTGGACTTCAACTTTATCATCTAATATGTTAACAATTACTCAAGGCTTCGGGTCATCTACAGTTAGACAAGCATACCACTTATGCCTTCATTCACAAACACTTCAGCACTACTGGGCCAGGTATAGTTTCCTTGGGGCATGCCTTTAGAAATCTCTCTCCAAATTGACAGGAATATTCATGGGTATCTTTTAGGTCTACTTATCCACAGGTCCAAATCCGCCAAACTATTGTCATCTAGTCCTATTTCTTTTCTATCTTGTTCACATGAAAAACATGAAAGACTCTCAAGTGTTTCACTGAACTCTATTACCAAACAATCAGTTACTATTTTTTGAATTCCTGCTGTGAGGTTGGAAAGTCAGGTTGGGACAAGGTCAAAAGGAGTTTTCTGTGCTAAACAAGTGACTTAATGTTTGATTCTAGAGACAATAGGGAACCACTAGAGTTGGTTGAGTGCAGGAGTGGCATGGTCAGATATGTACTTAAGGAAAATTGCTTTGGCATCAGTATTGATAGGCTGAAGTGGTGAGAGACCTTAGAAAAGAGACTAATTAGGAGTCCATTGGAATAATCTAGATGAGAGGTGATGAGGATCTGCTGTAAGCTGATAATTATGTGAGAAGAGAGAAGAGGTCAGCTCTGAGAGATGTTGTGGAGGTAGACAAGGCAAGATTTGGCAACTGATTAGATCTGTGGGATAAAAGAGAGTGAAGAGTTGAGGATGATGCCTGGGAGACCCGAAGAGGAATGAGTTTTTGGGGAAAGTTAATGAATTCTATTTGACATGTTGAGTTTGAGATGTCTTTAGGGCATTCAGTTTGAATGTCCAACAGGCAATTGGTGATACAAGATTGAAGGTCAGGAAATTTGGGGGCTAAATCTACAGATCTGGGAGTCATCTACATAGAGATGATAATTGAACCTGTGGAAGCTGATGAGAGAGAAAAGAAGGAGAGAGGAGAAGGAGCAGGACAGAGTCATGTGGAATATGCCCAGTTAGGGGGCATCATGTAATTGATAAGTTAGTAAAAATAACTGAGAATTAGAAGTCAGATGGGTAGGGAGCAAACCAGGAGAGGATAATGCCTATCTAGGTAGAGAGGAGAGGGTGTCTAGGAGGAGAGGTTAATGATATCAAATACAGCAGATAGGTCAAGAACCACGAGAAAAGAAAACAGACAATCAGGTTTAGCAATTAGTAGATTATTGGTTTATTTGGAAAGCAGTTTCAGTCATGTGATCAGGTTAGAAGACAGCACTCTCCTGGTCTACCAGTCTAGTAGCTTTTGTTCTAGGGAACACGCCACAGAAAACACAGATACTCTTAGGGAGTAGAAAACATGCCTTATCTGATTAAAAATTTGCTTTAAGGCTTATAAGGCAATTTCCTAATATCGAGTGGGAGGCGGGTAGCACAAGTATTATAAACACTTTAAATATTTTATTTTATTTTATTTACTGAAGATCAAACTGAGATTCATAGAAGTTAGATGATTTTCCCAAGATCATAAAATGAATACGTATTAGAACTGGGATTTGAACCCAGGTCTCCTGACTTCAAGTCCAGAGCTTTGTTTATAACTGGTATAACATTATGTTGCCCTATGATGCTTAAATTTCATAATCTTCTGCTATAAGGTTGTACTGAGGACAGACATAATGCTTTCCCTAATAAAACTGTAGGATCATTATGAATTAGCAGTGTGATGAAGCAATCAAAAAAGTTAATGAAATCTTGGACTGCATTAAGTGAGATGGGGCTTTCAGGAATAAGGAGGTCACAGTCTCTCTGTACTCTGCCCTAGCCAGACCACATCTAGATCATTTTGTATGTCTCTGAGCACCATGGTTGAACACTGATAAACTGGAGATTGTCCAGAGGGAGGCAACCAGGATACTGAAGGGCCTTAATTCCATGTCGTGTAAGGCTAAGTTGAAGAAAGAGCAACTTTAACCTGTCAAAAAGATGACTCAGGAGGACCATGAGAGCTTTCTTCAAGGGACTGGAGGGCTGTCATGTGAAGGAGAGATTAGATTTGTTCTGTTTGGCCTCAGAAGGCAGGAGGAGGAGGAGGAATGGGTGGAAGTTGCCAAGGCTGATTTGACTTCCCAACATTGTGAGCTGTTCAAAAGGGAAATAGACTGCCTTAGGAGAAGAAAGGCTATGTTATAGCTGGAATTCCTTTCTGATATTAGTTGGTCTTGAAAATAGTTATTGAAGTTCCTTCTAATCTTCAAATTCCATGATTCTGTGGCACAGTGAGAGATAAATACTTTTGTTCCGTTAGGAAATGGGTTGTCATGGAATTGTTGTTCCATGTTGTTTTTGAAAAGGACCAATGACATCATGATGTTCGGGTCAGGGCACAGTGCGCTTAGCTGTGGCTGAGTCCAATATGAGTTCGGAAGGCTCTACCACATATTGGGCACAAGGAGTCCATTAGAACGTTTGGGATAGAGATGTCTCTGGATTCGCACAGCTCATGCTTCCTTTGTGCTTCTGTGATTCTTCTTCGATCATGGAGTACAGTGCTTTCTTTGATGAGGGCATGCCATGCTTGATGGTCCTGTGCTAGGACATCTCCCATATCTCACAATTGATATTAAAGTTCTGCAGAGAGACCTCGAGAGTGTCCTTGTATCACTTCTTCTGACCACAGTGTGAGCACTTGCTTATGCAAGTTCTTCAAAAAATAGTTTTTTAGGTAAACACGCATTTGGCATTTGAGCTACATACACTGCCCGTTGGAGTCGCACTCTCTGCAGCAGAGTATGAATGCTTGGCAGTTCAGCTTGAGAAAGGACCTCGGCGCCTGGTACCTTATCATGTCAGGTGATCTTCAGAATCTTCCTGAGACAGTTCAAGTGGAAGCAGTTTAGTTTTCTGGTCATGGAATAGAGCTAGACCAAAGGGCCCTGCCTGGGAATACTGCTAACGGCAGATCTCTGAAAGATCCCACAAGTCTAAGCAGGCCAGGGGTAAAGTCTATGGGACAACAATTCTATGATGACCCATTTCCCAAGGGAACAAAAGTATTTATCTCTCACTGGGCCACAGAATCAAGGAACTTGAAGATTAGAAGGAACTTTAATAACTATTTTCAAGACCAACCAATATCAGAAAGGAATTCCAGCTATAACATAGCCTTTCATCTCTGAAGGCAGCCCATTTCACTTTTGAACAGCTCACAATGTTGGGAAATCAAATTGGCCTTGGCAACTTCCACCCATTCCTCCTTCTCCTGCCTTCTGAGGCCAAATAGAACAAATCTAATCTCTCCTTCACATGACATCCCTCCACTCCCTTGAAGAAAGCTCTCACAGTCCTCCTGAGTCTTCTGTTTTTCAGGTTAAAGGAGGTTCTTCATATAACCCTCCAAGGACTCTAGGATCCAGCTACCATTGCCTATGTGCAGTTGCTCAAACATAGGGCTCTCTGTATTCCATTTCCCTGACTTTGCCCCGGTTGGCCTCCACCCCGGAATGCTTTGCTCCTTCACTTTTGTTTCTTGGTGTCCCTGGCTTCCTTCAAGACTCAGATCAAATCCCACCTTATGAAGGAGGCTTTCCTGTTTCCCCCAGTTGCTGGAACCTTACTCTTTCAGATGAGCTGCCATCTACAATTTCTATTTAACTAGCTACTTAAATATCATATCATCTATTAGAAGGCAAGCTTCCTGAGGTCAGGGGCAATCTCTGCACTTCTTTTCATCTTTGGTGCTTAAGAGGCACAGCACCTGACACATAGTAAGCCGTATAAGCAGCAATAGCAACTACAAGCAACAATAAATGCTTGTTGATCGACTAGATGTCTAGGTAGAGATGGTGCAGGGTCAAACCAATGATAGAGTCAGCCCAGTAAGATTAACTACTGCCGCATTACCAAGAGGGGCAAAGCTAGGGTTCACCAAGTCGATGTAGCCTGGTCCTAAGTCTGATGAAATGTACTTGCTTGTCTTCTGCCCTGTTTCGTACCAATTGTTGGGTGTGGAAGGCTCTGGGCTCACAGTTGTGGATCATACTCAGAGGGTGGGCAGAAACTTCCAGATGGACCTTGACCATGACTGAATCAAGGATCAAGAGGGTAAAATTATTTTGCCATCAGGATAGAATTAAAGGAAAGGGATTGGATTCACAGAAAGACCTAAACCACATACATGATAAAGGCGATTTTCACTGGAGTTTTCCAATAGAATAAAAGATGTGACATCTGTTTTTCTGGTTCTCCACCAACTGGGTCACTTTTGAGACCAGAATTTCACAACATTTGCCAAGCAAATATTCAACTTGGCAGCCAGTGAGGAGGCCCAAGCACAACTGTCATAGCAGGTAGATAAGTAGGCCTAGGGTTAATAAAAGCTTATTATTTATAATTTTGGGGGGAAGGAAATTCACTCTCTGGTCCTAGAGCTTATGTAAAGTCATTGCATTTTCATTCAACTCAATCCCACAAACATTATTGAGTGCCTACTATGTGCAGGTGACAAGTGCCGGGGAGACAGACAAGAACAATCTCAACTCTCAAGAAAAGACCACAAAAGGTAAATAGATAATTTAGGGCAAGGGAGAGGATGTATGACTAGGGGAATGGACCTTGAAGGAAACCAAGGATTCTAAGAGGGATAAGTGAGGATGCTTACTCCCCTGGGTTCTAGTTATGGAGGATGTGGTCTTTGCAAAGGTATGGGAAGCTGGGCTTGAGGAACAGCAAGTGGAAGGTGGAGCCTCTGGCAGGAAGGAATGTGAACTGAGTCCATTGGTAGGTGGTTTAGTGAAATAGTTTTATTAACTTTGAACCTAAGTAATTCCAACCTGATTTTAATAGGACTGTTTTAGTTTTCCGAAAAAAACCAAAAATATAATAAAGCTTTTGTGGGAAAAACTTCCTCTACTTGGTGTCCTGTTTAAATGATTTTTTCTTTTTACAGTTAATTATGGTTTCTATCATCTGTATCCTATTTTGTCTATGCCATGAGATCACCTGTATCTTGTTAGAACGGATGTTTCTTGACAATGACCTTGTTGTTTTGTACTGCCATGTATTCTTGTAAACATTTTCTTTGATTTTTGTCGCTTTTCTATATTAAAGGAGCCCTATAGGAAAATTGGGTTGAATTGGTACTCAGAATTTTCTCTTTCTGTGCAACTTTCTTGAATTACAAGTAAAGAATCTATTTGCTAATGACCTTATTTTGGTTGTTTTCTTTCAGAACAAAACATTTATTAAGTACTTACTGTGCTCCAGGCACTCTGTTAAAAACTGGGGCTACAAATACAAGCAAGCAAGATGGTCCCTGCCCTCAAGGACCTTGCATTCTAATTGGGGAAGATAACACATAAGTATTATTGGAAGAAGAGGTTGAAATGGCATGGAATTTGGAGGCTGGTCTGAAAAAAAAAAGGCACAAATTCACTTCTAGGAGCCTGGGGACCAGGCCAGATTTTCCGTAGGAAGGAGATTCAGACAATAGCAGGAGTAAAAACAATAGTTGAGTGGGTATGAAGCGATGTTGACAAGTACTCAGGTCCAGGAAATCTTCTCAATCCTCCTAACAAGGTGTTACCCAGCATCCACCCCTATCCTCTCACTGCACCCTCCCGAGTAGGATTCACTTCCAAACAAAGGCTCACCTCCACTAAGATAACGTGATTGATGGAGATGGTCTTGTCTCCTCAAGTTGCCTAGCTCTCCTGATGAGCTTTCTACATGGAAAATCTCACACCTTGAACTATATCTCTTTTGATTAGCTGATAATGACCAAAGAACCTAAGCTGGACTTTGAAACAGTGTCTTCCTACACTTTGGTGATCTATGCCCAGGACAGTGGAGGCAGCTCCGCATCTCAGACCATTTTAATCCAGATTGTGGATGTCAACGAACCACCAACTTTCATTGGATCACTCTCTCAAGTTGACCAAGGTATAGAGGATTATTTATTTTTTAAAACGTATCTGAATGATTCGGTTTATGCATAAGCACACACCAAAGACTGGGGTTATCCTGTTTTTGATATTATCTCTGCTTTTGCTCTCCTTATTTATAGAATTCATTTGGATGCCACATTCTCTACACATGTGACCTTAGGGCTATCTATTCAGGATCTAGTTTGTAGACATTAGTTTTACTTGCTTTTCTTCTTTGTGACCAAAGAGACACTTGCCCAGTCAGCCAGCCACTGCTATTTATTCCCTGCCAAGACACTCACGAGCCACACTATGGTAGGTAGGCTTTCTCCTGAGTGACAGAATCTCAGAGTTGAAAGAGAGTCCACTGGTCATTTAGTCTAACTCAAGCTTGAAAACCCACTACAGTGTATTTAAGAAGTGGTCATCTAGCCTGGGCTAGTTCTTTTCATTTTTTAAGATGTTTTTCCTCATAGACACCTTATGCTTTCCCCTTGTCATTTCATTTATTGCTTCTAGCTCTGTCCTCCAGAGCCAAGTAGAACAAAGCTAATCCATCTTATACACGACAGCCCTTCAAATACCTGAAAATAGATCTCATGCTCTCCTTATGCCTTCTTTCTTCCATTCTGACCATCCTCATTTCCTTCAGATGATTTGTATATTTGCCAGATCTCAAAGGCCCATTCTTCTTGGATGTTCTTCTGCTCATCTACATCCTGCCTAAATGGTGATGCCCAGATTAATAAATAGCATTTATATAGTGCCTTAAGGTTTGCAAAGCACTTTACTAATATGACCTGGTTTTATCCTCACAGCAGCCACGGGAGGAAGGTGCTATTATTATCCCCACTACACAGGGGAGGAAACTGAGGCAGATAGACATTACATGACACTTGTCCAGGGTCAAAACTAGCAAGAGCCCAAGACTGGATGATTTGAGCCAAATCTTCCTGACTCCTGCTCCCACACTCTATCCCTTCTGCCAGAATTAAACACTTCACTCTGTCTGTGGTCTTAGCTGACTACGTTTCCCTATTCCCGGATGTTCTACCTCAGAATGCCACTTAAGATTGTCAAGGTTTATTGGGTGTCAAATCACATCTCCTGGTTGCTAAAGAAATAAGCTTGGGAGCAGACTATTACCAGTCTTCTGCTTTTGGTGTGGCTCGTTAGAAAATCAGATTGTAAATGGGCTTAATGATTAAGTGCACCTTTCTCAATATTTCAAAGTGATGAAGTTCACTTTCCTGTACCTGCAAATAAATATGAGCTCTCGTTTACATTGAATTCCTTTGCAGAATGCTTTCCTCAGGTTGTACCAACATTGTAAAGTGGGGGGTCAAAGCATTATTATCTTTATTTTACAGTTGAGGCCAAGAGAGGTTAAGTGACTTGCCCAGGGTCACACAGTTGAGGCAGATTTCAAACTGAGGTCCCCCAACTCCAAGTCTAGCCTTCTTTCCTCTAGATGGATAGGGTGGTGGCCCTGGAATCAGAAAAGGTATGAGTTCAAATCTGACCTCAGAGTTATTAGCTACAAAAAACAAACAAACAAACAAACAAACACCTCTGCCTGCCTCAGTTTACCCATTTGTAAAATAGTAATAATAATAGCAGCACCTACCTCCCAGGGTTATTGTAGAAATTAAATGAGACGATATTTGTAAATTTTTTTTGTCAACCTTAAAGCACTATAAACAATGTTGTCACTATTCCCTAACTGCCTTGGAAGGGACAACAGGAGAATGAAGGGGAATGACAATAACTACCTTTTATTTCAGACTTACTGAATGATTTACAAAGTCCTTCCTTCTGAACACACTGCAAGGCAATACAAGTGTAATTATTCCTATTTTGCAGGTGGACATCCTTACCTGCCCAGGTGCTGCTGGGGTTAGTGGACCCGAGTTTAAATCCTAGTGAGAGAGAGCTGTTTCAGTTGAAGGATAGGGTTGGAAGGCAGATTGCAAAGGATTTAGAGGAGAGGGAGAAAGAGAAAGTAGAGGTGCCTTTATCAGTTTTGCATGCCTTGTCAGAGTTCATTCTTAAAGGAGAGCTAGAGGACCATAGCTGGCAGAGATTATAGGATCAAATGAGGGGTTTTTAAGGATGGGAAAGGTGAGACTTTCCATAATTAATTCAGCAGACATTTATTGAGCACTCACTTACTATGTAAGGTTCACCGTTAAGTACTGAAGAGGATACAAAGGGGTATGAAATGAATTTTTGCCCTCTTGGTCCTTGCATCTCTCAGGTGAGGGGAGATAAGGACCCAAACACACTGTAAAATTAACAGGAACGACTGACATTCATATAAATGCTTGAAGGTTGACAAAGCACTTGGTACACATTTTCTTATCTGATCTTTATAAGAAACTCATGAGGCAGACACTACAGGTATCATTGTCCCCTTTTTACAGATGAGATGACTGAGGCTTAAAGACATTCAGTGATTTGCCCACAGTCCCACAGATTGGGAATTCAAACTCTATGTCCAACCCACTTACCAGGGCTGCTTTTCTAAAGACAGATAAAGCATTCATTAAGTATTTACTAGGTGGCAGGTTGATGCTAGCAATCAAGATAATCCCTGTGTCCAAGAAGCTGGTGTCCTAATGGAGAAGACAGCACTCAAAGATGTGCTGACGATCTGAGGCTGAGGGGCCAAGGGGAAGCAGGGAAGTATTGTGAGCACGTGAGAAATAGCTAGCTAACCAGCAGAGCTCCCAGTGTACCTTGCTGTCATTCTAAAGCAGGAATGTGTATTAAGTACCTAAGAGAGATGCAAACAGCTGGGAGATTAAGGGAAAGGAGCAAGAGCCTCTAGTTAGAGAATAATACCTTAAACTTTCACAAAGCTTTGCCGTTAATGAAGCAGTTTTGCCTGCATTATCTTATTTGATTTGCACACAACGCAGCAAGGCAGGCAAGGTATGTATCATCATGCCTTTTTTACAGATGAAGAAATAGACCCAGAGAAGCATCTAGGCCAGTCAAAATCAGCCTTAGAATTCTGGTCTTCTGTCTCTCAATCCAATGGTCTTTCCATTAGATACCACACTAGCTCCCTATTGAATGCCAACAATGCCTTTAACACTACCTAAAACATACTTGGATGTCATTCTGCTTTTTAAATTTAGAGTAGCTTGGGACACTGGACTCATGCTTGAATATTTTACCTCTCCTGACAGTTACAGAGATTTATATTCCAGAGGACGCTGCTGTAGGCACAATCCTTTACAGAGTGAGAGCCAAGGACCCGGAGAATGCCACCTTCAAGGTAATTTATGTTGTTTGGACTAAGAGCCATGAGGCTTGGTTGTTCCCATTTGAGGCTATATCCACACGATAAAGCAAAGGCGAAAATTGGCTCAATCATTCTGGCCCATTTAATTATGGGGCATTGTTGAGCCCCGAGCTTGCCGAGAGATTGCCTGAGCTCTGCTCCATTTCATTCTCTGTATAACAGACAGCTCCAAATGATAGTGATGGCAATTTTGTGCCACAAGATCTTAGTACTTTTTATTTAGCTCCCTTGTCATCATGGCTGCACACAAACGCTTTTGTTTTCTGACAGAACTAGTTATTGTGATCTGAATTGTGATCTGAGCTATCAGTTTTGTAATGGACCAGATATCTACATTTTCTCCTCTATCACCCCAACCCCTGATGCATAACTTAAGCCATTAGTCTAGCTAAACATTGAATTGTAGAAAAGTGGATTCATATAGTGGATAATGTTATGGTGATATGAGACATTCCCTACTTCCCCAGTTACTTCTATGTCCAAGTTCTGTTGATTCTTCTTCTATAGTATGTGTCTCCTAGAGCTCTCCCTTCTGTGCCTACCACTAAAACCATGGTCCTCCATGAACTTTAGGGCTTCCTCCCTTATTTCCTTGATCTTAGTCTTTCCCTCTTCTAATCTAACCTCCATACCACTGTTGGATTACTTTACCTCATGCACAGGTCTGAATTCATTGCTCTACTCCTCAAAAACCTTCAATGGCTCCCTATTTCCTGCTGAATAATTCCACATTTCTTCATCTAGCATTAAAGGTTCTCCTCCCTCTAGGGTCGACCAGCCTTTTAGCCTTATTTCTCATTGCTTCTCTTTGAATACTCTATACCAGAGGTGTCAAATACACAGCTTAACCATTTCTTGCTGGTCTTGGAGAGCTGTGCAGAGCATTGAGAAGTTAAGTGACTTGCCCAGGGTCACTCAGTCAGCAAATTAGGGGTCAGAGACAGGACCTGTTCCCACACTGAGTTCCTGATTTTGAGGCCATCTGTCCAGCTGTTTCCTGTCTAGCTTTTCCTAGGCACAGATGGAATGTTTGTTGAATAAATGAATGAATGTTGTGATTTTCTTTTACCTGGTAGATGGATAGAACAGGATATTACATCAGCTTGTTGGCATTTGTTATTGTTGTTCAGCAATGCTAACAAGGACAACAAATATTGATCAAGCTTGGTATTTATTTATCAAAACACAGCGATGGCCCAATGCACGTGAACAACATGGAGATAATTTCTATCCTTTTGTTGTTCAGTCATTTTGCTGTTGTGTCAGACTCTTTGTGACTTTGTCAGGGGTTTTCTTGGCAGAGATACTGGAGTGCTTTGCCATTTCCTTTTCCAGCTCATTTTACAGATGAGGAAACTAAGGCAGATGGGGTTAAGTGACTTACCCAGGGTCACACAGCTAGTAAGTGCCTGAGGCTGGATTTGAACTCATGAAGATTAGTCTTTATAACTCCAGGCCTCTCCCTATCCACTGCACCCTTTAACTATTCCTTGTTACCATTTATCATGTGCTGTTTCCCCTAAACTGAGGAATAAATACAGAAATTAACTATGTAGTCATATTATTACCAAAGCTAGTATTAGAATAATAGAATTCATGGTTTTCCAGCAGTTGTATTGGAGATATATGTCGATATATTTAGGATCCATGTTTTCTTCCAGAGACAGCCAATGACATTAGAAGCCTCATCAATGCTGTTTTTTTTTTAAGAGCATTGAATAAACTCTGGTAATTACATAAAGAAACGGCAGCATTTTGTCAGGCTCCCACACACAGTCTTCTCACCCTCCTCCCAATAACTCAACACCCTATCTGAGAGAGAATTGGAAAGGTCACAGCTTCCTTTGCAACATATAATTACATCGCCTAATCATGCGTCTCACACCAAATCAACGTGTACGAGATAATAGTTTTGAACTCGCCACCAGGCAGATCTACGTGCTTGCAGATCAGATGGCACATTTCAACTGCTTTTCTGGTGTTCTTGCTAGAGAATTATCTACTCCCTTGCCCTTTTCTCAAGGGAAAACTACATCATAGCCAAATAGGTAAACTTGTAATATAGCATGCAATCACAATGGTTTGCTAGCCGGTTAATGGCCCCAACTCAATCTAGATGAAGGC
Source organism: Phalanger gymnotis (assembly GCA_028646595.1). Classification (NCBI taxonomy): domain Eukaryota; kingdom Metazoa; phylum Chordata; class Mammalia; order Diprotodontia; family Phalangeridae; genus Phalanger; species Phalanger gymnotis. The sequence goes on from CM053624.1 coordinate 357,467,564, forward strand.
CACCCTGTGTTTTCTCCTACTGACTCAGTGCTACTGGTCGGAGCCCCTGTATTTTACTCAAAAGTGGGTTGGCTTATGAAGCTATAGATAGGAAGACTCACCCATCAAAATGTTGCTTAAAATTTTCACTAAATGAGGAATGACTTCAGTGGTGACGAGAGCTATGTGGAAGCCTGTATTTAATCACCTGTCAATACATCTAACCTAATTTTGTGAGTCAGAAACTTAGTAATGATTTTCTTCTTCAGACCTTCGTTTACTTTCTCTAATTAGCTGCTTCCAGCTTCGACCAATAGCTTAGTTATGAATGGCAATGGGGTATATGGTTTTAAAAGCCCTTGGAATCAGGAGCAGAGTTTAGTTATGACTAGTGAAAAAGCTAACAGTTTTGGTACTTGGGGCAAATAGCCCTCATTTCAATTTTTTAAGATAGGTTCCATTATGGGAGGGACTCCAGGACGTAGGGCAGATGGGGGGAGAGACCCGGGGACAATGTACTATAAAAGGCAAGACAGAGACCCTAGGACACTGGCCTCTATCAGTGAACCCTGGGATACAGTGAGGGTGTATCTGGGAAGTAGAGGTTGGTAGTAGGGTAAGCTGGACTGGAAGGGAAACTCTCTTAGTTGTCACTTTGGCAAGGAAATTTGGGTTTGAGTGCAGGGTTTGGTGCTTATCAGTCATGTGTTTATGCAATTCATCTCACTTCCTTTTAAGTCTTAGAGATGCTTAGGTCATGAGATCTCATCTGTTGTTTTTCAGAATTGTGCTATGTTTCCTTAAACTGGTAAAAAAAAAATAGACTTTGTCCATGTGGCTGCATTATTATTGAAGTGTGTGAAATCATGGGTCTTCAGAGTTTTCCAACAATAGTGATGGGTACTTATTCAGTACGATTAAAAACGTTTGCCTTAAAGAACAGAGACAATTATTGACACCTGAGACATGGTCCATGTTATTTCCTTTTTTAAATAGTGAATAAACTCCAGTAATTGCATCAATAGATCGGTACCTTGGTCATGTTACTCAACACAATTCAACAATCTTTTGTTAAGTGACTAGTGTGTGTCAGGCACTGGACTAGATCCTGGGTATGCAAAGATAAATATGGAAGTTCTTGGCCTCAAGGAGTTTACATTTTCCTGGGGGTGGAGAGTGGGGAATAACTGTTCTTAGCACAGTCCCTGGCACATAGTAGGTGCTTAATTAAATACTAGTTGACTGACACAGATAAGTAAATATAAGATACATGGAAAATAAATGCAAATTAATTTCAAGGTAAGGGGACACTAACAGCTGGGCATCAGGCAAGGGGTAGCACTGAGGATCACAGATCTACAGCTGGCAGGGATCTCAGAGATTCTAGTCCAAATATTTGAGATACCTGGGCTTAATCTTGAAGGGACCTAGGGTTGCTAAGAGATCATAGGTGAAATGACAACTCCTGCTACATAGGATGAAAGGGCTAGAGATAGAAGGGGACCTCAGGGGCTGGTTAATTCAACTTCCTCATTTCACTGGTGAAGAAACCGAAACTCAAAGATTTATCCCAGTTCATTTGGGGAATAGCATTTGAGGCACTTCAGCTGATCCTTGAAGGGAGTTTGGGATGTTAAGAGGCAGATGTGAGCAGAGAGAACATTCTAGGAATGGGACACAGCCTGGGCAAAGACATGGAGGCAGGAGATGTCATTTCATACATGGAAGAAAACAGACAGGCTCGGAACATAAAGGTATGAGAGGAAATGAGGAGAAATGAGTGCGGAAAAAATAAATTGGAATCAGACTATGAAGGTCTTTAAATGCCAAACAGAGGAGTTTGTTATTCTCAAGTAGGCATGATATCATCAGGGCTGAAGGGTGAAGGTTATTTAACAAGCATTTATTAAGCCAGACATTCTGTGCGGTGTTGGCCCAAACACAATTCTTACCCTCAGGGAGCTCACCTTTAAAAATGCTTTTACAAAGAAATGATTAATTCAAATATAATCAGATAAAGTACAAAACCCCGCCAAATCTCAGGGGCCTAATC
>CM053624.1:357470095-357487545 GCA_028646595.1 Phalanger gymnotis
TTCCTTCCTTCCTTCCTTCTTTTCTTCCTTCTATCGGGAGTGTGTCTACCTTTGCTGGACTTCTAATTTATTGCTTCCAGTCTACGGTATGGCTGAGAACCAGATAGCCAAGACAATTAGAATTGTTTCTAAAGAGTTCTTAGGCTCTGAAGGAAATTCATGGGTGTGCTTTTGTGATGCCTCATTATTTCACATCCTTACAACATTCTTATAACAAAGTGAGTGAGGTCTAGTGAACCAAGAGTCAGATGACTCAGATAGTAACACTCCCTCTACATCAGTTGTTCTTAACTTTGTTGGGTCATGGACAGTCCTTTGGCAGTATGGTGAATCTATGGACCCCTTTTCAGAATGACAGTTTAAAAATATTATTTAAATAGCATTTAAATAATATTATTTAACATATTACTAAAATTTTAAAAGTAAATAGATAGTACGACAAAAGAAACCAATTACGTAGAAATATAGTTAATGAAAAATACAAAAAAGGACTGAGCTAAGGACCCCTGGTCTTTCTTATTCCTATCTTACTGTGTGGCTTTGAAGAAGTGGCAACTTTTATCTCCATTTCCTTTTTATTTCTTTGTTTACTTTTTAGTTCTTGCCTATGTTTCATAGAAGTCTATTAGGCATATGACATTTAGAAAAGTGTGACATTACTATGTACAGTTTTTGGAAAATGTGGGCCCATCTGCATCAGTGAAATGATGCTTCAGAGGGCTGATACTATAGTAACCTATAGTCCTAGGATTCAATTCTAGTTTCCTATAAAGATAGACATGATTGAAAAACAGAGAGCAAGTGTAGGAGGGAGGGACAAAATGCTCTTGAGCAAAACTATACCCAGGACTTTGAAGGTGTTTCCTAAATGCTTTAATGTGGAAAATATTCTCCTTTCATATGCTTCTGATTAGAAGCTTGAGTGCTAGGCTGATGACTACAAGAGGCTTTTTTTGGGGATGAAATTATGAAAATCTAAAATATTTAAAGTAATTTTCTCTGATGATATGTGACACCCACCTGAATCTCTCATTGATGGAAAGCTTCTGGGAAGAAAAAAAAAACAGAAGGAAAGGTTTCCTTCATCAGAAATTATTTAAAGGAAGTAAATGAGAATCGAATCATGCTGGGCTATAAGTCTTATGGGAAAACAGGTTTCATTTACAATAGTTTTTGATGAAGAAACTTGGCAGCCTTACAGAGGGTTTCATAATCACTCTATTTTAAACTTTAGCTGGGGATGCTCAAGATAGCTCTTAGTTTTTATTGAAAGGTTAATTTGACACCTACAAGAGAATATAAGCTTTCCAGTATATTTAACCGCGTGTTGAATGTGAAAAAGACGCATTCTCTGCCCAGGACTGCATGAGGCAGATTGGAATTTTAACCTTTATTCCTTTGCATACATTTATATAAGGCATACCACATTGAAGATACTTAAAAAATCTTTCGACCAACCAAGAGGTTGGAATTTCGGTGCTTGTGGTTTGCAGCTTTGGGCAATTGTTCATTAGTAGCGTCTGAAGATTTTTGAGGTATTCATTTTGTTTACTGAACTCCTGATGACTAGAGGTTTCTCCTCCAAGGCCACCTTCTATTGACTCTGAATGTAAATTGTTTATGCAATTCACATACATTCAGTTGGTCAGCAAACATTTATTAAGCACTTACTACATTTAAGACACCGTGCTAAATACAAAAAAGGGCAAAAATAGTTCCTGTCCTCAAAGAGCTTACGTTCTGATGGGGAAGATAGCATATTTATAAATAGGAACAATTATGATGAGCAGCTAGATGGCTCAGCGATGGAGTGCTGGACCTGGAGTCAGGAAGACATTAGTTCAAATCTGGCCTCAGATACTCACTATCCGTGTGGCCTTGAAGTCACAAACCTCTGTTTGCCTTAATCTATTGAAGAAGGAAATGGCAAACCACTCCAATATCTTTGCCAAGAAGAGCCCATGGATAGTATTGGCATTCTAGGGTTCATGGGATCACAAAGATTCAGCTGTGATCTAATGACAACAATAACATATGTGAAACATTCAAAATAGATGAACGTTACTCAGAAGAAAGGCTGTGGCAGATGGGGAAACTGGGAAAGGCCTCTTGCCAAAGGAGGCATTTGAGCTGAGTTTTGAAGGAAGTTTGGGATTCTGAGAGGTGGAGGTGAGGGGGAAGAGTAATCCATGCAGAGGGAACTGTTAGTGCTAAGGCAAAGTGATAGGAGATACTGTATTGTGCATAGGAAATAGCTGGTTGGAATATGGCTGGATTGTGGAGTGCCTAGAGGAGTGCAGAGTATCCCTCCCCCAAGAACTTTATACTTAATCTTAGAAGTTATAGGGAACCCTTGGAAGTCATCCTGTGATTTAGAAAGATCATTTTGCCAGATGAATGGAAGCTATATTGGAATGGTGACAGACTTGAGACAGGGAGCCCATTTAGGAGGATATTTCAATAGATTAGGCAAGAGGACATAAGTTATCAAATCTGGGTGGTCGCTCTGTGAGAGAAGAGAAGGAGATGTATGTGAGAGCTGTTGTGAAGACAGAAATGACAAGATTTTGCAATGGAGTGTATATATGACGTGAGAGAGAGTGTGAAGTTGAGAATGTTACTGGGGCTTTGAATGTTGGCAGCTGGGAGGATGGTGGTGCCCTTAGTAGTTAGAGGAATATTTGGAGGAAGGGTGGGTTTTTTGGGGAAAACAATGAGGTCTGTTTTGGACATGGTGAGTTTGGGATACTTAAGGCACATCCAGTTCTAAGCTCGTAGAGTACAGGGGCTGGTTTTGCTTTTTCTGTGTATCCCTATGACTTAGCACAGTGCCTGGCAGATAGTAAGTACCTAATAAAAAGTTGTTGATTGATTAATAAGTTCTTTGGAAATGATGGAGCAGGTAACAGGGCTCTTATGAAGACAGTGGCTTCTTAGGAGCAGGAGGGCCTGGGATGGCACATAATGCGAGTCACACTATTACACAGCTGTCCACTGCTGTTGAAGGTTCTTGAATTTCACTCCAATTTATGTTGAGTGTCTCTTAAATACTGGCACTAGAACAGTAATTTACTCATCTGGGGCAAAACCAGTTGAGTGGGGGGAGCCTGGGGTGGAAAATGGAGACGTTGGCTATGTAGAACGTTGTCCAGACTGAGGTACGGTTCTCCTGGGAGAGAGGGAAGCCTCTATAGCTGTTAGGGGAAAGCAGGCAGATGACAGGATTTTGTGGCTGGAAAGGCCATTATTGGTGGCACAGTCAGGCAGAGGGTTACGAGATGAGGAGATGGTGGTTATTGCACCCCCAGAAGGAATCATATTGCACCAGAATGGAAAAATGCCCTTCTGGATGTTGACACTCCAGAGAAAAATCTTAGTCATTATGGCTGGTACTGGTTGTTATAATGAAGTTGTTATAATTTCACAGGATGGGGTTTAGGGAACGTTCATAGAAGACTAGTATCTCTGGTGTGAAGGCTCCTGAGCCCTTTTCAAGGCTGCTCTCCACCTTTGGCATCTACCTGATATATGTAATTCTCACCTGTGGCTATAAGAAGCTGTAGCATGGGCAGTGGTTATACCCTGGTAAACCATTTCAGCAGATGGGCTAAACCCATTTGAGGGTAATTGAGGGGTATCAAACATGTTGGTGAATTAGGGGGATGTCCACCCCAAGCATATGAAGACTTTTCTTGGTAAAATGGGCGGATGAGAACAATTTGTTCCCACTACATGAAGGCAGCTGAGGCAGGAACTGTGGAGCACTTAGAGTCTGGTTAGATACTGAAGAAGCCAAGGTCATCCACTATATCTTGAGCCATCACAAGTCGTCTTCACTCTGTCTTGCTACAGAACTGTGATGACTCTGGAAGACAGAGTGAGGCCAATGAGTTTGTGCAACTCTGCCTCACTTAAATCCAATTTATGCATGAATCAAAAGACATCGCCCATATCACTTTGCCATTTTTACCTATCTCAAAGTCCTGTGGTGAGAAGCAAGTGATAAAGCAGGAGGTGCAGACACACTGGGAGCTCTAGTCACAACCCTGTACACAGGTGGCCCAGGCTGTAGTGTCATCTTCTCACTGGAATCAGCAGTGGGATTCAGCAGCCCCCTGAGTGTTTCAGCAGCCTTTTAGGGACCACATCGCTCACCTCTGGGTGTGAGGAAGCGACTAGAAAAGGTGCCCTAAAAACTGTCTGCTTTACCCAACCCTGGCCTGCTTACTGTAGCAGGTAGAGATCCCACCCTGTAGTTGAATGTACAAAACAATTGATTGTGTGACACACATCAAACAATTGATGTGTGACCTCCTCAAAGAAGGTGCTGTGCTCTATGGATTGAAGTAGCTCAAAAGAAGTGAGAGATGTGCGATTTTAGAGAATCCACCCCAAACGTTCACATAGGCTATTATGATAGAGCATTCAGAGCTTGTGTTGGTCTGATCAGCCACAGTTAGACACATTGTAACTTGACTAACATAGTGATGTCATTTTGGTTCTCTTTGAGAATGAAATGCAACAGCCAAAAAAAGATAAAACTCATCTCCTAATTAATCATCCATAGACCGATGGGGTGGAACATCCAAAAGTTATAATAATAATAGCAAAAACTCACTTTTATACTATGTTTTCAAGTTTATCAAATCTCTCTTTCTTGAGAAAGTCTTGAAAGTCTACATGCTCATTCTTGACTCATGTCATTGTAGCTATGTTGTTGTAAAGAGATGCAAACTTTGCTTATTTCCTTTTTTAGCTTTCCAAAGACACTTCATTGTTCAAAATTGACTTTTAGTTCAAAGTTTGAGTCTGTATATTGGAAAACTTTTCTGCTATTTGCTATTAAAGACATAGCTTCTAGATCAATGGCGCATTTGGTGAGAATAAATGACTTTTTAGTAAAAATCGCTTGTCACAAAGTATTAACTTACAGCCTCCTATGAAGTTGGAAGAGTGACTGCTTTTGATGAGGACAATCCACTGAACTGTTTGAGTTACAAAATAATCAGAGGTGACACTCAGATTATTCGACGATTCTGGATTCATCCACTAACTGGAATGATAGAATTGACCACCCGGCCAGACTATGAATCTGTGAAGCAATATAACCTCACCATAGAAGCGGTGGATTGTGACCGAGCTCAACCACGAACAGCTGTTACCACAGTAAGGAAAGGAGAAATACAAACTTTCTTACGTATCATAGATACTGGATAAAAAATGAAAAGCATTGCTTGCCCTCAAGAAGATTCCATTTTAATAAGGAACAAAATATTTGATTAGAGTAGAATGTACATTCATTCAAGGCAAGTATTGTTTCCTTTTTTTTAAATTTTGGGGTCATTAGTTTAGTGTTAAACTCAGTATTTTGACAATAGGAAATTTTAATATTTGTTGAATTCAATGGAATAAACAAAAATAATATGATTTGAGGAAGAAGAGAACACTTAGAAGTTGGAGAGCATAAAAAGGCTTTCTGCAGAATGCAGTACCTTTACACAGCTTAACATGTTGGCGAGAACACTGGTTTTGGAGCCAGAGGATTTATGTTCCAATCCAGACCTGTTTAGTAACAGTGCAACATTGCGATGTCATTTCCCTTCCATGAGCCTTAGTTGCCTCATCTGCAAAATAGAAATAAATAATATCTGACATGCCTCATAGAACTGCAGTGAGGAAAGCACTTCTTAAACCTTAAAGTATCATAGAAATATGATTTGTGACTATAGTTAAGCTAACTTGACAGCTTACTAGAAGAGAACCAAAGAGTTAAGGTCTTCATTATTTATTCCAGTTTAGAAGACTGCTCCAAAGAGCCTTGACTAAACTTTTTCTGGTCTCTGACATTTAAAAACTCTGAAGAAGTCATTGACAAGAAGTGAGACTAGAGGAAATAGATTCAGAATATTTGTTACCATTGGCTTCAATGACCATCTCTATAACATGGTCCCCAAATCTAGATCTCCATTTCTTTATCTTTCCCCTGAGCCCAGAGTCACCTACTCAACTTCCCATTGGACACCTGTATGTGTCACAGGGCAGCTAAGTGGCACAGTAGATAGACAGCTAGGTCTAGAGTCAGGAAGATTCACCTTCTTCAGTTCAAATCTGGCCTCAGACACATATTAACTGTAACTGGGTAAGTCACTTAATCCAGTTTACTTTGGTTTCCTCATCTGTAAGATGAGTTAGAGAAGGAAATGGCAAACCATTCCAGTATCTTTGCAAAGAAAACCTCAAATGGGGTCACAGAGAGTCAGACATGACTTAAAAATAGCTGAACAACAAGAAATGTATCATAGGAAAGTAATATTCCACATGCCCAAAACAGAACTCATCATTGTTCCCCTGAAATCCATTTTGTTCTAACTGTGTTGTAATGTTCTAACTTCCTCATTTCTGTCAAGGACAACACTTTTCTTCCACTCACCTAGGTTCACAACATAGGAGACACATTCAATGTTTTACTCAACTATTTGTCAGGTCTTGTTAGTTCCATTTACTTAGCATTTCTTGCATCTACCCCCCTCTCCCTACTCTCATCTTAACTACTTTACTTCATGTCCTCATCATCTCTCATCTTTGTCTTTCCCCATTAGAATGAAAGCTCCTCAAGGTCAGGTTTTATCTTTTTTGTTCCTATTTGTGTCCCCAGTGCTTAGTACAGTGCCTGGCACGTAGTAACTGCTCAACAAATACCTCCTTCTTCTCTTTCTTCCATCCTTCCTTCCCTCCTCCCTCTCTTCCCTAACTCCCTCCCTCACTCCCACATCTTTACAATCTAGTCTCTATATAGCTCCCAAATTGGTATTCTTAGTCAAGAAGATCAGGAGGTCTAACCACATTCTTCTTCTGTTCAAGAAACTTTTAGGTCTTCCTCTTTCCTTTAAAATACAAATTTCTGCTTGCCATTTGAAGTCCTTCATAATTTGGCTCTATTGTGAACCAGATTCTATCCATTTCTCTCTCTCTCTCTCTCTCTCTCTCTCTCTCTCTCTCTCTCTCTCTCTCTCTCTCTCTCTTTCTCTCTCCTCTTCCATGCTAGTGATCCATTGCTCTCCTTAACACACTCTGTGTTCTAACCAAATTGGCCCACTTTCTGTCCATTGCATGTGACATTACCTCTCCCACCTCCATGCTTTTGCGGAGAGTGTCTCTCATGCCTGGAATATTCTACTTCCTCACCTTTGACTCTTGGAAGGCCTACTTCTCTTCACAGCACAGTTCAAATGACACCTCCTTCAAGTAGCCTTTTCTGATGATCACCTTTGTTAATCCTTCCTCCTCTAATCAGTGTATATATCCTTTTTGTATTTTTGTGTCTAGCACCTAGCCCAGTACCTAGCTTAATATTTGCTTGTTGGATTGAACTGAAAACATCAAGCAAGAAACTAAAGCACTTTACAAAAAGAGCTTTTATTTAGTAATTCCCCTAGTGATTTATCCAAGCATTAAAATTACAGAAAATTAACATGTCCATAGAGTATACTTGCTGATAAAATCAAAACAAGCTTTTCCTTTGTGAATATTATAGAGAAAATCATTATTTATCCAGGAGGTAGGCAGATAACCTTTCTAGGTTGGCTAGTGTTTGGTCACTGACATTTTATAATCCTTGATATTTTGATCTTTTCCATGTAAATTATCACAGTTTTATGATATTTTAATTAAGAAAGTATGAGAACAGCTTCTAATTATGGTCATAACCCATTCTGAAGTGATAACTGTTACCATCAGCACATATGCTTGATGTATTTCAGACTTTGCCTCGGAGGTAATCAGCCAAATCCAATGAGGGGAAGCAAACAAAAGATTTGCTTGTTATTAGGCACAAATATTTAAAGAGCTTAAGGTTCATGACTTTTTTTGGAGGGGGCAGAGAGTTTCTTTAACCATTTGTTTTACTAGTACTTTTCTATCAATATAAGGCAGCTTGGTGGCACAGAGGTCAGCATGATGAATTTTGAGTCAGGAAGACCTGAATTTTCCTCCTGCCTTAAATACCTACGAGTTGTGTGATCCTGGGAACATTATTAAATGTCTCTCAGCCTCAGCTTGTCAACAGTAAAATGAGGACAATAACAACCCTTACCTCAAAGGGTTGTTGTAAGGATCAAATGAGATTATATATATATTGCATATATACGTGCTTTGTAAACCTTAAAGTACTATTTAACATTAACTAATATTATTAATGTAGACTGTTGGAACCTCTATAGGATATTTTAATGAATCCCATGTCACTTCTCCTTGTTGCCCAGGGCAAGCTAGATCAGTGAATGACAAGGAAGCGGACAGATTGAAACCAAATTCATGGTGTATCTTGCATCAAAATCTTGAAGTTTTTTTTTTAAATAACAATTCCAGACAATCACCATCTACCCACATGTTTATTTCTGGTTTTGTGTATAAATAGCCATATGATGTGGACATAAGATTTCTTTCTTTTGGATTGCTGACAGGTTAGAATTGACATAAAGGATGAGAATGATGAAGCGCCTGTCTGCAAACCATCTAAATATAAGGCAGTCATTTTTGACAGTGTTGCTGCTGGAACAAACGTCAACGGCTTCAAGCTAAGCTGCCATGACAGAGACTCACGTGATACTGAAATGCGCTTCGAGATAGTTTCTGGTAGGGGATTTTAGCATGAATTTTTAAAATGAAGGTGAATCAAGCTGGCTACAAATGTAACTACATTCTAGTAAATAATCATATCACTTTAGTTAGCTAAGTATCTAATTTGGTAAATATGATATTATTTAATTTTCTCAATGTACTTTAGCACCTTTTAAATATATGTGTCCAGCAGAATTCCTTCTATCATGGAGTGATATTTCATAATTGCTCTGTCTTTTTAGAAACTGAACCTCTGCAGAAAAAGCTGGGGAGTTATATTTCAAGGTTCTCAATGTGCTGTCCATGGTGCTAACTTTAAAATGTCATCCATACTGTGCACTCTGGATCAGTATGACTGATGCCTTGATGTATTTTTCTGCAGAAAGATTTGCAAGGAGTTATCCCTATCCATTGTGACATAGTGTACACATTCGTAAGATGACTCACAAGAATTAAGGGGTACAGTCTCTGATCATAGATCACAATGAAACTAACTGACCACATATAGAGGAACCTCAGGTCCCAGGTAGCGTGATATTCTAACCAACTGGACCAACCAGGCATCTAGATCCCAAATCAGGTTCTTGTAAGGCTGAAATAAGAGAGTTTAATGTTCAGGAGGAAGAAGTTTATAGTACTAACAGTAGAGTACAGTACACAGTGAAGATGTCCATGGTGCTCAGTCCCATCTGCCATATTTTAGGAAGGATTTTGATAAGCTGGAGAGCATCCGGTTGAAGGTAACCAAGATAGATTGAGTTCACTTCATATGAAGATTGCTCAAAAGAGCTATCTATTTTTAAGTTGAAGAAAATAAGACTTAGGTTGGGAAAGGGGCATGATGATTATTTCAGATATTTAAAGGGTTGCCACTTGATGAATCATTAAACTTATTTTACTTGGTCCCAAAAAGCAGAGCTGGAAGCAACAGGTGAAAGTGGAGACTTGATATAAAGAAAAATTTCCTAGTAATTATGCCTTGCCCAAAATATAATGAGTTGGTTCAGGAGGTAATGGGCTCCCTTTTACTGGAGGTCTTCCAATGAAGCCTGGATGACCACTTATGGGGTCTGTTTTCAGTTATAGATTGGACTAGATGGCCTCTGAGGTCTGAGGTTAATGTGACTCTGTGAAGTCACACATATTTCTAGGAAACCCATAAGGATAAAAGATTAATTTGTATGCTATTTGGACAATCATCATTAATTTTTTTTTCTTTTTAAGGAAATGATAATCAACATTTTGGATTTGATCCTACTCGAGGCTCAAATACCCCAAAGCTAATTGTGAAAAATCCATTTAACTTCAAATCTGGGGCAGATTTTCACCAGAACTATCATCTTGTGGTACACATTATTGATGACAATTTACAGCATGGCCAAGTTGTGTATCCCCGAACAGGGACTGTCATGATAGATATTTCTGTGACACGGCAAAATACACCAGCTCCTCCAGTCACCAATTTTGAAGTAAAGTATTATAGAATTTAATTATCGGGGACTGAAAGGGTCTGTTGCAGAGGGATTCGCATTCATTCAATAAATATTTACTAAGTGGCTACTACATGCACTATACATAGCTATTCTCTGTGGAGGATATAGGGATGAATAAGACATAGTACATGCCCTTAAGAAGCTTATAGCCAGGTAGAAAAGTGATGATGGGGATAAAATATTAGAATGTGATAAGTTTGTAGAGGAGCTACAAACAAAGCAATATGAGAGGTAAAATAATTTATTTCTCATTCAGTCATTTTTTTTCAGTTATTTCTGACTCTTCAATGACCCTATTTGGGGTTTTCTTGGCAAAGATATGGGAGTGGTTTGCCATTTCCTTCTGTTGCTCATTTTATAGATGAGGAAACTGTGGCAAAGAGGGTTAAGTGACTTGCCTAGGGTCACATAAACAATGAGGCCAGATTTGAACTCAGAGAGATGAGTTTTCCTGACTCCAGGACCAGTGCTTTATCAACTGTGCTACTTAGCTGCCTAAAATAATTTAATGAAAGTAAAATAATTTGATATTTTAATGACTTTAATGAAGGATCAGAACTCCCAAAGTTACAGTTAGAAATGGATGGGTTATACATAGATGCATTCCCCTTCCCTATTTCCAAGTTATTAGGTATACATACACATATACATATGTACATGTACATACATACACATATACATATATAATCTCTCTGTGTTTATATTTCTGTAAATGTAGTTTATAGCAATAATTAATTTACACAATGATTTAAAGTTGGATTCAATGATGTTCAACAAAAATGTAATAAGTACTGATTATGTTGCAGGCATTGTGCCGAATGGTGGGGCTACAAAGACAAAAATGACCTCAAAGAGCTAATAGTCTACTGAGGAATATGATGTGCATAGATAAGTAAACATAAGGAGTGCCCAATTGGGAATCAGAGGACCTGAGTTCAAATCCCATCTTTGTCTCTTACTAGCTGCATGACCTTAAGCAAATCGCCTAACCCTCTCTGAGTCTCAGTTTGCTCATCTGTAAAGTGAAGGGGTTGGATGAGATTTGAGGTGACTTATAGCTCTAAATCTGTAATTCCATTTAAGAGGGAGAACTAAAAACTGGGGAAAGCAGGAAAGGCCTGGTTTAAAAGATAGCACCTGGACTGGGTTTAAAGGAAACTACAGTGGAGGCAGAGGCAGCTAGATGGCTCAGTGATTAGTGTACTGGGCCTAGAGACAGGAAGACTGGCTTCAGATACTAGCTGTGTGACCCTGGGCAAGTTACTTAGCCCTGCTTACCTCTGTTTCCTCATCTGTAAAATGAGCTGGAGAAGGAAATGGCAAACCGCTCCAGTACCCTTGCCAAGGACTCCCATGTGGGGTCATGAAGCGTCAGACATGACAGAATGACAACAATAAGGATAGAGGGGAGGAGAGACTATATTCCAGGAATGGGGGACAGCTAATGCACAAGCCAGAAATGGGAGTGAGAATGTGGTCTAGGGAGAACAACAGCGAGTAGCCTCATTTGACTGTAATGGAAAGTCTGTGAAGGGAGAGAATATCCAAAAAAGACCAGAATTAGGCAGGAGCCAGGTTGTAGAGGTTTTAAATGACAGGTAGAGTAAAATGCCTTGGATACTTTATCTCGTGTAAGATTGATTGTAACCCTGTGAAGCAGATATATCTCAGGTATTATGATCCTCAGTTTACAGGCGAGGAAGTTGAGTTTTAGGAGCTGTCCATGTTCTCACAAGTGTCTGAATTTGAACAATCAAATTCAGGTCTCCTTTTGACCCCAAGTCCAGCACTACACAAGACTGCTGCTCTTACATTGCTTCATCCTGATGACACCCAAAGCAAAATGCTGAAGAAGCATTGACATTCTCATGTGAACAACTTTCCAAAATAAAATTCCTGCCCCGAATGGTCTCTGGATTTCACCTTTTCTCTATGTACTCTCACCTATCTACTTCCCACCAATTACCATTCTTGTGAGTTTTCAATCACGTACTCTCCCAGCTCTATTTTCAACCATGTACTCTCCTAATCCAGTCATTGTGCCTCTTTAGAGACTAGTTATGTCTCTGTGTAGCTGATAGAATATGTCAACTTGTGATCAGGGAATATAGTATATGGATGGTAGTGGAGCCAGTAAAGACAAGTGTAATCAACATTCTGCAAAAAAAAATCAATGGTAATTAGTTTTTATCACATATGGATATAAATAAGTCAATTGTCAGATGATATTTAGCTAACTTTGCTGGAACAGCAAGAACTGGCATTCCTAATTATCCTGAGGCAGAGCAAAGAACTTGAAGTGCCTTCTTAATCATTACACATTGAGATTAACTATGTTCTATATAGTATTGCCATATTTTATTTTTTGTAATTTTGGCAATCCTTATTGAAACACACAGATATTTGTAACCCTCACCCTCTCAGAATTTTGCCTCAAATTTTACTGAAAAAATTGAGGCTAAACAGTGAAAGGTCTCTCTTCTCTCCTCTTCATCTCACATTACTCAAAGACTTCACACCACTATCTTCTTCATCTTTGTATCATTTGAAGAGGCGGCCCTTCTCCTTGCCAAGTTAACCCCCTCTCCATGCATAAGTGATCTCTTTCCTTTCTGTCTTCTCCAAAAATCTCTAATGGAGTCATGAAGAGTCAAACACGACTGAAAATGACTGATCAGCAACAAGTCTGTCTTCTGACTATATCGTTCAACAGAAACTACACTTTCCAGAGTTACTGATTATCTGTTATTTGTAAAATTGAATCCTCATCCTTCTTGACCTCTCTGCAGTGTTTTACATTGTCAATCACACTCTTAGGGATACTAATTTCTCTCTATGTTATTGTGACTTTGCTCTCTCCTGGTTCTTCTCCTACCTATTTGGCCACTCCTTCTCAGTATTCCTGGTTGGATCTTCATCCAGGTCAAGCTCACTGACCATTGGTGTCCTCCAGGGTCCTGTCCTAGGCCCTCTTCTCTTTATAGAGTTTTTTTCCCCTTGGTAATCTCATCTGTTCCCATTGACTCAATGATCATATATATGCTAATGATTCTCAGATCTATTTCACCATCCCTAAACTCTTTCCTAACCTCTAGTCTTCTATCTCCAATTGCCTAATGGACATTTCAAACTGGAGGCATGTCTCATATAGTACTCATTATCTTTTCTTTAAAACTCTCCCCTCTTTCTGGATCTACTATTACTGTTGAGATCACCATGATCCGCACAGTCACCCAAGTTCACAACCTAGTTATTACCTTTGACTTCTCACTCTCTCACCCCCCCATATCCTCATTAGACTGTGAACTCCTTGAGAATGATGGGTTTAACAGTGTTTAACAGTGTCCAGTACATAGTTGATGCTTAGTAAATGCTTGCTGGCTGATTGAGGTAACCAGAATATTTGGTTGACCATACCCCATTCCCCAGCTATGCTGGGTTTTCATTATGACATATGTATGTATATGTATGTATATATACACACATATATGTATATATATAATCACCTGCTATGTTAATGCTTATAAATGGTCTAAATACTCTGATTCTTAGTGCCTTTTGAGCTCACTCCATCATTCTGCCAACATCAATGCAGAAGTGGAAGAGAAATGCACAGGATTGAAAACCTAAATGTATTTTCCTTTGTTTCATGGGTTGCCACAGCCAAATAATTCATTACAAAGTGGTCAGATTCCTAGTGATGGGACTCTTTTACTTGGGTAGGGCTGATCATTGGAAAACAGATTTAATATATCACTAATATTTGAAGCCTTTCTTACATGGTGAAGTGTAGAACCTACCAGAATTGTGTCTTGCTAGCATTGCCCTTGAAGATTTTCTCCACACCAAAATGAGGCCCCAGAGTAAAATTCTCTCTGTCTGTCTCTTTCTGTCTGTCTCTCTGTCTGTCTCTCTCTCCATGTATATATGTATACATACATACATACATACACACATATATAATACGGATAAATGTAAAGTCTTACATTTGGGCTGAAACAATCAATTTCAGAAGAATAAGATAGGGAAGGCATGGTTAGACTGCTATTTTTTGAGAAGGATGTAAAGGATTTGTGGATTGCTAAGTCCATGTTAATCAATAATGGATATGGCAACAATAGCAAAAAAAAAAAAAACAACCCAACCCAATGACACCTTGGGCTATATTAAGAGAGGGTATCTAGAACAAGTTGATGATAGCCCCATTGTACCCTGCTCTGGTCAGATCACATCTCGACTATTGATCTTGTTCTGAGCATGACAGTTTGGAAAGGACATTGATAAGCTATAGAATGTCCAGAGGAACATAACTGGGATGGGGAAGGGCCTTGAGTCCATGTCATATGTGAATTGGTTGAAAGACCCAACATTGTTTAACCTGGATAAGAAAAGACTGAGTGGGGATATGGTGGTTACCTTCAAGTATTTGAAGGAATGTGAATATGGAAGATGGGTTAGACTTATTCTGTTTGGCCCCAGAAAGTAGGATCAGGAACGAGTGCAAGATGCAAAGAGGAAAATTTAGTCTCGATGTGAGAACACTTCCCAAGTTTGCAGTGAAAATTAGCCACAGTTAGAATGGGCTGATTGTGGCTGTAGTGGGCCTCCCAGTTTGGAAGCATACAAACAGATTCTGGGTGACCACGTTTCAGGTTTGTTGTAGTGAGGATTCCTTTTTATGCATGAGTTTGATATGATGACTTACTGCGTTTCCTTCCAACTTTAAAATTCTGTTGTGTGATTTAGATGTACATATATATATGTATATATATCTATATCTATATCTATATATATCACAGATCACTGTATGTAGCTTGTCATATATAGATTAATCCTATTATATGTAAGAAAATACTATCTGAAAACATTGCCTAATGCTTTGTGTTCTTTGCTATGTCATTTATCAGCAAAAGAAAGGTGTGACTGTTGTATACACATCTATAAACACATACGATCCCAATGACTGGTACATCCCCTTCATCTTTACACTGATGGCGGTTTTCCTGGTTGGGCTGCTTGCCTGGACATGCTACCTTCTTGTGAAATACACCAGCATTACAGCCAGGTGCCAAAAGCTGACCAAGGAGCTCTCTAAGCCAAAAAGCAAGTATGTGAATTTTTATTTAACTTCTGAATGAATAATTGCCTTTAAAGGTGGCATTTGTATGTTGCCTTGTTGGCCTCTGACAAAAGGAGCTCCTGAGGGTGTAGAAAACTTGGGTTTCCCTCGGAGCACAGTAAGTTTATACCCACAGTGTGTTATACCCACTATTTATCTGATTCTCAAGTTGCACGTGAGTTCTTGAGTTTAGATTTGCAAGTATTGAGGAATCTGGGAAGAGGAGTCAGAGAAGTTCTGGTAAGTGGATGGAAAAGCTGCAGCTGCCTCCATTGCTCCTTATCTGAGAGGCTGGGAAGCCTGATGGGAAGAGCACTGACCTTAGGGGACACCTGGCTTAGTTCTGGCTCTGTAAATTAATACCCATGTGGTCATGGGCAAATCACTTTACCTTTCTAGTCCTCATTTTCTTCATGTGTAAAATGGACATAATAATTGTGCCACTTACTTTAAAACTTCATAGATACCAAATTCAGTGCCGGAATGTGAGGTATTATGTGTAAAAGAATCTACTTCCCCTACTAAATGATAAGACAAAAGACACAAAAATGAAAACTCTGCAGGCATAATTAAAAAAATTAAAGCCCTTCATTGTAAGGTTCACATGAGAATTGATGGATGGGAAGGTTCTCTGTAAGGCTCTTTGCAAATATAGAGCATTATGCTTGTCAATTTTACTGAAAATAGCTCTCCCTGCACCCTCTATCCCTTAGTGGCAGAGCCTGATGGTCCATAAATCTAGAGCTAGAAAAAACATCTGAGACTATATAGTCCGAATATCTCATTTTATAGGTGAGGAAACTGAGACCGAGGAAGATTAAATGACTTGTCCAAGGTCACACAAGTAGTAAGCAGCAGCAGGGAAATTGAAATGTTGATCTTCTGACTCTGGAGTCAGTACTCCGGCCACTCGTCCATACTGAAGATGATGATGATGATGATAATTTTATAACACCTACTATGTGCCAGGCACTGTGTTCGGTGCTTTACAAATATTACCTCATTATTTCATAATGTTTTATAGGATTCCAAAGGCTTCCAAAATAAAATTAGAGAAGACTTTTCATCAATCATACCCAACTATACATGGGACGATATTGGCTACTGTCTACTCTGGCTGCTTAATGCTAGTCTGCCTAGAGCAATAGGAAAATTTATGTGTTGAGGGCCTATCTTTTAGCATTGGTATTGAGTTGGCATTCAGACAGTGCTTCTTCCAGAAATTCTATTTTCCCCCATGGAGGAGAACCATGCTCACTATTCATGGCCTGTTGCATGAAAACGATCTTTGAATTTTGCTGCGATGGTGTCACAAACCTGACTTTTTTTCTTATTTCTTTCATTGCAGAGGAAAGAAGTACATAGCTGGTGAGTTGTTAATTACTGACTGTTTTATATCTGTCTAGAAGTCAGTCATCAGATTCCTACCTGATTAGTTTTCCTTTCCCAACAGGAAACAAAAATACCAATGAAGACATGGTAACAGGAAGCAGACATAAACAAGTTGAAGTGGTAACCGTGAGTACAATTCTGGGAGCCATAATCCACCACAGAAGTGATGGCATTTCATTGTCCCATTACTTTCTCGTAGTGATGATCCCAGCCATAGGGATTATTTGTTATCTTCCTCTCCCCCTGCCCCCACATAACGTGAACAGAATCAGAGAATTTCAATTCCGACCATGGAAATCATAGAGCTAAAACCAGGACCAAGTACTATCACAGAGTGATCCTTATAGAAGAGGATCCTCTAATTTGGAGTCTCATGGGGTGGGTGAAGTTCTCATGACACGTTGTAATAGGCTTTGAATAATTCAATAAATTATCTACAACCAATTTCAGGCAGGCAAGTAGAGTGTGTCAGTGAGGTGGGGAAGAGCTTTATGCCTGTCTTTCTGGTCCTCTTGGAGTCTCTCCTTTTACTCTCATGCCACCCAAAGTCCTCTAACTTCCCAAACCACTTTGAGCCTGCTTTACCCCCATCCCCTTTAAAGCAATATTTTATATCCTAGAACCTACTAACTGTTTCTCCTCAGTAGAAATCACTCAGCCCACCTCTAAGGTCCTAGCGTTTGACTTGAAATATCTAGTAAAAAAAATCCATGTTTAAATGGGAATAGGTTAATCCCAAAAGGAAATCAAATTACATTTTAACAGGGTAGTTAAGGGAACATGAAGGTTTTGGAGGTAGAATTGACTGGATTAAATTCAAGAAGCAT
>CM053624.1:357488045-357527797 GCA_028646595.1 Phalanger gymnotis
CTAGTACCAAGTAATGAAGCCAGGGCTTCCATCTCCAAATCCAGTGTGTTTTCCACTGTACCATAGAACCATATTAATTTGTTTGACTTAGTTTCCTCAGTTGTTCAGCAGGGAATTTGGACTAGAACCAGAGGTCCTTAACCTCTTGTTTATGAACTGTTTTTTGCTTTTCTATACATGTTTTGGTAACTGTATTTCACTATTACTGATTTCCTTTGTATTCCTATGCATTTCATTTGTGAATTTAAAAATATTACACTGAGAAAGGGCTTCATAGGCTTCTCTAGGCTGTCAAAGGGTTGTCTATGACTTAAAAAGGCAAAGAATCCCTGGATTAGAAGACCTTTCAAGTTCTCTTAAATTTGGTCACTGAATCCATAAATAGGAAGAGAAATTACTCTGCCGCTGGAAATTCACGTAATAACATTCACCAAATCCCAATGATGGGAGGACGTAGGAACGTTAGCTGCTTCTACCAGGTCTGAGGGTTCGGGTGAATTAGTAAACTGAAAGCAAGATTAAGTAAGTGAATAGGAATAAAAATACACAAGCCCTAATTTCTAGTAGCCTGTCTCTTCTAGATGGCTTCATCTTTTTGTGACTAATATAGGAAGGGGGTAGGGGGGAGATTTTGGAATAGAGATGGAGTCCTAGCAGGGCTAGATCAGAAAGGCAGGTGACTTTGGAGGCAGCAGAGGCAACCACATAAAATCGCACCAGGACGCAAAGTTGCTTTGAGTCCCTTGTTTCTTACTCAAATCCACCCCCATCTTGGAACTTAATCAAGAGCTCTTTGCAAAGCTCTCCTCCCTCTTTTCCTTCCCATTCTTTTTCATTATTCTACCTTTGCCCCTTCAAATTCATCATGCTCCAAACAGAACTCAATATCCCTTCCCCTATAAGAATCTCCCCCTCTTATGAACTTCCCTACAATTGTGGAGCCATCCATTATCTTTCCATTCTCCCAGGTTCACAACCTTGGTGCGATCCTCAACTCCTCAGGCTTCCACACTCCACACATCCAATCAGTGGTCAGATCTCATGGTTTCTTCTTTCATCGCATCTCTTTCTTTTTCTCTTCTCACACCAGCCCCACCCTAATTCAGCCCCTCATCACCTTTCACATGGATTATTGCAATAGCCTTTTATTTGTTCTTCCTGCTTCAAGTTTTTCTCCTTGCTAATCTATCCCCTGTAGACCTCCCAAAGTGATTTCCTCTCCTGTCCCCAAAGTGTAAGTGTGACCATAGTAACTCCTTCTCAGTGAACCTTGGGAGGCCCTCTGTTGCCTCTGAGATCAAATATGAACTCCTTTGACATTTAAAACTCTTTCTAACTTGGCCCCTTCCTGCATCTTCAGTGTCCTGAAACAGGAGTCCTTTCCATGTACTATATGGCCCAGCATTGCTGGTCTGTTTGCTGTTCTTCACATATCATGTCTTGCCTCCCAACTCTATGTCTTTGCACTGGCTCTCCCCCATGTTGGAATGTATACCCTCCTTTATCTCTACTCTCCGAATCCCTGGTTTTCTTCAAGATTCAGCTCAAGGCCTACCTTCTTTATGAGGTCTTTCTGGTACCTCACAGTGGCTCAAACCCTTTTTACCCCAAACATCCTTGTATTTACTTGGTATATATTTTGTATGTAATTTTATACATGCCAGTTGTCTTACCTGTTAGAATGGAAGCTCCTTGAAGACAAGGACTGTTTCAATTTTTGTTTCTCAGCACAGTCACTAGTACTTAGAGGTGATTGATAAAAGTTGATTGGTTGGTTTCTATTTATTCTTAATGAAGATTAGTTTTTGTCAGCATGCAATAATAATAACTTATATGGAGCTTTATGTTTTATAAAAATGCTTTATATATACATTATTTGATCCTTATAACCTTAGGAGCAAGTTGTTTTTATTATCTTAATTTTACAGATGAAGAAACTGAGGTTGAGAGTAGTTAAGTGATTTGTCCATGGTTTCAAAGCTAATTTGTATCTGTAGCAGAATTTGAACTCAGGTCTTGTCTTCATAGCTCCAAGTCCAGTGTTCTATCCATTACACTACCTACCTTCCTAGGACATCCACATAAAAGGCACAATGAAGCAATTATACCCACATAGATTGTAGATTTAAGAGCCATGAGAGACCTTAGAGGTCATATAGTTCAACCCCTGCATTTTACAAATGAGGAAGTGGAAGCCTAGAGAAATTAAGTCATTCAGTCAAGGTCACACGGACAGCTGATGGTAAAACTAAGACTTAAACCTAGGTCTTCTGTCTCATTACCCAGTGTTCTTTCTACCGTGCCATGTGAGTGTTGGGTTCTTTCATGAACAGACAGTTTCCACCTGATTTAATGAAGACATTAAAGTGCAAATGAAAAAGTGCAATTGAAAACATTCATCCTACATAGACGTCAGCTCTGACAGAGCCATAAGTTGCAGATGATGAAGAGGAAATGAAGTCTCTTTGTCAAGTCCATGCTTGAAGAATGTCATGGGCTTGGTTTTTAGAATTTGGATGAGATGAGTTTGGCTTATTTTGAAACCGAGTCTAAAACTTGAAATTCAGTAGCCTACTCACGATTTCCAACAGATAATATTGACTTACAGGATAGATTTGTGTGCTGGTGGGGAGATGTGTTTTTTTGTCACCATGGCTACCACTCTTAGAAGTTCCACCATTGGTGGGTGGGCAGATTAGGTTATTTAAAGTCCCTTTCAGTTAGAACAGACTTAAGCTCAAAGCCATATTCCCCTTGGATCATGGTTCACACATTTAGAGATAGTCAGGGGGTAGGTGAGAGCTCTCTAGTCTAGGCCTTCAATTTTGCAGATCAATTGATCAACAAGCATTTATTAAGCACTGTGATAGGTACCGGGAAGAAAAAGATGGCAATGAAATAGTGCTGGCCTGGCTCTCAAGGATCTTGATCAAGTTCACATAGTAAGTAGTACAGATTTGAAGCTTGGTTCTCTGATGCCAAGTCCAATGCTCTTTCTAGAACATTATACCATCTTTACAACTCTCTAAAATATATCCTAAAAGTCTTCACCTGTAGAATACCGACTATACCATGAAGGTCCTGCACCCCTCAGAGTGCGGTATAATGGGGGTTTTTAGATTTAGTTTTTAGATCTGGGTTCAAATCCTCCCTCTAACATTTACTGTCTATGTGAGTTTCGGCAACTCACTTGGCTACTCTCTCAGTTTTCTCATCTGAAAATAGGGTTAACATAATCTGCCTTATGTACTGCATATGGTTGTTATGACACTGACTCTGGAATCAGAAGATGTGTGTTTAAATCCTGCCTCTGATGCTCGTTACTTGTGTGTTCTTGAGAAAGTCACTTTACTTCCTTGGGCCTCAGCTTCCTCATCTGTAAAATGAAAGAGCTGGACAAGATGGCTTCTGATGCCTTTTCCGACTCTTATGTTTCCTACAAAGCTATATCAATAAAGGCTGAATCAGTGGATTAAAATTTCATATTTATACTCACAGAAGGAAACCCCTTCCCGCCCCAGAAGTAACGAATGTGATTTCTGGGAAAGCTGTTTAACAATTAGTTCTGTCGCAAAGTGAGATGGACCACCTCAAGAGGCGGTAGATTCTCCCTCCTAGAAGTTCTCCAGGTAAAGGCTGAATGACCACTTGTTGGGCATGTTCTAATGGGACTAGATAGTTACCTTGATCCCTTCTGCCTCAGAAATGGATGAGTTGTCTTTTTGGACAGAATTTGGAGCTATGACCATTTTCAGGACTAGCGACTATGCCTACTTAGCTTTATGTCTCATAGAGAACTGTGCCTCTCATTTTTTTAAATCTGCCTTTGTTTTCCAGGATGGGTGGGATGAGCAAAAATCCCAGGCCTTCTCCTAGGAGGCTTAGTACCTTAGAGGCCATCTGGAGCACTTCTGTGAAGTCCTTTAATGTCTATTATCAATGTTTGCTATTTTTATATAGAGCCTAATTTGGAAGATATGAACAACTCACTACCTGCTCTTTCTTTGTTGTATGCTTTCTCTCTAACAGTCACGGGGCATGTATATGAATATAACAGCAAATCTGGAGCTAGAAAGTGGAAGAAGATGCCCAGAACACCAAAGGATCTGGTGGCCAACATACAAACTATCTCAGAGAAACTCCCTACTGATGAGCCTACTCAAGGATGACATAACATATTTACATCCCATTTTCTACATTACGAAGAACCTAAAGTCTCTCTCAATACCTTTAACTACTATCTTTTGCTTGGTTGAATTACATGTATTGTAAACTCTGTTCTCTAAAATCAAAATGTAAATTTCAGATAGTTGCATTGTGAGTCCCTAATGCCTTCCAGCATGTGAATAGTCAAAATTAAAGCTGCTAGAGACAGGCTTGAAGGACTAAGTTTTAATCCTCAAAAGAGTTTTACTGATGGCAGCAAAATTCTCTTCCCATTTAATCAGCTCTTTTACCTTCTGCAGGACTTAACCAGACATAGGAGGGGGAATGTACTTAGAATGATTCTTCTGGTTACTGGTAATCATTCAAAATGAATGATTTTTTAAAAGCTCAATTGATCTGGTCTTTTAATTTTCCTTTTATAGTTCTTTATGCAAAATGACCCTGCCAACTCTTTGCTTATTAATGGTTTGTAAACGCGATGTTGGAATCAAGGCTGTCATTGGCATCAGTGAAGTCTGTGACATCTTGCTGTAGTAAATGAAGCTTTAAAGTCCACCTTGGCTATTGTGCTTCCTCATTCACATTTGTAGGGCACTTAAAGGAGAGTGATGCCCATTCCTCATACCAGCACTGTGGTAGCTATTGCAAATATTCTTCTCCCCATTTGACAGATGAGGAAACTGATTTTCAGAGATGTTCAGTGGCTTTCTTCTTCAAGGTCACAAGTAGCAAATGTCAGAGCCAGTGTTCTAACCCATGTCTTACAAGGTTGACAATCTTTTTTTACAAACCTAGACCGACCTGTTAAGTCAGATAATGCTATTCCTTTCATCCGCTTGGGCTTAGAGGATAAGGTACCCATCACCATCAACCTCCAAGTCTGAGTCTAAATGCACAAAATAACATCTAGCACTGAGCCAAGAAACTAATAATAACTGACGTTTAGACAGGCTTCCAGATTTGCAAAGCATGTTATGACTATTATTTCATTTAATTCTTACAACTTCTTTAGGAGAAATATTTTGTTGTTTAATCAATTTTCTGTTATGTCTGACTCTTTGTGACCCCCTTTGGGGTTTTCTTAGCAAAGATGAGGGAGTGGTTTGGCATTTCCTTTTCCAGCTTATTTTATGAATGAGGAAACTGAGGCAAACAGGGGTTAGTGACTTGCCCAGGGTCACACAGTTAGTAAGTGTCTGAGGCTAGATTTGAACTCAGGTCTTCCTGACTCCAGACCCAGTACCATATCAACTGTACCACATAGTTGCCCTGGAGAGAAATACTAAAGGCATTATTAGCTTCATTTTTCAGATTATAAAACTCAGATTCAAATGACTAGGTAAGAATCACTCAATTAATAAGTGTCAGAGGTGAGATCTGGACCCACCCAGTTCTCCCTAACTCCCAGCCTAGTATTCTTTCCATTGCGCGATGATGCCTCTAGATAAGTCGGATCCCCAAATGAACATTTTTCACAACCAAATAACTCAGGAAAAGTTGCTTTTGGGGGGAAATGGGTTAGAGGGCAAAAATGAATTATCAAGGTATTCCCTCCTCTCTCTTTATAGACATAGCCTTTGTAATCCTTTTTATAATCCAATGACACATTCTCAGACAGGAGATGGTACCAAAATTAATGGATACATACCAAAGGCTAACTGTCTCTCTATTTCCAGCTCTGAAGAGGTCAGGTTGTTTATAGTAGTGAAGAAGAAGACTTTTAAGATGAAGTTGGTCCAAGGGGTATAAGGTGATTTAGGGAACTCTATAGGAATGTGGAAAATTCTGTGTTCAATTAACCATTTTATGAGCTCAGTTTTGGAATGACCAATTGCTGTCTCCCTCCAGATGGGCATGATAATCCAAAGATTGCCTGGGAAGCTGGTTTATCCTTATAATGGTTAGGTTCACCCTGGAACAATCTGATAACCTGCCACTAGTTTAGACTTTAAAAAGTTTCCATGACCTGTTCTTTAAATTATTTTATGTGGATTTGTACTGGAATGAAATATTAAATAAATGAACTTGACAGGCTATGACATACAATGAAATTGAATAAAGATAAACGTAAAGTGTTATACTCAGGTTTAAAAAATCAACCTCATAGTTACATGACATGGTAAGAGAGAAGTTCTTCAGAAAAAAAAGATCTGGGGTTTTTGATGAAACTCAAGCTTTGAATGAGTTAACAGAGTGATATGGTGGCCAAAAACCTTAATGTTTTTAGTACAGGCTGGACTAGATGGTCTATGACTAGTGTGATGATGTGCAATTTTGAAAATGAAGAAATTAGTATGTTTTTGCCTCTTTCTTGCTCAGATGCAACTCTCTAAAATTGGGAATGAGATTTCATGTGAAATAAACATTCTTCTGCTCTTCAGTTTTCCCTCCCTATACCAACAGGTGCATTTTGATTTTTCTGGCAAAGAACTTAGTTATTTGTCCATCATCTGCATATTAGCTTCCATTTGATAGTCATGTTTGGTTTTGCATTCAACTCAAAGCTCATGGCCCCTTCTCCCATAATGAAAGATTTACTTACAAGAAGAAAAGAAAAGTACCAGACCTTTGGGACTAAATTGTGGAATTATTCCCATAACATGTAAGTTAAACTCTTGATGAACAAGCTTTAAATAGAAAAAATGGCATTTTTATTATGTCCTTGATATATTGTAAACATTGCTACTAATTAGCATGGCTGCTAAGACATTCTCAAAATCTATTCAGGCTAAAACAAATTCTACTTGCGTTTATCTAGTGAAGAGAGGTGCCCAGGTAGCAAGTCCAAAAGGCTCATGTGGAACCTTTAAGGGTCAATGTAAACAGGCACCACAACACTGCTTGACAATTCTTACTGGTCAGAATGATGGTTATGGACTATCTTCTAACTCATAGCTATCTATCTGAGGCAGCTAGGTGGAGCTGTAGGTAGGGCACTTGATCTGGAGTCAGGAGGATCTGAATTCAAAGCTGACCTCACCCTAATACTTAGCTGCGTGACTCTGGGCAAGTCACTGAAACTCTTTGTTTCAGTTTCCCCATCTATAATATAGGGAAGATAATAACATTTACTTCCCAGGCTTGTTGGGAATATAAAATAAATGAATACATTTAAATCACTTTTGCAAACCTCAAATATATAAATACTAGTTATAATAAATCTTAATAATTCAGAAAGGAAGTCTCTAAGACCCTTTCACAAATTAAGCAGCAGGAGAAGTGACATCTCCCTTCTTTCATCTGTAGGAGGCCTACAGATACGGAATATTGTATATACTGCCAGATGTGGCTGATGTGTTGGTTGGTTTTGCTGAATTGTTTTTTTTTCCTCTTTCTTTTAAATCTTTGTTACAAGGGAAGACTTACTTTGTAGAGGGAGGAGGGATGTGTTTGGAAATGAATGGGATACAAAAACAAATGACACCAATAAAAAAGAAAAAAAAATGAGAGAAAATCCCCTAGCATGGTGGACAGATCTTTTATGTTAGATTTATGAAAAGATGTGGACAAAAGTTGCACATTTGGGGCAGGAACGAATAGGTCCAGATTTGCACTGTTCACGGGAATGCCCATGTTGAGAAGATAACAGATCAGTCATTTGGTCAACAGGCAATTAACATTTATTAAGTGCTTACTGTGTGATAGGCTTGATGCTAAGGGATCTGGATAAGAAAAAGGCAAAATCCATCCCTGTCCTCAAGTATCTCATTTTCCAGTGGGGAGAAACAGGAAAATAGCCAGTTGTATACAAGATACATAGAAGAGATCACTGAAATATTGGAATCAATCTATTCATCCTTTTATTGAAATGAAAATAACATTATTTATATCTTAGAGATTAACTAAGTCAGCTAAATAATAACCATATTAATGAAACCATGATTAATATGGCTTCCAGAATTATCCCCAATAAATATGTGTGGATTGACTGATTGAAAAAATAAATCAACATGCCAGCCCAATGCGCTGAATTAAGGAAGATGTTGCTACTACTAAATGACTGTTTTTTTTAAGGCTTCTAAAACTCTTCCATACATTCCCACATTTCCAAAGTTTCTATAGGCTTTAAGGTCTGCAAAGAATTTTATAGATTTCATCTAGTTTGTCACCTACATTATCCTCACAGCCCTTTGAGGTGAGTAGCAGTGATAGTATTGTCCCCATTTTACAGATGAGGAAGGTATTATTATCTCCACTTTCCTGAGGCTAAGAGAGGGCAAATGATTTGCCCATGGCCATATGGCTAACAAATGTCAGAGGTGGGCTTCAAACTCAGGTCCTTATGATTCCCAATTTAAAACTCTTTTAAGTCTTTCATGCTGCTTCTTAAATGAAGTGAGAAGTCTTCGTTCTGATATTGAAAAATTGCTGTGGGAGTCTGAGTGGGGAGAGGTGGTAGAGGAGGCCTGCCAGTGGTATCGACAAAGGTTTTCAAGATCCTCCAGTCAAGGTTTTGGTGGTTATACTGACATACACAGACCAATGTAACTGAACGCCCTGAAGACCAAATGAGAAATGCACATATTGAATTCAGAGCAACACTAGGATGTTCTAGGTAATGCTGAAAAGCTGTTTTAGCTAAAGCTTTTAGTCGTTAGCCAGATATTTGTTACTGTAGAGCCAGCATGTTGTAATGCGCAATCAAGAATACCCACCATCCAGTTCTGACTCTTATTAACCATGTGACCCTGGGCAAGTCACTTAATCATTTGAATCCTCAGGTAACCCCCTAGGGCTTATCTACTAAGTCATGGCAGGTGGGGATCTGTCATGGAAGAAGGACTACACTCACTAGGAATTACTTGCGGTCACAGATCCATCCTGTAGTCTGGTGTTTCCAGCATCACGTAGATGCTGCACACAAGAACGCTTCTGTATTTAAGGTCCTCAGGAAAAATAACCTTGCTAGCCTTCACTTTACCTATGGGAATATGGAGACTCATTATTTTTCATAATCATTTAATGTCATAGAATTCATGGGGAGAAAGGAGGACTAACAGATTATAGAAAGATAGGTGAAAAGATTACACCTTGTAGAGGCGGCATAGAAGGATTCACCAGATAGTAACAGGAGCAAGACCAACTACCAGACAATCACAAGAATGTTAAACCAGTAGAGATGAGGTTGAAGTAACTGGAAGAAAGGTCAAAGCACTGTTTTACAAGACTATCGGGACTGTCACCGGTATGACATTTGAGCCCTCCCCTCACTGGTGTTTGGATTGGGAATGTGGAAGGATTATGCCAAGGTGTTTCAATGATCTAGCGTGATCTAGGATAAATATTTAAGCTAAATTTTGGGAGGCAGGAAGGAGGACTGTTTCTTTTAAATATCATGGGGATGGGAGAAAGAAGAGAGAGATTGTATGAATGAAAATGCATTCCTGTATTTCTAAGGAAAGTTGGAATTCAGGCTATGTTTGTGTAGCAAACTTATTCTCTATAGCTGCTAGCCTGAGCTATACAAGCTCAAAAAAGTACTTAGATTAATCTTGGTTTGAAATCCCTTGCCGCTGAGCCCAGAAAGTCAAGATGGAAGGAGACTTAGGGAACAACGATGCTATTCTCTATGAACATTAGAAACCATAGTAACTCTACTCTCTTGAAGAGGAAGAATTTCTAATTTATAAGACTTCCGTCAACTATGGTTGATATAGTTAATTTTAACCTCCATGTGCACTGTCACTAACCTCTCTATTTGCCAGATGGAGTTCATATTTTGCGGAAATGATGGTGGAGTCATTCTCTTTTCACAGGGAAGTGTTTCCAGGTGTGTGTTAGCTGTTGATAGTGTTGACAAAGTCTCTACTGATTTAATGTCTTATATGATGAAATTAACTTGCGGTGATCACAAATAGTTCTCTTATCACAAGCATGGTTTGGGAATGGGGGACCCCATAATTAGAGCTTCTCATGGCAAGGCAATGTTATAAAGAACAAAGGAGTAGACGATCAGGATTGGTCCGGGGAAGAAGTAGCAGAGGACATTGTGTGTGAGGTTTTTTTCAAAAGGAAAATGGAGGAATCCTGAGCACTGTAGGAGAATCAGAGTTTCATAGATCAGAAGCTTCTGATGGAGGTTCAGAGGCCATCTAGGTCAAACCTCTCATCTTATAGGTGAGGAAACTTAGGTCCAACAGGTTCATTGAAATGCCCCAAATCTCGCAAGCAGGGTCAGAAGCAAGAGTTGAATCTACATCCTCTCACTCCAGCATCACTTCCTTTTCCATTGTACCATGCTATCTCCCTCGACACCTGTCCTTGAGCCCACATCTGTTACTCCGCCAGTGATGAGCAAGTAGCAACAAGTGACTGGGGGGGGGGCCTCATACCATCTGACTAATGAATGAGAAGATCCAGGAATCAGTTCCACAACTGAACGAAGCTTTCTACTAGGATTTATTTTTTGCTCTCATCATGAGTAAAGGATCGTATACAATTTATATGATGTTGTTTAGTGCTCCCTCTGAGCTACCTCCCCAACTTGTACCTTTCAGGTTGGGACCCCAATAGCACCACAGACCCTAAAGCTTCCACTTGGTCAACTGGAGCCAGGGGCTGTCCTCATTACAATAACACAAGTTCTATTTAATTGAAGGCAAAGGGGTATCATTGTTTTATTTGTTTCTCACCCGAATGCCCCTTCCTGATATATCAATCCAGAAGCCTGAACCTAAGTGAAGCAGAGAAGGGCTACTGGTACAATACCAAGAAGAGAGGTTGAAAACCTGTCTCAGACTGACTTTAGCTTTCTCTGTTCATTGGTCCTGCCCCATCAGTTTCCTATTTGGCTAGGACTCATCATCAGTGGAGAATCATGGCAATTCTTTGGCAGCTGTATCTGGATCATGAACCTTTAAGTTCAAGGTACTCTGTGGGCCTGTATTCATAAAACAATGGTGTCCAAATCCTCATTGGTGCTCAGCTGCTAGGAACAATAAGCTCAAACAAAAGTATCATAGGAACAATAGTAACAGACCATTTCTCCCATTCAGCTGAGGGGACCTTCTCCCACAATTGTATATAGCCTCAGTGAGAAAGGCAGGCACACATGAAGTACACTAGAAGAGAAGAACATCTAGAGGGCATATGTGAGCTAGATCATGCATATTTCCAGCACTACAAGGCCCCTTACATAGTATCCTCATGTTGTTCTTCCTGGACACGGCATCTTTGCTGAGTGAGCTGTTTACCTAGTATTCCTGGTTCTGTTCCTCTCTACAAATGGCCAGAGAAATGCATAGAACACCTCTGGTCCTATGTCATGACTGACTAGGCCTGTTCTCTGATGAGTGCAGTGCCTTCTGGGGGCTGAACATCTCTGCTGCAAGATGACATGGCTGATAGAGTGGAGAGGGGAGAGGAATACCTTCCACTTCTCCAAGAGACAAGGAATAATTCCATTCCCATTCAAGAAGTGAGTTCTTGCATAGTTGGATCTCTTTTTGGCTACTGGAGCTCACACTCCTCAGACCTATCTCCTCCTTCTACTCAATGGCTCAAGAATATGTCTTGCTTTTTGAAAAGTCAATGGCTATTTAGCCCTTCAAACCCGACTGAAGAACTTTTTCACATTTTATAAGGGGGTAACAGAATGTTACTTCTTTGTACTTTAAGATCTTAACACCTTATTGTCTGTTACTTGACCCTTACCTTTGTCACTCTGTTTGGGGGTAAAGCAATTGATTGGGGGTAGTTCGTTACTCCCCTCACTAAACTTGGTAATTGACTCCATTGTGTCACGCATATGTCATGATCCCATGATTCCATTGAGACAAGGAAGTGAAGGGAACGATTTTCCCAGTGAGTTGAGAAACCAGAAACCATAAGAATCTAGATAAATCTACACACACACCCCAGCCTTAGAATAATGAGATGAGTGAAATAAGCGCAGCCATCCACAAAAGAAGCAGGGCTAAGAGGTAGGGGGCAGCTAGCTTTCTAAGAGTCGTAGAAAACTTGTTACCTTAGAGCACCCTCTAGTGCTGGGTGGAATGCATAATCACTGGGGTGAACATGTGCTTGGTCCTTATTATGAAATAGAATCAGGCAAGTGTCCTCAAATGCCCTCTTATAATTGGAATAATTTCAAAAGATTGTGTAATTGGATAAGAATTTAAAAATACAGAATTATTTCCTGAATTGTCAGCATATTTTTGAATGAAATTTTACTTCATGTCAATTTTCCCTTTCTTTAGTGATTGTCATTTACATGGAGGCAGTGTGGCGTAGTAGATAGAGAGCCAGACTTTAAGTTAGGAACCCTCTGAGTTCAAGTCCTATTTATGACATGCACTGGCCATCTGATCATGTAGAAAGCAATTTTGCAGTGCCCCATGCAATACTCCAAGATCGTAAATACCAGGTAAATGGATAATCTGCATGAGTGAAGAGAATTTCCACACTGGGAGTTCCTAGTACTGATGAAATTCCAGGGTGGGACCAATCCCCCTACTCCTCATCCCTGTTTTCACAGGATCATAGCTTAGAGCTGGAAGGTGTCTCAGAAGCAACCTTACCCAAACTCTAACTTGGCAGAAGGAAAAATTAGAGCTCAGAGAAAAGAAATGATTTTCCCAAGGTCACTCAGGTAATAAGTAGCAGAATTAGGATTTTAGCCCTTATCCATTGACCCCAGGACTTTTCCCAGTGTACCACACTGCCTCTAATGTGGATATGCCAGAGACCTAGCCCCGGGGTTCAGATATGAGAAGCGGGTACTCATCAAGCAATCAACAAGCATTATCGTGCACCTACTAGAGGTAGCTACTAAGTTAGGTGTTAGCATTTATTATGACAAATCGATTTTTGTTATTGAGGACATTTTCAAGGGGAATGGAGAAGTAGTTTTCCTTTAGATAGCCTTATTAATGGTTTCTCAGGCAGTAAACAAGAGATTCTAAGGTAGGGTTAAGAAGCAATATGGCACAATGGATAGAGATCTAAACTTGGATCCAGATTCTAATACCACCTCTGACATATGCTGATTTTATCTCCCTGTGTAAGTCTGAACTTCTCAATGCCCCCATTTCTAAGGCTATATGTTGTAGAGTAGTTGTAGATAGACCTACGTTGATGGAAGTAGCTCCCTATTCCAATGAAATCAAATGTCCAGACACCCCTGAACCTCCCTTCCCCACAATGTGGGGCTGGCCAATTCTCCCAGATGTGGCTTGTATATACACAGAAGTCCTATGAAGAGGCCCATGTTGAAATGGTAACTTTGACTCAATATTTCTCTCATAGAAAAAAAGAAGTAGGATCTTCTGAAATCCTAAAGCCATAGCTCCAAAGAAGGATTAACTGTAATACTTGTGTCAGTCAATGAACAGCGTGGGAATGCTGGCTTCACCATATCCATCAATCTCTAGGAATCAAAGGTCAATCTGAAATTGGCTTTCCCTATGAAGCCCAAGCCTTCAGTTTCAGCAAAGCATCTTCAAAAGCATCTTCAGCAAAGCATCTACAAAAGTCTTTTTGGGGCTACAATTTTAGATCCAGGTCTTCATCCAGTGGAGAGAAAATCACTACCTGACATATTTGAAAGGGATCTTTAGAATTCAAATTGTTGCATATGCTTCCGTTTTAGTTGCTTAAAAATCCCTCCAGCAACTTGATTCTTAGGTCGTAGAATCTCAAAGCCGTGAGGGCCATCTAGTCCAACTCATGCCTGAATTAGAACCTCCTGGACAACCTACCTGACAAAAGGCTTTGAAGTGTCTGCTCGTGGACCTCCGGGGACTGGGGCATAGTATTTACTGAGCCAACCTATTCTACATTTCAAAAAATTATAATTGGTAGAAGTTTTCCTGTAGCTCAAATTTTCTGCTTTACAATTTAAGATCCCAAATGCAGAGATAGAAGGGATCTTCACATTCATGGCATCCGAGCCCCTCCTTCTACAAATGAGGAAACGGAATTTTAGAGCAATTAAACGATGTGCCCAAGGCCAAACACATAGTAAGCAGTAAGAAGTAGAATTTGTATTCAGATTCTCTGTCTCCAAACACAGTCTTTTTCCTGCTGTCCTACACTGCTTTCCATTACTCCAAGTTCTTTCTTCTGGAGTCAAACAGATCGGGTCTAATCCTATTCTTCCCCATAGCTTTTCAAATGCTCCTCTTACTTAGCTGGTGGCATTCAAGGCTAATAAGATGAGGTCAGTTCTTATTTGCTTCAGTGCCATGGTGGAACGAGAACATTAATATACTTGCCAGAGGGCTGAACCAGTTTCCTGGAGTAAGGCAGATGTAATAGGGTTTAATACCCTCATTGGGACAAGGTCAGAATCACCCTGACATGTAGCATTGGCACCACAATACTTTGTCCTACCATTGGATTCACACCTGGATGCCAAGGGATTTTTCAATGGCCGTATTCACTGTTTAGCAAGAAGGGAAAAAGAAGGAGAATATAAAAGAAAAGGAGAAAAATAAACAAATACTTTATTATTCAATAAAATATATTGTGTCACTTCTCATTTGGTTGTATAAACCCCAGATTTAATTGCTCCAGTGAGTCAGAGGCTCTTTGTATGTTCCAAGTACCACCTTCTCCCCCTCATCTTTCTTCCTCAGCCTGCTGTCTGGTTCATTTTTATTTTCATTCTTCATAGTTGTGCAATTGCTGCTTTAATAATTAAACTTTAAAGTCAATCTGACCTGGAAGTCTTCTGGGCTAGGGCAGTCCACTAATAGTAGGCTCCAGAGCCCCAGAAAGTCTCCAGCCCTTTAACTCACATACTTAATTGATTTAAAATCTGGCAGGGAGATCAGAATGAAGAATAAATTCAATTCAATTCTGCTCGGCAAGCTTTTTAAAAACACTTACCAAGTGTAAGGCACTTGACTAGGTGGAGAAGAAAAGATAAAAATGAAAAAAAGTCCCTGCCCTCAATGAGCTTACATTCTGCTGAATTTCTTTCCTGTAGAATCACAGAAATATATTTTCAGGTGTATTCAAATCCATTTCTTATGGAAACCTTTCTTAATCATAGGGTTGATTGAGCCAACAAATTAATTTCCCTATCCACTCAGGGATGAGAACACCTCTGTTGAATCAATCAATGACACTAGACTGGATGCAAAAAGTCCTTGATTGTTTTAGAAGTCCTGAAAACAACTGGATGAAATAGAGTGATGTTGGAAGGAAGTGTATGCAGATTGGTCGAGGAGACTTGATCAAGCTATACAGGGCTCTTATAAACCAGTAAGCTAGTTTGAAATCAGACATCCAGGTGTCTGGCAGCAGAGGGAAGAGGACCATTCCAACAAAACCTCCAAGAAAAAATTGCTTTGAATGGGTGGGGGATAAGTGAGTCTTGGTCTCCTGCCCCCAATCCCTAGACCAGAGAAGGTAGCAAATGGGGAGGGTGCTAGGCCTGGAGTCAGAAAACCCTGAATTCAAATCCAGCCTCAGACACCTACTAACTGGTGATCTTGGGCAAGTCACTTGACCTCTCTCTGCCTTAGCTTCCTCAGCTGTAAATGGGGCTAACAATAGTTGTGAGGATAACAATGATATAATACTTGATAACTACTTAGCATAGTCCCTGGTACTTAATAAAAGTTTGTTCCCTCCCTCCTCCTTTTGGAGGACTAGAGCATTAGAAAATAACTCTCCAATGCCTCAGAGTCCCCTAGAATTCTTCAATAGAGTCATAGATATCAGAGTCATAGATTTAGAGCTGGAAGGGACTTTAGAGGTCATTGGGTCCAACTTTCTTATTTTACAGATGGGGGAATTGAGGTCTAGAGGGGCAGACTTGTCCAAAGTCCCAGAGGTGGCAAGCAGCAGTGCTAGAATTCAAATCTAGGTCTTCCCACTCCAAACGCCCATGCTCCATCTTCCTCATGTCCCCTATTCAGATGCCTTCTGTAACTATCTCCTCCCCAACTCCCATCTCTTAGAAGAGGTGGTCTTCCTTGTCAGGGCAAACTCTTCTACATGCACAAGTGATCCATTTCATCTCCCCTTTTCCCCAGTAGGTTAGCCCCTCTATCATTGCTGCTCTTTCATCTCTTTTCTTCAATACAGAAAAGACAAAAAAAGAAAACTTCCAAGGACATGGCACAACATAAAATGAAGATTCAATATAAAACCATGAATTTGCATTTATTAAAAAATACCACAACTCTGTGATACATTGTTTTCCAAGCTATCCTGCTTTTCTGTGCTTCCTTCTAAGTTTTCTTTTGTCCTCTGCTGTACCCTTTTTCTGTCTTCCTCCCTCCCTTCCCACTCCACCCTAGAGAAGGCTGCCATTAGACACAAATACATATATATACACACATTAAAACCATTTCATTTCTTTTCAATTTCTGTTTCTCCTTATTTCTTGGCTGCTATTTTACTGCCTTACAAACATTCCCATGTCTCCCCCATCCTCAAAAAAAATCCCCACTTGATCTATCCAATCTGGGCTCGCTCTCATATGCTAGACTTGAGAAGGTCATCTACAATTGATTCCTCCACTTCCTTTCCTTTCACTTTCTTCCTAACTCTCCAAAATCTGGCTTTCAACCTCATCATTCATCTAAAACTACTCTCTCCAAACTTACCAAGGGTTTCTTAACTGCCAAGTCCAATGGCCTTTTCTCAATCCCTATCCTTCTTGATCTCTCTGGAACCTTCGATGTTGTTGGTCATCCTCTTCTCCTTGATACTCTCATCTCTTTCTGTTTTTGTGATTCTATTCTATCCTGGTTTTCTTCCTTGTGGGATCTTCTTGCACAGCACACCTGCTAATGGCAGGTGTCCCCCAGAGCTCTGTCCTGGATCCTCTTCTCTTCCCCCTCTATACTATCTCACTTGATGATCTTATAAGCTCCACGAGTTTCAATCATCTTCAATTATCTGATTCTCAGATCTATTTATCCAGATCTAACTTTTCTCCTGACCTCTAGTCTCACATCTCTAACTGCTTATTGGGCATCTTGGACTGGATGTCCTATAGACATCTTAAGCTCAAAGTATCTAAAATGGAACTCAGTTTTCCCCTCAAACCCTCTTTTCCTTATTACTATTGAGGGCACTGCCATTCTCTCAGTCACTCAGACTCACAACCTAGGCATCCCCCTCAACTTCTCCCTCCTCTCACTCCCCATAGCCAATCAATTACTAAGGCCTGTTGATTCACCTTTATAATATCTCTTGTATATGTCTAGCTTCTGTCCTCTGAAGGACCTCATGACCTCACTCCTGGACTATTAAAATAGCCTGGTAGTTGGTCTCTCTGGCACGCCTCTCCCCATTCCAGGCTGTCCTACACTCAGTTATCAAATAGGTCTTCCCGAGGCTGAGGTCTGATCATATCATCACTCTCATCCCCTCCCCCGGCTCCTAGTCAATCTACTCCAGTGGTTTCCTATTGCCTCCAGTATCGGGTACAACACTCTATGATTGGCATTCAAACGCAACCTAGCCCCCTCTTACACCTTATTCTCTGCCACATAATTTTCAATCCAGTGGCACTGGTCTCCTTGCTTTTCCTCCATAAAACACCCCATCTCTCGGCTCCAGGCATTTTTACTAACCGTCCCTCATGCCTGGGATACTTTCCCTCCTTATCTCCATCTTTTGGCTTCACTGGATTCCTTCAAGTCCCAGCTAAATTCCCATTTTCTGCAAGAAGCCTCTCCCAATCCTTCTTAATTCTAGTGCCTTCCTTCTGCTAATTAATCCCTTGTGTAATTAACCTTGCATGTAGCTGATTTTCATAGATTGTTTGCATGCTATCTCCTCCTTAATTGTGAGATTTTAATTTCGCAGGGATTGTCTTTTGCCTTTATTTATATCCCATTGTTTAGCATAGTGCTTGGCACACAGTTGGTGCTTAATAAATGCTTATTGATTGATTGACTACCTTCTCCTTACTCAAATTACCATGCTCTTTCTTTTCTGTTTACATGTTGCATCTCCCAGTAGCATGGAAGCCTCCTGAAGGCAGGCACTCTTTTCTTCTTGTCTTTGTCACCTCAGCATCCCGCATAGTGCTAGGCCCATAGAGGGCACTTACTAAATGCTTGGTGAATTGAACTAAATGCACACAAGTTTGGAGTGTCTTGAAAGTATAAGGACTAAAAAAAGTTACTGAAATATCTTTCTATGAGTGATTCTGTTTAAAAGTCATTGGAAAGTTCACTTTAATTCTCCATTTGTCCTTTTCAGGGACCCTGCAGGCTCCTTCTGTCCTTAACATCATCAGTCACAGTCACCAGGACAATTTATGGCTCTGTCAATCTCAAATAATGTCCTTGAACCAATGATATGAGGTTGGTGGGGGCATCATTTCTGTTTCTTGTCCTATAAGCTGCCCATTCACTCTGAGAACATCCTGCAGAGAGTATAGAAGATGTTCGTTTCAATGGGACACACAAGGCTGTAAGAGAACAGAGGAGAAATAATATGTCACTCTGAATATTAAGCATTCTCCTCCAGCCTCAGTTCCTTCTTGAGAGAAAGTGTGGAAAAAATCCATGAATCCTTAGACAAGTCACTTAACCTATCTAGGTCTCAGTCTCCCCATCTGTAAAAGGAGGGGTTGGATTGACTGACCTCTGAGGTTCATTCTAACTCTGAATCTCTCCTCCTTTTGGCCTTCTCTCCTTCCGTAGACCAGAGAAGGACCCATGGCTTTTTTTGTTGGCCAAGTTTTCTGAGCCTTAGGGATGAGGGGGGAAAGAATACTTAGGCTTGCTGGGGTTGGAATCCAGTTTTAGGAGTTTTTCTATCATTCTCAGTAGACAGCATCGTCTGACAAGGGCTCCTTTAACAATGGTTTTGATTGAACTGACTGGTCAAAAATGGTTGAGATTTTTTTTTTCTCTCACTGACTTAACCAACACAGACCGTCAGACAGATGAGAGTCTGACAGTTGACAGACATCTGTCTCTCTCAGTCCTTTTCTCCTTCAAGGACAGAGAGAACACGGGGCACTTCTGCCCATGCTGTTCCTTGGGACCTCATGCTTGTATCTTATCATTATTATGATGTCTCATATCAGATGCAGACTTCTCACACCTCTGACTTCATTAGTTTAAGTGAGTTAATATTTTTGTAGATTCACTAAAAAGATAGATCCTCACTTCCAAACCCATCCTTCCCTCCCTATTTTGGACTGGCTCTTTGATTTCACTGTTATAGAGGGCTCTCCAGTGAGAAAACTTCCACCACCAAGGCTAATATCCAATTTACAGTTGGATCCAACTTACCATCTTAGACAGCTATTTGGAACGCTGGGAAATTTAGTGACTTGCCTAGGGTCACACAACCAATATGTCAATCAGGAACCTAAGTCTTCCTGACACAGATGCCAGCTCTCTAACCCCTAAGGTATTCTGCCCCTCTCTAGCCTGTTACCTCAGCTAAGATGTGAAATTATGCATGTGGACTCTATTTTAGAATCTTATTTTTCAGGAAAGGACATTCTACAGTCTTCCTGAACAGTTCAGTCTGTTGCTCACAAGTCCTTCTGTCTCACTAGGATGCACTTCCTGAAAGATGAGAGAGATTCCTTGTCCTGGAGTTCAAGCTTCTTTCCTCTTGCCCTGACCTGATTTGGTCCAGAACAGAGTGCTCACAAAGTCAATACCACTGGTCCAGTTGCCATACAACATTCAGTTAATGAGCAGTGTCTACCATATGCCAGGCGCTGTATGGAGAAAGCACTGGGGATATGTGGAAAGGCAAAAACAGCTCC
Organism: Phalanger gymnotis; assembly: GCA_028646595.1. NCBI lineage: Eukaryota > Metazoa > Chordata > Mammalia > Diprotodontia > Phalangeridae > Phalanger > Phalanger gymnotis. Next base: position 357,507,913 of record CM053624.1, read on the forward strand.
TGCCCTCATTCTATCAGGAGAAAATAAGTCATACACACAGTATGATGAGGTGACTACAGGGCACGATTTAGAGTGAGGAACAACTTGGGTTCAAATCCTCCTTCTAGTATTCCCTAGCTATTGTAAGCCAAGTCAACAAACAATTATTAAGCACCCATTATGTGCCAGCACTGCACTAAGTGCTTGAGACTAGTGATACAAAGAAAAGTTCCTGACCTCAGGGAGCTTACTGCCATGGGGCCAAATAAGTTGTACACACACACACACACACACACACACACACACACACACCCCATCCTACATGATGAAGTGTCTAGAGTCCCAGACAATGTCAGGAAGAGCTTGGTTTAAATCCTACTCTAGTACTTATGAGCCATTGCATATCAAGTCAAGTCAATAAGCATTTATTAAGCATCTACTACGTGTGAGGCATGGCACTCAGTGCTGAGGATACAGAGAAGGGCAAAAACAGTCCATGCACTTGGGGAGGTTCCTGGACAATTCACTCCATCTTTCTGAGCTTTAGTTTCCTCATCTGTGAAATGGAGATGATAACATCTTTCCATACCCCAGGGCTGTTGCAAGAATTAAATGAGATAACGTAGAACACTTTGCAAACTTGAAAGTGTAATATGAACGTCGGCCAGTGGTTTTTTGTTTTTATGGTGAATGGCTAATACATGTTCATCGAACACCTGAACGCAGCCCACAACTTATTTCATTCTCCATTTGTCCTGAGTGGCCCCCTGCTCAGTCCCCTTTTGTCTAGCATCATCCATCGCTATTCCTGAACAATGCATAGCTTTTATGACATTTCGAAGCTAAGATAAGTTTCTCTGCAAATGGGAGAACAAACCCAGACTCATTATAGGAACTATAAATCTGTGTACACAGCCTACTAAGCACATGCCAAAAGCTTCATATGCTTCTGCAGAAGAGAGGGCATTCTGTGTCTGGGGGAAGGTTAGGAAGAGGGGACTTTGTTCCCACCCTAGTAGAGAGTTGGAACAATGGGTCACTGTCCTTCACATCCTTGGGTACTATTGGCCATCTTGCTACCATATTTCTCTTCTCCAAGTTGAACAAAGCTTTGCATTGTTTTTCACCTGTCCTTTAGAGACCTTAGGGGCTCATTCTCTAGCCCTTTAATTAACTTGGGCTTCTTCTCCAAATCCAGTGCAAAGCTCTGTATCTGCCTTACCTTAGACAATTTAGCTCTACGATCCTCACAAAGACCTATGTAATTTGTCCTCTCCTCCTTAAGAATCGTCGCTTCAGTTGACTTCAATAAAGCTTACATTTTCTATTGGAATTGTATTAAGAAATGGACACACCAAGTAATTTCTAGGAAATTTTTTCCTCTTTCGCCTCAGTACCATAAATTCTGTAATCTCCAATATGATCCTGTTCACGGTTACTGCTTTAAACTTGGATTCTCCCCAGGTTCCTCTAAATAATAAATCATTTTTAAGGCGAACCCTTTGAGGATCTCTGCCTCAAGTCTATGTCACAAACTTCTGAGTATCTGGTGCTGGGCTTCTGAACCCTCCCTCCCCCCAGCTCAATAACTGGTGCTTTGGACCACCCAGGCACACACTAACTCTTGTTTGTGTGGAGGTCTGTGTACCTAGGCACATCCAACCACACTATCTTACTTCCGTGCAGTCATGTGACTTTCTAGTCTCATAAGTCTCCTTCCTTTCTTCCATATAATGATGATGATGATGGTGATAACAATAGCTGACATTAATGCAGCACTTTAAATTTGGCAAAGTGCTTTACATGTTAACTCATTTGATTTCCACAACATCCTTTGGAGGTAGGCACTATTATTTTCTTCGTTTTACAGATGAGAAAACTCAGGCAGTCAGTGGCTAAATAACTTGCCTAGGGTCACATAGATAGTAACTGTCTTAGGCAGGATTTGAACTCAGTCTTCTGGTCCATTGCCACAATAGAACATTCTTCTCTACTCTTAGTAGCAGTTTCTACACTAGTGTGCAATACTGACTGAATCCTGTCATCACTTTCTCCAGAGCTGGAATCACATCATAAGGAAGCATTGTGGTCCAGGGCACATTCAGTCTCATCCCTCCATAAGCCACCTTAATCTTTCACTTCCTGTATGCTCCTCTAAATCAGCCCTCCATGGATCTGGTCCTGGATTTACCTGCAAACCGTCAGGCATCTGTACTCAAGCATCTCCCAATCAGAACTGCTGGGGCTCTAGAACTGGACACTTTCAGACTTCATGTAGCCATGCCATTCTCTAATTGTCCTCCCCTCCCCTCCCTTCCCTTTCCTTCTTTTCTCCTATCTCCCACATAGACTACAGGTGATTCTCCACTTATGCTCAAAAGCTCTCAGACCTTCCTCAATAAACAACTAAGGGTCAGTTTCTTGAGACTGTCTATTCCATTGATAACCGCTATCAAAAGAACAGCATCTAGAGGAAATTAAAAATTATTGGGCAAAGCAGAGAAATGGGAAGGTACCTCCTCTTTACCTTTACTTTTTTTGAAGAACTGGGTGATTCTGGGTATGGAACACTACACAGAGAGCCAGTCCTTTTTTTTCTTATATGCTGTTTGGTTTTGCTAAGCTATTTCCCCTTCCCCTTTGGTATTCTTTGTTATAGAGGATGGCATAAGGGGGATTCACCCCTCCCCCTGCCTGGAGTGTGGAAGGGAAAGAGATGCACTGGGAAATACAGGTGATGTAAAAACAAAAGATTTTAATAAAAGTTTTTTAAAATAATAAAAACAAAGGACAGCCATGGCTCTCTTTGTCTCAGTATTTCTTCAAACTCCATCTACTCTCAACTTTGCAAGAACTAGGACTATGTCTTAACTAAGCTTTGTACCTATGTTGGTGTGAATCACAGTAGTGTAGACTTGATGGTTGCTTAATAATCACTGGTAGCTTAAATTGAAGAGCGTAGGAGATATTATTTCTGTTGACATACCTTGAGACTCAAACCTACCAATTTCTGATTTATGGCTGAGGTTTCTCTGAATATCTGTAGATGTCTCAAGTTTTGGGTAGAGCACGTTAGAGGCAGAGGGTTAGTTTAATTGGTATCTTGGTTGTCAGTTTTATAAGACACTAGAAGAGTTTGAGTTGTTTGCTGACAAACCATGACATTTCTAAGGACACAAAGGACCCTGGCCTAGGTTTGGGGAATCTGGGTCATGACACTAGCTGTGTGACCTTGGGCAAATTATTTAACCTGCCTCAACTTCTCGGTGTCTTCATCTGTAAAATGAATGAGTCCATGGATTTTAAGTTACCTTCTAATTATTAAAAAAAATCGAAGAGTTGAAGACAAGTGCTTACAAACAGTGACAGGGAGAAACTTATTAAAAGCAAGCAGGATCAGGAATTCACAAAGAAAATCGTCAGATGGAGCCCTGAGCCAGATAGCTTCAGCAGGGAGCAAGGGTAGCCGGGGAGCAATGAAACTGTCAGAACCTGGTAACAGGCATGGAAGAGGACAGACCTCCACAAATGAGAGTTAGTAGTCTTTCTGCTTTAATGGGACCAGGGCAACAAATGAGAATGAGGGGTCAAATCGGGGAGAGGCAGAAAGGAGGCTCCATAATGGAATAAAGGAAGGATGGAAGGGAGAAGGAGTCTGTTTCACGTCTCAGTCCTGCTAGCCTTCTCAAATGATGGCCCCAGACATTCAGCAGACTAATTATAACTAAAGTATCAGTGACTGATGGTGGCTTATTGCTGACAGGCACTTCATCACGTAACCCCTGGAAGAGAGAGTTGCAAAAGATAAGAATCATAACGATGATGATGATAAGGATTTATATGCCACGTTAAGGTTTGTAAGGCAATTTGAAAGTGTATTATCTCATTTGGTCCTCACATTAATCCTGTGAGGTAGGTGTTATTATGATACCCATTTGTCAGATGAGGAAACTGAGTCATAGAGTGGCTAAGTGACTTGACCAGGTTCAAACAGCTAGTAAGCGTCTGCAGTGGGATTTGAACTCAAGTTTTCCCAAGTCCAGCATTCTATCCACTGCACCACCTGGTTGCATGGGGAGGCAGAACACAGATTGCAAAGGTGAAGATTGTCAGGAAGCCCACAAATTACACATGGGAAGGAAATGCCATGTGAACTTGGGTAAATCACTGAAGGGGGATTTCATGGAAGAAATGGAAAAGTCCATAGGATGGAGGACCCAAGAGTGGAGTAACTCAGAGGGGATTTCCTGGTAGTGTGAGGACATTGGATAGGAAATGGGAAAAGACATAATTTCATGGTAAGTAGAAGGGAGCAAAGTTTGAATTGCCTCAACTGTTTCTGAGAACAGCACAAAATATTCAAATTCAAATCCAACCTCAAAGATTTTTTAGCTTTGTGACTCTGAGCAAGTCACTTCATGGCTTTCAGCCTCAGTTTCCTCATCTAGAAAATGGGCATAATAATAGCACCACCTCACAGGGTAGTTGTGAAAATCAAATAAAATGAGACAACATGTATATGAATAGCACCGATTAGTCAGACATGATTTCATCAATATGAGAAACTCATTTGTTAAAAAATGAAGCAGCTGGCCTCTCTGGCCCTCTCCTTTTCAGTTCTTTTTAGCTCTTAATCCATTTTCCTATGTGTTGAACTTGGAACTTCCTGACTCTGATGTCCATTTTCTATCTAATTAGTCACCAATCAGAACCCTGATTAAGCTGCTCTCCACTAGCCCATTCTGTTTCTCAGGACTTAAAGCTCTATATCGTTATTGGTGGTAGTGTTGGGGCCAGCTCTAGAAGGCAAAAAGAGAACTATAGCCAAGGAAGCAAGTATCCTGCCTTTCGATTCTGACCCATTAACTACGTAATCGTGAACAATACAAACAGCCTTCTGGCCTTTAGTCTCCTTCTTTATTCTTCTCCCAGCTCTGCTTCTGATTTTCTGGACTTTACCGCCATGATGCAGATTCCCTTTTGCCTTGGAATATCCCTCTGCCTCTGAAGTCCCTTTTCCCCACTGGTGAGTTTCTCCTGGAGCTTCCATTTTGAGGAGGGCCCCAAGCCATCCATTCTTCATTTCTCTCCCAGTTCTGCTATTCACTCTCTTGACTTTACTACCACGTCCTATGTGGGTACCTTACCCCACCAGCCAAGTTTTTCAGCTACCTTTGGTGTGTTGTTTTCCTCCATTTGAATGCAAACATCTTGAGAGCAGTGACCTGTTTTTGCTAGTATTTCAATCATCGGCACTTAGCCCAGTGCTGGGCACATTATAAGTGCTAGAAAAATGCTAGTTGCCTTCCTCCCTCTGTAAAATGAGAGGATTAGCCTAGCCCATTGGGAAGCTTCTTCCTGTTGTAATATTCTGGGAATTGATGAGGCTTGCTCAGATACTCTAAAAGTCATTTTCTTCCTTCCTGATGTCATGTTACTGACTCTAAACTCTAGACCTCTGCTTGAGAGCATCACCTACAAGTCTTGGTCTTCCAGTGCCCTTCCCATTATACCTCCCTGTCTACAGTGGAGAGAGGCCTGTAGGGAGAGTGTTGAGCCATGGACCTTATAAGAATACAAACTGAGAAAACAGGAATTTTCTTTGAACCTTTCGGGTCTGTGTCAGCTTTTCCTTGAGTTAGATATCACTTTCAGCTTATGAAAAATTCATGGTATTTCTTTATTGAATGCTACTTGTAATTGCCTGGATCTCTTCCTGCGTCTTTCTTGGAGATATCAATCTTATACAATTACAAAGATCAATATCTCTGAAAGCCTGGGGACTTAAAATAAAATGTCAGTCTATAGCTTACAATTAAACATACACCCACACGAACAGAACACCACCATCAAATAAGATAGATTAAATTTTCTCTTTGGGATATATTGGAAATGTTTCAGAGATGAGTTATTGTTGATTTCCTCAGGAAGGAACATATATTCTCAAAGGTAAAGTCCTCATCAGGAGGGGATGTTCTTTGTAACAAAGACAAACAATACAAGCTTCCCTGAGCTAGTCACAAACAATCATCGGGCACTGATCTTTCCATTAGATTTGTCACACGCTTGGTTGAATGGAGGCAGGATTTGTTAGCCAGTTAGTTTCCAGATCACTGCTGGGATAGCTTGCCACAGAACTAGGAGGCATGTGGCTGTACTTAGGAAGTGGGGAAGACATGAAAAGGCAGGCCGGAGAAACTTAGAACAGCCATTGTCAAATACGTACCCTGAACTCTGGATAATTTAAGTACCTTGTGAAGTTCAATACAATTCAACAAACTTTTATTCATTATCTATTACATGCAAGGCATCGTGTTAGGTGCTGGGGTTACACAGACCAAAAAGAAATCACTCTGGTCCTCATAGGGCTTTCATTCTATTGTAGAGGATATGACATGTACCCAAAGAAGTTTATACAAGGTAAGTTGAGGAAGGGAAGAAGCTTAACAACAGGGTGGATCAAGGAAGGCTTCATAGAGGAGGTCCCTGATCTGAAGGAAGATAAGGATTCTGAGAAATGGACATTTCAGGCATGGATAGAAGCTTATGCAAAAAGGTAGGAAGAAGCAGCAATGTAACACTATCTATGTGTTTGGTCATCTGGCCATACTCATTATATAAAGTAGGTATGGAGTGTCTGGGATATCCCTTTATGTGGATCCCATAATGTCATCCCTAAAACATAGCATATGGACATTTACTTTCTGCTCTGGCTTACTCTCTCCAATCTGAGCTCATATATTGGAACTAGGAAAGACAGGGCAAGTCTGGGATGTGGATTTCAAATAATTGCATTCACAGGAAAAAAAATAGGCAAGGAAAGTCTAGACAATAGCTTATGTTAAAAAGGAATTCTAGTGGCCCACAAGCCACTAAACATGAGTCATCAGTATTGGTTATCCAATTTAATAAGACTCATAAGTAAGTATAATCTGATAACAAAAAAGTGACCTTATGTGATTTATGATACATTAGGAGCAGTATGGTGTACGTTAATGGTGTTAACCTCAAATAGAAATGATTCCTGTGGGCTGCATATTGACTTAGAAAACCACAAATTAATGTTATCTACATTGCATTGTATTTGAATTTATTTTGTTAAAATTTACAAATTGTATTTTAATCTAGTTTGGGCCACATTGGGAAGTTATGCAGTCACAAGTTTGACACCTGTGGTGTACAGGAGTAAGGAGTTTGTAACTTTACTGTACTTGGACTGGATCAGACTGTGTCAATGGTAGTGTGTTCAGTTATAGCTGAATAATGTTTAGTAGTCTCAGATCTCAACTTACAAACAACAATTTGCTTTCAACATTTGCCTGTATTTACAGTACGTCTCAGTATGCAGAAGTCTAACTTTCATACCAAGAAGGATCAAGGTAACACAGTCGGTTTTCTGCCACAGACATAGGTCAGCTATAATTCACCTAACCTTTCAGATGGGAACAGGTAATTGAGAATTCTTGAAGGATGCATGATGGGAGAGAAGGAGGAGCAGCAGTTTCTTCTATTAAATCACAGCAAGAACTGCTGTGAACTTAAATTTAGCAGGGCCAATGCTTTAAAACTTCCACTAAAGGCCCTCTCTGATGTCTCATTATAACATAGAGGTGAAAGAATGTCTTCCTCTTTTATTGTCATCTACAAATGCTCAGTAGTTTAGATAATGTTGGTTTTATGCCAAGCTTTCTGCAGACTCATTTTTTCTCATTCACTACTTTTTGCTATTTTATGAGGTGATAGTAATTTTAGTTTTCTACTATCCTCTTTTGTAAAGTTTCATAAATAAATTTACACTCTAGGCTAGTGTTGCTTTTGGTGGCTGTGTTTTCTACTTGGAGAGAAGTTAAGTATTTGCTGAGATATATTCTTGTTCTGATTTCCTCATTGTGGAGTTACTTTATCTAGGTTAAATTTCTGTAATAAATAGTAATAATCAGATTTAATGTCTTTACCGATATCCATTTCCCATTTTCATCAGTAGCTTGTTTAAAAAGGTCAGACTGGAGCTGTTATAATTGCACATCATGTTCCCTTTTCATATGCTTCCAATTTGACTCTAACCTTTGATATATCTAGTTGATAGTCTTACTATACATATAGCTGAGTCAGAAGTGATTCCCACATCGATAAGCAATCATTTTCTTTGTTAAGACAGAGTCAATTTTATTTTTCATGTGATGTTTGAGGTTGCCATATATAGTACCCTCTTATTCTCTTCTTGAAGAAAGCATTCATAGTATGTATATATGAGCCTTCTGAGTATTTATCAATATTTTCTAACATATTTTCTGTCATAAGCTTGTTTCTGTATTTGTGTTGAAGTCACCAAGTATCAAAATATATGTTGAACTCTTCCCTCTCATGTTTCTGAATCACAGACATGGAAGGAATTTCAGAAAGTCATATAATTCAATTATCTTATTTGACATATAATGAAATCGAGTCTCAGAGAGGCTAAGTGATTTTCACAAGGCAACACAGTTAGCAAACACTGGGATTTCAATCCAATCATTCTCTCAATTGTACCACGTTGGCTCCAATGACTCCAGTGATTTAAGATGTATGCACTTGATACTGCTTTTAATTGAATATTTTGTGTAGCTCATCTAACACATGCCCCCATCCCAGGTACACTCTGTTGAGTCTTACGAGGACTTATATACTATCAAATACCATCGACAGGAATTCAAAGGTACTACATGTCATCCTTTCCTCTGCCCATGAGCTACCCTCCTTCTGGCAGAAAAACTTTTTTTCTTTGTATCTGTCATTGCCCATTAACAAACTTTTAAGTGTGGAAAACCTCCATCACTGGAGGTTCTTGGATTTATTTCTTCCTCTTATTTTTAGAAATTTCTCTTGTGCCATCATTTCCTCACCCCATCTTCCTCTTTGCCTTGTCCTCTCTGACCTAAGTGGAGCTTCTCCAGAGTTAGCTTCTCCCTGTATCTCCTTGACTTTAAGGTTCCTTGTGAGAATGCAGTTTTTGGCCAGTTGGTGTATATGATTGATTATCGTTACATTTGATCCTTTCTTGGAACCTTCCCTCCACCATAGTTCCAATCTTGTCCCAACACACCCCAAAGTCATCTCATTGCAGGCCTGGCAGAAAATTCAATGATTTTGGAGAGGGAACGTGGAAGCGACATGCCAGGCATTTCGTATGCCAGTTCCCAGGAGTTATTTAAGAAACGAGTTTTGTAGAAGACTGACAATTTCCAGAGAAAAAACAGTTTTGAAAAAAACAAAGGAAAGGAAAACCATGATCGGCAAGGTCTTCTGAGAGAGTTAAAAGGACTTTCCTGGAGTCACGCAGCTAAGTGTCTTGGGAAGCATTTGAACTCATCTTCCTGACTCCAAGTCAAACACACTATATCCAGAGCCATCTGGATAACTACCACTTAATTAGTTGCCAATTTTTGTAGGTTCTACCTTGACATCTTTCACATCAGTCCCTTTATCTCTATTTAAATAGCCATTATTCCTGTTCAGGCTCTCATCACCACTACCCTGAACTGTTGTAAAAATCTCTTAATTAGTCTCCTGGTTCAAGCCTCTACCTTCGAATCTAGCTTCTGCACAACTGCTAAAGTGATATTCCTTAAAGCACATGTCTAACTATGTATTTCCCCTACTCAAGAATCTCTAATGGCTCCCGGTCCCTCCACAATCAAATACAGATTCCTCTGTTTGGCTTTTAAAGTTGTTTATTACCTGGCTCCATTCTCCTTTTCCAGGCTTATTAGTCCATCAGTTAGTCCACAAACATTTATTAAGTGTTCACCACATGCCAGATGCTGTGCTAAATGTTAGGATATAAAGAAATGCAAAGACATAATCCCCGCCCCAATTAAACAGCTATGTACATTATTATACATTATTCCTCTCCCCCTACTTAATAGTCTGTGTTTTGGTTAAACTGACCTGCTGACTGTTTTCTCTCTCACTGCTCAGTTTCTGTCTCTGTCTTCATATAGGCTGTCTCCAGGGCATGGCATGGATACCTCTACCTCTCAGAATCCCGAGCTTCCTTTAAAGCTCAACTCAAGGGCCATCACCTTCAAGAGACCTCCCCTAGGTCCCCTCCCCCTCCTTTTAATACTTCCCTTCCCCTAGCTCTTAATAGTTCCCCTCCACCCAAATTCCTTTTATTTTGCCTATTTGTCTCTATATATTTGTTTCTTCAATGTTTCTTTCCAGTAGGACGCATGCTTCTTGGAGGCAGGGCTTATTTCACTGTTGTCATTGTATCACAAGCACCTAACATCACGCCCGGGCATGTGGTAGTGCTTAATGAACGTGTGTAATTTAGTGTTTGATGGCAGACAAACTTGTAAGTATTTGAAGACAGTGATCTGGTTTCCTTTAAGGGTCCTTTTCCTAAGGCTACGTAAGCCTACTTCCTTTGATCGCTCCTTAGCTAGCCTGGTTTTGATTTCCTTCATCATTTTGGCCTCTCTCATCTGGACACTCTCCGGCTGGTTAATTTGCTTTCTAAAATGTTGTGCTCAGATTTGATTTGATTTTTGAAAGTTTAATTTTATTTGTTTAATTTCATTACATTTTAAATTCTGAATTGTCTCCCTTCCTCCCCACCCCACAGTGGAGAAGGCCACCATTTAACAGATTTATAAATATATGTGAGACCATACTATGTGTATTCTTATTTATCATTTCTTTCCCTGGAAGTAGATAGCATCTTCCTTCACAGATCCTTTAGAGGTGATCTGAATGTTTATAGTAGTCAGAATAACTTGGCTGTTCACAATTATTCTTCGAATGATACTGCTGTTGCTGTATACAACATTTTCTTGGTTCCGCCCATTTACGTTTCAGTATTTTATGCAAGTCTTCTCATTTTTTTCAAATCAATCAGCTCATTATTTCTTACAGCCACAGAAGTAATCCATCACAATCAGATGCCACAGCTTGTTCAGCCATTCCCCAATTAACTGGCATCCCCTCAGTTTCCAGTTCCTTGCCACCACAAAGAGAGCAGCTATAAAGATTTCAGAACATTTTCGTTCTTTTCTTTTTGCAGAATAAGACACAGTATGCCAAGTTTCACCTGGCGAAGGCAGAGAATAGTGGGCCTAGCATCTTCTTTGCTCTGGATACTGTGGTGCTCTCAATGAACTCTAAGGTCTTATTAACTTTCTTGGCTGCCAGATCACTATGTTGTAGTGAGCCTGAAACCTACCAAACTCCTAAGTCTTATTTGTACTAACTTCTTTTCAGCTAGTTCTCTTGCCCTGTACTTATGCATCTGATTCATTGAACTCATGTATGGCATTCTCCTTTGAATCTCAGCTTATATCTACCCATCTGTCTGTCAGGCAGTGTGGTATAGTAGATAGTGAGCCAGCCTGGGAGTGGGGAGTACTTGGGATCACTTCTGGCCTCTGTTGTTATTGTTTCATCATTTCAGTCCTGTCTGACTCTCTGACTCTATTGGGGGTTTTCTTGGCAAGGATAGTAGAGTGGTTTTCCATTTCCTTCTCCAGCTCATTTTTATAGATGAGGAAACTGAGGCAAACAGGGTTAAGTGACTTGCCCAGGGTCACACAGCTAGTAAGTGCGTGAGGCCAGATTTGAACTCAGGAAGATGAATTTTCCTAACTCCAGCGCTAGTGCTCTATGCTCTATCCAATGTGCTGCCTAGCTGCCCAATTAGCATTATCTATGTTTCATTGCATTTTAATTTATTTTGTTAAATATTTGTTAAGTATTTAAATATACATTTGAATCTGGTGCAGGCCATGTTTTGGAGTGTTGTGTGCAGCAGGTCACATGTTTGACACCACTAAAATTATAAGTTGCAAAGAAGATACTGAATTATACAATTTGAATTATCCAACTTTTTATAATCTGAATTATGCAATTTTTAAGAGAAGTGCTACTATGTTGCTTTTTAGTAAAAGATTTCAGTATTGTTTTCAGCTGGGGAGAAAAGAGAGGTTCCTCTAAAGGCTTCTATTGCACTGATTTTACCTTCCTCTCCATTGCCTTTTGCAGTTTTCCCAAGTAGATCCAAGTCATCTGAGTAATTGATTCTTAACAAGTGGACACTGCCTTTAAACATGGAGGCTCAGCAGAAGGCATTTAAAAAAAACACAGTGTTTTTTCAAGGTTTTAGAGGAAGGGCAAAATGTAGAACTTTTGTCCTAATGTGGGGCTCCAGAAGGAATTGTGGATATACAAAAATTTAAGTAAGAGGGGAAAGGGAAGAGGAAGGAGGAAAACTTTCAGCTGAAGTTCTTCTATCTCTAAGTTCCATCTCTTTCAGTATTATTTCAGGCATAAAATATAAATTCCTCTTGTCTAACATTCAAAGTTCTCCGTAACTCAGCCCCTTATCTGTCTAGTTGTTTAGACTTTATTTCCCTTCTCTCACTCAATAGTCCAGTCATATTGGCTAACTTTCTATTCCTCACACATGATGCTTGATCTCCCACCTCTTTGCCTTTGCACTGACTGTCCCCCAGGCTTGTAATGCTCTGTGTCCTCATCATTACTTTTTAATTACACTGGTTCTCTTTAAAACCGAGCTCTACCTTCTACAACAAGACACCTTGCTTGGCTCCCCCAGTTGCCAAGACTTTTCCCTTTACATTTACCTTCAAGAATGTTCTGGTGAATGTTTAATAACCGGGTCTCCAAAAAGAGTACTCATGATACACATTAAGCTTTATATGAATCATCAACATTTTCTTTATCTCTTTCCAAAGTCTTTGTATTGGTTGATTAGTCATGTTTGACTCTTCATGAACCAATTTTTTTTTTTTTGGCAAAGATATTGGAGTGGTGTTCTGTTTCCTTCTGCAGCTCATGTTACAGATGAGAAAACTGAGGCAAGAAGGATTAATTGACTTGCCCAGGGTCACACAGCTAGTAAGTGAGTCTAGAAAGCAATGAAATAATAAAGCAAACCTTGATTTGTAGTTTGCTGATATCCCCAACATAAATGTCCACACTGACAGTTTAACAATTGGCTCTCTCAATGGTTCTGCTGACTCCTGAATGCCCCTGGATCTTATATCTACTTTGTATATGTAAGTAGATGAAATCTTCCTCATTAGAATGTAAGATTCTTAAGTGTGGAAACTGCTTGCAACTTGCCTTAGTGTCCTTAGTAGGTATATAATAAATGCTTATTATTTTTGTTGCCTAAATGGAAAAATGTCCCCAAATGCCCAAGGTGGTTATAGCCTAGGAAGCACTGATTTATCTCGTTGGCTTGTTTTCATTTCAAGATCAGCTAAAATGCTTCTCTCAGTTCTCAATCTATGCAATAGTGTTCGGTTTTGCTGAAAAATAATTAACTAACCAAGAAAGCTGACTTTTCTTTCTATTTACTTTGAACCTGCTTGTATCTCACTGAGGTGATCCCAGAGTCTCCTGAAGGGAGACCCATTTTTCTTTGAATATCTGAGTTAAAGAAATTTTAGTGTTTATTGCTCTAACTAGATGTAGTATTCCCTAAAACAGACTTAATGGAATTTGCGTATCAATCATCTTGCATTTGTTTCCCTAAACTTCTCCATGGGACAAAGTCCTGTGGTCTTAAAAGCAATATTTGCTATTGTTATATGGCTATAACTCATGGAACGCTGCAGTTTCTGAGGAATTTATATATACATACATACATACATACATATATACATATATATGTGTACATATATATATGTGTGTAGATATATATATATATATCCCTCTAAGCACAATGGAGGGGAACATGGTAGAGGAGAGCAATCCTTAATATATAACAAATTAGGAATTACAAAGAGACAGAATAGAGGATATTTTCAAAGAAACACATGATTGAAAACAAAGCTGGCCTGGTCATATGGTGAGTGCTAGGGAAAACCTATGGATAAGCTTCATGTTCCACTTGTCTCCTTGAAATGTTAGCAGAGAGTGAAGTAAGTCCCTAGCATGTTGGTGGATATGTAGTGGTGAACTTACAGTAGGCAAGGATTGATGGGATGCAACCTGCATCACTGGAAGCCACACTGATTACAGTTAACATTACAGATTACATTTAAATATTTGAGTGTGATATGATATTGAGATCTTCAAATTCTTGTTGCTATGATTAACTAGCTTCCTGGGACTCTCTCTCTTTTCTTAAGAAGTTCAGAATCTGGCTTATAGTCTTCATCTCCACCCAAGTCCCTGCCTTCATATGTCAGGACTTTGATAAACATATTGATATCTCCCCAAACTCTCTTACCTACCAGGTTCCTTAATTTCCATGATCTACAACTTCATTCCATCCTGGCCCTCCACAGGGGCAGTCATCTGTTGCCTATAACTGTACCATCTTCATGATTGTGAACTCTGAAATTTCTTTCTCTGGTTATAATTATATCTTTCCATTTTAAATTCTGTCTTACTCCTCTTCAACCTGTTCTATCTCACTATAAACTCTAAGAACTTGATTCATTAATGTTCTCCCAGTCCTCTACCCTACTTTTGGCTTCATTTACCTCCATTCATAATCTTAATGCTACTGTTAATGAGGTCAACTATATAATATAAAGAGAGAAAGAGAGAGAGAGAGAGGGAAAGGGAGAGAGAAGAGAGGGAGAAAGACAGAGATAAGAGAAAGGAGAGAGGAGAGAGAGAAGAGAGGGAGAGAGAGAAAGAGAATATTATAGAGTATAAGTAGGACATTAAGTAGAATGTTTTGACCTTGGCTAGAAGAGCCATATATTCATAGAGACTAAAGTAAAGGAAGAGAGAATGGGGGGGCAAGGTGACTTTGTCCTTCCACTCTTCATGCTCATTCCTGTATCACCCTCTACTTACCCTAACTCCTATACTCAGTTGAAGGAAAACATACCATTGTGTTGACTGGGTACTCCACAGCTTTGTGTTATTTACTCTAAAGTGTATCCTCACTGCTGTAAGGCAGTGCTTTTATTCCCTCTTGATTTCATCTTTATCCCATTACCCTCATCAGCTGCCCTAATGTCTATTTTTTCTTTTCAAACCCTGAATTCTACTCTTACTCCTCTCTTTAGATAGTCTTGCTTTCTACTTTACAGGGAAAATCACATTGCCAAGAACTCTCTCATTCTGTGCCTCAAAACCCCTTAAAATTTCACTCATCCTCACTTCCTTTGCTTTAGTCTCTGGGTATTATTGGTGGACTTTCTTGCCAAGACTAAATCCTCTCTTTCTGCCTCATTATATTCTCTCTCCCTTCCTGTCTGTCTGTCTATCTGTCTGTCTGTCTGTCTCCTCCTCCTCACCTCCAATCTTTTCATACCTCCTGGCTCTTTCTCAGCCTACAAAAATCCTCAGGCCTAGTTCATCCTTAAAAGAAATCTTCACTTAAAAATAGTAAAGTGTGATAAAAACCAATGTTGATGGGGCTGTGGGGAAATAGGCACTCAAAAATATTGCTGCTGGGAATGCATACATTTTGTAGAACAATATAAAATGAATCACAGGATGGAACACACCTTTTGAACTAATAATTTCATTGCCAGGACTACATCCCAAAATATCATAAAAGGGACCTGTCTTTACAAAAAATATTCATAGTTTCACTATTTGTAATAGCAAAAAAAACCCCTTGGAAATGTATCATATATCCTATAATTGGAGAATGGTTTATTAAATTATGGTATATTAATTTATTGGGATATTATGAGGTCTTACATAGATATTTATATATTTGTTTCTATTTATTTTAAATATTTATATATTTATTAAATATATTTATATAATAGCTACATAATATATTTGTAGCATACAGAAATATGGAAAAAGATGAAGAATGAAACATGAGACGATTTAGAGCAAAATCAGTGGAACCGGAACCTTATATATATTGACTACAACCATACAGATAGAGGCAGCATGATGGCTCGGCCTCTACCTTTCTGGACTTTGCCACTGTGACTCAGCTGCCTTCTCACTCTGGAACATCTTTCAGAGCTCAGGGGCTTCTAGCCCTGGAACGGCCTTTTGCCATGCCAGTCCCCTTCCCCCATTAATGAATTCCTTCTAGAAACTTCCACTTTATGGATGGACCCAAGCCAGCCATGCTTCATTCTGCTAGCTATGTTTCTGACCATCCAGATTTAAACAGTATGCTCAAGCATGGGTATCTCTCTTTGTCCCCCTTTGTTCTGTATACTTATTTGATTGTTTTTATTGACAACTATTGTTTATAATTCAAAAATTAAAAAAATACTGTGACTGCCATCCTCTCAAGCTACCATCTTATATCTTTTCTATATCTCAGTGCCAATCTCCTAGAAAGGATTGTTTACACTGGCTGCCTTCACTTTCTTACCTCAGCAGCTTTTAATCCAATTTCTGACCTCACCACTCTTTTGAAATTGGTTTCTCCAAGGTTATGGATTCCCTCAAGTGCCATATATGAAGACTTTTCCTCTTGGTTTATGTTCCTTGACCTCTCTGCAGTTTTTTTTTTTTGTGTAGACCACCTCCTTTTGGGTTCTTTCTCCTCCACTGGCTTTTGCAATTCTGTTCTCTCCTGACTCTTTTGTCCACATTAATAACGGCTTTCTTAGACTTCTTTGTTAGATCTTTATCAAATTTCCACCCTCTCAGTGTGGGTGTCTTTCAAGGTTCTTAGTTTTTTTTTCAATAATATCTCTCTGGGAGATTTCATCTGTTCCCATGGAATTAATTATCATCTCTTTGCGTGTGACTCTGAAATCTATACATTGGGTCCTAATATCTCTCCTAAGGTCCAGTCCCACATTGTATTGCCTGCTAAAAATCTCCTAAATCGCTTATCTACATGTTCAAATCAACAGTTGCTGAATTGCATTGAATTAAATGTAAATGTGTTGGGCAGAATGTTGTGTGACAGAGAAAATTCCTATCTCCAGATATGAAGAGGGCGAAAATGTAATTAACTGCAATCTGAAATAATGTTATAAACCAACGGTTAATGAACCAATCTCATTGAACCACAGAGAGGCAGTGTGATGCAGTGGATAAACCTTAGAACTTAGACCTTAGAATTCTCCATCTCCCATCAGTAGCTCTGACTGACTTGACTCTACAAGAACATCATGGCCCCCACTGGATGAGATGGTCAACTGAAGTCGATTCTCCATTCAGACCGACTCGGTCTTTGATATTCAACACCTTCTTAACTCTCTCCGTGGTCTCTCTTGGGTGATTGGAGGGCTGGAAGGCAGAGCAATAAACTCCTCCCGAAATCTCCCTTTACAGAGGGCTCCGAGGTATCCAGGTAACTCTCCATTTTCCATCAGTGGATATGCTTCATTTCCACTCTACTGAATGTCATGCCTCCGTGGCAGGTACCCCTAAGTGTCCCCCTCTTAAGCTTCCTTTTCTGTATTGTCTTCTGTCATTAGATTGTAAACTCCTTGAGGGCAGTGGCTGTCTTTCTGTTTTTTTTTAAATGTATTCCAGGGCTTAAAGGCATAGTGCCTAGCACATAGTAGGTACTTAAGGGGAAATGAGGAGGAAATGAGCATTTGTGTAGGGCCTATTATGTACTAGGCACTATGCTTTTACAAATATTATCTCATTTCATCCTCACAACAACCCCGAAAGGTAGGTGCTGTAATTATCTCCATTTTCACCTGAGGAAACTGAGGCAAACAGGGTTAAATGACTTGCTCAGGGTCCCACAGCTAATAAATGTCCGAGACTAGATTTGAACTCAGGTCTTCCTAACTCTAGTCCTAGTATTCTATCCACTGTGCCACCACCAAGTCGAATTGAATTGAGAACCAGGAAGCTCTAGGTTCAGGTCTTGCCTCTGACATATTGATGTATACTGACTCTGTGACCCTGGGCAATTCATGTAACCTCTCAGTATTGCAGCAACTCTCTTAAGACATGACAGAGAAGGTGAAGGCCTGCATTGTTAGACAAAATTCCTAACCCAAAGCTGTCTTGCTGAAATTAAAATTTGAGCTGAATCTTTACACTGTGGAAATCACAGGTCCATTAAAACAACAGCAACAAAGAACCAATGACGTTACATGGTGGAAAGAAGTTGCAGAGAGATAGATTTAGGCTCCATATAAGGAAAAATGTCTTATTAATTAGAGCTGCCCAAAAGTGGAGTGAAGTGGGGGGTGGAGCCAAGGTGGCAGCTGGAAAGCAGAGACTTGCCTAGGGCTTTCCCCTAGGAGCCTCCAAACACTGATAAAAATGGCTCTGAACAAATTCTAGAACTGCAGAACCCACAAAATAGCAGAGGGAAGCAGGGCTCCAGTCCAGGACAGCCTGGATGGTCACTGGGTAAAGTCTATTGCACACAGAGCTGGGAGCGGAGCGGAAAAGAGCCCAGTGTGGGCTGGGCCAGGACCAACCAGACCAGGAGCCAGGCAGAACAGGCTATGGCAGTTACCAGACTTCTCAACCCACAAATACCAAAGACAACAGAGAAGGTTAGTGGCAAAAACAGCTTGGACAGAGTGAAAGGAGTTTGAGGTTCAGTCACTGCCCCGGAGGCAGCAGGGGCGATGCAGCTACAGAACTATAGCTGCAGTTGCTTCTGGCCCCAGGCCCACCTGGTGGGAGGAGTTAAGTGGTGGATCAGAGCAGGAGTGCAGAGCCAGCTTAAGATCTGAGTTGTGGTCTGGGTTGGAGGTTCTTGGGGGAGGAGGAGCACTGCTGTGGCAGAGTTCACTGTATAGAAATAGCTCTGAAAACAACAGCGCATCCCCTCAAGCTTGGAACAAAGTATTCTCTACTCTACAAGCAGTCACATACCACAACAAAAAACTCAAGGGTCAAGTAGTTGGCTGGGAACATGGCCAGGCAGCAAAAATGGACTCAGATTCAGACTCAGACTTTGGAATCTTTCTTTGGTGACAAAGAAGACCAAAACATACAGCCAGAAGAAGTCAACAAACTCAAAGAGCCTACATCAAAAGCCTCCAAGAAAAACATGAACTGATCTCAGGCCATGGAAGAGCTCAAAAAGGAAAAAAGTGTTTGGAAAAGCAAGTTAGAGAAGTAGTGGAAAAATTGAGAAGAGAGATGAGAATGATGTGAGAAAAACATGAAAAAACAAGTCAATGACTTGCTAAAAGAGACCTCAAAAATGCCGAAGAAAACAACACCTTAAAAATAGACTAACTCAAATGGCAAAAGAGCTGCAAAAAGCCAATGAGGAGAAGAATGCCTTGAAAGGCAGAATTAGCCAAGTGGAAAAGGAGGTCCAAAAGACCACTGAAGAAAATATTACCTTAAAAATTAGATTGGAGCAAGTGGAAGCTAGTGACTTGATGAGAAATCAAGATATTATCAAACAGAAGCAAAGAAATGAAAAAATGGAAGACAATATAAATTATCTCATTGGAAGAACCACTAACCTGGAGAATAGATCCAGGAGAGGTAATTTAAAAATTATTGGATTACCTGAAAGCCATGATCAAAAAAGGAGCCTAGACATCATCTTTCAAGAAATTATCAAGGAAAACTTCCCTGATATTCTAGAGCCAGAGGGTAAAATGGAAATTGAAATAATCCACTGATTGCCTCCTCAAATAGATCCCAAAAAGAAAACTCCTAGGAATACTGTCACCAAATTCTAGAGCTCCCAGATCAAGGAGAAAACACTGCAAGCAGCCAGAAAAAAACAATTTGAGTGTTGTGGAAACACAATCAGAATAACACAAGATGTAGCAGATTCTACATTAAGAGATAGAAGGACTTGGAATATGATATTCAGGAGGTCAATGGAGCTAGGATTAAAACCAAGAATCACCTACCCAGCAAAACTGAGTATCATGCTCCAAGGCAAAATATGGATTTTCAATAAAATAGAGGACTTTCAAGCTTTCTCAGTGAAAAGACCAGAGCTGAATAGAAAATTTGACTTTCAAACACAAGAATCAAGAGAAGCATGAAAAGGTAAACAAGAAAGAGA
>CM053624.1:357528297-357549726 GCA_028646595.1 Phalanger gymnotis
ATTCTTTGTACTTGGATCTCTGGCACCTTGGACAGTGCCTGGTACAGGTAGGTGCTTACTAAATAATTGTTGATTGATTGGTGTTGTAGAGGGCTTCCTGTTCATGTATGCACTGCACTTGATGGTGTCTGGGGTTCTTTCAAACATCTGTACCCTGTAATTCTATGATTCTTATTTTTAAATTGCTTTCAGAGTCAGTTTGCAAGCTGCACATTGGCAGACCTCATTCCTGACCCCAAAGGGTGTGACAGCTTTAATTCTCTGCTGTATTTACTGGACCTGGGTCAGGAAGGTTGGTGGATATCCTCATACACCAAAGGACTTACACAACCTTTGGCAAATGTCTCTACTATGTTTTGGAGTCATTTGACCCTCAAAGAGAAACAAAGGCGAACACCTCAGTGGTTGGTGGTGAGGATGATTATGCAGAAGAGACAGAGTAAGGGGAGGCTGAAGATGTTTCAGGGGAGTCCCCTGGAAATAATGATTTGATTTATTTCTATACAGATGCTGCTGGGGCACCTTATTTCTGGCTACAAAGGAATGACTTCAGGTAGAAAAAGCCTTTTTGAGGAAAGCTGGCACTGAGTTGATAGCTCTATGTTCCTCTGATGCCAAGAAACTTTAGAATCATAATTACAGCATTAGTATGAGAATGCTAATACTTCCTTATTTTTATCCCTTCATCTTATAGAGGGTTTTTGTCCCTTGGAAATAGCCTTGGTACTTGAGGCAGTGAAGTAGCGCACAAGAGGGGAAGGAATGAGGCAAAGCCTCTTATCAGACCACAGCCAATCTGGCAGCAGCTAAAGTATGGATGGAATAGAAAATCCACTGCCTGACCACTTGAAATAATCCTGAACATTTTTAATGCCACTTTGTCATTCTCAAAGTGCTTTTGCATATACATAGCAGGGACTCCAAATCCTCTTCTTTCCTCGGTTAGGCTCTGTCCTGTCCCACCACTTATCCTTTTGGAGGTCTTTTATGGAGCAACACTGGGGTTATTTGAATGATAAAGCCTGGGAAATGGGAGAGGAATTCTGGAGATAGGAGAGAACTGTGTTTCCCTGAGCTCTGAGACCCAATGGAGCAGTTGGGAGCTGTCAGTAGTAAGAGATATAGCATTCCCTTGGGGAAAGAGGAGGAAAATGACATTGACCTACTATCATTGCTCATGAGATTGAAGAAAGAGATACAGAGAGCAGTGAAAGACATGGAGATTCCTAGATCTTCTGCCCCTTCTCCTAATCTCCTAATAGACTAAATGTGTGAGTCTGGGAACTTCAAGAGCAGTGCAACGCAGTGGATTTGGAGCCAGAAGACTCCTGCTCTGTCCTTTACTCTCTGTGTGGCATTGGACAAGTCACTTAATCTCTCTGGGCCTCAGTTTCTTCATCTGTAAAATGAGGGGGTTGAACTCTGTTCTAAATCTATGACTATAACTATTTACATAAGAAAGCTTCTGTGTTGGCAATCAAAATGGATTCTTAGCACTCAGTTCAACCAAGTGCCCTTGAAGAGTTTCGCCTTTGTTTCCTCGATTAGATTGGGAGTCCTTGGTGACCTCCTTGCCTCAGGGGAGGGCCTAGTTTACATGGGTTTGAGTGACATGTTTGGGACATCAGAGGCTTTTAGACCATGTGGGTTTAAGTTGCCTCTTTGTGACGATTTTAGGTCACCCTTGACCCTGAAAAAGATATAAAACCAGGGGTTAGATTTCTTTCTTTTGGAGCTCTTACCCACAGCCATGGTGGCGCAAGTGACTCTGGGCCAGCCCTTGTTATGAGCTCCTGGGCTGAACCTAAATGTTGGTAACTGTGAATTGTATTTGGTCTGTCGATGTTTGTAATTTGTTTGTATTTGCTCTGAAGTTCAGGGTGCTGGCTTTTCCTTCTGAACTAAGCGAATGGTATTTATTTGCTGAATTAAAGTAAGCTTGTTAACCCCTTAACATTGCTTTCCTTAGTAAAGCAAATCAAAAGAACCTGGGCTTTCACAGCGTGCTACCGGTAGCGTGCTTGTTGTTGGGCTTGTGTTGGTCTTTCTCCCCCACAACAGCTGCTAGCCGGATAGTTGAAACAGCTTTAAAGTAACAGAAAAACACCTTTACTGAACCATAAAAGAAATACCTTAACAGAGGCAGCTTGGCATAGTAAATAGAGTTCTGGACTCCAGCACTCTAGCGTAGGGAGATCTGCCTTCAAAATCCATTTTGGATATCTATCTTGGGTGAGTTACCTAACTGCTCAGAGTCTCAGTTTCTTCATCTGTGAAATGGAGATAATTCTTTCACCATCTACCTCAAAGTGTTGTGGGAAAAAAAAAACCTTAAAGCACTAAGCATGTGGAAATTGTTATTATTTTGTTGTTATCTCATGCAGTCCAGGTTGATGAGCTGGTCCTCCAGCAAAGAAAATGCATGCCACCTTCTGTAGGAGATCTGGAGTATAGAGAACAGTGGGTGGAGCTGCAAAAGAAGAGAGGCTGGTGAGAGGATCACCACCTGTTCGGAGCAGAGGAAGAGGATAATGGAAGGCAACGTTAATAGGGAGCAGTGACCAATGGCACCCACTAGTAGAGCAGGAGAGCTGAAAGGGGCAAGCAGCACAGCACAGATAGAGGAGCCATGGAGGGGAGCACCGATGTAGAATAACAAACATTGACAGCCTCGAAATGGAACCCCACCCAAGGTGCTACTCTAAGTCATGGAGAAGCCCTACAGGGGAGGGGGAGGGTTGTTCTTTGGTAAGAAGGGGATTCAGTCTTTCAGTAGGCTGCCCTTTGAGTCCTCTGTCCATGAACTTGTAAATAAAACTATTCCTTAAAACTCATTCCTTAAACTAATTACTTAAAAAATAATTCCTTAAAAACTCAGCTAAAGCACTGTCTTCTACAAGAAACCTTTCTTGACCCATGTAGCTGCTTTTGCCCTCCTCTCTCTCAAACTTCCTCGTATTTAGCCTTTGCCCATTTATTTGTTTTTATTGTCTTTATATTCAGTCTGCATATCCTCACAGATGCCTTTATTGTGTCCTTCATTAGAATGTACTTTATGAGTATGAATTGTTTCATTGATTTATATCCTTATAGCCTAGCACAGTGCTAGGCACGGAGTAGGCACTTTATAAATGCTTGTTGATTGACCGATCAGTTGTGAAAGGCTTAAACGCTAGGCTGGGCATATTTTGTTATTGAGGTAATAGGAAATTATTGATTGTTCTTGAGGAATATGATGACGTGCATGCCTTAGGAAGCTCATATTAGTAGCTGCCTGAAGATTGGAGAGGAACGATTAATATTGATTGTTAAAAAAATTTCTATTTGTTGTAAAAATTGGTGGTGGTAGAATTGATGGTGGCCTAAATAAAGTCTGTAGATTATTTTTGGATTTCATTTTGAACACTCTGTCTTTATAATTGGGTGATCCTCAAACCTGTCTACCCTATGCATGTGAAGACTTCCCCCCATGGAATGGGCAGATAAGAATAATTGGTTCCAATAGCCATGAAGGCAGCTGAAGCAGGCACCGTGGAGTGCTTAGGGTTCGGTCAGACATGGAAGACACCAAGGTCATCCACCGTATCCTGAACTTCACCAGTCATTCTGACTTTTGTCTTGCCACTAGACTTCAATGACTCTGAAAGATGGAGTGAGGCTGGCGACTTTGTGTAACTGCCTCCCTGAAATCCAATGATCTCACCATTCAAGAATCACCCCATGATGTCATTGGTCCTCTTTGAAAATGCAAGACCACTACCACCACCACCAAGAACACGGGATCACACAATTTAGGAGGTGGAAGGGATCTCAGAGTCTGTCCAGTCCTATTGCTCCCTTACCAAGCTTCCCTTCTCCCTGACAAGTAACTTACTGTCCAGTCACTGGTTGAAGAGAACAACCAAAGGTGCATCCTTTTGGCCAGACAGCCCATTATATTTTTGAATAGTACTAGCTACCCAGAAGTTTCTTCCCTTACCTGAAAGCTTCACTTTGCCTCTGCCACCACTCCAGTTCTGTTTACATCTATTCTCTTTTTCCCAGGACAGCCCTTCAATGCTTGAAAACTGTGAACATATCCTTCTTCGGTCTTCTCTTTTCCAGGCTAAGTGTCCTTAGTTTCTTCAACAGATCCTTATAAGAGATGACCTGGAGGCCCTTCACCATCCTGGATGTCCTTCTCTGGACATTCTCTAGCATACCAATGCCCTTCTTAACATGTGATACTAGATTGGAAAGTGTCTGAGGTCACGCACACGCATGTTACACACACACATGTACACATGCACATACACACATACACACACCAAACCGAAGCAAAACCATGTGATACTGAGAACTGCGCATGTGGTATGATGAGGCCATAGTATAATGGGGCTATCATTTCTGCTGTCATAGATCAGAGATTTAGAGCTAGAAGGGGCCATTTTCTAGATGATAAAACTGAGACCTGACTACCAAAGAGGTTAGGTGAATTGCCCAGGAGCACATAGACAATAACTGTAAGTCAACAAGCATCAATTAAGTGTTCACTATGTGTCATGCTCTATGGTAAGAAAGATGCTAGTGCCTGCTTTTAAGGAGTTCCCAAGCAACATGCAAACAGCCATGTACAAACAAGATAGACACAGGGTAATGTGTCCTCTGACCTCAGCTCCAGCCCTTCTCTCAGCAAGCCATGTAGTCTCTTAATGTAGCCGAAGATTCCACTCACTCTTGACTACCATATCAAACTGGTGGCTCACATTGACCTGGCAGGCCACTATAACCTCCAGCTCTTTTTCAAATGAACTGCTGCTTAATCATTGCGGCCCTATTTTGTACTCTGAAGCTGATAGCTAAACATGCCTCACATATAGGCTTCTAAAATGTTTGTTGAATTGAAACGTATGCTATATATTTTAACCTCAAAACAAGAGCAAAGATTGTAAATCTGTTTGCCTTATATATCAAAACAGTAGGCTCTGCTTTGGGAGGTTAGTGTCAGGTAACTTGCTCAAAATCTCCCTGCAGCCCAGCTGTTGAAATGTTATCATTGTGGTTTCATAAACACGGCAGCTTCATTCATTCAGGATTCATTCATTCAGGAGATCATTTCTAAGGAATAATTCCTTAAGAGATTTTTTAAAAAATTAAGTAAAGAGAGAAATAGTCTGGAGAAGGCAATCTTGGATTCTTGGGTTGATCTGAGAAGTCAGAGGAAGAAATGGTGGTACTGAATACCTTGGAGCAGAATATAGGGATATGGGGCATGGGAAGGAAGGAAGAAAATAAAGAAAAAAGGAAGGAAGGAAAGAGGAACAAAGGTAGGAAGGAAGGAAAAAAGGAAGGAAGGAAAAAAGGAAGGACAAAAGCATCAATTAGGTGCTATGTGCCAGGCACAGTGCTAAGTGTGGGAGCTACAAATGAACACAGGAGAATGACTGTCCCTGCCCTAAAGGAGCTTACATTCTAATGAGGTGGTGCAAGGCAGGGAATGAAGGTACCTGTCTCAGGGGCATAGGACCAGAAAATCAGGAACGAGACTGGAAAGGAAGACAGAGGAGGGCACCAAACATTGCCTGCTGAATGCCCCTGGTGATAAAAATAGATGGAGCATAATCGGCTCAGTACATACACTCTCATTACATGAAACAGCATGTGAGTATCCTGAAAGAGTTAAATCAAGTCCCTAGAGTGCCTCATTTACTTGAGGAGAAAAAAAATTCTAAGGGACAATCCAGCCGTCTTTTGGTTTTGTTCTTGCCTTTCCCGTCTCCTTTCTTTATATGACCTGCCTATCTTCTCCTCCCGTTAATCAGGACTGATCTTGGATGAAACAACCATTTCCATCATGATAAATATAGCTCTTCTAATACAACCTCATTACATCCTCATAATAACCCTAAGAAGTTGGTTTTTAAAGATGAGGTAATCAAAGCAGAAGTTGTGACTTGTCCATGGTTACATAGTGAATAGAATGTGTAAGGTAGGATTTAAGTGTAGGTCTCACCTGATTCCAGGCCCATGGATGCTGCCTCTCAATAATCATAATTTTAAAAGTGGACTCTTGATACCTAGCCCATCTCATGGTCGCCTGCTACATTTCTTCAGTAAAGGTGAACAAGGTCACAGACTGAAGGATCCCAGATCCAGAGCTGGGAGAGAAGGTGTCATGGTAGCATGCTGGACTTGGAGTCAGGACGAAAGAATTCAAATTGCACCTTAGTCACTTACTAACTGTGTGACCCTGGGCAAGTCACTTAACCTCTCTATGCCTCAGTTTCCTCATCAGTAAAAATAAAGAGGTTGGTCTTGATGGTTTCCATGTTCTCTCCTAGCTCTAGAACCACAATCCATCGAGTCCAACCTCCTCATTTTACAGACCGGGAACTGAAAAGTAATTTACCCAGAGTCACACAGGTGACATATATTAAAGGTAGTATTTGAAATTAATTTTGATGACTCCAAAGTAATTGGTGTGCTCAAGCCCAGAAACTGGAGGTAGGAGGAGGCTTTAGGGCACAAGTAATGAGGTTTGATTCAGAGGACCTTCCCTACCTCCATTTTTTGCCCATATTTGTTTATTCCCTATCTCTCCAAGTGTCTTCCCCTTTAAAAATCTGGGGCAAAGCTTTTTCTGAAGCATCAGTAAAATCATCAAGAGACAACAGGTCTATTTGTTCTGTTCCAAAGTGTCTCTGGCTACTGTCCTGCCTTCCCCTTCCTCTATCTCCAGAAACAGGCAAGATTGCGCCAGCTCCCCCTGGCTGCTGCTCTCGGGGTCAGTGTCCCCGGGTTTCATATGTTTCCCTGGGCCAGCCCAGCACCAAGCACTCTGACAATGAACTTGGTGATCAGCAAACAAAAGCATGCTGGGGCCTCTTCCTGTTGACATGGCAACATAACCACCAGCTGGCTCCCGCTTGTCAGGGCTCGGGATTCTCAGCAGCTAGAAGACTTTGCCAGTGGCACCTGATTACCAGGGAAGGCCTTTCTTAGCCACTTCTGGGATTTAAAAAGCACTTCCTCTGCTGCTTGTTAAAAGATAGAATAAGAAGCCTCCCCCCACTTCTTCCCTCCCCCCCACACCCAAACAAGCATTCCATTGAAGTCTAGTTAGGGTGCAACCCTGATCATTCCCCAGGGCCTCGCTCCAGACAACTGCTTAACCCCAGGCTGCAAATAATCTCTGCTCCAAGTCTTTACTGCCTTGAAGTTTCTGCCTGGCTGACTTTCAAAAGCCTTTCTGCCACCCCTCTGTTTCAGTCCCATCAGCTAAGACACACTCAGAAAGGACTGGCAGGGAGAAACAATAGTGGGCGCAGGGCATTAGGCAGCCTCTTCAGACTGTCGGGAAGCTGATTTGCTTGAGGAACAGAAATAGCAGCCTTGAAGATTTCTTTGCTGATTTGGGCTGAGGGCAATACCTCGGGCTCCCAGCGGGTCCCCGTTAGTTTCTTGGATGCCATTTTGGTTGCTGTCCCTGACTAGAGAAGAAGCAGTCTCTAGTGTGTTAGCGGCTCTCTTGGAAGCCTTGTGCCAGATGTGTGCCCCAAGCTGACATCTTTTCAGTCAGCCCTCACTGTGGCTCCCTTATTTCTGACTGCCCTGGCTTCTTGGGTGATTCCGTAGCATGGACTCTATTTAGGTATCTGCTCTGCTAACTGCCCAAAGCCAACGCTGACATTTAGTCTTGTTCCAATACTGGCCAAGGAAGTGTCTGTAAAGTTTACTTTTATTGATTTATTTTTATTTTCAACTTAACAAACACCAAATAAAATGCACATTTCCATACATGAAGCAAGAGATGTCTATTGTGGACAGCTCGCTTTGCTTTTTATGTAGTTAAATGACAGGATGACACCCAACACCAATAGGAAGCAAAGTTGAAAAAAAGGTGATGGGGGGGTGTCTTTGAGTTTTTTTAACTACTGGTTTTGAAGGGGGCTGTGTGGTATAGTAGCTAGAGCTCAGAACTTGGAATCATGAAAACCTGAGTTCAAAATCCTTAGTCAAACACTTGTGACTCTGGGCAAATCATTTATCCTACTCGTGCCTCAGTTTCCCCATTTGTAAAAATTGGGATAATAATAACACCTATATCACAGGGTTGTTGTGAGGATCCAATGAGAACATATATAAAGTGTTGTGTGAACTTTAAAACACCATGCAAATGCTAGGTATTATAATAATAATTACTATTATGCTGAGTTAAAGATAGTTGTCAGTCCAGATCTTTATTCTCAATATATTTCTTTTTTTAATAGAGATAGAAGGAACTTAATGCTAGCATCTCCCCACCCCACCTGATTATCTCTAATTTATCCTGCATCTATCTTGTTTATATTTAATTGTTTGCCTATTGTCCCCTTTTTAGGCTGTGACCTCCTTGAGGGCAGGGACTGTTTTTGCTTTTCTTTGTATTCTCAAGGCTTAGAACAGTGCTTGGCACAAAGTAGATGCTTAATAAATACTTGTTGACTTTTGACTCAAAGGATATAATACTGTACATTCTGTACATTACAGTATAATACATTCTATAACTTTCAAAGATGTGCAACTTGTCGATGTTTCTTTCTGGCTTTCCTTTTGTTTAATTATCTTTGAGAAAGACAGATGCCTTAATGATACTCTTTATTTCCTTTTTTTCTACCCTATTATGCCTATCTGCTTCACTGTCCTTAGACCCCTTCATTGGAAAGAAAAAAAGAAAAGAAAAACAAGGCTCTCGTAACAAATAAGCAGCAGAGTGAAGCAAAACAAATTCTTTGATGGACTGTGTCTGGACATCTGCGTTATTTTGCATCTTGAGTCTACCACTTCTCTGGAAGGAAGTAAGCAGCACGCTTGAGCGTCGGTCTCCTGGAATTGTAACTGATCAGAGTTTTCCAGTCTTTCAATTTGTTTTTCTTTATAATGTTATCATAGGAATTATTCTCCTGATTCAGTTCCTTTCACTCTGCATTAGGTCATATGGGTCATACCAGGTTTCTTTTGTCATTTCTTCAGGCACAATAGTGGTCTCTCAGGGAATTGAAAGAATACTCAAAGAAAAATAGCAGGGGATGCAAAAGGAACATTTTAAACCATTTTGTTGAATGAACGAATGAAGGAATAAAGCATTTATAAAGTGATTATTATGTATGAAGCACTATAGTGCTGAGCACTATAGAATAGAAAAGACAGTCCCTGTTCTCTAGGACTGGAGTGAGAACATGCAGCCTCCCTCATGTGGCCTTCTAGGCCCTCAAGTGCAGCCCTTTGACCGAATCTAAGTTTGGCCACACTCGAGGACCTAGACGGCCACATGTGGCCTCGAGGCCACAGGTTCTTCACCCCTGCACTAGGGGCTCACGTTCTAATTCTAACACCTTGCCCTCCCCCTTTCCAAATATCACCATGTTTGCATGCCACTGCTGGCAGCTAGATGGAGTAGTGGATAGAGCCGGGACTTGTTTGCAATCAGATCAGAATATGAACCTTGCTGCAGACTTCCCAGCTGTGTGACCCTGTCCAAGTCACTTAAGGTCTCTTTGCTCTAATTTCTTCATCTCTAAAGTGGGGGTGATAGTAACAGCACCTACTTCCCGGGGTTGTTGAGAGGATCAAATGAAAAAATACATAAGGTTGTGAACTTTAAAGAACTATATGTGCTATACCATTATCGATAATATAGGTAATTATTTATTTTAAAAAAGGAAAGAAACTCTGGAGGGAAATTTTCAGCAGTAGGCCCAGCTCTGGGCACAGTCCTGAAGGAGCCTGAATTTGCCTTTCCCTCCTCCAACTCCCTCTCCAGGACCTTCCTCCCTCTTCAGCATGGCTTCTCCCAGAATATTAGTTTTTCTCCTCTTTCTCCCTGGAGACTGACCTCAGAGAAGACAATCCTGGATTCTTTACAACACTGTGTGAATTCTTGGCATCATTTCCCTTGCCAAAGTTAAAACCTGCTCCCTATTTACAAAGGATTTCCCTCTTCAGTGAAGCATCTAGTTAGAAGTTAGAAGGTTCTCCCTTCCCCTTCAGTTAGAGAGCTGGGTAATACAATGTATAGAGTTGCTGAGCCTTCATTTGGGAAGACCTAACTACAAATCCAGTCACAGATACTTACTAGCTGTGTGACCTTGGGCAAGTCACTTAACCTCTGTTGCCTCAGTTTCCTTCACTTTAAAACAGAAACATTGATGGCCCCTATCTCCCAGGTTTGTGTGAGGATCAAATGAGATAATATTTGTAAAGTGCCTAGCATAGTGCCTGACACATAGTAGGCACTATATAAATGCTTGCTATTATTATTGCTATTAATTCAAGACAATCGCAGGCACCAGCAAGTAGGTAGGAAAGATACTTTAGGTGTAAGAGATGCTTTCCAGCATCCTTGAAACTCTCTCAGCTCTTCTCAATAGAAGAACTTCCAGTCCCCTCCCGGAGGACTGAATTGGGTTGATTGGGCATATGTTTAGATTTGTCCTGAGACATTACAAGAGCCTAAAATGAGTTCTCTTTGTTTTTTGTTCCTCCCACAGCATCTCTCAAGATGTGCAATTATAGGAGCACGGCAAACTTTTAGCTTTGGAAAAAGCATTGTTGTTCTCCAGCTATTATCTTAGTTATCTGAAAAAGATTTTTCTATCAATCATCTCAGAAGAAACTCACAATAACTTCTGCCTCATTAAGTACATTGAACTTTGGGGAAAAGCTTATGAGTGAATACACTTTTTTCCTTTCTTGAATAAAGACTTAGATATTGCAGTATTTGTCTATGAACTAAGAAGTACCTGGATGGTATCTAGTAAGTTGGAGGGGAGACAGATTTTTTTTTTTGAACTAGGAAGTCATCTTATTTACTCCATTCCCAACAACATAACAATGAAAGGACTGGGGCTTGATTTATGTTTCTGGCATTTTCCTCATGATCCCAACAGGCATCAAAATCTAATTATAAATTATCACGCAATATAAACACATCCCCAGTCCTCAGGACACCGCAGGAACCTAAATAGATAATTTACCCGTGAGATACTTACATTCATTTCATAATACCAAATCCTTACAATTTATTATTTAAGAATTCTGTTCCTCAGTGAGTAGTTATTTAGCATTTTCTGGCTCTGACAACTTGTGCAATATTATCAATCTGTGCTAATGAACTCTTTTCTTGAAAAGAAGACCTAGATGTTCAACCCCAGCCCTGTTCTTTTACCTTTTTCTTTTAATTTTTCAATTAACAAGCATTTGTTTTCTCTTCCCCTCATATGCACTTTCAATTTAAAAGAAAAAAATACCCTGGTAACAGTAAGTATAGTCTAGCAAAACAGAGGCCCACACTGGCTGTATCTGAAAATGTATGTCTCACTCTACACCTGGAGTCTATCACCTCTTTGGTGGAAGGTGGGAAGCCTGATTCATCATCAGACCTGTGGAGTTTTGGTTGGTCATTGTGTTGATCGAAGTTCCTAATCCTTTCAAAGTTATTTGCTTTCACAATGTTGTTGTTGTCATATGATTGTTCTTCTGGTTCTGCTCACTCCACTCTGCATCAGTTCAAATGAGTCTTCCCAGGTTTCTGTGAGATCACCCCCTCTGTCATTTCTTACAGCATGATAGTATTGCATTAATTTTGTATACATTCGTATACCATAACTTGCTCCCTAATTGGTGGGCACAAGCTGTGGTATATGGTTGTAATGCAATATTACTGTGCTATAAGAAACCATGAGTTCAATGACCTTAGAAAAACATGCATGAAATAATGAAGAAGAAAGTGAGAGGAACAAAGAGAACATTGTATACAGAAACAGCAATATTATTTTAGAGCAACTTTGAAAGACCAAGTCTTTCTGACTGTTATAAATACACAAATTAACTACAAAGGACCTATGAAAGAGGATACTATCTGCATCCAGAGAAAGAACTGATAAATAACAGAATGTATGGAATGAATTCACATATACACACAAATTTGTGTCTAATGGGAGCCATCTCCAGGGCAGGGGAGGGGGAGGGAAGAAAGAAAAGGAAAAAAAGAAGAAAGTTACATAACTTTATTATATGTTTAAAAATCCCCAGCCAGTTGTACATAACAGATTTGCAGTTTCATATGCAATCATCTTTCCCCCTATTCTGTGTTATGGAAATGCTTGTTTTATTTCTTAAGTTCAGAATAAAATAAAAAAGAGCCCTAGCACCCCTCCCCAAGCCTCCAAACACCCCAAGCAACTCTAACCTAGTTTAAAAAAATAAAAATTAAAAAGAAAAGTTTATGATAGTCAACAGGGCTTAGTAGATAGAGCACTACCCTTGAAGTCAAGAAGGCCTGGGTTCAAGTCCTGCTTCTGAATGCTGCCTGAATGACCCTGAGGAAGTCACCTGACTCTAACAGCATAAGTTGCAGAGAAGGTACCAATTAATTAAAGAAATTCTCAACTACCTCCTCATTCATTCCTAATCCCTTAATACATATACAAAGAACCATAACCTGAAGTGAGAGGGGGGAGGGAGGATTCTTTCTCACTAAGAGGTTCTTGTATTAAGCAGACCAGGTTTAACGCTGAGGTCGGTAGAACCCCAAAAGTGAGGGAATTGGGCTTTTCTCACATACTCTCATTCATTACCCCCCTACTCCAGAATCCTGGAGAAATTTTATTTTAAAGCTCAGGTGAACAGAAAGATTATTCAATACATAAAAAGGATCAAGTTTACAACAGCTATTTATGTCCTCCTTTGGAAAGTCAGTGCCTAAAACACAAAAAGCTCATAAGTGCACAGTAACAAATACCTCATGATACAGTTACCCACCATGCCTATGTTACTCTGTTGAGAGGTTGACTTAAATCATTTAATCATGAAATACTTTGTGGTATTGCAGAAGGGATATTTCATTTTTTTATTTCTTGGAGGGGGGTGGGGAAAGCAAGGCGATTGGGGTTATGAGACTTGCCCAAGGTCACATGGCTAGTAAGTGTCAAGTGTCTGAGGCCAGATTTGAACTCAGGTCCTCCTGACTCCAGAGCTGGTGCTCTATTCACTGAGCCACCTAGCTGCCCCTTCATTTTCCTTTTGTCCCTTTTCTATCTAAGCCATTCATTTCAGGTCCATATCTTCTGACTAGTAAGAAATATATGATGTCCTCCTGGTTGTGGTAGTATTCTCCTTCTTGCAGAAAACACTTTCTGTTGCCAAGTACCCAGGAACTCCTAAATTCTCAGAGTCACCAGACAGCCACCAAGGACACAAACTTGCATCTCAGGATTGTTATCTGGTCACCTGTGCTGGGACGACTAAACACGAATCCAAAGAGACAGTTGAGATTTTGAGCCAGGCTCCAGTTCACCTAGAGGAGCATGTTCTTGCTGACACGGGCAAGTGGGCACCACAGCTTGTGGGGGTGGGAGGGAGGGTACAGTGATTTTCTGGAAGTCTGAGAGACGTTGAAGCGTCCCAACAAAAAAGAGGCAGGAGCTGCTTTTCCTTTTAAGCCTTCTGAGTGGATGGCTTCTTCTGCTCCTTGGGCAATTCTCTTTGGCACAGCCAGAGAGGTTTTGACTAGCCTGTGGTCACACAGGCGGTAAGTGTCACAGGTAGGATTCGAACACAGATCGTCTGACTCCAGAGCTTTTGCTCTCTCTGCTTACCATGTTGCCTCACCAAAGCCTTCTTTTTACAGATGAGGACACTGAAATCCAGGGAATCACGTAACTTGCCCAAGGACATGCCAGTATTAAGTGTCAGAAGTCAGCTCTTCCACCATATCACATTGACTCAAATACCAACCACTGTGTGACCTTGGACAAGCCATCGTTTCCTCATCTGTTATGTTGTTATTCTATCATTTTCAGTCACATGGGATCTGTGTCAGTCAGTCAGTCAGTCAGTCAAAAAGTATTTATTAAATGCTTACTGTGTACCAGACACTGTGTTAAACACTGGGGATATAAAGAAAAGCAAAAGACAGTCCCTACTTTTAAAATTATTTCAAAGTTGGTAAATCATTAATTTTTTTCATAATCATCATAAAAAGTGAGACCAAAATTAATCCTGAAAAAATTAACTACTGTGAAGGAAATTTCAAATCCTTTCAGATTTATCCTCATCAATATGTCATAGGGCATCTTTTTCAAAGTTATTTGGAGGAGAAGCAGCTGGGAGAGTGGCGAGTAGAATGATGTACCTGGAGTCAGGAAGATGTAGGTTCAGATCTCTCCTCAGACATCTACTGTTTGTATGACCCTGGGAAAGTCATTTAACTTTTCAGTACCTTAGGTCATTCTCTAAGACTATAAATTTAGAAGCAGGTACCAATCTGAATTGTAGTGGAAGTTTCTTATCCCACTGAACTTATGGGTTCAGAAAGGAAGGACAAGAAAATACCTATCTTCTAGTGTAGTATGGAGGCTCAAGTAAGATAATAAATGTAAAGGATTTTGTGAACTTTAAAGTTGCATATTAATATTAGTTGCTATTTTTGAAAGGCTGTTTAAAAAATGAGTCTATTCCTCAGTTTAAGATTCTCTCCTTTTCCTTTTCAGTGTATCTTCGAATGAATACACTCAAATATTTTCTCCCTACCACATTCCCCTCAACAGGTACGCAAAACTGCTTAATAGACTGATGTATCACAAATGACACTTTGCATGTTTCCACTTTGAGCCTGAAGGATAGAAGGAAGGCTGTGTGTTTTAACACAAAGCAGCATCTACCGTATTTGACCTGACATATGTGACAGTTTCATATGGTCTGTATTGACATCATTAGAGTCTTTGATCTTCTGGCCCTGCTTTCTTACTTGTCTTTGTTTAATAGAAGTCAGTCTATACTTCTCTGAGTTCTTTGTATGTGCTGCTTTTTACGTTGCCTATATGTTGTGTTACGTTCATATATCACAAAGTGTTCAGCCATTCTGCAATCATGGGTCATGTGGTCTGTTTCCCATCTTCTCACTCTTAGAAATTGTTCTGCTATGAAATGTTTTTTTTGTCCTTGTGGTCAGAATTTCAGAGCTAGAACTGACCATGTAGGCCAACCCAGACCTGAGAAGGGATCCTTACGATATAATTCCTGACTACTGCTTACTTGGTTTTCGTTTGAAGATTTTTCAATGAGATAATATTCAGAAATCTCTTAGCATGGCACCTGGTGCATAGTGAGAGCTTAAATAAAAGTCTTGTTCTATTCCCCCCTTTTTTCCACTGAAGGAAGACCTGCTGCTCCTTGAGGCAGCAAATTTTACTCTTTTATTGTTCTAATGGTTACACTGGCAATATGGCAGAGTGTTTAGAGGACACAATTCAAAGCTGGGAAGATCTAGGTTTAAAAAGTCCTGTCCTTGACAGATTTTGGTTCTGTGACCCTAAGCAAGTCACTCTGCCCTTTAGTGGCCTAGGTAACTCTCTCGTCACTGAACAAACATTTATTAAACTCTTACCACATACAAATTTCTACGCTAAGTAATGGGGATAAAAATAATAAGCGCAAAGAAAGACAATCCCTGCTTTTAAAGACCACATTCTGGTTGGGAAAGACAAGGCTTAAAAGGGATCTGAAGAGTGGGGAGTGGGAGATGATTTACCTAACCAGGGTCAAGGTTTGCAGAGTCAGAATCAGGGCCAGGAGAGGAAATGGAAAATGGCTGGCCTGGGCTCTTCCTCAAGATAGAGGCTCCAGGAGAAACTCACCAATGGGAGAAGGAGGCTGAAAGGAAGGCAAGAAGGCTGCAAGGGATGCAGTAACTTCCAGTGTGAGCAGGTCACAAGCACTGTGGGATCCCCAAGACGATAAACTGCAGAGCAGTAAGGGGTGGCTTTGGTTGAGGAATTTCTTCAATGGTGTTACCTACACCAAAAAAATCATAGATCGGACTCCCTCCCCCCCTGCCAGCCCCTAATTGTGAGGAAGTTTTTCCTTACCTCAAGCCTATATCTACCTCTTCGCTGCTTTTCTATATTGCTCCTGGTTTTACCCTCTGTGGCTAAACAGAAAAAGTCTCATCTTTCTTTTGCGTGATGGACCTTCAAATACTTGATGGGAGATCACCTATCCTCCCTGAGTCTTCTCATTCAGTTATGACATCTCTAGCTGCTTCACCCCATCCCTGTATGGCATGACTTTGGTCATCCTGATCACCTTTCTCTGGATATTTTCCAGATCATCATTGTCCTTTTGAAGCTCTGGTTCCACAAACTGATTATTACTATCTTTGAGGGATAAACTTCAGAGTGGGATCTCTAGCCAAAGGACCCGAATGATTTACTGACTTTTCTCCACATACAACAGAATTGGGCAAGGGGACATTGATGAAATAGGATCCAGTGTAGAGCTAGTTATCTGAGCTAGATCAGTTGTATTCATTGCCAGTTTCTAGAGAAGGTGTCTCAAGCATCAGATTTATAATAGCATGTAACACTAGGCACTTAATAAATATTTTTAAAAATTGAATTGAATTGAGACTACAAGGGAAAGAAATTGACATTCACAGAAATGATCTAAAGGCACTTCTAAATTCATCAAAAAAAAAAGACTGAGCAACCACAGAGCATTAGGTCTAGAAGGGATTTTAAGAGATCCAATTCATTCATTTTATAGAAGGAAAAGTTGACAGCCTTGGAGTGCAAGTCATTTACCCAAGGTCACATGACAAATAGAGAGCAGTACTGTGGCTGAAGTGGAAGGCTTGGGCTTAGGAAGCCCAGGTTTGGAATCCTGCTTCTGGTACTCGCTAACTGTGTGACCCTAAGTGAGCCAGTTTTTTCAACTGCAAAATGGGTATGTTAACACCTATAGCACAACTCATAGAAGTATAGTGTGGATTAAATGAAAGGATGTCTATAAGACACTTTACAAACTTTCAAGCCTAATTTAAATACCACCTGTTATTAGTATCATCTGGGACCTGAACCTAGATCTTCTGATGCCCACGTCTATTTCCATTGCACAAAGCTACTTTGGTGTAGTTTTATTTACAGCAATTTTTTCTTGAAATCGATAAATCAGTAAGATATACTTCAAGATACTAGAATAAGAGTGACAACGAGTTGGTGGGATATAGTGGAAAGAATACTTCATCTAGGGTCAGAAGACCTGTGTTCAAATCATGCTTTTGTTGCTTACTATGTAACCATAGACAGGTTGTTTAAACTCTCCGTGCCTCAATTTTATCAGTTGCCAAAAGGGGAGTTGGAACAGATAGCCTCTGAAGTCCCTCCCAGCTCAAGATCCATGAGCCATTTGTATAAACTAGGCTACTTGTCCTTGAGGTGCTCAGTCTAGTTGGGGAGGTTGTAATGATAAAAACAATAATGTGCTGTACAGTTTGCAAAGTACTATACATGAAATATGTAATATATGTGTTATATATATATATATACATACATATATATATATATAACACACATGGTATATAGCCTATAATATGCTTCTGTAGCATATGCATATACCTAGTATATAATATACTATATATGAAATATACACATTATATACTACCTATATCTAACTATATCACCATATATATACGTATGGTGATAAGAATAGCACCTACCATTATTGTGAAGGGCTAGTGACATAACATATGTAAAGCGCTTTGTGATTCTTAATGTGCTACGTGACTGTTAGCTTTTATTCTTGTTTTTCTGACAATCTGAACCTTAGGATAGATTGTTTATGTTCTGAGACTATGATTTTGAGATGAATTAGTTCAGGAATGAAAATAGTATTTCTTCCCCCTTCTGGCCATTTTTCTCTATTGCACAGTTAAAAATGTGAGAATTATGTCATGTGCTTGCATATTGAGAGGAACAGGAAGATAATTTTCATACCCAGCATCCAGCCTTCCAGGGTCTGCCCTCTTGCAGCTGTTTGCCCCTGAAACTTGGGGAGCCAATTCCCTTCCAGGCTCAGACTGTTCCCTGCACCATCCTCACTGCCCAGGGAGGATGGAATGGCCAGTCTTTCAGTATTTGATTTTGGATATCCGTTTGAAAATTTTTAATTTGTTGGGTTCTCAGATTGCAATGCTCTGTAGATACCCAACCAAGCACTGTGCTGTGGACTCATCTCACTGGGGCTTGCATTATGAAGTCAGACAGTAAAATTTAATCATGAAAAATCTCCCACAGAGCAATATTTATATAATTGTTGGAGCAGTGTGCACCTCCAAGGAATTCAATAGTGACTTTGAAAACAATGTATTATTTATTACCTGGAAATACAGTTGTTAAAAGTGGCTATATTTGTTGAATTTCACCATTCGAGAGGCTGATCCTAAATCAATGTTTCTCTACTCTGAGATGAGCTGATGTAATAAATGCAGTGTTCAGAGCAGAGGAACACCAGCAAAATTGTAATCTACTGTATCATTCAGCTGCATCTATTGGTGGACAAAGGACCTTATTGCCACCATCTTTACCTTAGTTGCAAGCACATTAAAGAAGTATAGCTAAATTTGTTTTCCCCCTTAATTCCTCTTGAGTTATTTCACAATAAGTCAGATAATTGGTAAATAGTATTGGATAAAGAGGAGAAAATAAAAATACTGATGACTTGGATGTAGGCATAGATAGCATGCTCATCAGATTTAAAGATGACATGAAGCTTAGTGAGATATTGAATGAAAGACTCACAGTCCAAAAGTACCTTACTGGACCAGAAGTGGCTAGGTGGCACAGTGGCTAGAGCTTTGGGCTTGGAATCAGGAAGACCTGAGTTCAAATCTAGCCTTAGGAATTCATTGACTGTGTGATCCATTCATTTACTCATATATTTATTTATGAGTAAAATTCTTTATATACCTATCTATTTATTACTTTTAATTTTCTATTTATTAATTAATATATACTGTATAACTACATGGTATATAATTATATATAATATATAATTATTTATAAATCTAAAATATAGAAATATAAAATAAATATAACATAACATATAATTATACTTGTTATATAATGTTATTATATATTATAATTACATTTTCTATTTATTTATTGATTACTTTTAAATTTTCTGTTCCAGATTCTCTCCCTTCCTCCAGTGCCTCTCTCACTTCTCTTGAGAAGACAAGAAATACCATATTTTACTGCATAATCATTGCCACTGCATAATTTTCACATCTTTTTTTTCAGTCCAAAAATTGGTTTGTAACCTTTCATTGTGAAATTGTCACATGGCATAATTTTGTTTGTCACACAGCTTAAAAGGTAAACAGAGAAGCAATGTATTCTCCAGTGGCATGTGGATATGCATTTATCTCTCATGCATTGTGAGCCATGGGCCTAGAATTCTCATCACAAGCACATTGTTAGTATTTAATTTTAATGCTAGTCTTGCACCAAAGATAGTTTAATAACAAATAATTTTTAAGTAATATTGGCACAGTTTTTTTTTGAGAAAACCTTCACATAATTGTTGCAACCCACTTTTTTTGCAAAAAATTGGCACAAAATCTGCAACAATTATGAAGTGAAATATGGTATGACATCATTATATATGTGAAGTCACGCAAGAAATATTTCCATATTAGCCATGTTGCAAAAAAGCAAGAAAAATAAAGTGAAAAAATATTCTTCAATCTGTCTCATAGTTCATTAGTTCTCTCTCTGGAGGTGGATAGCATTTTCCATCTTAAACCCTTTGGGATCATTTTGGATCATTGTATTGATCGGAGTAGCTAAATCTTTCATAGTTGATTATCTTTACAATACTGTAGTTACTGTGCACAATATTCTCCTGGTTCTGCTCACTTCACTTTTCATCAGGTTCACATGAGCCTTCCCAGGTTTTTCTGAAACCATCCCCTTCATCATTTCTTACAGCACAATAGTATTTCACTACAATTATATAATATAACTTGTTCA
This sequence comes from Phalanger gymnotis, assembly GCA_028646595.1. Classification (NCBI taxonomy): domain Eukaryota; kingdom Metazoa; phylum Chordata; class Mammalia; order Diprotodontia; family Phalangeridae; genus Phalanger; species Phalanger gymnotis. The sequence goes on from CM053624.1 coordinate 357,548,127, forward strand.
GCCATTCCTTTAATGATGAGCATCCTCAGGGCCGCTAGGTGGTGCAGTGAGTAGAGCACTGGCCCTGGAGTCAGGAGGACCTGAGTTCAAATCTGACCTCAGACACCTGACACATGTACTAGCTGTGTGACCTTGGGCAAGTCACTTAACCCCAATTGCCCTGCCCCCCCCAAAATGATGAGCATCCTCTCAATTTCCAGTTCTTTACCACCACAAAAAGAGTTGCTATAAATATTTTTGTACATGTGGGTCCTCTTCTTTTTCCTTTGTATTTTAATTTTTTATCATATTGGCTTAGCCCACCCATGAACAATTGGTATTTCCCCAGTTGTTTAGATCTGAGTTTACTTGTGTGAAGAGTGTTTTGTAATTATATTCACATAGTCTTTGGGCTTGTCTTCACAGGCAGATTCCCAAGTATTTTGTATTGTTTGCAGTTATTGAAAATGAAACCTCTCTCTCTTCCTGCTGGGTTTTATTGGTAATATATAGAAATGCAGATGATTTATGTGTATTTATTTTATATCCTTCAACTTTGCTAAAGTTGCTAAATTTTTCAGCTAGCTTTTCAATTGATTCTCTCAGCTTCTCTATATATGCTGTCATATTATTTTTAAAGAATGGTAGTTTTCCTCCTTGCTCATTCTTATTCTTTCATTTTCTTTTTCTCATTTTATTGCTATAGCCACCTTTCCTAGTTCAATATTGAACCTATCTTCTAGTGTTGTTGGGAGGCTCAAGTGAGATAATGTACACCCTTGCTTCATCCCTGATGTTATTGGGAAGGTTTCTAGTTTATCCTCATTACAATTACTGCTTTCTCTTAGTTTTAGGTAGATATTGATTATCATTTTAGGAAAAATATCCTATGCTTTTTAGTGTTTTTTTTAATAGGAATGGGTGTTGTGTTTTGTTAAAAGCCTTTTCTGCAGCTATTGATATAATCATGATTTTTGTTGTTATTGATACTGTTAATTATGCTTGTAGTTTTCCTAATATTAACCCAGTCCTGCATTCCTGATATAAATCCCCCTGCTAATAGTATATGGTCTTTGTGATATGTTGCTGTAGTCTCCTTGCTAGTATTTTATTTAAATATTTTGCATAAATATTTACTGGACACAGTCTTAATATGAAGTTAGCACAAAGGCATACTCCTGAATGGAGGTGCCTTGGAAACTGACCAAATAAGTTATCAACATTAGCTAATGCTATTCTTTTTTTTTTTAGCTATTCCAAATATTTTAATAAGAGTTCTCTGGAAGGCATTTAAAACACCAGTTTGTGTGGATAAACTCCATTGGAGAGAGAGAATACAGAACACAGGTAGCCACGAAGCTGAGGAATTTTCTTGATTTGGGGCAGGATCTGAGAGTCCACTGTTTTCTGATCAGCTTTGCGCTGCTCTGTAATCTCGTATTTCTCTTTTTCTGTGTCAAAAATCTCTCCTTCTTGGTGTCTAGGTTTACAGAGCCTCTTCTTCTTGAAGTATGCATCAGTAAGATGATTTGGAATTTTTACACCTGAAAGGTTAACCCTGGTAGAGGTGGCAATGACAAATTTCTGATGGGTCCTTCTCAGAGGAACACGGTTGATGGTC
>CM053624.1:357550226-357570684 GCA_028646595.1 Phalanger gymnotis
GAATCTGTAGCTTTGCCTCTTCTGCCTCACACGTTTGCTACACGGACCAAATGAGACGATGTTGACAACGTTGGTGGGTAGCCCTGAGATTCGTAAGTGCTATGCAAATATGAATGACTATACTGATGTCAATGATGTCCCTCCCCCTTCAGCCCCATGACAGTCGCTGCTTCCTTCATGCTGCTCTCTGAGGTTAATCAAGCTAGGATGATCTCTGTGCATTAGGGTCTGCTAAAGTGCCTGCCTAGAGAGAACAGCTGCTGAGAGCTATGAGGGTCAAGCAGGCCCTATGCTATTCCTCCACTGATGGAAATGCAAGCCGTCTATAACTTTAGTAGGTAAGCGTTACAGAGTTGCCTGAGGCTCTGAGGGATTAATTTACTGACTCAGTCACATAGTAGTATAGTGGAAGTACCACTCAGTTGGGAGGCAGAAGGTCTACATTTGAATCCCAATGTTGAGCAAATCTTTTCTCCTCTATGGGACTCAATTTCCTGTGTAAAATGAAGCTGTTGGATGGATGATCTTTGAGGTCCCTTTCAGCTCTAAATTTGGGATCTCTGGACTCAGAGTCAGGATTTTAACCTATGTATTCCTTGAACCCACTCCAGGTCTAGTGCACTAGCCTTTATAGCCCACTGTTTCTCTTGAGTGAAGTGACGTCAAACTGAATTTTGCTATGGAAAAATTTAAGCTTATCTATGTGCTAAGTTGACATAACCTTGTGAGAGACACTGATTGAATTTCTTTAGACAGAATTTGCTTTTTCCTCTTGAAATCAAAAGTACAATCCCAGGTGAGAAAAACAGCCCAGCTGGATTATAATTCCTTTTAGCAAGCATATGATAAAATATGGAATCATCATTTTCCCTTGACATAGCCAGTCATGGCTTTTCATTGGTCAAAATCCAGAATGTTCTTTTGTAAAAATAAGACTGGTAAAAAAATAACTGCTAGTTATTGGACCTGATACACTTGAGGGAGTGAAAAACAGCAGTCTACTCTCTGCTTGAACAATGCAAGGAGAAAGCAATTGAAATTAGCCAGTCACAGTGGGAGCAAGGCACTGGAGGGAGGGTAGGGAAGCATACCACTGCCAAGCAATAGCATGTCTGAGGTCATAAAGATAAAGGACTGTTACATTAGTGGAGTCATTTGCACTTCAAAGTGTGTTATAAGCATTTCTTTGAAACCCCATCATGTAGCACAGTGCCTGGCACAAAATATTTAAGCAATGCTTGTTGACTGACTGACCAATAAGCCAAGATGATGCCAAGAGTCTGGGAACACTGGACATTTTGCCAGAATGTTTTCATTGTAGAAGGGCGGAATCATTTGATTTCAACAGATTTGTATGCAATAACTTTATTAGAGTCAAATAGATATCACAATATAGATTCATCCACCAAGTAGCCAGAAATTGGTTACAATTATCATGTAAGATGCAACATGGTTAAAATGCTTCCAACATTACAGACCATACAGTGATAATATATCTTGGTAACACTCTTACGTAGGAATGTAGATACCTGCTTTTGCTAATCTGGTTTTGTTCTGGGTTTCCAAATGATTTAGATCCCAGAGATGAAGACTGCCATATTCTTTATCATGAATGGGGCAAAAGGAGACTTTACAAGTTGTTCTTTTTGCACTGGAGAATAGCTCATTTAGAAAAAAAAAGTTGTTCCTGACCTTTCTAATCTATTGATAGTGCCCAAGCAAGAACTGCTCATTTGAGAAGTGTAGTAAAACTTGGGAATTTTTGATAGCTAGCTGGGTAGAACCATCATGTTAGAGTATAGCTAGTCCTGGGAGTCATGAGTACTTTACAATAACACACACAGTCCAGGGAGACCTATTCTTAATTAGAGTTACTGACAGTCTTCACCTCCATCAAACTATCGACAGAAATACCTCCTGAATTATAGGAACCACAGGCTACTTGGTCCTTATCATCCATGACTCACATGAAAAAATTCACAAAAATGTCAGTGCACATTACAATGGGTAAAACTACTGAATTTACAGAGAGGGTGTACATATTGGGCAATTACAGTAATACTCTCAAATGCCCCTTAGTTGGGAACATATCTTTATTACAATGCTTTAAGCACTCTATTAGAACCAGAGAGCCAAATTCACAAAATATACACAACAGGCAGTTCATTTCCTTAAATATACAATTAATAGAGTCAGGGTGCAATTGGGAAGTTTCCATAAATACAGTTCAAACATTCAGTTTGGGAGAATATGCCAATTCATGCACTAAATGTTATTATCAAAGGGAACAAAAAGGTACAGTTGTCTAAAATAACTTACAAAGATTCACAAACTGGCAGTGTTGTAAACTTAGTAATTATATAGCATGCATTTTGTGGTTCACACCAAGTCATTGCTTAGAAATCATATTAAAATTTTGTTTCCCATTGAAATGGATAAGAAAATTCTATACTATTTTATGTTCCAAATATGACAGACTCAAGACTTTGGGCTACAAAATACTTCTACTACCTTGGTACACATACAAAACTACTGTAAAATTATCTGTACATATAAGAAGACACTGTCCAATTAGCCACCTATACTAAATAATAGATCATCTCAACTAGTCTCAAAGTACCATTTATCACAACCTAGGGCCTTCCTTGTTTAATGAGAGCTACAGAGCTCTGATTTGCATTAAATACTTTCTATATTAATACTTGATTCCAGCTCTTAATAAAAAGAAAATCCTTGTGCCATTGGATTCTATCATGGTGAACGGTCTCCATGAGAAATCAAACTCTGCCATGTTAAATCTGATTGGCAAAGGAAGTGGGGCCACTAGGCTGCTGGCCAAATTCCTCAGCAGGCTGCCCGAGATTTGCTGGCTGGTTATACCCGCCACTTGGCCCGTAGCTGTCGCGGTTGTATCCTCCATGGCCGTAGCTGCTGGATTGCTTCTCCATCGGGTCTGAGAGATGCCTTTGGCCAGAAGAATGCCATCCAGTCTCCTTGAAAACAAACCAAATGTTTCCTGCCCAGAGAACAAAATTCAAGAAGCCAAAGACCTGAAGGAGAAGGAGGATATCATATTACTAGGATGCCTTTGCTGATTGAAAGCCCAGAATTTCCACCTGGAGAGAATGTCATTCAATGCTGCATCCCCTGGATCTGGGGTCAGAGAACCTGGGTTCAAATCCTGTTTCCGTCACTTCTTGTGGGACCCTGAGCAACCCACTTTTACTTGTCTGGGCCTCAGTTTCCTGTTAAGATGAGGTGGTTGAATTAGATTATTCTCTAAGGCACCTTCCCGACTACAAATGTGCAATACAATCTGGTACACACCGAGAATCAAAGAGAAAGGCCAGGGAGGAGAAACTGTATAAAAATTGCTCTCTGGGAAATATCCTTTCAACACAAAAAGACCTGTCAGGGAATCATGTATATGCTCTCTTTTTAGACTCCAAATACTGCTAAATATACGTCAAAAACAACTTCAGCTCATAACAGCATAGTGCTGGAATGGACCCCAGTGATCATTTGATCAAATTGGCTCCTTTTACAGATGAGGAAATTGTGATCGATTGGCTCCCCAGAGTCACTCAGCTTGTTACAGACAGAGCTAGGATTAGAACCTGGGGCTCTGGCCTTTAGCTACATGGCCTTTTCACACTACCTTTTATCATTGGAATTTAATTTGGGCATCATTATTTTAATTTTGGTATCTGCTGATTATCCCCAATATTATCTCATTACAATTCATTTTCTGCTTGTTTTCTGTTCCCTGAATATGGATACTCCATCTCCCATCTCTCTGTCTTTGTGTAGACAGACTGAATCTCATGACTGGAATGCTGTCTTCCTTCCTCCCCTTCCACATCCTGGAAGCCTTCAAAGCTGAGCTCCAATGCTACCTCCTTTAGAAATCTTTCCTAGTCCATCCCCCCACCTCAGTTATTTATCCTGTGCCTCCCTACCCATTACTGTGGATATAGTTTGTATACATGTTTACTTGTCTGGGAGCATTTCCTAATGTTTCCAGTAGAATGGCAGCTCCTTGAGGTCAGGGATTGTCCCTCTGCTTTCTTTCTATCTTCAGGGTCTAGTTCTGTGCCTGGCACACAGTAAGGACTTAATAATTTCTTGTTGATTAAATGAGTGAAACTTTCCGTTCTTTCTCTGCCAAGGATACTATTAGCATTATTGCTTTGGACAGGACTTGTGATTTCATTGGTGTAAAGACCTCCTGATGAGGAAAGTCTCTCTATCAATGTAGGTAGAATACTGTTCTGCAATTAATAGCGATAGAAAGTTGCCTGCTGGCATTGAGCGATGAGAACTTGAACACAGGTCTTTGTAACTGTGGGACCTGCCTCTTTATTCATTATGTCAGGCTACCTGTCATCCTAATACCATCAAAAATACCCTTCTGTCTCTGTCTCTTTCTGTCTTTGTTTCTCTCTGTCTCTCTGTCTCTGTCTCTCTGTTTCTGTCCCTCCGACTGTCTATCTCTGTCTCTGTCTCTGTTTCTATCTCTAATACAGTAATCATGACCCAGTTTTTATCCAGCTTAGGATCAAATTGTTATGAGGCAGTTGGCTGGACTCCTTCCTTGGTGAGTAAGGTTTGGGTCTCCCAGGGGCATAAAATGGTTCACAAGGAAACTACCATGGAAATGTGAGATCTAGATGGAAACTCCTATTCTTCCCAGGAGGGCGTTGGTGATTTAGAAGGCGGATGCAACTTCTCTGCTTCAGCCCTGGTCATACGCTCAGTGTTCTGCGGGGAGCTAACAAACTGTTTCCTAAGTTAGGCTGAAAACAAACATCTCATTTTCTATTCTTTTTTCAAGATGTGAACAGTTACTTCAAGAGTAAGGCAAAGGGAAATAGGAATATGTTTAGCACAAAAGTCTCCTTTTGAGGCTTAATGGATCCATCTATCATTTCTCATTCTCCTGCCCAAACAGATCTCTAGGAGGACATATAAATGAAACAGAAAAATGATGGGGAAGGACATTTGACCATTAGAAAAAAAGCACGTGACTACCACCCTTGTCAAGGACCTTATCCTTTCTTGTCTGGCCCATTGCAATAACCTGCTCATTGGCTGCTTTATCCCCAGAGTCTCCCTTCTCTGATACATCCATCACTCAGCTACCAAATTGATATTCTTAGAACTCCAAAGTAATCTTGTCATTCTCCCTGCTCAATAGTCTTGGTGGTAACTTATTGTCCCTATGATAAAATATAAACTCCTCTGGCATTTAAAGCTATTGACAATCTTCATTGAAACCTGTATTTCTAGACTGATTTCACCTGACCCGTCATGTACTTTACATTCCAGCAAAACTGGGCCTATTTTTTGTACCCTGTACATGATGAATGCTATCTCCTACCCATAAGCCTCTGCAAAAGCTTGTCTATCCCCCTGTGCTGGAATGCTCTCCCTCCTCACCACCACCTCTAGGAATCTCCGGCTCCCGTCAGGGTTCAGGTCCAATGCTGCTTCCTACAGGATGTTTTTCTTGACCAGTGCCAGCCTAGTTTTTAGTGTTTTAAGTCCTGAAATAATTATTTTGCATTAACTTATTCATTTCCCTGCCATTAGAATATAAACTCTTTGAGGACAAGGTTTCATTTTTGTCTCAATCTCAATGCCCTGGTACCTATCATTGTGCTTTGCACATTTAATAAATAGCTGTTGAGTTAAATTGACCTATTCAATATCCCCTGTCAAAATGAAAAAGACAGCACAGTGAATTATCTTCTGAATATTGGTCATATTATTCATATCATTTGTATGCATCCAACCAACTAACCAACATTTACTAAGGACTAATTTTGGGCAAGGTGCTGCTCGAGGTGCTGAGGATGACTTGGTCGTAGGTTGGCGTTCTGTCGAATTCTGGATTTGAAATTGAGGGATCTGAGTTTGAATTTTGGTTCTGATACTTCCACCAGATACATCATGATCTCTCTGAGTCTCAGTTTCCTGTGGTCCTTATCCTCTCCCTTTCTCAAGGTTATTTTAGAGGAAAATAGTACCCTTAATGTGCTATGTAAATGTCAGTTGCTATTATTTTTGTAGTCTTGTTGCCCTCCAAAGGGCACTCTAGTATGCCTTAAACAATCAGTCACTTAATCGATAAGCATTTATTAACCACCTATGATGTACCTGGCACTGAGCTAAGTGTGGAAAGCCCAGTACAAAGAAGAGTACTTTTTACTACAAAGGACATTATGTTCTAAATGAGAAGACAACAAATATGATTAATTAACCAAATTAACTGGCAACTGTTACATTTTCCCATCAGTACAAGGGATATTATTTTAGGAAAAATGGGAAAAATGACTCAAAGATGTTCATTTGGAAATATTGAGGTTATTGGGGTAAAAGGTGCCTGGTTGTTTTTCTCTCTACAAAAAGATGTCTGGCTCTCTTGTTTCCTATTCCCCCAAACAAGCAATTCAGTATAATATAGTATAATATAACAGACTAACGAGGATTATTGTAGATTATTTCTATTTTTATATACTGTCTGTAAGATAGCTTTAGCTTCTAGGTATAAGGGCTTGGAGGATAGCTGGGCTTGGAGTCAGGAAGACTCACTTACAAACTGCATCACCCTGGGCAAGTCACTTATTCCCATTTGCCTCAGTTTCCTCATCTGTAAAATGAGCTGGAGAATAAAATGGCAAATCACTTTAGTATCTTTATGGAGAAAACTTCAAATAGGGTCAGGTCATGAATCAAATACAACTGAAATGACTGAATAATGACAAAAACAACAGCTATATATCTGACATTTATTAAACCCCAAGCTGTTCCCTATTCATTCTGGAGTGTGTGTGTAGTATGTATGTAACCAAACTTTACCCAGAATCTGATCATTTAAGCAGAAATTTCTGATAGTTGTACCTTACTGTCTTGTGATTTCTCTGATTACTACTAATAAAATATAAGTACTTTTGGACTAGGGATTGTTTCTTTCTTTGTATCTCCAGTGGCTAGCACATTGGTGGGGGGGTGGGGGCAGGAACCTGTGGCCTCAAGGCCACATGTGGCCCTTTTGGTCCTCAAGTGTGGCCCCTTGACTGAATCCAAACCTCACCGAACAAATCCCCTTAATAAAAGGATTTGTTCTGTAAAACTTGGACTCACTCAAAAGACCACACCCAAGGACCTAGAAGACTACATGCGGCGTTACTCATAGTAGGGGCTTAATAAATGCTTGTTGATTGATATGACTTCAAAGTTTACAAAAAAAAGTTTTATATAGATTATTTCATTTGGTACAGCACCCTGTAGGGTGGGCTCTATTTTTAACCTCACTTTATAGAGGAGGAAATTGAAGCGCCTCGATCAGGGCTACACATTAACAAGTGTCTGCAGCAGGACTTGAATCCAAGTCTTCCAGACTGTCAGTCCATCTCTGTATCCATGGCTGTGCTGTACTGACTGCTATTTCATTTATGCCAGCTAACAAGATTTAAAGATTTAAAATAATTAAGTTAAGTCAAAAGCCTGAGGCATTTGTTATACATTCTATGAGGTCAGGTGGAAAAAGCATTGGGCTAGAAGTTCTAAGATTTGGGTTCTAGTGAAGGTTCTTACCACTGAGGAGTCCTGTGATTCATCAGTCAGTTACTCCCCATGTCCTTAGCTGTAATAGGGATAATACCACCACATCTACTTAACTCCTAGCCTGATTGTAAAACAACTGATGTAAAAGCATTTTCTACCAGGAAAAAATTATTAATCAGTCAGTTAATAAAGATTTATGGAACACCTACTATGTGCCAGGCACTGACCTATATGATGAGGATACAAAGAAAGGCAAAAACATGGTCCCTCCCCTCAAGGAGCTCACAGTCCAATGGAGGAGCTCATTGTCTATTATATTATTATAACATAACATAATGTAATGTAACATAACATAACATTATGTTATATTCTGTTATGTTGTCATGTCATGCCACGTCACATCATGTCATGTCATGTTATATTATATTATATTACCTGAATAAACCAGCTACTTATGTAGCAGTCATGCCCTTGCCTATAGACGGGCCATTTACTACATGAATGTGAAGAATGGATTTCCTTCTCCCCTCCCCCAGATCTCCTATTTGAAACTGTAACTAGAAATTTGGCATTTGGGGAAAGTAGGAAGAATGACAGCTAAAGGCTAACATTTAAATAGAATTTTAATGTTTGCAAAGCGCTTTACATATACTATCTCATTGGATACCAACACAATTCTGGGAGACTGGGGCTGTTCTTACCATCATCTTACAGATGAGCTAACTGAGGCTGAGAGAGGTTAAGTGATTTCCCCGGGGTTATGAATCTAACAAGTCAATGACCTGGGATTTGAACTCAGATCTTCCTGATTTCAGGTTCGACATTCTATCCACCATGCCAAGAGATGCAATCAGATGAGATGTAATCAGACCTCATATTAGGAGAGGGAGCTCTTCCTAGAATCCCTCTGGGCAAGCAGCACCAACTGTGCCCCCACACGAAATTAGAATTTCACAATATGAAAATAATACATCGAGTGGACAGTCCTAATAGCTGACATTTTATAGCACTTTAAGATTTACAAAGTGCTTTTATACTATCTTATTTGATCCTCACAACAACCTCGGGGTGTAAATACTATTCTTATGTCCATTTTACAGATGAGCCTGAGTGAGGTTAAGTGACTTGCCCAGGAACCCACATCTGGTAAGTATTTGAAGCAGGAATAAACTCAGGTGTTTTTGACTCTACAATGTTGAAGGTAAGAACATTTTATATTTTTTGCCCTCTAAATTTCGATGCCCTTCTGAGCTCCATTCACCCTACACTGGTTGTGGGTCTCTTCTGATTCCTATCCATTATGAACTGATTAAAGATATTAGAAGTCAATGTAAAAGGACTCTGTTGAAGGCCATTGCTTTTTGTGTTTATTGAAAGATTCCTGAGTATATGTGTTTTTAAATAGCCAAATAAATCTTCAAATTCTCCGTGATGACTTCTTCTAAGAGAAAAAACATCCAACACTTTGCCTTTCATAGATTTCAAGGCCTAGGCTTGGATGCCACAGGCATCTTTACACACTGTGTATTAGAGGAATCTGTAAGTGAGGCAATAGCTTTTTAATGGCCCCCTTGAAGTTATTGTCCACAGGTGTGGTCAGGGATAAATGAAAATGATTGTCAACCCTAATATATAATTTATCTCCGTAGCGACTCTTTCCCAGAGACAGCATTTACAGTCAAATCACTGAAAACTGTTTTGGAACATTTTTCTTTCTTCAGTGCATCACCAGATTGAATTCTAGACTGCTGTAGGACATAACCTTGAAGCAATGATAATTATTTTTAGGGGCTGTTGAAGAAGGTTGTTCCTTCCAGAAACCCTGCTGAACTTTTGTAGCTTTGCTATACTGTAGGCTGCATCTTGGACTCTATATACAGGGAGGACCCAAGCATAGGAATCTTATCCAGCCTCTGACCCCTCCTGTCCCTGACCGTTGTGGCACAGTTACCTGGTCACCAAGTTTGGACCAGGTTCAGAGCTTAGGCACAAGTTTCTTCTTATCCAGCCTCTGGCCCCTCCTGTCCCTGACCGTTGTGGCAAAGTTACCTGGTCACCAAGTTTGGACCAGGTTCAGGGCCTAGGCACAAGCCTCTTCTCCCTTTCTTTGTCATCTCCATGTCACTACGAGGGAACTGGTCCACTAGCCTCAGACACGGGTCAGAAGGCAGCCCCTCCCAGTTTCTACCCAGTATGAAAAAGAAAAACAAATGAATAAACAATTAACATAGGATCTGAGCTCCCTCTCCTAATAGGAGGGCTGATTACCATCTCAGTTCCCCTCACATGCTCTTCTAGACTTAACTAAATTGCTGTCTGTGCCCTGTTTAGGACTTTCTATCTCCCGTCTGTCTTTTGCTGGAATGAGCCTCATCTTCACATCTATCTTCTAGAATCCCAATTTTCTTCCAAAGTTCTTCATAACGTGACCCCTGACCTTTCCAGTCTTCTTACACTTTGGTCACCCCCAAGTCCCGCATACTCCTTGATCCGGTCCTGGAACAAGACTCTCCACCTCCAACTCTGGGCATTTTTGCTCTCCCTCCTCATCCATGATTGCTGGTTTCCCTGACTTCCTTTAAGTCATGCCTAAAACCCTACATTTTACAGGAAGCCTCTTCTAATCTCTCTTAATTCAAGTTAGGTACAGCTAGGTGATACAGTGGTTAGAGTGCCAGGCCTGGAGTCAGAAAGACCTGAGTTCAAATCCAGTCTCAGATACTTAGGAGCTGAGCAAGTCACTTAATCCTGTTTGTCTCAGTTTCCTCATCTGTAAAATGAGCTGGAGAAGGAAATGGCAAATGATTCTAGTATCTTTGCCAAGAAAACTCTAAATGCGGGTCACAAAGAGTTGGATGTGTCTGAAACAAATGAACAATAATTCCAGTTTCTTCTCTTTGTTAATTATTTCCAATTTATTCCACCTATATCTTGTTTGTGCAGTTATTTGCATGTTGACTCTTCTGTGTCAACTGTGAACTCCTTGAGAACAGGGACTGTCTTTGACCCTTCTTTAATTCTCCAGTGCTCAGCACAGTGCCTGGCAAATAGTAAGCACTTAATAAATGTTTACTGACTGACTTAATTGCTGCCTTTGACAATAAGCTCTTCTCTCCCTGGCCCTCCTAAAGTTCTGCCCTCTGAAATCACTTTGTATTTATCTGTTTTATATTTTGTCTTGGCATCTGTGTACATGCTGATTCCTCCCAATAGATTGTAAGCTCCTTTGTCTCCAGAGTCTAATACAGTAACTACTTAACAAATCCTTCTTGAATTGGATCAGGTTATATCTTCTATAGATATTACTCATTCTTAGAACTTACACAAAGTTAGTTGGAAACTAAAATTTGCAAACTAAAATGTTGACTTTATGTTCCTGCCAAATTCATGATACTCTTAGTCTGAGAGTATCCTACCTGGACTCATGGCTTTACTCTCTAGTCTCCCTGGATTGCGTGTGACTTAGTATAGGAGGAAAAGGACTGGACTTGCAGTTGATGTCCTTGGGGTTAAATAACAATTCTAAGAATTGTGCAACCTTGAGCAAGTGACTTCTTTCTGCCTCAGTTTCCTCATTTGTAAAACAGATGTGTTTTATTATCTGATCTTTAGTTCCCTTCTAGCTCAAAGGTCCTATAATTTTATTCAGTGACTACTTTCCAAATAAATTTTGCAATTATCATAAGCAGGAAAAAGGTTAAAAAATGATTATAACTTTACTTATGTGTGTGTGTGTGTGAATTTAATTCCATGTATTCTTTCCAGCACCCAGCAGATCTGAGAACTTTTCTCTAGGCAATCAATTGGGTAGGTTCTAAATAAGTGTGGTTTGAACACTGCTTTGTTCGCAGACTATTTCTATGCCTTCAAATATTTCTTTCAACTTCTGCCAGCTGTGGACCTCAGCATTCACACTTAATATCTGGTTCTGGGTGAAAATTTAGGCTTGATTTTCATCCAAGTAGTGGCTAGTACCTGCTGGGTTCTTATTAAGGACTCTATAATTGGGTATATTAAAGTCTCCTGACAATATGAAACTGGAAAGTCCACAGATTAATCTTCTTAATGGAATGAAATGTCAACTTTCTGATTGACCTAATTTTGGAAACAGAATTTCTGCAAGTTTTTGGAGTTGGCAGCAGTTCTCGATAGGATTTCAAACAAAGAACTCAGAGTCGTGCATAAAATGAAATGGACTTACCACAGAAGTATTTAAACTCGACATAACAGGGCTGTGGACAGCCATGCACTTGTTGGACTGTTGTTTACAAGCCGACATCAGTAACAAAACTTCCTTTGGATCTGTCGCTACCTTGACGTCAGATAGTCCTTTAGCCCAAGCCGAGGAACCAACCAGCCACAGAAAGGAAAACACTACTGTGACGATGAAATCCTAAAAATAACGTAAAGTGAAAAGTTAAAATGTATTTCAGCAAACATGTCTTAGCACAGTGGCTGGCCCACACAGTAAGCATTTAATTAATGCTTGTTCACTTGAAACAGCTATTTTGTGTAAAGAGCACGAACACATTCCTCGAGGAGTATGTTAATCTATCAAGTTCATGTTTTCCACACATGACTGTGGTTGGTAGATGGAATTACAAAGCATGATGGTTGTCTGGGTGGGAGCCTTCATCTTAACAAATCCTGTCAATTTTCATGGACTAGTCCTAATACTGTCACATACAATAGTTTGGTAGATGTGTTTAGTTATGTCAGAATTTTGGTGCTTTTTCAAATTTCTGAAAGAAATATTCAGAAGAGCTAAGTATAGTACTTAGAGATGAAGGGAAATCAAAGTATATAGGATGATGGTTTTTTTTATCCCATCTTACTGAACCAAGTGGATTTTTGCTGCACTAGTTTTGCCAAAAGAGATTTTCAATATGTTCCAGGAGAACCAGAGTGAATGCTGACTTCTTTTTATTACCTGTGAACTTTTAGCAAATAGTGGGAGACTGGCTAGGAAGAATCTAAGTGGGATGGCCAAGGTCTGAGTTTTCTTTTAGTTGCTAAGTGGGACCACAGAAACTGTGCTGTATTTAATGTTGCCCTTTGTTCTTCCACCTTTCTAAATCCATTTCAGATTGACTGCTCCTTCATTTGACACTGTTTAGTCCTGTCAAGTCAACAAGTATTTATTAAGTGCTTCCTACGTGCCAAGTACTGTGCTAAGTGTTAAGAAAAGAAGTTCAAGGAGAAAGAAAAGAAAACAAAACATCTGTCCAAGTTTAGACATTTCTTCATTTTTGATCAAAACCAGAATTTTGAAGGTTCTAATATCCTGAAAAAAATGTGTCTGTGACAAGAAGAGTTTAAGGTCAACAAATACATATTCCCAAAGACTCCATGATCATAAAACATTGAGAGGAAACAATATTTCTAAAAGTTAATTAACATGAATCTAACATACAGAGATGAACCAGACGCATTTCATTCTAGGCTAAAAGGGTCTAAACAAGGACATCCAGTTCTCCCTTCCATTAAATTCACATTTGAAAGCAAATATGTTCCTGGCACCATGCTAGAGCTGGGGATTCAAACAAAAAAGGGAAAAAAGTCTCTGCCCTTCAGAAGCTTACATGGTACTGGAGAGAAACAACATATACATAGAGAAGTCAATCAATATGCATCTGTAAAAAGTCTACTAACTGCCAAGCACTGTGTAGTGTGGATATGAAGACAAAAATGATACAGTCCCTCCCCTCAAGGTGCATATATTCCATTATATGTGTTTATATCTAAGATAGATATATGAATGGAGTGGACAGAATGCTAAGTTTGGAGTCCTGAAGATCTGAATTGGAATTCTACCTTCCACACTTACTAGCTGTGGGAGCCTGGGTAAATTGGATAATCTCGCTCAATCTCACTTTCCTTAACTACAAAATAGGGATAATAATAGTACCTGCCTTACAATGTTGTTGTGAATATCAAGTGAGATGATATATGAAAAGTTTATGCAACTGTAAGGGACTCAATAAATGTAGCTATTACAATACTAATAATGATAATTACAAAATAATGGGTGGAACAAAGCCTAACCAACTGGGAGTGTCAGGAAAGGCTTCCTGTAACGAGTGGTGCTTGAACCAAGCCTGGAAGGTAGCTGGGAGCATCAAGCAAGGGAGGTGAAGGACAGCATTCCAGACATGAGGGAACCATTGGTACAAAGTCATGGAAATGGAATGGCGTGTGTGGGGAACAACTAGTAGACTAGTGTTTAACTAGTGAATCTAGGCAAGTTATTTAAATCCCTTGGGTTTCTGATTTTTGATCTGCCTAACTCATGGTAATGAAGTGGCTGTCCCCAGTGAAATTCTTCAATACTGTTGAGTTACAAATGCAATTAAGGTTGTTCAGGCAGTTCCTTGATCTCATCCCAGGGCAGTCCCAGGATCTACCATGCCTGGAGACTTTTTCCTCCCGCTATTATTTATACCTGTTGAAATTTTTATTTTCTTGATTTCAAGCCCCAATTCGGGCACCACTTCCTCCAGAATCTCCCCTGACCTTCTAGTTCTAGCTCAGAAAACAGTGATAAAATCAACTCTTGTAATATTAATTAAGGGGGGACTTTTTTTTTTTTTACTGTTTTCTCTTTTAGAATGCTAAAGTAATCAAGTACCTTTGATTAAGTCTTACTAGGTGCAAAGCCCCAGGCCCACACCTTTAGACTGATTAGATGTGAAGCCTTTGGGCCCTAAGAAGGGTATATAAACTCAGAGGTTAGCATTTTGTTTGGGACTCTCATTCACTGGAAGAGTGTCTTGTGATTGTTAAGAGCCATCTGGCCTTGAAAAACCCAAATGTTGGTGCTTCTCTGGTAACTATGTATTGCTTGGAGGGACAGCTAGAAGCCTGTCTGCTGATTAGTGTTTATTTACTCTGTTTATATAATGTATGCTTGTAATTTATTTATATTTGCTCTGAAGTTCAGGGTTCTGGCTTCCCCCCCACCCCTAACTAAGTGAATGATATATATACATATATATATATATATATATATATACACACACACACTTATATATGCATATATATGTATATACACACAT
Source organism: Phalanger gymnotis (assembly GCA_028646595.1). Lineage (NCBI taxonomy): Eukaryota > Metazoa > Chordata > Mammalia > Diprotodontia > Phalangeridae > Phalanger > Phalanger gymnotis. The sequence goes on from CM053624.1 coordinate 357,564,851, forward strand.
ACACACACACACATATATATAATATATATGTATATATGTTTAATTAAAGTGAGATTGTTAACCCCTTAAAGTTACTTTCCTTAGAAAAGCAGATTGAAAGAACCTGTGCTGGCAGCTCTTGCTGCTGGTCTTGTTGGGTCTTACACCTCAGCAGCAGCTGCTAGCAATGCTGTTGTTACAATTCTACAGTTTTTAGAAAGGATTCACCAATCAATTGCCTAATGCCTTCAATCCCCATCCCTGTGACTTCCATGTCCAAAACACTCCTCCCTATCCACCATCCCCATATAGGTTGTCTTTCTTTACTAAAATGTAAGATCCTTGAGGGCAGAGATGTTCTTATTTGCTTGAATGAACTTGAGCCATTTCTCCAAGTTGGATGTCCTTCTCTAGACATTTTCCACCTTACCATCATCCCCCTAAAACATGATGCAGTCACAACCTTCTATAGTATATTCGCTATAGTGTATTCACTTAGTACAATGCCTGACATGTTGTCGCTGTTCAGTAATTTTTCGGTTACGTCTAACTCTTCATTACCACATTTTGGGTTTTTGTGGCAAAGATATTGGATTGGCTTGCCATTTCCTTCTCTAGCTCATTTTACAGATGAAGATACTGAGGGAAACAGGGTTAAGTGACTTGCCCAGGGTCACACATCTATCTGAGGCCAAATTTGAACTCAGCAAGATGAGCCTTCCTGATTCTAGGCCCCAGAACTCTGTCCACTCTTCCACTTAGTTGCCCATAATAATCACTTAATGAATGCTATCTCCCTCTCTCCCTCCCTCCTTCCTTCCCTCCTTCCCTTCTTCCTTCCTTCCTTCCTTCCTTCCTTTCTTCTTTCCTTCCTTCCTTCCTTCCTTCCTCCCTCCCTTCCTTCCTTCCTTTCTTCTTTCCTTCCTTCCTTCCTTCCTTCCTTCCTCCCTCCCTTCCTTCCTTCTATCCTTCCTTCCTTCCTTCCTTCCTTCCTTCCTTCCTTCCTTCCTTCCTTCCTTCCTTCCTTCTTTCCTTCCTTCCTTCCTTCCTTCCTTCCTTCCTTCCTTCCTTCCTTCTTTCCTTCCTTCCTTCCTTCCTTCCTTCCTTTCTTCCTTCCTTCCCTCCTTCTTCCCTGATTTCAAGGGCAGCCTTCTATCCACTACACGATACTCCCTCTCATGCCATTTTATGGAGGAAAAATTGAGATCTGAATGACTGAGCAATTGAAACTAACTCACAGCCACCCTAGAGTTTTGTATTTAGATATTTTCATTATAGTTTAGAAAAAACATTGTGATTTTTTGGGGGGTAGATTATATATTGACTAATAAGCCAAGGGATTTTTGGCACTAGCTGCTCTCATTAACATATTGCTTGTTTGGAAAATCCCATCATGAAACTGCCCATATTTCTATAACATCTCAACTCTTGAAATTTATTCATCCAACCAAAACATTGGGGACCTCCTACTTATCCCCCTGTGTAAATAGGTACATCTCCTGTGGAAGCCAAGTTCTCTTTGAACTCGGTTGGAGATGTGAGTAGGGAAAAGACACATCGAGGTGGGAAGGGAGATGGAAATCAGGCTGAGCATTTTTTTTCAATACCATCTGTCTCTGGGCTCAACTTTTCCAAATACATTCATTGTTTTTCTTTTGGAGGTGAGGAGGATTCAAGCAGCCAATTTTCTGACCCCATCCAGATGCTAAGATTACATGTTTCTCAATGTTATTAATTCGCAAGATAGCTCACAGAATCTTAAATTTGTTTTATCACTGTTAAGAAATATTACTGCTTGTATTGTCAATTAATCTAGCTTTTGACAGAGGAAAAAGAGGTAGTTGACACCAAGATTCCTTTATTTACAAGGGAACTGGGTAATAATCCATCTTTTCTTTTCATGCTTGAGTGGCCCTGTTGATGCTTTGAGAACTGCTGTAGGATTTAATTTCTTTTTTCCTCCAGTTAAATTTGATTCTGATAGACACTCTATACTTTTCATTTGCTGCTGTCTTTCCTGAGCACTTTATCCATTGATTTGTGGTTGTGTAGCTACAGAACTGAAGCCTGATGCATTTTCTCCTTTCTTTCTTGCAAACAGCAGAGTATCCTAGAAACCCTTAGGCATCTTCTGTCCTGCTCAGTTATTGCTGATGCAAGGGATTGTTGTGCAAAATGGACACATTGGTGGCCGTTTGACAATTCCACTATGGATGGAATAAGTCTCCAACAGGGCAATTCATCCTGTATCCATGCAACACAAACTTTACTGCATGCTATTCGAGGGGAGTTTAAGGGGTGGGGAGCCTTCCATTTCGGTGGCATAGGAATCTTCTAGTAAGGACCACCCTCTAGCAAAGGAGATCAGCCCTTGCTCTGTAGTACATAGCTTGGCAATGAAGATCCACTTGGTTGGCATGGCTCATAGGCAGGACTGGAGCCTAAGTTAACTCCAAAGCCAACTCTCTCCACTATATGGTGCCTCTTGCTAGATGTTATATAACTGTAATAATAGTTAGGATTTATATAGCACTATAACATATTTTATCTCATTTGATTCTCACAAAAACCCTGTGAAAGTAGGTCCTATTATTATCTGCATTTTATAGATGAGGAAACTGAGGTTAAAGAACTTGCCCAGGGTCACCTAGGTTCTGAATCCACCTCTTCTTGACTCCATATCCTACACTGCACCACCTAGCTGTCAAGCGTGGTATAACTGGAAGTTCACTAGGCTGGAGATCACAAAACCTGGGCTCTAGGTCTGCTTCTTTCATTTATTTGTGATCTTTTGCAAGACACTTAGCTCTTTGGAATTCTAATACAAGCCAATAAGCATTGCTTAAGCCCCATACCATAGACAACATTGTGTCAGGCACTGGGAAAACCGGGATAAAACTGACAAGGACCACTTCCTCAAGAAGCTCACATGGGGTAGAGATGGAGTGGAAAAGGGGAGGCAGCATGGCATTTGGAGAAGAGAGGACTTGGTACTGGATTTGGCATCACTGGATCTGAGTTCAAATTCTCTCTCTGCTACTTATTGCCAGAGCGATTTGGGGGAAATTCCTTCATCTCTCCGGGTTTCAGTTTTCTCACATGTAAAATGAAGGGGGTTGGGCCAGATGACTGCTAAGGTTCCTTTTAGCTAAACCCATGATTGATAATATAAGCAATAAATGCACTGGGAAAGGTTTTCTACAGAAACTCAGGGTTTGGCTTTTCACCTTGAACGTGATGCAGTTGGTCTAGGTCAAGAGCTTTTAGCTTTCTTTGTGTCATTGATCCCTTTGCCAGTCTGTACAGGTGGAACCTTTAGAACTCTTCTCAGAGAGTTTTAAATGTATGAATAAAATAAAATACGTAGGACTAGAAAGGGAATCAATTATTTTAAATGTAGTTATCAAAATATTAAAAACCCCTACCAAGTTCATGGACCCTAGTTAAGAACCCCTGGGTCACCAAATGATATTTAAGGTCTGTTCTAATTCTTCCATCCTATGATCTATCCTTCTACAATCAATGAATCATGGGACACCATGAACTCAGAAATCTTAAAATGATAAAGAATCCCATGGGGCCATGGAAAGGTAAATAAGGGATATAAGCAGGCTGAATGAAGCACGTTACCCAAGATGATTTGTGTATGAAAAACAAAACTGAAGACTGATATGCCTGGAAGAGAAGAAGGTGGTCTAGTAATAAAGAAAGTCAAACACAGCTGATGCATTTCTGGGGTGATACGTTGGTTTCTCCCCCCCCCCCCAGATACTAAAAGGGCCAGAGGTAGGGCATTGGGTAGATCTGTTGTGGAGGATTTCTAAGAGAATAGGGACAAAGATGACACAGGATGAGGTCAAAGGACTCACAACTTGCATTCTCAAAGGGAGAATCCACACTAATAAAACCATTATTTCACCAATGCACCAAATTCAAAACCCACATTAAATCAGTTCAGGTTCCCTTTTTGTCTTCATTATCTTTTCCAATATAAGCAGTGTTAGCATTCCAACTTGAAATGATCACTCATAGTCTGGGTGGCATGCAGAAAAATCCCACTGGGTTTCAGGATCATCAAGGTAGACACATAGAAAAGTGAGTCAATATAATTAAATGGGCTGTCTTTTTCAGAAGAACACTGGTCGGGTGTTGGGAAGGTTGTATCAGTACCAATCCGAAGCTTTAGTGGCATCTTGGATTAATCTTCAAGGCTGTTGTTGCATAGTGTTCAGCCCTAATTCATACCGAGTTCTCATAAAACTGTTGAAGACAGGAGTTCCATACACATGTAGTGAAGCCTCAGATACATTTCGGTCTAGGATTCTATCTTGGACACAATGGATATATTATGGAAGGTTATACCTGTGTCTCACATCTTAGGAGGGTCAAGAATAATTGAGAGACAGTCTCGAAGAGGACAACCAGGTTTGAGAAGGGCTCTAATTCATGACATATGAGGATCATTTGAAAGAACTGGGGATATTTGTCCTGGAAAAGAGAAGACTTAGGGAAGATGCAATGGCCATGTTCAAGTATTTAAAAGGCTGTTCTGTGGGGGAAGGATTGGACTAGTTGTATTTCATGCCAGAAGGTGAAACTAGGAACGATGGATGGAAAGAAGCAAATTTAGGCTCAACAAAATTAAAAAAAAACTTACTAAGAATGAAAGCTGTCTAAAAGTGAAATGGAATATAATCGTTTTCCTATATTAGAAGTCTTCAAACAAAGGCCCAGATCATTACGGATATAGTAGAAGAGATGAATTTTCACGTATGGTTTGAACTAGAGGATCGCTTAGTACTTTCCAACTCTGAAACTGTGATTTTTTTTGGTTGACAGTGTCAGTGATTAATGACAGGCTAAAAATAAACCTAGCTCCCCTTAATAATCCATCATGGATTCATTCTCAATTGGATTTATCAAAACCCTTGGGGAAAAGATTCCTATTTCCATCCTACACTTTAGAATCTTAGAATAACATAGCTGAAAATGACCTTTGAGATCATTTAATTTATTCCTCTATTTTATAGAGAGGAAACAGCCCAGAGCAGTTCTGTAATCTGTCTAAGGGTAAGCAGAAGAGCTGGGATTAGAGCCCAGATCTTCTGGTGACCGCTCATAGGCACAATTCAATTCAATTTATTTTGCTTCAACTCACTTAAATTCAACATATTTTATTAAGTACTAATTATGGGGAAAGCACCATGTTAAGAACACAACTGTCCATTTTTAACTGTCTCCTTTCTGTCTCTAAATACAAATTTGAAACTTTTATGATTTTACTGGAATTTTTTTAAAAGGCACCTCGGTTATGCACATAAGTACTATTCACATAGCCATTTCAGGCTTATTTCTTTCAAAGTTAATTGAATTTAAGAGATGAAGAAAGTAGATGTGGTTTTGTAGCTCACGGGTAAATCTGGAAACCACTTGGCCCTTAACATTTCTGTAAAACCTTCTGTTTAGAGGAAGATAGTCTCCTGTGATTGTTCCCCCGCAAGTGAGCAAACTGCATTAACATCAAGAAAGTCAAGAAAAGAGCTGCTATTTTTCAAGCTTTTCTTATGCCATAAGAGAACTGAAGACTCATTACACTGCCATATATCACCCCATCTGTCAGTCCCTGGCAGATGGGTGAAGGGTAGCCCTTCTGACCTACTAGAGATTAAATTCTTCTGTGCTATGACTGCCCCAGCTCCAGCTGAGTTTGCCTTCTCTATAAGCCCGCTGTCACTTTTCAACCCATAGGAAGAAACAGAAGGGCTAAAATACAACATTCAACTTTCAATCCAGAAGCTGGGCTTTAGGAGAGGAAGGACTGGAAGTTGAATGATGATATCATATTTACTTGGCTG
>CM053624.1:357578185-357631060 GCA_028646595.1 Phalanger gymnotis
GTTCTAGTGCTGGGCCTGTTGGAGTCAAGTAGACCTGACTTCAAATCCAGCCTCTCATACCTATTAATTTTATGATCCTAGGCAAGACATTTAACCTCTGTTGGTCTCAGTTTCCTCAACTGTAAAATGGGGATAATAATAGCCACTATCTCTCAGAATTTATTATAAGGATCAAATGAGTTAATATTTATAAAAACATTTAGCACAGTGTCTGGTGCTTAGTCAGTACTATATAAATCACTTCCTTTCCCTCCTTTTTATAGCTCTAGCACAGTGCCTGGGACATAGTAGACATTCAGTAAATGTTGCAGATTGATTTACTGATCGTTTTTATCTAGTAGAAGGAATGTCCCTTGAAAGCAGGAAGTGCTTCCCTTTTGTCTTTGAGAGAAAAATGGTCATACTGGTTTGGTTTTATTAATATGGACGGAAGAGGATGGGGTTCATAGGTTTGTTAATGGAGAAGGCCCTTGGTAGGTATCTCAACAATCATTTAATCACTGATGCCATACTTTTTTTTTAACTTCCAAAATGTTTCAAAATTAATGTGTGGATGTAAACTCTGTATCTATAGACAAAAACGTGTAACGAAGGCCAGACAATAGGAGAATGAAATCAGGATGTTGAATTTACAGTTCACTTGAATTCCTTGTACAGCGTAAAAAAATGGCACCTTGTCAGCAAGAATGACACTTTAAACAGATAGTGAGCTTGGGGTGAGCTCCTCACTATCAGCCTTATGCTGCTGTTCTAGGTCTTTGTGTCACCCCAACTCCTTTTATTCTATGTCCCCTGTTCCTTCTCACTTGAATTACCCTTGGGGGGCGGGAATTCTGTTAGGCTCTATGTAGACGCGGCTATAATATCCTATTGCAACATGGTCCTTATAGATAGCCTTGATCTTCCTGGCCATCCTATGATACAAGGAGAGCCTTTGTCATTATCAGACTTACTTTACAGATGAGAAATTTGAAATTCCAAGAGGTTATGTGAATTGCCTAAGGTGACACAGCAAGTATCTAAGGTGCTATGCTAAACTAATCACATCTTACTGGACAGAGGCCTTCAATTCAGTTTAATCCAATTCAATTCGGCAAACATAATAAATTCAACCTATATATCTCTTTGGAGTATTTTATAGCAGAAAAAAGACTGGCTATGGGTCCAGGAAGACCTGTCCTTGACACATGCTGGTGCTATGATAATAGGCAAACACTATGGTAACAGTTTGAGGGAGTGGCAAGGTCAAATGAAGGCAGTTCTAAGAATGAGGGAGCCCTGGGCACGTTTTCACAAGTTCAGCAAATATTTATTAAGCACCTTTTGTACACAAGACACTTCTCTAGGTGTGGCAGATAGAAAGAGAAAAATAAAACTATGACTTTGTATAATGTCTCCGACTTGAAGGAGCTTACGTTCCATTGGAGAAAACAGCAGAGATGTATATAAATGCGAAATACATAGTCCCACAAAGGCCCTTATCATAGAAAGGAGGAAGAGGAACAGAAAAAAGGAGAGGGGAGGGTGAGAGAGAATCAGAAAGCAAGAGAAAGAGAGAGAGAAAGGGAGAAAGACACAGAGAGAGACAGAGAGATACAGAGAAGGGGAGGGGAGAGATAAGGAGGGAACAGGAGGAGAGAAGGGAAGGGAAGATGCTATGATAACTAAGTTAGTAGGTTAGCTGTAATAACTAACTCTAGATTTGTTCTAGAGTTCTCTAGTTTGATACTGGAATAAGGGATTAAGTTGCATGAAGATAGTAGGAGCTCTCATTCCTCTAATTTACCCAGATATCGACCCAAGTGTGTGAAGGGCTGGTTCTGGTGGTATATTAGAGAGAGCTGGTTTGAGAATCAGGAGAGATATGAGTTCAAATCTCACCTGGGAAACTAGTTGTAAGACTCCTGGAAATTTACTTAATATCTCCAACCTTTAGTTTCGTCATCTTTCAAATGGGGTAGTAACATACCTGGGACAAATCAAAGCAAGATCCTGTGTGTTACTCGTGGATCAGATGAGATAAGGTACATACTAACACTTTAGTGTCAGCTATTATTATTGGTTAGGAAAAGACATAGGTCTTCTATGAGCTGTGATTCTATGATAATGGGTTGTGAAACTTATCTTCAGGTAGTCAGCTTTCCCAGACACAATGGGTCTGACCTTTTGGACTAAATCAACCTGCCAATAACTGGTAAATATACAATTTTCAACTTCTCCTATTAACCCAAATGGTCAAACCAATTGTGTGTGTGTGTGGACACAGACTGGTTCCTCTGCATGTGTGAGCACAGCCCACATTCTTTCATCTTTAAAACAAGGATGTGCAATTGGGCTGATCTGCAGGATTCTGGGTAAGAAAAACCAGAATATAAGGGTGAATTAAATTTCTGACCTCCAGCAAGAGTATTCTATTTTGGCTTACTGCCCACAGAAACAATCTCTCCCTGGGCAGAGGGGGAGGGTCCCTTCTCTTTCCATGAGCCCCCAAACACTGCTGGGAGGCCATTAAGTTTATGCCAGTAAACAACGACTTTCAAGTACTTGGACAAGTATCAGGTGCTATGTAAATGATAAATAGTCATTATAAAACCCCATGAATATTTTAGAGCTCATCATCCATGGAACAGAAAGAAATGAGCCCAGATGGTGAGGAAAAATTACTCAACAACAAAGTATGGCTTCCAGTGGATAGCTCTATCCATTTGAGAGTTCGGACCACAGTGCATTATGGGAAATAAAGATAATAGTTTCTTTCCACTTATCATATACTTCATAATTTATCAGTTGCTTTACTCTCAGTATCCTTCTGTGGTTAGCATTATTATCCCCACTTTACAGATGAGGAAACCAAGGCCAGAGGATGGCTTGTTAATAGTCGGGCAGCGAGCAAGTGGACGGCTAAGGTTGAACCTAGGTCTTTTGATTCCAAAGATAATACTCCTCCCACCATACCATGCCCCAAAATAACCTTTTAATGTGCCCTCTAAGTACATATCTGCTAGGAGCACATGGCTCAATACCTGTTTTCACTATCTTTTGCCATATTGTGTCTCTATGTTTGGCACCATTATGAAAATGCATCTATCCTGCGCCCAAAGAGGCCATTAATTCAATGTAAGAGACAACAAGGATGGGGAAGCTGTGAAAAGATCAATGGTTCTGAAGGTGGAGGAACCAGGTTCGAGAAATCAAAATCAAATGGAGGAAGCTTGGTGGCACAGTGGATAGAATTCTGGGTCTGAGGTCAAGAAGTCTTGAGTTCAGATTCATCCTCAGACATTTACTAGCTGTGTGACCTTTGATAAGTCACTTAACCTCTGCTTGTCTCAGGTTTCCTGAACTGTAAAATGATAACATTTACTTCCTAGGGGTGTTGTGAGGATCAGAGAAAACGTTTGTCAATCACAGCGTGGCTCCTGAGACATAGCAGGCGCCCTGTAAATTCTAGCTATTACCATTAGCATTGCTACTTTTAATTCAATCTATGACACATTAGCTATGAATCTTGGGCTAAAACACTTATGTTCCTTGGGCCTCAGTTTGCAAAATGAAGGCCACTTGAAATTCCTTTTAGTTCTAGATCTAATCTCCTACCAAAACCAAAAACCCCAACCAACCCAAAACCATTCTTTTAAGTCAGCATGAGGCTAGCAGGGAACATTAGAAATGGTGGAGGAAGAAATAATTTGATTCTGTGAGGGCAGCTCTGGTCTGTGTTTTACCTGCCTCCTGACATGTTTGCTTTCCTATCTCTGTGCTTTTCCTTCTGGATTTCCCTCCGCCTGGAATTAATTCTCCCCTTTTATTCTCATTTGTACTTTTCTGATTCTCACCCATCCTTCAAGGTCCAACTTAAGTACCAGCTCTCCCATGAAGACATCCCTCATTCTCCCAACCAGAAATGACCTCTGCATCCTCTTAACCCCCATTGTACTGGCTTTGTATCTTTCTTAGTATATTTTTTTTTCATTTTTCAATGTAATACCGTCCCCAAAAACTTTGGCTACTTTGGGTCAGGGGCGAGGTATTTTGTTTCTGTGCAGCCAACATAATGCAAATGCTTAAGTATACATTGAATTGAATGGCTTAAAAATAGGAGTCATAGTTAATTTTGGAATATAAAGATGAAAAACAAAGTAATATTTGCCCTCAGTGATCCCAGGGGTGATACAACATGCCTGTAAATAAGGTGATTTAAGGAGAAAGTCTTAAAACTCTTACAAACCGGAGATAGTTGGAGTTTAGAAATATGGAAATGACAGACTCATGGCCAGGGATGGTGGCAACCTAACAGGAATAGTAACAATCTATCTACCTGGAGTTGGGCAAAGTTATTGGAAAGGACTTTAGGCTGCAAAGGATGGAAGTGGTCTTCAAGCAAGGCCTGGCTTATGACTTGTCAGGTATGTTGTAGAAGGAGTACTTATTTCTGTAGGGATTCAATTAGCTTATCAATGCCTCTTCTAAACTATGGCACCAGGATGGATACACACACACACACATATACACACAAACATATATGTATATATCTATACACTTGTATATATGTGTACACATGTATGTACACACACATATACACATGCACGCATACACACGTGTGTGTATATATGTATGTATATATATATGCATATACATATTAGCTAACATTTCTATAGCACTTACTATCTGCCAGGCACTTTGTGAAGCACTTCACAGATACTGTCTAATTTAATCCTTACAACAATCCTGGGAGATATTATTATTGCCATTTTCCAAATGAAGAAACTGAGGCAAACAGATCAAGTGACTTGTCCAGGGTCACACAGCCAGTAAGTGTCTAAGTCTGGAGTTGAATTCAGGCCTTCTTGACTGTAGGCCCAGCTCTATCCAGTAAACCACCCAGCCTACCTTCTTATTCCTGGAAGTCATACCTTTCTTAAAGCCACCCAAGATGATGTCAGCTTTTTAGGCTGCTGTATCAATTATTGACTCACATCCACAGAACCCCAGACTTAAAAAAATTGTCATCTAACTATGCCTCACCTGTTTTCTAAATGCGAAGCTGAGTCTTTGAACCTATGTATAAGTCTTTGTATTTATCCCTGTGAAACATCATCTATATTCAGCCCGGTGGTGACCCAATAATGAAATCATAGTCCAGCTGGATTTTATTTGTTAAACATGTGTAGAAGTCAATCAATAAACATTAATCGATGCCTGCTATATGCCAGGCACTGTGCTAAGTTCTAGGGATACAAAAAGAGGCAAAAGCAGTCCGTGCCCTCGAGAAGCTTACAGTGAAATGTAGGGGACGATGCGCAGACAATTCCAGAAATGCCTGTGTTTGTATGTAGATAGGAGAAAATGTCAAGAATCCCAGTGTCAGCCTCTCAGGAATAGTTCTATGTGCCCATGGGTGGGGCAAGGCTTTAAAAAAAATGACTCCAAAAAGACCTGTGCTATTTGCAACAATTTTAAGGCAAATACAAAAAAAAAAGGCAGCTTTTTTTTTCCTTCTAAGCTTTATAAAACCTAATGTTTTTTCTCTTTAGGAAGAGCCCCATATTCATTACTTATTAAACACTGGGAAACTGTCTTGGGAGACATCTAGAGGTCTGAGTTCACGAAGCAAGAATGTACAAAGACAGAATACTGCCAGATTTCATAATTATACCTTTTCATTCCTCCAGCACCTGGAGTGGCACAGGCTTTGATTTGTACTGAGTTAATAGATCCATTCAAATTCAAATCTATTTCTTCAATTCTACTTAGCAGTTGTTAAATTTCAGATGAAAAAGGTTACCGTTTCCTCAAATTTCAGAAGCCTCTGAGAAACCAATGAGAATTTTGTCTGTCTGAACAGCTAGTTGGGGGACAACATTTCCTTCCTGACTCCTCAACTCTCAAAGGACTCAGGAAGGAAAAGAAAATGTCTTGAGGGTCAGAAGTATAGCAGAGCCCTAGAGCTGAAGAAGAATGAAAGGGAATTGGGCCTGAGAAAGGAGAGATGAATTTTCATAATGACATCAGGGCATTCTACTAGCAGGCTTACCGGGTAAGAGGCATGAATAAGCCAGTGACACAGAGCCATCATCAGTGGAATTTTTGTGGAAGAACATGTGTTTCAGATGGAGAAATTCAGTCTGGGAAATACAAAGACCACCTGCAGAGATCTTGAAGCCAACTGGAAGCAAAAGTTCAGTTTGTTCCCATCAGGCTCATCCTAGGTTCTCATAGCTGTTTCAGCTAACTTCATAACTTGTAATAGTTTGGTTTAGGCTGGAAATATCTAGATGTTTTGGGCCTGTACCCTAGTCAAAGCTCCATGTAGAAGGGCCAGGACCTGAAACTGACCTGGCACTTCCCTTCCTCTGCACCCCTGTAGATGACCTCAAAGTGTTCCCTGATGTACTGTGGCCCATATTCTATTTATTGTCGGTATTCACTTAGTTGCTAGGGTTTCTCTCTCCTCAAAAAATGATGTATATGCTTAATTTTTACACAGGCTTATAGATTTACCGCTGGAAGAGAACTTGGAGTTCATCTAGCCTCATCCATCCGTTGTAGAGATTAGAAGACTGAGTACCGGGGAAGGGAAGTAATTTAACCAAGTTCATTTTGTTCTCCTTTTAGTCTGTGTCCAGTAGAAGGTAAGCTCTTCTAGGGCAGAACCTGTTTGCTATTGTCTTCGTATATCCAGCGCCCCCCATGGTTCATTGTTCAATACAAGACGCTTACTGAGCGCTCTTAGGATTGGCTTTCTATATCTTGGTTCTCTTCAGTGCTCAGAACCAGGGCATGCCACGTTCTAAAGTACACGAGTAAGGGAAGAAGAGTTTGAACAGGGGTAGTGTCTGTGCAGTTCTTGTATTTCTCCCCTGGCTACTCCATTAACTTTCTGTGTGGCATTGGAAGCCACCCCAACTTCCCCTCTTTGGACTGCAAAGGTTTAAGAATATTACTCTGGGCTCATAAATGCCATACAAATACCAAGTGTTATCCTAGATGCCAGTGCTCACAGTGGAGATCTAAAGACAAAAAATGGAATGCAAACATGAAACTCAATCAGTCAGTCAACAAACATTTATCAAGCCTGTATCACGTGCCCATCTCTATGCTAGGCACTGGAGATACAAAGACAAAATAAATAATCCCTGACCTCAAGGGGCTTATATTCAGTGAATCAACAAGCATTTCTTCAAGACTTATTATGTGCCAGGCACCGTGGATACAAACAAAGGCAAAAACAGTTCCTGTCCTCAAGGAGGTCACTTTCTTATAGTGACAATATACAAATAACTACATACATAGAAGAAATATACAGGGTTAGTGGGAGGCCTCCAGGAAAGTTTATATGTTCTTTGAGAGGAACACATAAAATTAAACTCATTGCTCCCAAAATTCCTGTCACATTTGTTTTAATATTTAATTAATTATTCTTAAGCAAGAAGATAAAATGATGGGGAAATGTGTTGCCAGGCATCAGCTTAAGCCTTACCACAAATTCTTAGGAAAACTCAAGATCTACCAGCATAACAACTCTGGTTATTTTCCTTCATTTTTATGTTTTGTTATGTCTGGGATCAATCTCATACTTTTCCTGTATGGGAAAGAGGAAGGGAACACTGAGAACCACAGTTTTCAGATGGTTAAGGATGGTTAATAAAGTTTAATTTGACTGTTGGTATTCAGAATGTTAGATCCTTGCCAATTACCAATTGATGGACATAAAGCTAGAAGAATTGACTTATATTAACTTTGTCTTAAATGCTCAAAAGCAAAGGCCTTAACCTGGGGTCCAAAGATAGATTATAGCATGTCCATGAGCTTAAATTGGGAAAAAATACATTTTCATTTTCACTGACCTATAATTGTAATTTTAGCATCTTCTCAATTTATGAATGTAGAAAATGGAAATTATACTGAATGAGAGCTCTTAGGCTTCACCAGACTACCAAAGGGGTCCATGACACATAAAACGTTAGGAACCCTTGCTCTAAATGTAGCAAAAGAAAGAAGAAAGTTTCAGCTAAATGGAAGTATGGCTTACAGGTCTTCCTTTAATAAGAAAAAAAGGAAAGGTAGAATCATTCTTATCATAAACCCAGAGACAATAAGAAGCGTGATTTGGAATTATACACATATACATTTATACATGCATGTATATGCACATATACACACATTTGTATGTATAGATATATGTGTATATTTCATTTTTCACTCATCTGACTCTGCATGAGTCTTCCTCCTTCAAGCCCTGCACTCTATCCACTGTGCCACTTAACTGCCTGCCTGTCTCTCTCTCTCTCTTTCTCTCTCTCTCTCTCTCTCTCTCCCATTTTATTCCACAGGATATTTGGTTATCATGTATGGATGGTCGCACTAATGATAAGTACTTGCATAAAGACCACTGGAAATAATTACAGCTTCTGCAGCAACATCAGTTGGTGAGGGTGAAATGGTAGAGATTTGATAAGGACTTGAAAGACCTGATAAGGCTCTTAAAGTACAATTGACATTCATTCTTGTATTTGTTGATTTCCTTACAAAGATGGTAAAAGGCTGGGTGGGGAGAAACAATGGGTAAACATAGTTCAGGAAGAAGGAACTAGAGAGGTCAAAGACTTATCATTTATACGGAGGTTTTATGCTTCTATATCCTTACTTTTTCAAGAAAAGAAATGGTAGGTGGCATTTATGGCAACCACCATAAAAATACCACAAAGAACAAAAGAGAGTATATTTTAATGGACACGGACTGACTTGTAATTGATGTGGGAGTTATCCCTGAGTCATCTGTCTGTGTATAGTCAGATCATTGACTTGTCAGAGCTAAGAACAGAATTAGTTTTTAAAAAAGGAAAAAGAATAATGAGAAAAAGATATGACATACAATGGAAATAATTTAAACTCGACCTATTTAAACAAGCAATTAAAACTCAAAAAATGGAAAAGCGACAACACAAATTGCAGTGCCACTAGCTATAAAAGTTTTTTTTTTATCCAGAAGTTCAATCAATGTGGATTTAATTGTCATAGCAAAAAGACCAGAAGAGCCCATAAAATGCCTTTATCAGCAAAATTCTGACTTGCTAAATGAAGAGAGGGCTGCCAAAAGCAGCACTAGGTTAGACTATAAACTTGCCTGTAGAGTCTTACAGAGAAGAGTATTACTTCACAAAACACAGAGAAGCATTGAAAGGTAAAACCATTTTATGGAAAAGCTGGCAAACTACCCAACTAAACAAAATCATTTCAAGGACATGCAAAAAAGAAGATGCAAGTATGACTACAAACAAAAGAAGAATGGAAGAGATTGTGAGACTCATCATACCAAACTGTTTGCTCAATCAAGGATAATGGAACTGTCAGTCATAGACTCCAATGTCACTATTTCAGATGTGTTTATAGAGGAGACAGAAATGTCACTAAAAAGAACAAAGACTTTTTAAAAAAACTGCTAGATTTGGACAGAGTACATATAAAAGAGATCTAAGGTAGACATGATACAATTGTCATTGTTGTTCTGACATATGAAGTATATGAAGGGGACAAGATGCCAAAGGCATGGGAAAATGTTGACTCTTATTACCAAAAAAGAAGCTGAATAAAATACCATCAAAAAGAGGTGACCAATATATCTGTTATCTTACCTATATACAGCTTTTTATATTTTTATGAGAGTCATCATTGTATGAAGCAAGAATATTTCTGATGATAATATTAGTTCAGTATATGTAGGATTTCACAAGAGAAACAACTGACATTTTTACCATTTTTGCCATTTCACAATTAATTAAAAGATGTGGATAATAAAAGATCTTATTGTGTTTATTGGCTGCTAAGTAGGAGAAAAAGTATTTAATTCAGTAGAACAAAATGACATCTTGAAAGATTTTTTAAACAATAGGCCTCCCATCTAAATATCAAAATTCAAGATTCCATGGAAAATAGAACAGCAGAAATAACCCTCCCCAGCTATTCTCTTATAATAAACAGCATATGAATCAATAAAGAAGGACATGGATGCTTGCCAAAAGGATTTGCCACTGTGATGAAGGAGCTTCAATGTAGGATCTAGTCTGAAGAGGGATTCCACGTGGATAATGATGTCTTCAAAATACTCCTATTTGGATAATGGTAGAGTAATAGAAAGGAGTACAGTACAACTCCCTTACATGTTGTCCACAGAGAAATATGGTGAAAATACACCGTACTAAATAATGATAGGGAAATCTAAGGGAAAAATATCACAGTGAGGTATTTTTCCAGTCCTGAGCAGCACAGAGAGAAAGACAGAGAGGTCAGCAGACACTGGAGATGGGGTCTGGCCAGGAGTGCCCCCACATAGAGCACTCCAACACCAAGATATAGAAAGAGAACATTAATTGAGCACCATGGCAGGAAGTACTGGTATAGAAAAAGGTCCCAGAAGGTCTGAACTGAAGTACAGCATGGGAATAGATATCTCATGACAGCACTGCTTCCCATCATCTAGTTCTGGGTTACATATCCAGAGCAGACTGAAGAGGAGTCCTGTACTTATGAGTGGCAGAAAGGAGTGATCATGTCACAAGATCTACCTGCATAATAAGTGAAGAACCAATTCAGAAGCAAGCAATAGCTGTGTAGCTCTGACCTCAGGAGCAAATTACAAATTAAGTTTTAGACTCCAGCCCAGATGGAAGCCTGCAGTAGAATAACCAGGGCAATAATTCCAAAGTAAAGGAGAGCCTGTAGTTCGGTCACTATGAATCTTCAGAGCTTACCAGTGGACTGATAGTGGTTGAGTCCAAAGGTAGTCTACTGGACATTCCAACTAGGGACAAGCTGACGGGTATCTTGCTCAGGTTCAAACATGGGTCAGCAATCTGCAGAACTCAGAACAGGAGGGTAATGAACAGACTTTGCCCTGGATTGTATCACAGTGGGAGCATTGAAACCTTGCAGTTCCCCAGCCTGAGTTTTGAAAGCAGCAGAAGGATGCAAGAGGGCAGAAGCTCAGCCCAGACTTCTCTGCCAGAAGTCTGTAGAGTCCAGCCCTAACATCAAATCCAAAGTCAAGAAGTAGGCTGAAAGAATGAGCAAACAAAAAAGAATTCTACAATAAACAGCTATTATTGTGACAGTGAAGTTCAAGACACAAACCCAAAAGAAGGGAATGACTCCAAAACATCTACAGACAAAATCTCAAAGAAAAACATAGCTTGGGCACAAATCCAACCGATTTCCTGGGAGAGATGAAGCAAGAGTTACAAAAGACCTAAAAATATTTTAAAATTCAAATTAGAGTGGTAGGGGGACAAATGAGAAACAAAATGAGAACTATAGAAGAAACATTTGGAAAGAGAATTAACATCTTGGAAGAAGAGGCATGAAACTTTACCCAGGAAAATAATTCTGTAAAAATTGGTGTTAACCAAATAGAAGCTAATGACCTTATGAAATATCAAGAAAATTAATACAAAGTGAAAAGACTGGTGGAGAAAGTGTGAAAAATCTCATAGCAAAAACAGCTGATCTGGAAAACAGATTAAAGAGAGATAATTTAAGAATCCTTGGATTATGTGAAAGGCACAGCCAAAAATAGCCTAGACATGATATTTCTGGAAATCGTAAAAGAAAACTGTCCAGATTTTTAGGAACAGAGGGCAAAGAAGAAATAGAAAAGATTCACCCATGACCTCATGAAAACAAAACTCCAAATAAAAACTACCAGGTAAATTAACAGCCAAAATTCCAAGCTCCTAGGTCAAATAAAAACTGCTAAAAGCAATCAGGAAGAAAGAATTCAAGTACTGAGAAGCTGCAGTCAGGATCACATAGGATTTAGCTGCCACTACTAGAAAGGAACAGAGAGCTTAGAATGTGATGTTCCTGAAGGCAAAAAAAATCTAGGCTTGGAGCTGCTAGGTGGTGCAGTGAGTAGAGCACCAGCCCTGGAGTCAGGAGGACCTGAGTTCAAATCCAGCCTCAGACACTTGACATACTTACTAGCTGTGTGACCTTGGGCAAGTTACTTAACCCTAATTGCCCTGCCCTTCCCTCTCCAAAAAGAAAAAGAAAGATCTAGGCTTTCAGACAAGAATAACTTATCCATCAAAATTGAGTATACTCCCACAGGGAGAAAAATGGAAACAGAGGAGTGGGTGACAGCTGAAACTCACTCTCATCTGAACTGATAAAAGGAGGAAATAACACATATACATACACAATTAGGTACAGAAATATGTTTTATCCAGCAGGGAAACAGGAAGGAAAGATATTAAGGGAAAGGAGGGGAGTGATCAGTGGGAGGGTAGATTAAGGAAGGGATTAGTCAGAAGCAAAACAAACTCTTAAAGAGGGAGTGGGAGACAGAGAATGAAATTATAAGAAAATGAGATGAAGGGAAATCTACAATTAACCATCATAACTCCGAATATAAATGGCATTAACTCATCTATAAAATGAAAGAAGATAGCAAAATGGATTAGAAACCATGATCCAACACTAATTTGTCTACAAGAAACAACTTGAAACAGAAAAATACATATAGAATTAGAATAAGGGGCTGAAGAAGAATCTATTATGCTTTAGATGATGTGAAAAAGGGCAGAGATAGCAATCATGATCTCAGACAGAGCCACAAAAATATACCCAATTAGAAGAGATAAGTATGGAAAAAAGAAGAGATAAATATTGAAAATGCCTTTGGCTGAAAGATGCCATAAACAGTGAATGAAAAGCAATACTAAACATATACGTATCAGAAGACATACCATTTAAATTATTTTTAGTTTACAACATTTAGTTCCACAAGTTTTTGAGTTCTGAATTTTCTCCCCCTCTCTCCCCTCCCCTCATAGCATCTAAATTCTTAAAAATTAAGTAAATGATGGGCAGAAATAGATGGTAAGGCTATAATAGTGAGGGACCCTAATTTACCCCTCTTAGACCCTGATAATTGTAACAACAGAAAAGGAAAGACCTGAAGTGAGTTTTAGAAAAGTTAGATATGATAGACATATGATGATCATTGAATGGGAAAAGATAGGAGTATTTCTCAACTGTAAATGGCATCTTCACAAAAACTGACCATATATTAGAGCATGAAAACCTCACAAATAGAATTAAGTATAAATATAGTAGAATTAGTATAAATATTAAATGCTTCTTTTATGGATCACAATGCAATAGGAATTATAATCAATAATGTTTCTTTAACACAAAGATTAAAATTTAGAGATTAAATAATAATCCTAAACAATGGGTGAGTCAAAGAACAAATTATAAAAACGATTAAAAATTCATTAAAGATAATAACAATGAGACGATGTACCAAAGTGCTGTACTTTAATGAAAATTATCTTCTCTAAACACTTTCATCAGCAAAAGAGAGAAAGAGCAAATCAATGAATTAGATATGCAGCTAAAAAGCCCTAGAAAATGAATAAACTAAAACCTCCAATAAACATCAAAATTGAAAACCTGAAAACCAAAGAGATTAATAAAATTGAAAGCAAAAACCCCAGTGAATTAATAAATAAAACTAGAGATTAAAGATAACCAATATAATAAACAAGCTATTTGCTAACTTGATTTAAAAAAGAAGAAAATAAAATTGCTTATATTAAGAATGAAAAAGGTAAATTCAAAAAATAAATGAAATTATTGGAAAATATTTTGCCCAATCATATGCCAATAAAACTGACAACCTAAATGAAATAGATGAATATTTACAAAGGTATAAATTGCCCAGATTAACAGAATAGAAGATTTAAATAACCATATCTTAGAAAAAAATTAAAGTAGTCATATATGAACTCCCAGATACTTCTCCTCGCGGATGATATTTCACCAAACCGTCAAGCATTACAAAGCCTCTGAAGGATGTCTGCAAACACCCAACCATCCACATAGGAAAGACAAATTGGAATGAAAATGTCTGTTATCCAGATTTTACCATGCATTTTGGTGCATACCCTATAGAATTTGTCCGTCAGTAATACATCAGGGACAGACAAAAGGATTGGATCAGAGTCGAACAGGAGAGCAGGCTAGATTGTTCTCAGAAATTGAAAATCTCCTTTCCTGACCTCAACCTTCCCATAAAAGCAAAGGCTCATCTTCTTTAATACTAGTTTTATACCAGTACTGTTATATGACAGTGATACATAGAGTACAGTAACCTCCAAAGAATTAAAAAGGAGAATCACACGAAAGGCAATAGAGAGGTGCATGGTAGGCGTGTGTAGGCTCAAACAACAAATTCTCTGGGTTCCATGAGATGAGTTTCCATGAACTTTCTGTGGTTTGAATTTCAAGTTTTTGAAATCTTGTTATCCGTAATTTAAAGTACCTTTGGGAAAATTCTAGGACTGTGTGGGAGATGGTGAATCCAGGTCTAAAAGGAGTCTCCAAATCCAGAAACTCTGCAGAGGTATATTTCTGGGGACCCGCAGCAACTGGGACTGGGGTAAAGATGCCGACTGCTCATTCTTCTCCCAGACCATCTGCTTGACACTTACAGGGCTCAGCCCCACCAGCAGCTCAGACACCCTGGGATACATTCCATTATTTTGTTTTTTTAAAAACACCCAAAAAATAACTTATCACATGGAACTTCTTTGTTGCCAGAAAGGCCTTTAATGGCCTTGAATCTCACTTACCAAGCAGCAGTGAGATAGAATACAGCAAAAACAAATGCCGTACAGAAGACAAAGCTGAATTTCCAGCTAAGCTGTCTTGTCCTGTGGATTAATGTCTGTCTGGGGGATTTTTTCTTGGCAATTAAAGTCAGAGCTTTTGAATACTTAAACATATCTTGCATTGAATTTTTGATATCCCCTTAGTATCCCAGGTTTCAAAGGAAATGATTTGAAATGACTCTCCTCAAAGCAAGTTTTCTTCTCTGCCGCCAAAATTCCCTTCTCCAGTCTTCTCTGGAGACCTGTGCTCTGCAGATGTCAGTGTCTAGTGGAGTATCCAAACATTTGGTTCAGATTATTTGGTGTAGATATTGGAGAATTTTGCTTGGATCGTATTTCATATTCATCTCTCCCTGAAACACTGCTTAAGAACTGTGGCCTAGAACTACGAAAAGTCAAAGAGGTTCTAGGGTCACCTTCCTTCACTTTGATGACTGTGAGCCACTGTATGGGCAGACCATCCTTTCCCAAACCGGAGGGAAATTTGAGATGAGGGGGAAGGGAGGATGGGAGAGGAGATACGAGCGGTTACTCTGAGAACCCTCAGAGTTATGGAACTCTGGCAATAACACTGGAGAACAAAGTCTCACTTGAAACTTGAGTAGGTCTGATTGAGCCCACTGCTAGACTTGATGGATCATCTGCAGCAAGAGCTATAGATAGCAGCTACTCAGCTTGTAGCAAAAGGAGAACCCCTCCCCCTTACCTCATAGGTGACTGTGACAGCTTCGTTTCAGCCTCTGATGATCATGACATTGCAGAAGCTCGAATCTGCTGCTATGGGGATTGTGCTACATTTCAAAGGCATGGACAATAGACACCAGTCTTCAGAGGCCAGCATGAACTAAGTTTGAAGACCCAGGCCTGAACCTTCTGAGACTTGGCAAGAGTGTCCTTTATTTGGAGCAGGTTGAAGGTTATTACATACTGGGCAGTTCCTTTGATGGAGGAAGGCCCTTGGTCCTAAACCTTTCTCAGTAGCTTTTCAAGTTTATTTGTTTGTTACTATTATAAGCTTGGTTTGAAAGTATGTTTTCTAGGCAATTCACAAAACACACGTATGTTCATTTTGATATTTTTTTCTTTCAGTACTTGGTACAGCCTGTCAGGTGATTGATAGTTATTATTTAGAAGACTAGGTGAGTGTCAAAATTCCTTCTGATCCTGGGTCTGCATGCTAATTGTTCCAAATAAGGAGAATCCATTTGGAATTTCATGTGAAATGCAGTGCAGCTTGGAGCAGGTCACAAGGAGTTTCAAACATGGGGTTATAGGGTTTGTCCTGCATAATAGCAGCCAATGGTGTTGCCCTGAGAGTGTTCTAAAGAGTTCCCTTTGTTCCTGCTAATGACCACCCCCTCTCATTAGCCCCCTCCGGCTTTGATTGTCTATTGGGATGGATTCCTGAGTGTTCATAGGTTATTTTACAAAGAGTTGTCTTGTATATGCTCCCTTTAACACGATGCTGTGCCAAACAGCACAGAAATGGAGGAGCCATACTGGGATGAGAGGCTAAAGGGCAGCCCACCACAGTGCAGGAGATGGCCTGATTCAGCTCTGTGATGGTGTTTGGAAGTCTAACGAGCTGTGTGTGTATCAGAGCAAAACCTCCCCATGAGCCAAGCCCCAGAGTGATAGTGGCTGTGGAGCCACTCTGTGTGTGTTTGTGTGTATACAACTGTAGAATGTGTGTGTATTGGTTTGAGTATAGTGAGACATATATGTAAGGTATATATCTGTCTGTTCTCTTAGTGTGTGCTGATATGATGTAATGTATTGATGCTGAGTATGTTATGCACCTTTAGAATGTGTGTGTACAGTATGTATTGGTGTGAGAATACTTATGCATGTATTATACATATCTGTTCTTTTAGTGTATGCTGATATGATGCATTCTGTTGGTAGTTTATATATGCATATGTATATATGCATATGTATGTATATATGTACATGTATGCATATAAACACATATGTATCATATACCTATAGAATATGTGTGTATATACCATGAATGGGTGTGAGCATATATGTTTGTATATATAGATATATTATATATTTGCATGTATGTATACATACATGTACACACATATGCAATGTATATATCTGCCTGTTTTTTTAGTGTGTACTGATATAATGTGCCCTGTTGGTGATGTGTGTGTGTGTGTGTGCGTGCGTGTGTGTGTGTGTGTGTGATAGAATATGCTGCAGGGGTTTTCTCCCTGTGGTCCACAGAGATTTCAGAATCTTGTAAACTTGGATAAGAAAAGAAATCGCACGCTTATTGTCACTACACTTTGGCTTCCTCTGTATTTTATTTTATGCATTGAAAAACATTATTCTAAGGAGGGTTCCATAGGTTTCACCAGACTGCCCAAGTAGTTCAAGACACACCCAAGGTTAAGAACCCAAGCTTTAGTGTGTGTGTCTATGTACATGTTTATAGTGTGAACTGCCTGTTTTATAATATAGGTATATTTTCTACACAAGCATTCATATATTCAGGGTTTTAAGTTTTAATAGCCTGAAACTGCCCTAAGACTTTTGGGACATAGCGTGTGTGTGTGTGTGTGTGTGTGTGTGTGTGTGTGTGTGTGTGTGTGTATTATATATATATATATATATGCATGTGTGTATGTATGTATATATATTAATAGTATGCTATTCAGTCATTTTAGTCATGTATGACTCTTTGGGACCCCATTTAGGATTTTCTTGGCAAAGACACAGGAGTGGTTGTGTCATTTCCTTCTCCAGCTCGTTTTATAGATGGGGAAACTGAGACAAATAGGTTTAAGTGACTTGCCTAGGATCACACAGCTAGTCGGTGTCTGAGGCCAGATTTGAACTAGGGAGATGAGGCCTCCTGACTCCACGCCTAGTACTCTATCCATTGCACCACCTAGCTGCCCCACTAACAGTATATGTACACATTACACATATATATTTATATATACATATATACATGATACATACACGTGTATATATATTCCTTTATACATCTGTGTGTATACACATTATACATGCATGTATACGCACACAAGGATACACACATAACACACATAGGGAGTGTGTGTGTGTGTATGTGTATGTATAGTTGGTGGGGCATCGTGAAAACAGTACTAAATGCATAGTTTCCAGCCCCCAGTTCTCAATACAGCTCCACCATTTACTACTGTTTGATCTCGGGCCATGCACTTCCTCTCCGAGACTCAGTTTCCTCATCTACAAAGTAAGGGGGTTGGCCTAGAAGGCCTTTGAGCTTCCTTCTGTTCCAGCTTTATGGTCGTAGATGTTGCCACAGGATGAACATGCATCTATTTACAAACATAGACACATATGTACACAATGCTCAACGGCTTTTGTTGCTCTGGAGTGTGTACATGTATTATTGCAGAAGGTCTGTTTTCTCGTAGATGTTGTGCAATGGTAAAGTGCATGCATGCATGTTTCTCCGTAATGTGGTACCATACCGCGTGTGTGCTGTAGTGTATGTATGGGGGTTGTTGTGTAATAGTAGTAATAGCTAACACTTGTGTGGTGCTTTAGGCACATAAAGTGCTTTATATACTTAACCTTTAGGAAAACCCTGTGAGGAGGTACTATGATCATCCCCATTTTCCAGATAAGAATCAAAGGTGTTCAGCGTATATGTTTGTTATTATTCAATTTAACTCAACCATCATTAACTGAGTGCTTCTTATGTGCAAAGCATTGAGCTAGGCATTAAGGATACAGTAACAAACCTGACATAGTCCCTGCCCTCAAGAAGCTTATAGTCTGCTGTGGGGATAGAATGTATACACAGGGGAGTCAATATAAGAGAACTTGATGAGACAGAAAGAGTCCTCCCGAGTGGCTCCCGAGCTGAGCCTCAACAAAAGCTGGGGTTTCTAAGAGGTGAGGTGATAGGGCATTCTCGCAACACAAGGCAGCAGCGAGGTGAGAAATGAAGGGTTTGGTTTGAGCCAGATACTGATCCAGTTTGGATGGAACGCAGATCTCATGAAGGGGGGCTATCTCATGAAATGTCTGCAAAAATAGATAGAAGCAAGTTTGTGGAGGGTTTAAATGCCAGGCTGAAGAGAAAGAATTTTCTTCTAGAAGTAATAGAGAACCACTGGATATTTCTGTGCAGTCGGGGAATAACATGTACTGTGCCTTAGGAAGATAATTCTGGAAGCTAGGACGACTGGATTTGGAGAGGGGGAGAATGTTGAAACAGAAAGGTCATTGGGAAATCTTGCAAGCGTGGGGAGAGAGGATCCTCACTAGAGGGGTGTCTGTGAGAGTGGAGAAAAAGAGCCAGATGTGAGAGATGCTACGCTGTAGGCTCCACAGGATTTGACAGCTTATCTGTGGGGGAAAAGCAATGAGGAAGGAGGAAAAAATGGAGACCCAGAGGTTACAGAGGATTGGCGGTGCCCTTACAGAAACAGGGGAGTTAGAAGAGGTCGGTTTTAGGGGGAAGATCAGGCTTTCCCTTTTGGACAAATGCCCATGGTATATTTCTGGGTGGAGATTACATAAAGATAGGGTAGGAAGTTGCTCTCAGCTCTGTTGGGGGAGGCATTGGGAAAACTCCAGCTTCCAAAAGACAATGGTAATATTCCCAATTCTGTCTTCTCTCCTGGATTCCTCGACCTTTGATGGAGCCCAAGGCCAATGAGATCTGTGGCTAGAGGCATACTACCTACTATTTCCTGGCTCATTTCAGGTTTCGTTAGGCTTTATCTTCCTGCTCCCTGAAGAATATTTGTTCTTGAGGTCTTGTTCTCACAGTGTGAAGCTCAAGGCTGGAGTTTATATGTGATCAATACAGCTAAGTTTGGAGGGTCTGCAAGTTAAAAACAAAATGAAGCCCAAACTACACTTTAAATGATAGTTGAGAGTGGGCAGTTTTACAAAACACTTATACAGTGAGGAAAGTGTTGTGGTGTAGTTGGGGAAAAGAGTCAGGAGATCAAGCATGTCATTTCATTTCTGTTGGCCTCAGTTTCTTTATCTATAAAATGTCAGGATTGGAAGAGATGGCATTTAGGGTTTAATTAATGGCAACTTATATTCTAGTCTAATACCTTTCTAGGTTACTATTATAATCAATACTTTGGTTCCCCATTAGTTGTGTGACTGTAGGCAACTCATCAACTACATAGTGACCAGGTCTGACAATGTCATGCCATTGCTCATGAAATTCACCAGATCCTAATTTTCTTTAGGATAAAATACAATTTCCTTTGTTTGACTCTTGAAACCCCTTGTAGTCTGGCTCCCAATTATCTTTCCAAATTGATCTGGAAATCCTCCTCCCACCTCTAATGCATGCTACATTTTGGCCAAACTGTCCCACATATCTATATCTACATCTATATCTATGTCATCTATCTACACACACATATGTCCCACATGTATGTCTTGTATATAATGGCCCACCTCCTACTTCCCTCCTTTGTGTGGACTGATTGAATATTCTCCTTTGTCTCTGCCTCTTGGAACCCCTTGGTCCAGTCAAAGTTTGGCTCAAGTGCCCTCTCCCACAAGAATTTTTCCCTGATTGTCCTCACTGCTAGCCAGCTTTCCAATTCTCCCCTCCCCCAATTACTTTGTAATAACTTTACAAAATCTTGTATTTACAGATCACTTGTGTGATTTGATGGCTAGAGAGTTGAATTTGGATCCAGGTAGACCTGGCTCTGACCCTTACAATCTGACGCATCCTGGTTGTGAGAGTGGGGTGAGATACACCACCTCTCAATGATCTAGACAACTTTCTAAGACTAGACTTTGCAGAGAAGATAGTGACTTGAATTGGTAGAGGAAGTTTCCTCACCTAGGACTTCCTTATACCAGTAAGATCACACGTTCAGTCCCTATCTCTGTCAGTTCTCTTATCATATCTGTAGATTCAGATTATTTTTCTCCTCAGCACAAGGCAAGCAACATGAGATAAGCAATGCTTTTTTTTTCTAGTTTAGATCCCACCTATCATATAATGCATGCATTAAGTTAAGTGGAATTGAATTAAATAGTAGAGAATAAGACGCCTTGCTTGACTACCTGCTATTTAAAAGATACTTTTTAATGTCAATTTTTATGCCACCACCTAGTAATCCCTCTTGATTTATAAAAAAAAAAATAGGAGGAAGAGAGAAAATGAATCCCTTCACTTTGCTCTCAGTATTTGGAAGTTCCATTGTCTGTTAACTGCGGCTTTCCTTTTGGTGATCCTTCCTTATAGCATCTTCAGACAATGGGTTTTAATTCATATGGAAAAGTGTTTCTGTCCTGAGGAAGGGATACTTTTCTTTGGAAAGCAGATCTTTCAACAATGGCAACAATAAATCTGTCATAAAAGTTTGTCTTTCTGAACTTGGGCTGTATAGTTAGTCACATGTGTTTAAATGTCAGAGGTCAGGCATGGGTACTTATTCTCCTCTGTTCTATTTGATGCAATAATTCGCCAAGCATTTATTAAGTGCCTACTTCCCTAAGCTAGACACAACAATGACAAAAAGGAATCATTGCTTCCCAGCAAGGAGCTTATATTCTCCAGGAGTACAATATAAAATAATTATTTTAGTAGTACAAGGAAAATGGAGGGCAGGAAGGCAGTTCACAATGGTGGCAGCAGAGGATCTTATTTTTAGAGCTGGAAGTTAACTCAGCCTCCAAAATCCATTTCAATTCCAAATCTATGATCCTAAAATCTGGATCACCTTTCTTATTTTACAGATAAGGAAACTGAGGCCCAGAGGACCCAACTAGCTTTCATTTGAAGGCTTCTAATGAAGAAGGTTCTTGGTATCTCCCAAATTTGCCTCTTTGCAACTTCCACCCATTGCTCCTGGTTCTGCCTTCTGAGGCCAGACAGATCTCATCTTTCTTCCATGTGACAGTCTTTTAAGAACTTGAACTAACACATTTGTCCTGACTCTTCCATTGTCCAGGTTTAATATCCCAAGTCCCTTCCACCTTTCCTCATATGGCTTGGAATTAAGACCCATCATCATCCTGGCTGCCCTCATTTAGCCTTTACTTCTCCAGGCTAAACATCTTTGGTTCTTTAAACTGATTTACTTTAGTTCATATGCTGTGAAATCAGAACCCTGAAGGGATACAACACAAAGCAGACTGGTTTTGACAGTGGGGAGAATGGAAGGATAGTGTGTGAGATATTGTTGAGAAAGGCAGACCTCACTGGGCCACTTCTAAGGTGGGGTAGAGAGCCTAGATATAAAAGGAGCCAGATGAGGGCATTGGGCATTTGGGAGAGAAAAACCACAAGAAAATGGAAAAGATTATTTGCTGAAATGGATGTTAGGGGAGGTATTAAAATGGTTGTTTCATTTTTGTCTTTGTATCCCCAATGTTTAACACTTTACCTGGATAAGGAGTAGGTACTCAATGAATATTGATAATTGATTGATGGGTAAATGCATCTCCTTCCAATGTTGTTGAGCACTGGCCCCATCTACAACTTAAAGGAAGGAAGGAGGCTTTGTTGCCACTGTCCAATGATTTGCCCTGCCATTGGATTTCCAAAGGTGGTCAATTATCTCAAGGCTGTGGTCTCAAAGCATGACACAGATATCCATACAAACATTGCACATGCATTGTCTTTTGCCTAGTGGCAATAAAGCCAGGGGAGATGGGGCTTCTTGTTCCATGTGACAGAGCTCTTTCCCTCCCATTGTTAGGAAATGCTCCTCATACAAACCACAATCAAAAGATCCAACTGATTATAGGGCTGGTACAGGTGTTTGGCTGTTGAGACTTTAAATATATATCTTTTTCACTTGGCAGAGCACTGATACAGTCTAGTTAAGTATAGAGGGCTTATTGGTGAGCTATTAACCCCATTTCCCAAAAAGAAAATAATAAAAATCTCATTGTGTAGATAATTACCAAGCAAAATACTTTTATTTTTCCTTCAAAGCGAATGACTTTTTCCAGGGTGTATAAAAAATGAGTCACCTAGAATTGTTTTTATCTCTCAGGCTAGGCGCAAGAAATTGCCCATCAACTGAAAAGCCTGTCGCCTCACCCCAATTTAGGAGACGGACATATTTTCCAACTTTTAAGGAAAGAAAAACAAAAGAGGGAGAAAGATGTCTTACTGCCATTGATGGTTGCTCCACCATTTTCTTTAGAAGAGCATAAGATTAGGCTAGAGCAGGTAAGGACCCTGACCGAGAAGCCTGATTACTCCTGCCCACCCATTCTCACAACATGTGTCTTTGAGTATGTCCACACTGGCTCCGTTATTGTTAGAACTGAAAGGGACAGTGGCATCATCTAAGACCATAAGAACATAGGCATGTAGATTTTGAACTGCAAGGGACCTCAGAGGTTATCTAGGCCAGCTCCCTCATTTTACAAATAAGGAAAGTAAAGCTCAGAGAGATAAGGTGATTTGAGTTGAAAATACCAGGTGATGTGGTGAAACTTGAGGTGCCCTAGGAAATTGGTGTGTGTCATTCATCATGCCTGGTTCTAAGGGAAGCTCTTTGGGCTCATGGGTCAGGAGAAAAAATTAGCCCACGTGTTAGACATGAAATGCAGAGAGTACATTTTCAGCAAAAGTTATAATAATGATGATAATAGTAAACATTAGCATTTATAAAGTGCTATAAGATTTGCATAGTAATATACAAGTTATCTCACTTTATCTTTTAATATTATAATATTAGTAGTTAAGATATAGTGGTTACTCTGTGCCAGGTACTTTATAATCATTAGCTCATTACATCCTCACAACAACCTTGGGAGTTATGTGCCTTCATGATCTTCATCTTACAGATAAGAACACTGAGTCAAATATGGGTGAAATAAGTTGTTCCAGGGTCACATAGCTAGTAAGTATCTGAGGCTGTAATTGAACACAAGTCTTCTTGACTCTAGGCATAACACTTTATCCACCTCTACCTTGCCTCAGGGTTCCATGTAGAGTACTTCTTACTTAGTGTCTCTGAGCAAGAATATTTGTACTCATGTCCATTAACCTTTCTGATTCTTGTGATGCTCTAGCCCTAGACCTTCATAGAATAATATATTTAGAGCTGGAAGGAATATTAGAGGATTCCTAATCCAACTCCTTCATTTTTAGATGAGGAACTAAAGCTTGGAGAGATGGAGTAACTAGCTTAAGGGCACAGTCAGTGTGACAGTGGTGAAATTTGAATCCAGATCCTATAACTATATTTTGAGTTCTTTCTCCATTGTACTATGCAGGGGGAGGGGCAAAGCTGGCCATGACTATCATTATTTCTACTGCTGTGAGAAATACTCATTTCCTTTTTAAAGTACAATTTTAGATATTGTGAGTATTACCAAAACACAGGAAAGATCCTCTCTCTGTCCTCATACAACTTATTATTTTATTGCCCAACATCCATGCCAAATACTCCTATTTGTGAAGTTTCATGTACAGCCATAAACATAATATTTAGATTTGGAAATGAGATGGAAAGGAAGTGCCACCCAGTCCTCTGAACAAAAATAAGGCATATAATACAACTTATGAGTGACCTTCCCTTGGGCCTATCCATTTGGGGGTCACTGTAGGCATTGCTGGATTGAAAAAGGAGTAGCTTCTGTTTCAACAATCCGGCTAGCAGCTGTTGTTGGGGTGAAAGACCAACAAAAGCCCAACAACAAGAACGCTACCAGCACGCTGCAAAAGCACAGGTTCTTTTGATCTGCTTAACTAAGGAAAGCAACCTTAAGGGGTTGACGAGCTTACTTAAATTCAGCATACAGATATCATTCACCTAGTTCAGGGGAAAAAACCAGCACCCTGAACTTCAGAACAAATACAAAGTACAAACAACAACAGACAGACCTTGTTTGATTCAAATCCCAATACAAAGTTACCAGAGTTTAACAAAGTCTCAGCATCCGGGTTACAAGCTGGAGGGCTCTTAGCTACAGCTGCCCAGAGTCTCCGCATCAGCACCACCTCAAGGGAGAGCCCTGCGCAAATGGCTCTGTGTTCTTATAGTATTTCAGACGTCATCAAATATCATCTGAATGACCAGAACTTAGGCTCCTATGACTGGCTCTTGAGTTAGCACCTCCCCTTAGTACCTTGGGAGCTTCACACCCACGTAGGCTTAGCACCTAGTAGGGGCTTGGGCCTGGGGCTTAGCACCTAGTAAGACTCAGTGAAATATACTGAATTACTCAAAGGAAACAAAGCCAAACTCTTCAAGGGCACTTGGTTGAACTAAGTGCTAAGAGCCCATTTTGCTTACCAATACAGCTTCCTCCTCCCTCTCCAGCTTAGTTTGAGAATTTCATTATATTGTACCAGACACATTTCACATTTAATTTCCTTTTAAATTAAAAAAAAAGAAAGGACCAGGAATGGCAGCTTTGGGGTTGTGCCAATTTCTCTCCAGGAACTGGGTTTTCTAACTGAATTATGAGTCTCCTAAAATTGGAGGAAGTCTGACAAGAAGGCCGATGTACTGACGAAGGCTTTCTTTTCCCCCATCCATAAACATTGGTTCCAGCTGCCTTGTCACAGGGATGTTTGTATGTATACCTGAATCTCAGCTGTCATTCCATGAGCAGGTCATTGATCTTTTTAAGGCCACAAGTCCCCCAGTTCAACATTTTTGTTCCATTTTTCAACTGGGGAGAGTGATACTGGATACACAGGGAGTTACCACTTATTTAAAAACTTGTTAGTAGGGGAAATCTCTGGAAATATCATGAAAATGTGCAGACTGATCAAAACTGTAGGTGAAAGATATGATCCCAAATGAATTCCTTTAATCACCTCTAACACAAATGTTTATTATGAACGTCACTTGTTTATGCAACATTTATAGTAATTAATCAGTCAGTCAATAAACATTTATTAGGCACTTACTATGCATCAGGGAAATTACTGGAATTAAGAGAGGTTGGGGAAGGCCTGTAGAAGGTGAGATTTTACTTGGCACTTTAAGGAAGCAGGGAGGTCAGCAATCGGAATAGAGGAGGGAGAGTATTCCAGGCATTCCGGACAGCCAGAGAGAATGCCTGGATCTGAGAGATGGAGTATCTTGCTTTTGGGAGCAGCAGGAGGTCGTTGTTGCAGAGTATGTGTTGGAGAGT
Source organism: Phalanger gymnotis (assembly GCA_028646595.1). Taxonomy (NCBI): domain Eukaryota; kingdom Metazoa; phylum Chordata; class Mammalia; order Diprotodontia; family Phalangeridae; genus Phalanger; species Phalanger gymnotis. The sequence continues at coordinate 357,603,958 of CM053624.1, forward strand.
ATGGTGTAAGAAGACTAGAAATGTAGGAGGGGCTAAGTTATGAAGGGCTTTGAAGCCATTGAAGTTTATTGAGTATGTGTGTGTGTTGGGGGGGGAAGTGTGTGTGTGCGTGACATGATCAGGGCTGTGTTGTAGGAAAATAACTTTGATGGCTGAATGGAGGATAGTTTGGAGTGAGGAGAGCCCTGAGACAGGTAGACCCACCAGCAGGTATTGTGATAATACAGGCATGAGACGATAGGGACCTGTACCAGAGTGGTGGTGATGTCAGAGGAGAGAATGGGGTATATATGAGAAATGTTGCAAAGGTGAAATTAACAGGCCTTGGCAATAGCTTGGATATGGGGTAGGGGGAACTGAGAGATAGTGAGGAAACCAGGATGACTCCCACATTGAATCTGGGGGACCGGGAAGATGGTGTTGCCTTCTACGGTAAAAGGAAAGGTAGAAGGGGAAGAGTTTAGGGGGAAAGATAATGAGTTCTGTTTTGGACATACTAAATTTAAGATGGGTCATGAGGGCTAGGGTTGAGAGAAGGGAGTCAACAAGACTTTCTCTGTTGGCGTCTCCAATGACTAGGAGAATCTGAGAGTTGAAGAGTCCTTAGTGGCCACCTAATTCCATTTGACATAAAAGGAATTACCACAACAACCATAGAGATGGCCATTCATCCTTTGCTTGAAGAGCTCTAAGTAGTGGAAACCTACTACCTCTTGAAGTGGCCCCTTGTACTTTTGGCTAGCTCTAATTGTTAGGAAGCTGACAGGTAAATTCTCAGAGAACAAGGGTCAGAGCCTGATGGCTAAACTCTGTGACTACCAAGATATCATGTAATAGGGAGTCATTCTTGAAATGGAATTTGAGTGAGACAGCCTCTGTGGTCCTTTCCTTCTCAGGAAATCTTATGATTCTGAATTCTTTGGAGTTACCAAATGTTCATATAACTTCTATCTTAGTCCCAAAGACATTTTTGCTTCTTTGCCTTCACCTTCATCTCACTTACTTTTTGTCTCACCATATTCTTAACCCTCTGGCCATATACATTCTCCATAAATACATTTTTAAAAAAATTTTCCGTGCCTTTGCTTACATCATTCCTTCTTCCTAGAACGTCTTGTCCTATTTTTGCCTCTTGAAATCCTACCTACAGCTCAAATGCTGCATCTTCCAGGAAGCCTCCTCTGATATCCATAATCATTCACCTAGTATCTTGTTTCAACAATCTGGCTAGCAGCTGCTGTGTGTGGGGTGGGGGGTGTGTAAAATCAACAGCAAGCAGCTCACAGAATGCTGCAAAAGCCCAGGTTCTTTTGATCTGCTTTACTAAGGAAAGCAACGTTAAGGGGTTGACAATCTTGCTCTAATTCAGCATACAAATACCATTCACTTAGTTCAGGGGGAAAAGCCAGCACCCTGAACTTCAGAGCAAATACAAATTACAAGCATCAATAGATAGAAACCTTGTCTGTTTCAAATCCCAGTACATAGTTACCAGAGTTTAACAAAGTCCCAACATCTGGTTTACAAGCTGGAGGGCTCTTAGCTACAGCTGCCCAGAGTTTCCACATCAGCATGCCACCAAGAGAGAGAGCCTTCTGCAAATAGCTCTTTCTTCTTTTTTTATACAGTTTCAGATGTTGTCAAATGTCATTTGAGCAACCAGAACTTAGGCTCCTTTGATTGGCTCTGATATCAGCACCTGTCTTCATTGGCCCCACCTGGGACCCCCCCTTAGTTACCAATTCACACCCACATAGGCTTAGCACCTAATAGGGGTTTGGGCCTGGGGCTGCGTGATTGGATCACAATGTATAATGCCTCTATTTTGTTCCAGTATCCGTGGCTATTTAGATTATGTAAAATCATGTATCCTGCAACAGGGGTGGAGCGTGTTGGCAATCAAAATGGGCTCTTAGCACTCAGTTCAACCAAGTGCCCTTGAAGGCCTTTGTTTCCTTGATTAGGTTGGGAGTCGTTGGTGATCTCCTTGCCTCAGGGGAGGGCCTAGTTTACATGGGTTTGAGTGGCGTGTTTGGGACATCTGAGGCTTTTAGACCACGTGGGTTTAAGTTGCCTCTTTGTGCCCACGTGTGTGACTCACCCTTGACCCTGAAAAAGATATAAAACCAGGGGTTGGCTTTCTCTCTCTTGGAGCTCTGAGCCATAGGAGGAGTGGTGTGTGACTCTGGGCCAGCCATTGTTGAGCTCCCTGGCTCGTGAACGCAGATGTTGATGCTTTTTGGTAACTATGAATTGTGATTTTGTCTGTTTTTAATGTATCTTTGTATTTGTATCTGCCCTGAAGTTCAGGGAGCTGGCTTTTTCCCCTGAACTAAGTGAATGGTATTTGTATGCTGAATTAAAGTAAGATTGTTAACTCCTTAATGTCGATTTCCTTAGTAAAGAAGATCAAAAGAACCTGGGCTTTTGCAGCGTTCTGTGAGCTGGTTGTTGTTGATTTTACACCCCCAACAGCAGTTGCTAACCAGATTGTTGCAACATATCTATGAGGGGCTTGCCGTGCACCAGGCATTCTGCTAAGCAGTGATGCTACACATGCAAAAGTGAGACAGTTCCAGGCTTAAACGAACTTACTTTCAGAAATGCAAGGTGGGAATGATCTTTTATTTCTCCAGCTTCATTCCTTTCGTGTGTAATTATCTTGCTGTGGTTTATATAATAATATAACATTCAATATTGATCACAGTCTTCAAATCTTAATGATCTCATTGGTGCATGGCATGTTGGGGGTCCATCCAGACTGGGGATTCTTATCCTTTTTTTGTGTCATAGACCCTGTTGGCAGTCTGATGAACTCTATTAATTCCTTGTCAAGATCACAAAGGAAATTGTCCATATTGAAATGAGACGTCATATTTCTCATCTGAGTTCAGGGACCCTCTGAAACCTATCCTCTGACTTCTTGGAGATCGGGGGCCCCCAGATTAAGTGCTTCTGATCTAAACTCTGCCCTCATTTTAAAGATGAGGAAATAAAGTCACAGAGATATTTAAGTGACTTGCCCAAGGTCATATAGATCAGAAGTGACAAAGTTGGGATGTGAGCCCCAGTACTCTGACTTCAAATCCAGTGGTTTGGATCTTTCTGACCCCAACTAGAATTGCATGGAACCTCAGAAATGTATAGCACATGTAGACAGCTGACTTGATGTGGATAGAAGAATCCTTGGTTTCTCTGTGAGTACTCAAGGTGAAAATGCAGATCAGAAATAGTGCAGTCTTTATTTTACCTCCCAGAAAATCCAGAAAACACAAAGGACTCAGAGTAGTCCATAAAGTATCATTATAGTTTCCTCCTTTTTCCAGTAAGTGCACCTTCACTCAAGAGACATAAAAAGTCTTTTAGACTCATAGTTTAACCCTGTGGTTTGAATTCTCCTTGGGAGGGAAATGAACTTGTTATTTCTATAGAGGAAAACTTTTATATTGTGGTGAGCTCATTCTTCACCCCAGTTACTATACAGGTCTCCCCTTGAAAGCTGAGATTCTCTTCAGAATGAAAACACACTTGAAGTTGCCCTAGAGGTAACCCTCTGACATTCTGTTGAGTCCCCTCTTCATCCCAAGTCTCCATGCATCTTTCTTGCCTAATTAAATGACACTTGTACTCTCCTAGAAGGAAATCAGTGAGGTCATTAGAGAAGTACCTTCCTGTCAGACTTGTAGCATCTGAAAAGTTCACAGAAGCAGTGAGGGCATGTTCAAGTTTTTGTTGCTTCATATCATGGCTCAGCCTTTGACTGATTCTACTTCACGGGCACCATGTATGTGGAGCCATCCTATTTCCGAGACTATGCTGATCAGAAATTCCTTCTTGCCTGTCTAGAATGCTAGATCCCTAAACTGTCCAGGAACTTCACATTGTCCAGGAAATCCTCCCTCTTTTATACAGGACGCTGGGTCCTGGGACTTCTCATGAACTCAACATAATCGAGGGAATGGGCCCTCATCTCTGCAGGAAGTTAAGTATGAGTCTTCAGCTTCTTTGTGGGATACATAGTTGAAGCTTTGTCATTGCTTATTGATGATATTAATGGTGTTTTGGAGGTCAGGGGACATAATGCAATGTGCAGCTTTCTTTTCCCCTTGCTTCCTCACCCCCAAAGGTTCATTCTCATGTCTACAACTTTCCAGGCTATGCTCAGTTTTCTCAGAATTTCCTTAATAAAGTGCCCTGCTTTTCAATGAAGATTCCCTTTTATGGGTCCAAGATAAACTAGTAGTGCTGACCCATAATCACCTGAGCCAACCCAATCATCACTCATCCTCAACATGGTGTAAGTGGATAGGTGTGTTCCAAGAGATATGCCCCCGATTCTCCAAACAACGATATGAATGGGCATGTGCACACCCCCACAGGGAGATGCAACCATGTCCCGAATGAAGGCTCATCTCCCTATCACCTCATCAAGTCAATTAACGTCTTCCCCTTTAATTTCATACAACATATTTGTTGTATACATGTTAGATATTTCCCCAAATTGTAAGTGACATGAAGACAGGGAGCATGGCTAGTTTATCTTTATTTTTTCCAGAATCCCACATCGTGTTTGTTTAGTGGGTACTTAACATTGCTGTTGAATTGAACTGCATTGCCTCTTTGACTCAACATTTATCAAGCACCCACTGTGTGCAGGAAACTGGAGACACAAAGACAAATGGAAGAAATAATCCATACTCTCAAGGAGCTTGCTATTGGGGCGGGGGATAGGGGTATAACATGTAAGCAGATACAACTTGTAACAAATGATAATTTTACAAAGTGATAGCACAAACATGTAAAGAAAAAAGTAGAATGCTTTGAGAACAAGCTATAATCCAGGGATAAGAGAAAAATATTTTTTCATCTGGGTTCTGATTTGCCCATTTTTAATTAAACCAAACTAAAGCTACAGCCAGTTTCTTTTCCTCTCCTCTCCTCTCCTTTCTCCTTTCTTCTTTCTTCTCTTTTCCTCTCCTTTCCCTTCTCCTCTTCCCTCCTTTCCCTTCTCCTCTCCTCTCCTCTCCTCTCCTTTCTTCTCCTTTCTTCTCCTTACCTCTTCTCTCTTCCCCTCCCCTCTCTTCCCCTCCCCTCCCCTCCCCTCCCCTCCCCTTCCCTTCCCTTCCCTTCCCTTCCCTTCCCTTCCCTTCCCTTCCCTTCCCTTCCCTTCCCTTCCTTTCCCTACATAGTAACAGGTACCTCTGCTTCCAGATTAGAGGAAGCTCCATGCTTTTTTTATTGTCCTCAATCTTTCATTGGATAGAGACCCAACAATCCCATTGGCCAACCCTCTCATTACCCTAGGGTTTTGGCCCTGTGGGCCTTGTGACTTAACCTCATCAAGGGCATCTATGAGTTTCTCTTTGGTCTCTTTCTCTTCCACACAATGCAACAATTTGACATAGGTTGGGAAAACTACTCAAAGTTTGTGGCTGTGGCAGAGATTAGTTTTATAATCTTCCAAATGAGGTTCATGACCAAATGATATAACTAGAAATGACATTTCAATTACACAACCATGCACCACATTGTTAGTTATCTCTGTGTTGTGTGCTTGGTTACTTGTACATCTGCTAAAAGAAGACACTTAATGTATTAGTGTGCAGTGGATGCCTGAGTCTTCTCTCCTTACTTTCTTTATAAAATGTCACTCAAAAAGGCACCAAAGACCTCATTAACAGTCCTGCTGTTTAAAAACAGACTCGTATGATCTTTGTGACTTATGGAAATCTGTGCAAGTGTCTTAGTTAGTAAAAGGCAAAGAAAATTAAAAAAAAGTGAATCCAACCAATTTTGAGCCTCCTCTATGAAGCCAGCCGGGAATTTCTGAAAATTTTCTGTACATTAAGTTCAGTTTAATTCAATATGATAGCAACGATCTCTTAATTGCCAAATCTAATGACCTTTTCTCACTTCTTATCCTTCTTTCCCTCTGCTGCATTTAACGTTGTTGATCACTTTCTCCTCCTGTATACTCACTCCTCTCTGGGTTTTTCTATCACTTTTTTTTCCCAGTTCTCTTTCTATCCGTCCCATTATTCCCTAGTCTCCTTTGCTAGTGTTAGTTGGAATGACCACTAACCATGGAGGTTCCCTGTAGCTCTGTTCTGGACCCTCTTTTCTTTTTCTCTGTACTATCTCGTTTGGCAATCTCATTAAGCCCCATGGGTTCAAATATAACCACTGTGCAGATTATCCCCAGGTCTGCGTATCCAGCACTAGTCTAATTTCTGAGCTGTATTCCTGTAGCATCAACTGCTTCTTGGACATTTCAAACCAGGTGTCCCATATACATCAAACTCTATGTGTCAAAAACAGAATTCGTCATTTTCCCCCAAACCTTTCTCTCTTTCCAACTTCCATGTTGTTTTCTAGGGAACCACTATTCGTCCATCTGACTCCTACCTCTCACTCACCCCACATATCCAATCTATTGTCATATCTTGTCATTTCTACTTTCAAATCTCTCATATGTTTATGCTTTCTCCCACTCGTACAGCCACAACTGGAATTCATGCCCTGATCACTTCTCACAAAGATCCTTGCAATAGTCTTCAACCAGTCTCCTCGTCTCAAGTCTTTCTGTACTCCAATCCATTATCCACCATCTGCCAAGGTGATTTTTCTGAAACATACATCAGATGCTCTCTTCCTCAGTGAGCTGCAAAGATCTTATTGAACCCAGGATCAAACACTGATTAAGCTCTTACTTTACACAAACACACTAGTAGCCCTAAAAACAACTTAATTTTTAAATCTAAATGCTCCATCTGCTGTTTGTTCCATTTTCTTCTTTGACTGCCTTGATGGACCAAAAGTGAACTTAAAATTTAGACCAAGCAGGTCTCTCATCACCTTAGAAGGTAATAGGAGCTTGTGAGTCTGAGGTCTGACTTCATTTCCACAAGGAGAGAATGCTATCTTGCTTTCTTCTTCCTTCCTTCCGTCTTCTCTCACTCCCTCCGTCTTCCTCCCTCTTCTTTTTTGATTTATGCATTTTTTATATCAGATATGTCTTAAAGTTTCTCTCTCTCTCTCTCTCTCTCTCTCTCTCTCTCTCTCTCTCTCTCTCTTTCCCTCCCTCCCTCTCTCCCCCGCAAAAAATTGTTCCTTATAATCAAGAAAACAAGTTAAGCAAATTTACTGTGGTCAAATATATAAAACATTTGGCTGTAGTAGCCTTCCATCTCTGTTTAAAGGAAGGAAGTCTACTTTATTATTAGTTCGCTGAAACCATTATTGTGTTTTTAACTGCTCAGAGTCTGACTTACTTTTAGTGTTATATTCACTTACATTAGGGTAGTCAGGCATGTGTTTTTTTTTTCGGTATTTCATGCTATACCTACTGTCTTCTTTTACAGGTTGTTCATGTTGCTTTTTTATAATTTTATAGTATTCTAACCCCATCCATATTTTCATATTTGTAGGTGCTGTTTATTTTCCTAGAGCTTGGAGGAGGAAGGAGCTTATTGTTAAAATCTGGGAGACAAATTAATATAGCAGGGAATTTGTTCTCTTACTTTTAGCAGGCTTCAAAACTTGCTCAGGGCACCATAAATAAAGAGAATAAAACCTCATTACCTAATATTGACTGAGAGGGGAAAGTTTAGATAATATACAGCTTTTGAAGACTGGCATTAAAAATACATGGCAAAACTATCTTTAATGGATCTGTGATCTTATTAACGTGCTGCCTACAGGCTGGCCATCATGCTCATCTCTCCCTACCACAATATTAACCTTTCTTTGCTTTCTTCCCAGGATCTGATAGATGAGTTTTCATTTTATCTTTCCTAAAACTAGGCCTCCATGCCACTTCCTGGTCATTTCAACATCATGTTGTAGTGTCTGATTACCCTTCATGTGCTGTCTTCCTCCATTAGAATGTGAGCACCTTGAGGGAAGAGACTGTCTTGCTTGTATTTTTGTTATCAGCTTAGCCCATACTAAGTACTTAATAAGCATTCTCTCTCTCTCCCCCCCCCCTCTCTTCCTGGATCTTCCCATCCATCCATCCATTCATCCATCCTGATCCATTGATCCTACCCATCCAGTGTAATTTCTTCTATGTCTGCTTGTAAAATTGTTACCAGTCAGGTCCACCCAATGTGTCAATGGCTTTCCTTGTGTTCTCTTGACATTGTAAACATAAGAATAGAATGTGTGGGTTAGCAAAAGAAAACAAAAGAACAAAATATTGACCAATAGTTGTCCTTTGGGAGCATGGTTAAAGGAACAGATAGGAATGGTTGAAAATTAGCATAATAATTGTTCGTAAGTGAATGAGTCTTCCAAAGTACCTAAAATTTGGGGTCACAAGAAGGGCAATGGAGAGGTATGTGATGTGCATAAGCATAACATTACTGACTCGATTATTCAAGAGAGGTGAGGTAAAGCAGTGTTGTCAAACTCAAATAGAAAGGAGGCCACTAACCCATGCATAAGGATCCATGTGGGCCGCATAGCAACTTAAAAAATGATATATTGATATTATCTATGTTATATTGTATTTGTATTTATTTTGTTAAATATTTCCCGGTTACATTTTGATCTGGCTTGGGTTGTGCTCAAGAATGCTATCTGCCTGCCTGTGGGTTGTGTGTTTGACACCTCCAAGATAAAGGACCTCATTTGAGACATGTATAACTGGAAAGAAATTGGCCAGGCAAATGATAAGCAATGACCATCGATACAGAATAGATTGAGATTGGACCTGCCATTGCACTGGTATGGGGAACTCCTCAGTGAGTAAAATCCTTCTACTAGTGCAGGTTGGTACATTCTTGGCAACCAATCCTCTTAGATAGTTACTTAGAACTCTGTAGGGAGGAAAGTGTAAGTGACTTGCCTAGGGTTACCTAATATGTGTTAGAGGGAAGACTTGAACTCTAGTCTTCCTGGGTTCAAGTTCAGCTCTCCATCGACTATGCTACATTACCTCAAGCAATGAATTGTCCTTGTAATCCATTAATACCCATACATCGAGAGGAATAAAAGCTATGTTAGATTGGTGCCTTTGTGGAGGCCCTATTGGAAGATCTGGACCAGGCACCCAAGATGAGAAAGCACGATGGGCCGTGAGATGGAACTTTGTACAGAGCACGCACAACAATTCCATCAATAGTCCATTGAGGAATCCAAGGAAGTCTGATACCTACTTCCTTGAGGTGTTATTTATACTTTTTACCTACAACAGTGATAAACTGTGTGTATCCCAGTTTCGGCATCAATCATAAGAACTTATTTTGGGGAATGTGAAATAAGGAGCCTTTCCTATAAATTTTGAGTATGCCGCCTGGTCGTCTAGCTAACCAATCCTCCACCTCTTCAGACCCTCTTACTCTGAAGACTCTGACGCAACATAAAATTTACTTCCAGGCATTAAGTAATTGTGATGCAGTATTTTATACAGTAAATGTTTCATTGAGATATTTTTCTTTCTCCATTTATTGCTAGAATTATGAGGCTGGTTTTCAGGCTTCTACTGCAGAGTGAAATCAGATCTAGCTGGTATGCACATGGCTCAGGATTTCATTACCCTCTTTGCAATGGTAGAGAGTATTAACACCAAGATAAAATGACTTACATGCACAAAACTATTTCATCTCTATGGAATAGATTTCTGCTTCATAAAAATACCATTTCCTTGGTTGGATAATTGTTATCAGGAAACTAACCATATCTGTTCTCACCTTTGTCACGCAGTAGTTTTAGTCACGTCTGACTCTTTATGACCCCAGTTAGGGTTCTCTTGGCAAAGATATTGGTTTTCCATTTCCTTTTCTGGCTCATTTTACAAATGAGGAAACTGAGGCAAAGACGGTTATGTGACTTGCTTAGGGTCACATAGCTAGTAAGTGTCTGAAGCCAGATTTGAACTCAGGAAGATGAGTCCTCTGAACTTCAGGCCCAGTACTCTATCCGCTGTACCACCTAGCTGCCCCTTTGATCTCTCCTAATTATGAATAAATCTCATGGACCTGATAGAAATATAGGATGATATGTGTATATGTATATGTATTTATATGTATATATACATATACATATACACATACACACATATGTGTGTGTGTGTGTATGTCTATATATAGGGCTCATATTCGTACATCTGCTTATTTATGTACTTATCAGCAAATATTTGGATTGACCTGGTTTGGGAGAATCATTGAAATGTATTAGAATTATTATCTATGATTTGAGATCAGCAGAATAAAGAAAAGTTTCCATCCCCAGAGAATGGCATTTTGCTGCCTTATTCTGCTTTTCAATATAATAATACCAATACAAACAATAATAATAGCTAGTGTTTACGTAGCACCTTAAGGTTGGCAAACCTTTGTACAAGTATCATTTCATTTGATTGTCTCAATAACCTCAGGATGTAGGTGCTATTATCATCTTCTTTTCCAAATGAGAAAAATGAGACAGTTAGAAGCTAAGTGACTTGCCCAAGGTCACGCAGCTAGTAAGTGTCTGAGACCATATTTGAATTCAACTCATTTTTTCCTAACTTTAAATTCAGTGGTTTAGCCACTGTGCAATCTGGCTTCCCCTTGGGTTTTTTGTAGAACTTTGTATTACTCTACTGTAGTAGCAATTTAGATTTGAAGATCTTTCCCACTCATTAATAGGCCATGTGACCAGCTTGGAAGCCTAAATCATGTGTGGCGGGAGAAGCTTCCTGAGAGGAAAAGGAAGTTATGTCACAGGAAATGCTGAGGGAGAGAGAGAGAGAGAGAGAGAGCGAATGAGAATGAGAGATAGAGAGAGACACAGAGAGAGACAGAGATAGAGAGGGGGAGAGAGAGAGGGGTGGGGGAGAGAGAGAGAGAGAGAGAGAGCAGTTATGGCTGCTAATAATCATTGTGACTGTTAGAGCTGAGGTAATGAAAGTTGACCTCTGATAGCTGAACACACTGTGACAACCTACTGTGAGTCTGTTTTTGGGAAGGCCCCAGCAGGGGGTCAGAGAGGTTTTGGGATGGAGAGACTCCAGGTTGTGATATTGTGTATAGGTTGTTTTACTGCTCTGATAGATTGGGTAAATGGCTTGTGGGATCTGGTTCTCTGGTGTCTGAACAAATGGTTTACTTCTTGTACCTTCTATGTGGAGAGTCTTGTATACTTTGCGAACAGAACTACACAGGCATTTTGACAATGATCATCTACATTGTTATTATTACCTTACTGATACATATACATTGAAATTTGGACTTCACTCCATGCTAAACACTAGGGATACTTTGAAAGAAAATTGTCTTTGTCCTCAAGCAGCAAACAGTCTAATGGGGTGAGATGACTTGCAAATAGCTCCATGCTAATAAGACATAGACATGATAAATTGGAGATAATCTTGCAGGGATGGCATTAAGAGAGATTGGGAGAGACTTCTTGCATGAGGTGAGATTTTACCCGGGACTTGGAGGAAGTCTGGGGAACCAGAAGATGGAGATAAGGAAGGAGAACATTTCGGGCATTGGTGACAGCCGGTAAAAAATATATGGAGTCAAGAGATGGGGCGTATCATACAAGGAATATAGGTGGTATAGAGGACAGAGTACCAGGCCTGGAGTCAAGAAGACCTGAATTTCAATCTGGCCTCAGATACTTACTAGCTGTGTGACCTTGATCAAGTCACTTAATCTTGTTTGCCTCACTTTCTTCATCTGTAAAATGAGCTGGAGAAGGAAATGACAAACATTACAATATCTGCCAAGAAAATCTCCTGAAAAGGAGTAATAAGGAGTTGGGCACGACTGAAAAATGACTAAACAACAAGAAGAAATAATATGGAAAATAGGTATTCTTCATCCACTTTGTTTTTCTGGTATACATAATTGGGCAGACTCCTTTAAGATATTATAGATCTCATTTTGGAGGATCTGCAATGTCATCTGAAAATAGAAGCATCTGGGAGATTCTTCAGTTTATAGGAAATCTTTCATTCAAATTCTGCTCTGAATAAACATCCTCCAGGAACAGTTCCCAAAACTGTTATTAAAGTTAGTCAGAGAGATATATAGAGCAGCCGGGAAGTGGGATTGGTTGTGTGGAGAGAATGAGGGATAATTCACAGTCAATGGCCTCCATTATTATCCACATAATATAAAAACAAAATAAAACAAAACAGAGAAGACCTATAGTACATTGTATGGACCCTTTGCAGAGGATTTTATTGGTGACTATAGTAAAGGGTTACATAGGCTGAGAGGATATAGATGGATAGCAAGATGCATTGTTGAAGGGAGCGCCAAATCAGATGTTGTCACACATCCATGGAAGTAGTGAAGAAGTAGGCATTTTTCTTTTCAGTGTCAGACAAAGAATGGATGTTTGTGTTATTCCTCCTTCCCCACCCCAGTGGTAGAACTTCCAACAGTACCTGCCCCAAAATAAGATCCTGCAAGTCATTTTCAGTCTAAATAGTTCTCTGGAGAGCCTGTTCTATACTGAAGAAATAATCCTTTTCAAACTATAACAAGTTACTTTCCATCTGAACTGTTTGTCAAAAAATCTTGACTAATCACCAAATATTGTGCTTAGGAAAAGAAAAGAGTAGATTTAAAAGCACTTACAATGAGTGGGCCTCTGTTGTTTTCACGATACTTGTTCTGGAAGAAAATGTAAACGACAGTGGCAGCCAGCGAATAGAGAAAGGCAAACACCGCAATGGTGACGAAGAATTCTGCTGATGATGAGAAGTCGCCTATCAAGGCGAGCTTCTCTCGCCGTTTTCCTTCACAGGTGGGCACCTCAAAAGTCACCTGATGCAACCTGAAAGAAGATATTTAAGGAGGGAAAGTCAATAGCACTGTCAATAGAGAAACAGATTGTGTCCACCAATTCTCAATTCAAAACAAGATGGCGATCATGCAGACTTGGATGCTAGGCATGACCGCCTCTATGAAATAATATGTTACAAAGGGGGAACAATCCAATCCTGTAGCATTTCCTCAACAAGGCTCAGTCATAGCCAGTCATCATTCAGAGAGCTAAGCATCAGAAATTCCTGGTGATGACCAAATTAGATTCTTTTTCTGGTTGTTCAGTAACTAAAGAACAGACCCGAGATTTCACAGTGCTTGAAACATAGTAAGCACTTTATAAATGCTTTTTTCCCTCATTGAATTCTCTTTCCTGCTTATTTAATAATTAATATAAATTTAAATATTTAAGTGCTACATGATCATTGACTTTAATTCAATAAATATTTAAATGATGTCTTCTGTGTTCCAGGAATTGTGTTAGGTGCTAAGCACACAAAAGTAAAATTAGTCCCTGCCCTCAAAGAGCATATATTCTATTGGTATATACAATATATTCACCTGTTAAGTCAATATAAAATTTATACAAAGTGGTTGCAAGCAGTGGTAGGAGGTAGGTGGAAAAGACTAACCACCAGGGGTCGGGCTGTTTCATTTTTGTCTTTGTATGCCCAGTGCCTCACACATAGTATGCACTTAAATTCTTGTTAAGTTGAATTGAACCCTGAAAGGACTCCTTTAAGAGATGGCATGTGAACTGAGCCTTGAAGTAAGTGAGGGATTACAAAAAGGAAAGGCCAGAAGGAAGTGTGTTCCAGTTATGGAGGGGAGGGGAAGACAGATTCTACACAGTCATGGGGGCGGGAGGTGGAATATTGGGCATAAGGAAAGATGAGTTGTCTTTTGGCCAAAAGGGAGATGAGTGAGGGAAATGTCTCCATGCTGAAGTATAGTTCAATACATCACTCCGTTTTTCCCTGTTAAGAAATGAAGTTACTTCCTGAGCGTAAGCCACTTAAAACTGGGCATCCATGAGACCAGTGCCAGCCAGCCAACAGAGCCCAGTTTGGTAAGCTATCATGAGGTACTCATGGTACAAAAAGGCTTTGGGCATCTTCCTATTTCCCAACTTTCTCTACCCCCACCCCCAAGTGCTTATGTGCCAGTCAGCATTGGATTCATTTGAAAAGACACATTGTCCATGGTCCCAGTTCCCCAATTAGGCAAGTCCCTCATGTGCTAGCATCCTGACAGCTGTGCCCATCCAAATTCAAATAAAGTGCAATGTGTAGGCTCAGGCAATCATTTTAATACTTGGCAATGTATACATAGCTATCCAGGATAGATCAGAACCCTGAAACACTTTGGTTTCAAAAGCAATTTTTTTTTTGCCATGACTTATGCAGATAATTGTCTCAGTTGTCTATTTGACTTAGCCTGTGGGTGCATAGTCTTAGTCATAGGTAGAGAAATGCTTTTCTTTCAACACATTGAGTGGGGGGCAATTTCAACCCCATTCATGAAAATCAGAGGAAGAGTCACAATTTTATCCCCATGGCCCTCAATGGACATAATTTAGAAACCAGATTAACATATTTCTCAATAGTACAGCTGGTCTGCAGGAACTGTTAAAACAGAAATAGATTTCCCATCATAGGCCATGCCAATTGCCTTGACACAGATGGTTTATATATTCTTCCTGGTCCATAGCTTCAGTGCAGTTACGTTTGTTTATTTATGATGTGGACCATCCCACCTGTCATCAGCAGGGCAGCAAGTTCTGATCTGGGAGGGAGGGACCCTAGAGATCATCTAAACCCTCCATGTTCCTAAGGAAGAGGAAGCCTCCAGCAGTGAAGTGACTTCTTCAAGGCCAGAAGCTAGTGAGAGATCTAGGAGCCTAACTTGACCACTGGACTTCCAGTTTGGTGCTTACACACACACACACACACACACACACACACAGAATACCTATGTTGGAGTCATAGGACATAGGGCCAGGGCAAGGAATCACAAGATTAGGGCTGGAGGGACTTTAGAGAGATCACTAGGTCCAAAATCCCCATTTTAAGGATGAGAAAACTGAGATCTACCCAGAAAGAGAAAGTGACTTGTATAAAAGTTGTACAGATAAATAATACTAGGGCAAGGATTTGAACCAAGGGTTATTGACTCCAAATCTAACACCCTTTCCATTGTCCCATGCTACTTCCTGGTATACAAACTAATTTATAAGGTGTTGTGATATAGACTTCGGGATGAGTGTGCTGCCCAAATGGCAGGCATTTTGATCATGTAATGGGCAAAATCTGCTTTTGAAATATTTGTATATTGTTGATAAAGAGAGAAAAAAATACCCTAATTATTCCTTTTATGCAATCACCATAGATATAAGCTTTCCTTCCATGTTAACTGCTGGGGTTGATTTGCAAAAAATGTGATTTCACCAATCAGTGTGAGGCAGAGAGATCCCCAAATTAGCTGTTGTGTTAATTAATATTGAGTTAAGGAGCACAACATTCAGCCCACCAGTCACATCCAGGCAGGATGTGCCATTTGGAGAGAAACAGGAAGGGGGATCTCAAAAAAAACGCAATTTGAGTTAGTCCCAGCTCCCCAGGATAAGAAGCATGAAATACTAGACAAGACTGTATTGAGGAAAATTTGGTTGAATGGGTATATGTGCGTAGGACACGTCTCAGAGGACAGTTCTGTGACAAATGTAATTTGTCGGTAACTACAAGAGGTCTTAACTCATCTGAATGCCAGCATCCCATCCTTAAATTTCATGGGGTTGGTAGAAAAGTGGGACCCTTGGTAACTGTGGATATAGGATGCTTGGATGATTGCTAGGGGCAGTTGCATGCTGGGCCTCTGAAAGATCACGAGACAAGGTTCATTGAGGGTATGTCGTTACCACAGAGAGGAAGGATCTCCCCTCCTTCCCTCTCTTCGTACACATATTGGATGTTGGCATCCTGGGGCAAAAACCCTTTGGCTCTGGTCTAATAAATGTCTGGTTAATTTGTCTTTTGAAAGAAAAGGTGCCTTCTAAGCAGATACAGGTCAGGGGGATAACATATCACTATTATTGCTATCCTGGGGGTTGAAATTCTAAAACTGGCATTTATCCAAAGCATAAAACAGAATTATTGTGTTTTAGACAAGCAAGAGACCGCAAAGGTTATCTGCTCTAAACTCTATATAATTGAGGAAACTGAAGTGCAGAGAGGGAAAACGATTCAATTCAACAATTTAAAATTATTTTACTATTAATATTACAATTATTATATTATTAATAAATATTCAAATGATTAAACACTCCCATAAATGCTAGGGCTACTAAGACTGTTAAAGGAACTAAAGATGTTTAGCCTGGAGAAGAGACGACTCTCTGTGTGTGTTGTGGACCCCATTAACAGTCTGCTGAAGCCTACGAACTCCTCAGCATCATGTTCTTAAATGCACAAAATAAACTACATGAGATTCCAAATGAAAGCGATTAGAGTAAAATGCAGTTAGCAAATGAAAACAAACAAACAAGTAAAAATAAGATGGTGGACACCACGTTAAGAACTTCTGGCTTAGAGATGGATATAAGTGTTCTTTTCAAGTATTAGAAAAAATGGAATATGAGAGAGAGATTGGACTTGTTCTGCATGCCCCCAGAGGGTGGAAGCAAGGGCAGTTCGTGGAAGACACAAAGAAGCAAAATTAGCTTTGAGGTAAGGAAAAAAAAACCTCGATTTATTCACAAATGAAATGGTCTGCCTCTAGAATGAATGATTTTCCCTTCCCTTGAGGTTTTCAAGCAAGGATGGAGGGCCCATTTGTGAGGTACAAGGTAGAGGGGATTCTTGCTCAGGTATGGGATGGATGAGTTGGTCTAGGAGGTCCTTCCCTGCTCTCACATTCTGAGACAAAAGTGAAACAGTCCTTGCCCACTGGGAGCTTACATTCTGCTGAAGTCTCCAACTCCACCTCTTACCCTAAATTTATGCTGAAGGGATTTGCCCAAAGACCCACAGCTAATTACCGAAAGAATCAGGACCAGAACCAAGACCTCTTGACCTTCAGTCCAATACTCACTACTATGCAGTCTGTCTGTCTTTAGAAACAAATGAAACCCCTTCCCCTGGGGCCAGTTTTATAGTCAGCTTGTACTTGGCCGTTCTAGACTTTGGAAGCAAGTATTGCTCATTTAAAACAAACAAGGAAAAAACACACTCTTTAGAGGGATCCTGCCTGCCAGTATGCCAATGGAAACAAATTAGACAAGCATCTAACGATCCTCCTCTGAGGGAAAGGTGAGAAGCAGTTGCTGAGGCTGCAGAAGTGACCCCATCCGATAGGCTGATTTGGAATGGCCAATTGGAAGCTTGGCTAGATTGAAACGACTGGAGTGGAATGGAACCTTGCTGCTTTCCTATCAGTTAGTCAGCAGAAAGCAGTTAGCATTGGGCTCCAAAAGCAAGGCTGATGTTAACTAGTTGTGTGACTTTGGGGAAATCACTGAATCTCTCTGGACCTCCATCTATAAAATGAGAGGGTTGGATGTGGCATGGTCTAAGGTCCCTTCCAGCTCTGAGCCTACAATTCTATGTCCATTTCTGATATGAGCAAGTAACCCAGCATCGCTTTAAAATGCTTTGTTTGCAGTAGATGGAACAGACCCTTCGCTTTGTCTTTATATCCCAAGTAGTCTGGCAGAATGCCTTGGTCGATAGTAGGTACTTAATAAATGCTTACTGAAATTAAATCATTAGATGTCCCTGATTTTATAATTTAGTAGATCTTTAAACCCTTTTGTTGCTTTGTTCTTGTTTTTTTTTCTCAAATATATACTTGATGATAGATTGCTATTGTGAATAAATTAAGGGGACCATGACACCATGACATTTCGAAATGGACTTAGATGCTTAGATGAGTTTAAATCTTTGCAAAAAGTGCATGGAATTCATAAACATATGCTAAGGTTGTTTTTTTTTTCATGTTTGCCCCCAATTCAATTCAATTTAATTCAATTCAGTTTCAAAGAGTTGTTGCCAGGCATGTGTGAAAGGATCATTATCATTGGCTCTTCCTAATGATCACCCTAGGGTGTGGCAGGTCACGTTTCATTCACACTTGTGCGTTGGTTAAACACCAAATACTCCTAAGAAGAGAAACAAGAGTCAACTTGGGAGTCTGGAAGACTTGGGTTTCAAGTTCTGTTGCTAAGACATAATGGCTAAGTTATCTAGGTCAAGTTATTTAATTTTTCAGTGGCCCAGGCAACTTGTTAAACTGTAAATTGCAGAGAAGATCTGCACCACTAGAGGGAATTTCCTTATTGGGACTTTCCTATAACAGTGAAGTCACAAGTCAGGTCTAAAATGAAGAGTTAAAAAAATGGATAAAGCATTGGGGATACAAAGAAAATCTAGGATCCCTGCCCTCAAGGTACTTAAGGCATATTCCAAAATAGAGGGAAAAATAAACCCAAATGAATCATTTATTAAAAGTTCAGTCAAAAAATTGATATAAAATCAGATACTACACAAAGGGAGAATGGAATTACGTGTCTAGTGCCTAGCACAGTGTATACTACCTAGAAGGTATGTAATAAATACTGGTTAATTGATTGATTTGAATAGACTTACACTACTCCTCCAGAGAAAGAATTCCCCCAACAGACACAATAAAGACAAGAAAGAGGTCATTAACAGAATCGTTAAGAAAATGAAAAAAAAATCTGGGCTTGGGCACAGGATTCTTATGGTGTAGTATGGGAGGTTTGTTAAAAAGAAGTTACACCAGCATGTTGCAAAAGGCAGCCCCATTGGCCAAGGCACACATAGAAGTAAGTATCAGGGTGATAGAAATAGGGTTTTCATTGACCCCTGGACAGAAGGATATTGATGTATTTAGAGCTCAAGAGGACCATTGGCTTGGAACTGTGTTAAGGATGCTTGCCCCTTACTGGTTGGCTCATTTTAGAGTCTTCATTTACATTGGAGCTACTTATCTTCTTATTCTCCTCTTTGCTTTCTTATTAGACTATAAGGTCAAATAAATGCACTTTATTTTTATGTCAAGCTTTCTGATTGTTTCTTGAGTTTATGTATTCAAGTCTATAATATTCATTCCATTGCACAAAAACTAAGGGCTTTCCCCTCCCACCGCCCTCCCACCCCCCACCTCAATCCTATTCCCCATCAAAAGTGACTGTTCATTGATGAGGCTGTGGGGGAGTGGAAAAGTCCCAAGAGTGGGTGTCAGAACTATGAAGGGCATGAGACTGTGTCAGACTGGACTGACAGAGTGAGGGAGATGCTGCGTCAATAAGAATGACTAAAGCAGGTCACAAGTCTAGGTCGGGTCAAAGACACATGAGTAAGTAAAATACCGAAACAGATGCTGACACAAGGAGCCAGGCTTCTATCGTTACAAAAAATGCCCCACAAACTTCATTTGATCTTCAATTCCTTTAAATCAATTAATCAATTAACCAGTGTTTATTAAGTGGCTAGTGTGTGCCAGGAACTGGGTTAGGTGCCAGGGTTTCATATACAAAGAATGAAACAATCTCTTGAGGAGTTTACTTTCTATTGGGAGAGACAATAGGTACAGAACATGCATGAAATAAAAGTTGTTTGTTTGGAAGGACCCCAGAAGTTGGGACATCAGGAAAGGCTTCATGTAGAAGACAACTGCATGTACTTGAGCTCAGTCTTGAAGGAAAGGAGGGATTCTGTGGGAGGAAGGTAAGGAAGATGAGAGTGTCCCGAGTGAAGAGTAATGTAAAAAAGAGAGGAAGTCAAACTGGACGGGATGAGAACATCAGAGAAGCCCAAAAGATTTTACTTGTTTACATAAGGGGAAACAGAGTCAGATCGTTCTGAACACTGCTCCAATTCTACATGGCACTGTTTCATATTTTTGTAAGTTTCAAATTAGCCAGCTGGCTTACTTATGGCAGGTTTTTTGTTTGTTTTGTAGGAAACATGTCTAGGATTTGGCAGTGTGGGAGGTAAACAAGGTATTGATGGGATGTGCCTAGGTATATGAGTGAAAACGGGTAGCTCTTCTGTACTCAGAGAAACTTGAAGGGAAAAAAGTAAAACATGTGAAAAACACTGTGATACTCGTTTTGTCAGCAAGAAGAACTCATGGTGTGGAGGCTCACCCTATGACTGCAACTCATGTTGTGATTTACTGGATGGGATCATTGATTTAAAGCTGGAAGGCACTTAGAGGCCCTCTAGCTCAACCTCCTAATTTTACAGATAGGGAAATGGAGGCCCAGAGAGGTGCCCCAATTCACATAGGTAGTAAATGACAGAGTCAGGATGTGAAACCACAATTCCTGACAATAAGCACAGTTCTCTTTACATAGGGCAAATCCCAGGTTATTGCTCGAAGCTTTTAGAAATCATGAAGCATTAGGCAACATAAAGAGGATTTGGACCAAAACCAAGTCTTGGCCTTAAGACCAGCATTCTTCCTACTTTAGCATGCTGCCTTACTCTGTAAAATTTTCCTCCCTCCCTCCCTCCCTCCCTCCCTCCCTCCCTTCCTTCCTTCCTTCCTTCCTTCCTTCCTTCCTTCCTTCCTTCCTTCCTTCCTTCCTTCCTTCCTCCCTGTCCATCTTTCCTTCCTTCCTTCCTTCCTTCCTTCCTTCCTTCCTTCCTTCCTTCCTTCCTTCCTTCCTTCCTTCCTTCCTTCCTTCCGTCCTCCCTTCCTTCCTTCCTTCCTTCCTTCAGCTTTTCTCTGCTCTTAGGTCAGCTCTCTATGCATTAGGCTTCATTTATTAAGCACCTACTGGTGCCAGGCACTGTACTGAACCCCATGTACCCTAAAATAATCTCTTAATTTCATTTTTCTGTCTGGCGATTTGGAGCTTTACACATCTTACTCAGGGACCACATTATCTGAAACAAAGTGAAAGTTTATGGATATTTTAGGGAAAATTTTCCCTCCACTTTATGCCCTTCCCTCAGTCGAAGCAAACAACTGAGAAAGAAGTGACTTTGTTTTTTACCTCCTAGACTCTAGGTTAGTTGCCTGCCTGTAGTAAATGGAGTTGGTAATTGCTCACTTGTCCAATCCACTTTGCTTAGGTAGAATGAACCACTAGAGTTGCCCATCTGTCCAATTTTCTCAAACTGTTTACTCAAGAAAGTGACTATTCAATTCAAGGAGAGAAAATTAAGCCTGAATCAACAAACAAACTGAACTGATTAGTTATTATGACAAGCATTCACTTCTGTTCCTTCTATTCCCCCTTCTTTTTTCCTCCACGGCGTTCTCCTTTCCCCTTCTACTCCCCAGTTCTACGTGTTGAGATCCTAGCCATCCTCCAAGAAGAAAGCTTCTCTTGCTGCCCCACCAGCTAAAAGTGATCTCTCTCTCCTTGTTCTAACTTCTCTTTGGTGTTTCTATTCTATTTTATATTATAGTTATTTGAAGGTTGCAATAACTCTAGGAACAGTTAAATGGCAAAGTTGGATAGAGTACTGGGCCTGGAGACAGTAAGAGCTGAATTGAAATCTGTTATCAGAGTGTTACTAGCTGAGTGACTCTAGGCAAATCACTTAAACTCTGTCTGTCTCATTTCCCTTATCTGTAAAAGAGGGACAATAATAGCACCTACCTCCCAGGGTTATTGTGAAGATCAAATGCGGGCATTGTAAAGCATTTAGCATAGTGCCCAGCTATGTAAGTTCTGTTATTAGTGTTCCTTTTATTAATACATTGTATTCCTGTCATCTTCCTGATTAGACTGTAAGCTTCATGTGGTCAGGCACTCTGCCTTCACATGTCTCTAGTTCCTTCATCGTCTATCATTCTGATATTCTAAGGGATATATGATCTCATTGGCATTGAGATTTCCTGTGATAATGCAGATCACCCCTCCTCTACAACTGCTAATTCTGCTTAACTCTTGGCTGTGGTGGGGGTGCTGGGGGTGCTGGGGGTGGTGTTGGTGGTTCTGCCCAACAGGCTGGAGTCTTCCTTGTCTACTTGCTACCTTATCTGCAACTTACAACTTTAGAGAGATGCCTAAAGTACCAATTTGCTAAGTGACTTGCCTATTATACGTCCATTATGTGTCCCAAATGGGATTTGAACTTAGGTCTTCATGGCTCCACCACTGGTTCTTTGTTCACGATGTTGCCTCCATCATCTTCCGATGCATTAAAAAAGCCCCCCAAAACCCCTCCATAAAACCCAAACCACCATCATTTCTAAACACTCTACCCTAGAGATCTAAGACCAGTTATGAATCTATGTAATAATTTCTGGGAGGGGTGATGAGGGCCTGACTAGGATTGTGGCTGTGTGAGTGGAGAGAAGTGAATGGATGGAAAAGAGGTGGAGGGGGTGGGGGGGATAGAATGTATAAGACTTGCCAGCTGATTGCATGTCAGGAATGCTTCCAAGTCTTTCCTAAGTTTAAGGACTTGGTGGAGTGTTTAAACTTATCAACAAGATTACAAACCCCGGAATATTAAAGAGTGTTTCCAGGCTCTGTTAGCCAGAGTGGGATGTTTCACTAATATATTCCTCTGTCAAAAGCCATGACTTCCAGTCATGATTTGTCTCTTATCTGCTGTGACTTCTTGTCCTTCCATTCATCACATAATAACCAGCCTCACACACAGACTGCATGCAACATAAGCACTTGACAGAACTCTTGCCCAGTAGGAAATTCAATACATCTGCCTCATTAGGATGAAATAAACTGTAATCACTTGCACGTATAGAACAAAATGCAATCTTCTGAAACCCTCCCAAGAAGCTTATTTTCTGTCAAAAAGTCATGGAATTATAAATCCCCAATCCTTCTTGAGTTAGTCATATCAGTATAAACACGGAATCCTTTAAAAAAAGTGACTGAGACCCAGAAAACATGATTCACTTAAATTAAATAGGAGCAGCTTGCTCAACAGATTTATCCTCCGAGAACAGACAAAAAAATATGCCCTTTGTCGCCCATAAATAGAATGCCACCTTTGTTTTCAGTGGTTTCCCAACATTCATAGGATTCATTAAATTATTTCTATGCCATGCTCACATAATGGCATTCAAGGATCACCTTGAAGAACACAACTTACTGGCAGCTGCCAATATTTTAACTGTATTTGATTTGATTCAATCCAATCGAAGAAGTGTTTATTAGATACCTACTATGTGCCTGGCATTGTGCTAGGCCTGGTGGTTCAAAGACAAAGCAAAAATATGCATCTCGCCCTCAAGAATTTTTATTCTACTAGGGGAAGAAATGGAAAAGGATAGCCTTAAAATAGGAATCTTAACTTTTTGTGTGTCCTGGGCCCCTTTGGAAGTCTGATGAAGCCTATAGACAGCTTTTCTGAATAATGTTTTTAAATGCAGAAAATAAAGTACATAGGATTACAAAGGAAACTAAGTTAGGGAAAATAACAGTATACATTTTTTCCAATCCAAATTCGTGGATCCCTTGAGGAAACCCATGTACCCCAGGTCAAGGAGCCCTATTCTACACAAATAAAAATGGTACAGTTGGTAGAGTACTGGCCCTAGAGTCAGGAAGTCCCAAGTTCAAATCTGGCCTCATGTACTTACTAGCTATGTGACTTTTAATAAATCATTTTATTCTGTTTCTCTCAGTTTTCTCAATGGTAAAATGGGCATAATAATAGCACCTCCCTCCTAGGTTTGTTGTAAGGATCAAATGAGATAATATTTGTAAAGTGTCTAGCACAGCGCCAGACAGGTAGTAGGTATTACATAAAGATAGTAACTATCATTACAAGAGTGTTAGCTATTATACATCCTTAATTTTCTTTTTTCTTTTCTTTTCCCTTCCTTCCTTCCTCCCTCCCTCCCTCCCTCCCTTCCTTCCTTCCTTCCTTCCTTCCTTCCTTCCTTCCTTCCTTCCTTCCTTCCTTCCTTCCTTCCTTCCTCCCTCCCTCCCTCCCTCCCTCCCTCCCTCCCTTCCTTCCTTCCTTCCTTCCTTCCTTCCTTCCTTCCTTCCTTCTTTCCTTTCTCTCTTTCAAGTTCGAAGAGACCTCAAAGACTTTTGTTTTCAAATAGGACCAATGACATCACAAGGTTATGGCTTGACTAGCATGCGAATTGGATTTAAGTGAGGCAGATTTGCACAAAGTCCTTAACCTTATTCTCTCCTCCGGTGTCATCAAAGTCCAGTGGCAAGACAAGTCTGGCAATGGCTCATGAAGCAGCAGATGACCTTGGCATGTTCGATGTCTGACCAAACCCTAAGAGATCCACAGCACGTACTTCATCTGCCCATTTTGTTGGGGGAAGTCTTCATATGTGTGGGGTAGACATCCCCTTAACTCAGTGGGTTTGAGGCTTGTTGGTTATTCTTAATCTAAAAACTATTTACTGGGATGTGGCCATGGTAAGTGCTACAGCTTCTTGGAGCCAGAGGTGAGAGTTGGGTGAAAAATGGACATCAAAGAAGGATGAACAGGCCCAAAAAGGCTCAGTGCTCAGTAAGTCCTCATCCCAAGTAGAAGTAATAAGGATCAACTGATTGGATAAGAGAGAGGGAAAAGCTGTTAGCTATTATTAGATACGTTAACAAAACATGTTTAATGTAATTCGAAATCATTTCAGGAGGGAGAAAACACTGAAACCTTGTAGAGAAAAATAGAGGTATGAACTTTGCAAGATTTAAAGTTAAAAGAGATTAAATTCATTAAAAAATTTAATATAGATTGAGGAAGGCCATGTGGGACTTTGGAGATGTTAGCTGTGCTTAATAGTGTTCCCAAGAAGCCAAGAGGCATGGTGAGGAGGGAGAACATTCTAGGCATGGGTGGTGTGAGAAAGGATACATGTAAAAATGAAATTTGTGGGCAACAAGTAGCAGGCTAATCTGATGAGAATGGAGGTGCTTGAGGGGGATGCAGGAGCACAAAGATACGGGGAGCATATTGTAGAGATGTTCAAATGACAAGCTCTCTGAGGTCTTTAGATGTTGTCCTAGAGGCAATAGGGAGCCAATGAAGATGTTTAAGTGGGAGAATGACGTCCTCAGACTTTTGTTTAGTTCATATCAATTTAACAGCTATGTGGAGGGTCATTGGAATTTGGAAGCAAATAGACCATTTAGGAAGTCTGCTGCAATCAGACAAGTGAGGGCTCCTTTAATTCTGGACCCCATCATTCAAGCCCACATTTCTGCTTCTGTGCACTGGTGGGGGGAGGGGTGATCATAATTCTGCACCGGCTGGAAAGCTGACATTTTGGGCAGGCCAGTCTTGGCTGAAATGGAAAAAATATTGACTCTTAAGGAAACTAGAAACATTGATCATTTGTAGCGTGACAAGATATTGTTTTTTTTAAATAAAAAATGTAATCACCAGAAAGATTTCAAAAAATTATTTTCATTTAAGATCAAAGGCATTTTTCTAATGATTGGGTAACAGTTGCACATTGTATAGCACATGAATCTTGTAGATTGTAGGTTCTTAATTTGGGGTCCGCTGACTCCCAAAGGGTCTGTAAGATAGATTTCAGGGGACTGATGAACTTGGATGAGAATTGTCTTTATCTTTACTAACTTCTAACTGAAATTTAGCATTTCTTTAAATTATGAATGCAGGCAATAAAACATGATTGTGAGAAGGAGTCCATAGACTTTGTCAGAATGTCAGAAGGGCCCAGGATGTCAAAAAGGCTAAGGATCCCTCCTCTAGATTCACATTTAAGGGCCCGATGAAAGAAAGAGAACTGAGGTCTGTTTCTCTCTTTAGTTAATAAGAACTATAGACTCAACTGTATGAACTAGAAAGGGCCCTTAGAAATGATTGGCCACTCAAAGTTTTATTTCTAAACTTAATGGTATTAATTTATGTATTCGAAAATCACAACTATTTTGGCTTCTGCTAAACTAAGTTCCATTGGACAAAGGGTCATCCTTGGAGCTTCAGATCACGTTCATATCCCAGCTTTGCTACTTAACTCTGTGACCTTGAGAAAACCACTTCATTTCTGGAGTCCTTGGCTTCCTCACATGTAAAATAAAAGCATTGGACCAGATGATCTCTAAGTTTTCTTGCAGCTCTAAATCTATCATCTCCTGACCTAGGCTCATGACCCTGTTACCTGACACCTTATTCTAGGCAACCTATGATTGCACAGTTAGAGATGGAAGGTACTTTAGAGGTAATCTCATACAACCCACTCATTATGCAGTTTGGGAAGTGGAAGACCTGAAAGGGGACGGGACTTACCTAAACTTTTTTTTATCAACCTCACTCACATAGCAAGCCCCGGATGAAATGTTCTTGGAATACAGTAGTATATAAATCAATGGTGTTTAACTCCAATAGACACGTGGGCCACCAAACCATACAAAAAGCTTCCTGCAAGCCACATATTAACTTAGAAAACCACAGATGAACATCATCTATGTTTTACTGTATTTTTGTTTATTTTATTAAATATTTCATAATTACATTTTAATCTGGTTCAGGCTGTACTCGGAAGTGTTGTGGGCTACAGGTTGCCTGTTGGCTTGGTGTTTGACACCTTTGGTATAAATATTACTGAGTCATTTTTCATTAGCCTATACACTTTCTAGAGAGAGAAACCTTTAACCTCAATGTTCTTGAGTCTTTCTACCATTTTTCTCATTAAGAGACACTCAGACTAGAGACAGAAAAAAATAGGTGAAAGTATAAGACGTCCAGTAAAAAGGTTATTCTAACTTGAGGAGGTGATTGATAATCAGAAAAGAGAGATCTTCGAGGATCTTTGAGATTATTTAAATAATCAAGTATTGGAAAAATTGAACAAGCTATGATGAAGTCACAAGATTAAAAATGCCATAAAATGAGTAAAAAGTGGGACACTGGGGGCAGAGCCAAGATGGCGGCTGGAAAGCAGGGACTGGTGTGAGCTCCCCACCAAGTCCCTCCAAAAACCTATAAAAAATGGCTCTGAACCAATTCTAGCAGGGACTGGTGTGAGCTCCCCACCAAGTCCCTCCAAAAACCTATAAAAATGGCTCTGAACCAATTCTAGAACTGCAGAACCCACAAAGTGGCAGAGGGAAGCAGGGCTCCAGCCCGGGACAGCCTGGATGGTCTCTGGGTAGGGTCTATCCCACACAGAACTGGGAGCTGAGGGGAGCGGGGCTGAGCGGAGCAGAGTCCAGAGTGAGCGGCGCAGACCAACGAGACCCAGAGCCAGGCGGAGCATGCCTTAGCGCCCTGAATCAGTGAGCTGCAGCAGTTACCAGACCTCTCAACCCACAAACAGCAAAGACAACAAAGAAAGTTAGTGGGAAAAGTTGCGGGGACTGAGTTTGCAGTTCAGCCAATGCCCCTGGGGCAGTG
>CM053624.1:357631560-357653550 GCA_028646595.1 Phalanger gymnotis
GATGGGAAGGGAAGAGGGGAGAGAATTTGGAACTCAAGGTTTTAAAAGATAGATGTTCAAAAGTAAAAAAGTTTTTTTTTCATGCAACTAGAAAATAAGATGCACAGGCAATGGGGTGTAGAGATTTATCTTGCCCTACAAGAAAGGAAGGGAAAGGGGGAGGAGAGGGGAGTGGGGTGACGGAGGGGAGGGCTGACTGGGGAACAGGGTAACCAGAGTGTACGCCATCTTGGAGTGGGGGGGGAGGTGGAAATGGGGAGAAAATTTGTAATTCAAACTCCTGTGAAAATCAATGCTGAAAACTAAACATATAAAAAAAATTTAAAAAAAATAAAAAAAAGTGAGAGACTGATATAAGATTTAAAGCATGTTCTGTTTAGTCATTTCAGTCATGTCCGACTCATTGTGACCCCATTTGGAGTTTTCTTGGCAGAGATACAGGAGTGGTTTGCCATTTCCCTTTTCAGCTCTCCTTACAGATGAGGAAACTGAGGCGACAAGGTTAAGTGACTTGCCCAGGGTCACATAGCTAGTAAATGTCTGAGGTCAGATTTGAACCCACGAAGATGAGTGTTCCTGAATTCAGGCCCAGTGCTCTATCCACCTATCTTCTCAAAGCGTGTTCTCATTAGGTTTAAAAAAAACCAACAGGATCTTTTTGTAAGAGTAAGACATTTCCTCTACTACAGGTCTCAGGCCCACACATTCCTTTCTGATCCATTCCATTGATTGAGAAATATATAGCAACCTTGGGATTTGTAGCAACTCATAAAGCTTGGCAGTTGAAAAGTGGATGTAGTCTACATAACCACACACATTCTCTCACACACAATCACTAACAAGTATATATATTGAAAGATTAGCAAAAACTGTGACTCTGAGAACAGAACATTTCAACTTGTACATCCATAAATTTAAAAAGACATTTTTCTCTTGGTCCAAAACTGTGATTTTGTCAGTTCCGGGAATTTCTAGTGTGTTAATTCCATCTACTGATACGTATTGGCACTTGGTCTGTGATACGGTTTTAGAGAGTTTCCTGGAGAACCAAAGGCCTAAGCTATCTGCCTATTGTCATCTCCCCAGTATCTGATGGAGGAAGGATTTGAACCCAGGTCTTCTAGATTTCGTGGTCATCTCTCTACTGCATTCTGCTGCCTCATGCATATCACACACACACAAACACACACACACACTGTACAATGTATATGCATAACTTGTACCACTGATGTGGATGATTATATACATACAAATGTGTGTGCGTGTATATATATATATATTATACATATATATATACATATGTATGTATGTATATATGTATATGTGTGTGTATATACATAATAAGAGAAGCAGAGTGACCTAGTGGATAGAGTACAAGGCTTGGAGTCAAGATGAACTGGGTTCAAATTTATTCTTTGAAACTTACTAGCAATATGGCCATTGTTAAGGCATTTAAACCCTCATGTGCCTTGAGAATTTTTCTAGTATTAATTTACTAAGTCGTAAATGGGTCGCACTCTTTGATGGTGGAGGGCATTTCTATACCAGAAGTTCCCTATGATGTTGAAGATATATTTGTACAATTATAGTGGTAACTGGCATTTATGTGATTCTTGCATTCTACTATGTCGAATTGCTTCTAAAGACAAACAAAACTCTTGACATTCATATCACACTTTAAGGTATGTAAATATGTTAAATATATTGTCTCAATTGAGCCTCACAACTACCTGGAGAGGTAGGTGATACAGGCATTATTAATCAATGAAGAGGCTGAATCTCAGAGAGGCTTGCCTAGGGTCAGACACCTCATAAATGTTGGAAATGAGATGGAACACAAGTCTTCCAGATTCCCAGGCCAGTATGCCAGCCACCATCATACTGCTTCTCTAACTTATTTTGAATTGGCATCAGCTGCGGAAATATTTGGCCCTTTAAAGCTTAACTGAGATCAATTTCATCTCCTACCTTTTATTTGCCCTTATTTTGAGTGACTCTCAAGCTTTTTATTGAGTTCCAAGTGCCCTCTTGGCAAGGCAGCTGTATTTTAACAGGACATCAGACCTGGTGTATGATCTAAACACATTTTTTTATTGGATGTATTTTTAGACTTTTTTCTGTATTTCTTTTCTCCACTGCTTTAGAAGACTTGCAAGAGTAGTTCCCCACATGGCCAAGTATTGCAAGCCAGCTGTTCTTCCCCACAATCTAGTCTATGGCCCATGAAATTGAGCCAAAGTAGACCTTGAGATTGATGCTAGGGAGTCAGGAGAGGGAAGAAGAGTTTCAAAATTAAGGAAAGCATTGAAGAGGAAAGATTATAATTACTGATCTCAACAAAGGAGAGGCTTGCCAAGAGCAACAAGGAAGCAGCACTCCAAAGATCAAAGAGTGTTGACTCCTACAATTTATTGTTCCAATTACCTGATTGTAACAGAATTTGTCCTTAGTAACAGCTAGCATTTATATAGTACTTTAATGTTTCAAGGGTGTCTGGGTGGCACAACAGATACAGTGCCAGGGCTGGTGTAAAAAAAAAACCTCATCTTTTTGAGTTCAAATCTGGCCTCAGACATTTGCAAGTTGTATGACCCTAGGCAAGTCACTTAACCCTGTTCCCCTCTGTTTCCTTACCTGTAAAGTGATCTGGAGAAGGAAATGGCAAACCGCTCTAGTATCTTTGCCAAGAAACATCCAGAAGGGATCAAAGTGAGACATGAGTACAAAATGACTGAACAACAATTTTCTCCTCACAACAAGCTAATGCAGTAGGCTTTATTATTATCGTCCCTATTTTACAGATGAGGCCATTTAGGATGAGAAGAGACTTGCATGAGGACCACACAGCTAGTTAAGTGTCTGAGGTAGGATTTAAAGTCAGTTCTTCCTGGCTCTCGAGTTTTGTGCTCTATCCATTGTGCCACCTGCCTGGGGCCTTAATGCTTGCAGTTCCATAAAGCTTCGTGATGGACAATAGGAAGCAATTTCTTCCATCAGCATGATTTTGTGTTAATGTGTACAGACTCAACCTAGAAAAGATCAGCTGTATTCCTGTGACTAATTGCTCCTACTAAAGTTTTCCCTAGTGAAACATTTGGACAGGATGCCAATTCATGTTCTCAATTTGTTTTTCTCAGAATCAAAAAAATCATAGAAGCTCAAAATTGTAAGGGGCACATTGGTAAACTAGTCCAACCCTTAGCTGAACAAGAATACCATCCAGATCGTTCCTAGCAAGCGGTCATTGAGTATTGACTCGAAGGCCCCTAGTCAGGTGAAACCTGCTAATTTTCATATCAGCCCATTTCCCTTTTGGATAGCTCCATTTGTGGGGAGGATTTTCTGTAATGTTGAACTGAAATATTCCTGTCTCACACCTACCCATTGCTCCTATTTCTTTCTTCTGGGGCCAAGAAGTCTAATCCCATTTCCACATGCAGTACTTGAAGATAGATATCTTGCCACACACATCCCTAGCCTACTGAATCCTCTTCTTCCAGGCTAATATTTCCTGTTCCTAAACTAATCCTTGTATAATGGGCTTTTAAAACAACTCAACCTACTGTTCCATCTCTTCTGAAAGTTCTTGAGTGTGTTGTGCAAGAGGTATAAAAAAAATCAGAATTACCCATACATAATCTGAGCAAGGCTCAGTGAGAGATTCTGTGTTCTGAACCTTTTAAATACAGACTAAATTTGCATTTTCCTTTTTTGGATGCTATGTCACAGCATTGAGTCATATCAGGCTTTTGGTCCACTAAGACCTCTAGGTCTTTTCCAGATGAATTAATAAACCATGTATTTTATACACTTGTGAGGTTTTTGTTTTGTTTTGTTTGTTGCTATTTTTGAATACTAGAGCAACACTTTC
Source organism: Phalanger gymnotis (assembly GCA_028646595.1). NCBI lineage: Eukaryota > Metazoa > Chordata > Mammalia > Diprotodontia > Phalangeridae > Phalanger > Phalanger gymnotis. Next base: position 357,635,432 of record CM053624.1, read on the forward strand.
TACTTGTCTCATTGTTTATCTGGTCAAGGTCTTTTTGACTCCTGATATTGTGTAATGTAGGGTCATGGGATCATAGATATAATGATGAAAGTAATCTTCACAGTCATCCAACCAAACATTTCACTGCTGAGGAAATGGATGGCCATAGAAGTTAATTGACTTACTTAAGGCTCTGCATCATGATTATTTCTTCCAGCTTTAGGGTCCTATCTATGATTTTATTCAAGTTATTTATATGTATGAATAACATAAGGCCATGCATGGATCCACAGAGCTCTGCACTAGAGACCTCTCTCCAAGTCAACACTGAGTTATTAATCACTGCTTTTTGTGTTCCATCATTTAACCAGTTCTGAATCTGCAAAACTATAGTTTATCTAGTCTACAGCTCTCCAACTTTTCCACAAGGAGAGTATGCAAGAACTGGCAGATGCTTCTTGAAATTGTAGTATATTTTTGTCAGTAGTAGTAGTAAAGAAGTTGTAGTAGCAGTGGTAGTAAGAGTAGTGTAACACTTTTCTGATCTCCTAATCTAGTAACCTTGTCAGAGAAGGAAATGAGTTCAATCTGGAATGACCTTCTTGATGAAATTTAGACCATCTTGACTCTTACTGTCCAGTTTCCTTTTCTAGATGTACACAAGCTGTTTTTGAAAAAATTATTTGTTTTAGAATTTTGCCAGAAATCAAGGAGAAATCCACCAGCTTACATCCCACCTCACTTTAAAAAATCAGGTCATTTGCTCTTCCTCCATCTTGTACTCTCCATCTCCTGTTCTTCCAGATTTTTCAGAGATAACTAACAGTGACTCAGGAATCACATCGGTCAATTCTTTCATTATCCTAAAATGTGATTTGTCCCAGCCTGGTTACTTGAACTCACCAAGGGCAGTTCGATGCTCTAGCATAATCTTTTCTTTGACTCTATGACATATCAACATTCCTTTCTTCTTCAGATTTTGTTATCTTTCTTATTTGCTAGCCTGCCACCTTTACCATTTTCACAATTTGGGCACCATTTAGTAGAATAACTCTAGCCAATGAGCAAACTGAGTGCTTTTCACTGTATAGAAAGTCCTAACGATCCATGTTTAGAATATCTGCTGTCTGGTGGAGAAATCCAATAGATTTCACTATGATTCTAGCATTCTCAAGTAAAAGTTAGAAGGACAAAACACTCCCTGCTGGAGGTAGCTATGCTTAAGAAAATAGTTGTTTTTCACCAAAGGTCACTGACCTTTTGTCAAGATATTTCTTGGATATGTCAGAAAAGGAATATCTTACTAAGACACCAATGATTTAAATGTTCCCTTCACATGGAGGGAAGAAGTATAATTTTAATTTAAGAAAAAGAAGGAATTATTTAGGGCAAGATAGATGTACTCAACTACATGAAAATAAAATATTTCCATACAATAAAACAGTATAATTAAAATTAAACAGTAAAATAGATTGGGAAAAATATGTATGGTGCATATGATATATAAACATTGACATTTAAATGATGTCATGGTAGTTCCTAGTCTGCAATGGTTAAATGGTTAAAGGATATGAACAATTTTCCAAAGAGGAAAAGGGCATCGATTAGGCTCTACCTAACGAATAATGAAAAGATGAAGTTAAAACAAACTTGAGGTACCATATTGGTGTTATAAAGTGTGTAAAAAATTAAAATCTATGAATCTCAACGTTGGTGAGGTTGTGGAAAAACAATTATGCTTATCCATTGCTGGTAGAACTGAAACCTCGGAGAATCTTTTTGAAAGTATTTTGGTGATACCTAGTAAATATTATCATCATCATCATAATTACAATAATAATAATAATATCATTTAATCTGATAATTCCATTGTTGGAAGTATATCTGAAAGTTTTATTTAAAAAAAAAGTTATCCATTCAAAACTTTCAAACCTATCAAACCACAGATTTACTAGGAATCCGCCCACCATGGTGGTGTTTGTTACAGTAAAAAGTCACTACTTTGACTGAAAGAAGGCTTGAGTGATTGAATTCTTTTGAGGCAGATTCACCCTGAACCCTTACATTTAAGGGTTCTCAGCACCCCAAACCACAACACTGGGTTCAATCCCTGTCTCTACCATGAATTCACTGTGTAATCTTGGATAAACCTCTTAATCTTTTAGTGCCCTAGGAAAATCCTTTGATGGATTCTGAGGTTCCTTTCTGATCTAAATCTACAACCTATGAGCTGCAGAATAAATGTTGATCTGCACTGGTAGAAGGCATTTCTTCATCAGGAGTTCCTTATTCCAAGGAGATCCCAGTCTGGGTCTTCCCTTGTCAGTAATAATGCAAACCTTCATTCATTCTATAAGCAAACTTCTGAGTTCAGCATTTAAAGCTCTTCATGGTCTGACTCCAGTTCAGATAATGGTTACACATTGTACATTTTGCAATAAATAACAAAGCAAAGACAAGCAAACAGACTTGTGCTGACTTGGCATCCAAGGATCTGGCTTCAGACCCTGACTATGAGAGTTAGCCTGCTTGATTTTAGGCATATCGCCATCCCTTTCTTCAGTTTCCTTCTCTGTGAAAGCTGGGCTAGACAACGAAGAAAGTTCCTTTTACTTTGAAATCTATGATCCTATGACCTCAGATGATATTTTTCCTTGTCCTTTTCAGTGGAAGCTAGCTGAAATGGAGTGGAAGGGACCTGCATTTGAACTCTGTTTCTGATGTTGACTAGCTGTGTAAACATAGGCACATCACTTAACTTCACTTTGGATCAATTTCTTTATCTTCAACGTGGGGATAATAAAACCTACTATACATATGATTTCATCAGGGCAGGGAGCTCTTTGTGGAATCTCCCTTTAGCAATGCAGAACAACTTCCAGTCTTAGAAACCTATCTGAGGGCATTGAGTGAATAAGTGACTTGCCCAGGGTCACACATTTGTCATCTGTCAGGGGTTAGGTCTTGAACTCAGGTCTTTCTTACTCTAAGGTCAGGTCTCCACCCTCTATGCCATGCTGCCTTTCCAGTGGGAGACAGCACTATGCTCAAATCCAAGAACTGTATATGTATAAAAGTTTGACTGCTATAGGAAATTGGTACATGGCTGCAGCCCACTTGAGGAATCTTGAACTCGTGACAGTGACAGACAAGTTTGGTTTATTTACAAAAATAACTTCACACATTCCTCTATGCATTCATTACATATTAGCAAGAAATCAATTCCTGATGAATGACAAGTGGTAACACATGATTCCAAAATATGAATCTACAAGCTACGGAATTCTGATTTCTTAAGTAATGCAAAAAGAGCAGACAATGAAACCAAAACAACAGATGTCCTTGTGTTAAGGTGATAACATGTTTGGGAAAAGAGCCTCTCAGGCAAATGGTTTAAAAAAAAAACAACCCTGGTTAGAACCCCAATGAAAAAAGGATTGGATAGATGAAACTTATATTTTATTCACATTTGTTCCCTGAATCTCCAAGGATTCCATGGATTCTCTACATAGATGTCAAATTGATATTCCTAAAACATGATCGCTACCATGCTCAAAGATTTCAGATGACTTCCTATTTTGCCCCTGAATTATATATATAAAACCTTGAATTTTACATTTACCTCTCGATGGCTTCAACCAGCCTTTCCAGTCTTATTTCCAGTTACGCCCCTCTATGTACTCTCTGTTCAGTTGAACTGGGCTGCTGCTGTCTCTGTATAAAACATTCTGTCTCCTGTTTCATTTTTCCTGTCTCCCTATCTCCCTTTTCAGAGCTGCTCATGTAGGTTCTGAATGTTCTTTTCCTTGACTCAGGGTCTTAGGGTTTTAGCTTCCTTAAAGGCACATTTCAGTGTCACCTTTTCCTGATTTCCTGTTATTAATGTTCACTCACTCTGGAATTACTTGTGGGTGTAAGATACACACACACACACACACACACACACACACACACGCACACATATACATACATACTTGTACATACAGAGAGTGAGGAAAGAAAAGAGGGAGAGAGGAGAGAAAGAATGAGAGACGGAAAGAGAGGGGGGAGGGAGGAAGAGAGGGAGAGGAGAGAGAACCTATGTGTACGTGTGTGTGTGCATACATATATGTGTACACACACATCTGGATAAAAAGTATATAGGATCATAGATTTAAGGCTAAAAGGTACCTTACAGTCTAACCCTCTCATTTTACAGGTGAGGAAACTGAGTCCCAGAGATGTCTATAGTCATATATCTAGTAGCTAAGGTTCAATTGAAATCCAGGTTTTCTAATATGAATATAATTATGTATTTTTGGACTGACCTGTGATTTCACCAATGTAGGGAGCCCCCAGTAAGGAGCTTCCTCTACCAATGAAGGTTGGTACCTGCTCTTCTAGAGAGCTGCTTGAGGCACTGGAAGGCTAAAAGTGACTTGTCCAGGGTCACACAGCTAATGTGTGTTGGAAGCAGGACTTGAACCCAGGGCTTCCTTATTCTTAGGGCAGATCTATGTCCACTAAGCCGTGCTCTGTACTTTCCTCCCTCCTGCCTCCATCTCTATATTTCTCCAGCTCTCTGCAATATATGCACATGTGTATAACACACACACATATTCTCTATCGTTTTTTGTTTTTGTTTTGTTTTTTAAGCAGTTTTTTATTTTATTTTGCCAGAACACAAATACAAAATAGAGAAAAGAAACAAGAACATATCATAAACTTAAATATTAAAACTTAAATATAAAGTAAGAAAGAAAAAAAGCATGTCATGTGCATAGCAGAACATAGAAGAGGATTCAAAATATGTAACAATAAATTTTCATTTCAAGAAAGCCTGTATGATAAATAAGACACCTTGTGTTGAGAATTGTCCATCTTTTCTTTGCTTCCTTGTGTTTTCTTTTGTTCTCTGCTGTGCACTTTCTGACTTTGTTCTTTTTTCCTCTCCCCCCACCCCCCAGAAGGCTACAATATAATTTAGATATTTCTTGATATATACATACGCATACAAATATATATATATATACACTTATACATATATACATGCATATATAGACATATACTTTCCCAAATATAATCTACTTCTGATCTTTGTTTTTTTATGTTTGTACATCTCTATCTTAATATACATTATCAGCACATATATACCTTCTATTTAACTTCATACATATTTTGTATTGATTTATTTATTTATACATCGTGTGTCTTCCTCCTGCCCTCTGCAGTAAAATGTAAGCTTTTTTGAGTGAAGGGATTATTCCATTATTGGTTTTGTTTCCTCAGAGCCTAACCCAGTGCCTGGAGCTTTAAAAATGCATGTTGAATGGCACTGAATTGAGCTGTAAATTCAATGTTATATGGATCTGGACATGGACTCAATGACCCCTGGTAGTCCTTTTCATCAATACAACCCTAATAGCTTCCTAAATTAGTCACATTTACTCAAGTAAAATGCAATCACTTTGACGTAAGTCCATTTCAATAAGCCTTAGCTTGTTAAAACTTTGGAACTGAGTGCCATATGGAACCCTAAGAAGATTGGTAATTTTTGTACGTGATCAGTAAGCCCTTGGAGATCACAGTCATTAGCCTGTCACAGCTGGTTCTCCCCTTTGCTGTTAGCTAGTCCACAGTTATATTTCTCTGGGATAGATGCCAGCTCATGCTATTTTTAGAGGTTGTCAGAGAATGCCGTTCCCAGTGCCCCTTAAACTGTTTCTGACACTCTTACTGTCTGAAGGTTTCTTAATGTTGAATCTCCACTACAATGTAACAGTAGCACAAGCCTCTCTTCTCTTATTCTTCACTTAGCAGAGAAAGAGGACAGCTGGATATTCTGTGAGGCTGAGACTCATTCATGTAGGGATGGACCTCACCTTAGGCCAAAGCTGTGTTCTTCAAGTTGCTGTTCAGTTGCTTGTTATATCCAACTCTTCATGACTCCTTTCAGGGGTTTTCTTGGCAAAGATACTGGAGTGGTTTGCAGTTTCCTTTTCCAGCTCATTTTACAGTTGAGGAAACTGAGGCAAAAGTTAAGTGACTTACCCAGGGTCACATAGCTATTAAGTATCTAAGGCCAGATTTGAACCCATGAAAGTGAGTCTTCCTGACTCCAGGCCTGGTACTTTATCCATTGAACCACTTAACTACCCACATTCTTGAAGAGTTGTATATAAATTATATACTTACAAATCAAATTATTTAAAGGAATGCTAAGCTGTTCTTTTAATAAAATGAATAACTGTCTCTTCATTTACTGTTTGCATGAACATCTTCAATGTTACCTACATAGTAGGTGTTCAATAGATCTTTCTTTCATTTGATTTTTTTGGTGTCATAGGCTCAGAGATTTAGATCTTGAAGTGACCTTAGAATTAGTCCAACTCTTTTATTTTACTCAGGGGGAACTGCGGGATGGAAAATGACTTAGCAAATATTCATCAAATATCTATTCTATGAAAGCATTGGGCTTGGAACTGTGAAGGTGGAGAGAAGAATAAGGCATGGTCCCTGTGCTTGGGGAGCTTAAAGTATAGAAGAGGTAAGACATGCACATTTACTGTGTGTGTATGTGCAGATGTTGGGGATATGAAGACAAAAATGGAACACTTCCTGACCTCAAGTTTACATTTGTGTAATAGAATAAGAAAGGTACAAATTGGCATGGGAATCCAGAGGAGGGAGAGATTGGCTAGGCAATGAGAGGTACAGTGGATACAATGCTGGTCCTGGAGTCAGGAAGACCTGAATTCTAATTTACCCCTATATAAATTTGAACCAGCTATGCGGCCCTGGTAAAATCACTTAACCTTTGTTGAGCTTAGTTTCCTCATCAATAAAATGTAGATAATGATAGCATCCACCTCCCAGGGTTGTTGTGAGGATAAAATGAGGTGAAGTTTGTAAAATGCTTTGCAAACCTTAAAGTGTTAGATAAATACTGGCTATTATTATTTACTTTGACTGAGGGCCCTAGAAAAGGTTTCATGGATAAAGTAGCATTTGACCTGAGCCTTGAAGAATGGATTTTAATTGAATCCAGCTCTCCTAACACTGAAGCCAGCACTCCACTGTACTGCCCTGATGTCAGACTAACTTTACTAAACTCTGCCACCCAACTGAGCCTAAGAAGATTTAACTATAGCTTCCTGTTTGTGGTCTTCAGGCAGAACCATGACAGGGCACTGAGACATTCTAGGCAATGTTTAAAAATTGTTCCCCCTCTGTGTGACTGGCCACTGACATTTTGGGTCTTCACTGTAATACTTATGAGTCAACATATCACAAAATAAGTGTCATGGAGACTGACATTTTGTATTGGATCAAATTTTAAAAGCATCCTTGGTTGTTTCCCTTTCTTCCTCACCACATGTACCTTCTTACCTTGCCTACTCCAGTTTAGGTTCTATCTTTAATCCTTTAATAATAATAACTAGCACAAACATAGGGCATTAAGAGTTGCCAAGTACTTTATATACATTATTTAATTTCAAGTTGTATCAGTGATTAAGGTGGGACTTTTTGCCATTCATCTCTTAAGTGCCTTTAATGATTCTGGCCTTTGTTTGAATGGGGCAGGTAAAGTGGGATCTTATCTTGGAATGTTTTTTAGGACTAAGACATCAGGAGTCATTGACTTGTATATGGTGGTACTAGGGATTAACTTTCCCATACCCTACTATGTAGGTAACATTGAAGATGTTCATGCAAACAGTAAATGAAGAGACAGTTATTCATGTTCTTCGTTTGAGTGCATCTCAGCACTGAGGTAATCAAGTACTCCAGGTCCCTGAGAGGGGTATATAAGATCCAAGGTTGGCGTTTGACTTTTGGGGACTCTCAGTTACTGGAAGAGTGGTGTGAGACTCTGGGCAAGCTGTTAGAACTGCCCCACCCCAGCTTTGCTAACCCATTGGTTCTTTGGTAACTATGAATTGTGATTTGGTGTATTTATACTGTCTCTGTTTGTAATTTGTTTGTATTTGTTTTGAAGTTCAGGGTGCTGGCTTTTCCTCCTGAACTAAGTGAATGATATTTGTATGTTTAATTAAAGCGAGATTGTTAACCCCTTAAAGTTATTTTCCTTAGTAAAGCAGATCAAAGATTCTTGTTGCTGGTCTTGTTGGGTCTTACACCCCTACAGCAGCTGCTAGCCGGATTGTTGCTATACTAGTACACAGCAATGCAGTGACATATATGCTAAAGTATTCTTATCAACATTTTACAAGTAAGAAATATGAGGTTGAGAATAAAGGATTTGTCAAATATCATGGTATTTGAACCCAGGACTTTCTGATTCCAAGTACAACATCTTATCCATTATATCTGTCAAGGTCACTGCCAACCTCTCTCCAAATTCTCAATATCCTTTTTAAGTTGTGGATCCTGGAACTAGATTCTTTATTCTAAATGGAACTGAGCAAATTTGAATGCACCCTTCCATTTGAAAATGGTGGGGGAAAGCCCACTTAATTCAATTTCATAGTCTGCCTTTGTAACCTCATGCCCAAAAATTATTTTTTAAAATGCCTAGAGAATATTTTCCTAGAGGTGAAGGAGTTCACAAAATTAGTTTTGACTCATCGTACAGAATAATTTATTTTCATAGAATAGGGTGCTATAGTCACCTAACTTGAGGCCCATGTCTTGGCTTCTCATACACAAAGGTGAGTTTCTGACCTGAGGTGATGAGAAAACAAGTTCAGTAAATTCTTGTATTTGGAATCAAGGTACCAGGACCTAAAGCCTAGTTTTGCAAATTCCTACCATTTTTTACCTCAGGCAAATTACCTCACCTCCACTAGCCTCAGCATCCTCATCTGTAGAATGAAAAGGGTTAGAAAAAATGATTATTAGGGTAGAGTGAAATAATTAGAGACAGCTAGATGGTTCTGTGGATAGAGTGTTGGGCCTGGAGTCAGGAATACCTGACTTCAAATTCTGCCTCAGACACTCACTAGCTATGTGACCCTGGGGAATTCAATTTCTATTTGCCTAGGTGGCAGCTAGGTGGCTCAGTGTATAGATCACTATGCCTCAAGTCTGGAAGATCTGAGTCAAAATCTGGCCCCAGACACTTACTAGCTGTGTGACCCTGAGCAAGTCACTTAACCTCTGTTTAGATTAATCAACTAGAGAAGGAAATGTCAAACTAGTCCAAGGAAACCCCATGGACAATATGGTCCATGGGATCATGAAAAGTTGGACAAGACTGAAAAACAAGTGGAGAGCTTACTGAACTTAGCATTACAAGATGTGCTCTGCCGTTCCTTACCTGTGTGACCTTGTTTTAAGTCACTGGGCCTCATTTACTTTATTTAAAAAAAGTTGGATTAAATGACATATAAGGTCAACTCCAGTTCTATATCTTTGATCTGATGAGCTATGACTTCTAAAGTTCCCTCTAGATGTAAATCTATAAGGCTATTAGCCTCTTGTTTCCCCTGTGGATCTCTAGAAAATGGTAACTATACTTTGAATGCCAGGGGGACTTAGAGACATAAACAAACGGCTAAATTGGGGTCAGTGTGCTTGCTAGCAATACCCAATTCTGGTATTTAAAAAAAAGAAAGAGAGAAAGAAAAGAAAACTTGCCTTGTTTTACCACTACATGGAAGTCAATCTCCGGAGCATTGAAAAAGGTCCAGTACCATGGACAGCAGTGATCTGGCCTGGTCCCCAACTGGTGTTAAATGGATTTTCATTTTGATTCCTTTCATCTCTGCTTTATCCTGTCTCCCCCCTCATCCTTCCCAACCCATTATTTCTTCCTACAGAGTATGGCTAACTTCCTCTATCATTTTAGACCTCGAAAGAGTTTGCAGTAATAAGCTGAGAAGGACAATCAACCCAGCAGTGTGAGCTGGATAAACTTATTATTTTGCCTGTGGCAATCCTTGTCGGAATTTAGAAGAAAATGCTCTTTTCACATTGGCAGTGTCTCAGATGCAAGAAGAGCAGTGTTATTTGAGACACAAAAAGTTGTGTCTACAAGTAACAATGCATTAATTTATCTTGGCAGTGAACACCTAATAGAAAAAGGAGGAAAGACTTAAAAGTGCTCCAGTTTTTCAACAGGAAGATGATTCATCTCTAAGAAATAGTCAAATGTCCATCTCTCTGAGGTCACAGGTCTCATATTTTTGTCTATTTTGAGCATCCTCTGACTGCAAGGACATAAATGTGAATAGAGGAGATCTGGACCCCTTACAGAGGCCAGCTACAAAGTTTTCTGTGTCTTGATCAACACGGTGATCACCAATAGTTTCAGAAGACAGATAATGAAGCATATCTTCCACTTGGGGGCAGAGAGGTGAGTGACCAGAGATATAAACTGAGACATAAATATCCATAAATACATAATGTGTTGATTTGCTTTGCTTGGCTATTTTTATTGTATTTCAAAAGAAGGCTTAATTTGGGGCAAGGGGAGTATGTATTAACAGAAATGCAAAAAGAAAGAAAATGGCACGAATAAATCATTTAAATGCACAAAAGAAAACAAAAAGGAAGTTTAGAAGGGGATATAGAGCAATTTTGTAGCTACCAAGTTAAATTTAATATACAAATAAAAGCAACATTGTATATACAGAAGTTCGGTTTCACTTAGTTCCTCTGTTGTGTTCTAGTTTGTGTATTGAAATGTTCATGTTTATTGATGTTGGTGATTGTTAAATTCTTAATAAAAAAGAAAATTAAAAAATCCCACAAACCCAACCTTTATCATGGTGATGATGAAAAAAATTGAAAGACAATAAATGGTGAATTTTTTTTCCATAGTTCATTGAGGTTTGTGTAATGTTCTTCTGAAAGTTAAAAGGACAGGGCATAGGAATGGGTTCTCACTGAAACCTTATTCCTAGTCCCCTGTGCCTTAATGATTCCTCTGAGCACATGGAGTTGGAGGGATCTTGGACTATTGTAGAAATGGTAGCATCCCTTAAAGCCAAGCTGCCCCATTTGGGGTTGGAGAAATTTTAGAGATGGGGGGCAAGGAATAACAACTTTTTAAAGCCCAAATTATAGATTTATAAAACATCCTAAAAAAATCTTAGTCTTTAGAGCTGGAAAGGAACTTGGAGATCACTTTGTACACTTAATCCATTTAGATCACTTAACTTTTATTTGTATTCTTGGTCCTTCGGGCAGTCTGGTGAAGCCTAAGAATCCCTTCTCATACTAGTGTTTTTAATGTATCAAATAAAATACTTTGAAACACAAAGGAATCAGTTATGTTGAAATACAGTGATAAAAATATATTAAAAGTTCTTAATCCCCAGGTGAACACCTGATCCAGTCCAATACCATCATTTTATAATTAATAAAAATAGAGGCCCATGGGGGTGAAATGACTTGCCAAAGTTAAAAAAATTATCTGGTGGTAAAGCAGATGTCCCAGCCTTTTGTTTTATGGTCAAGATTCTGAGAATTGTGACATTAATGTGACCCTCATAGCAATCACAACAATTAGAGCTGACATTTATTTGTAGAGGACTTTACTGTTTGCTGAGGATTTTCTCATTTCAGCTCCAAAGTAACTTTGCAAGGTCCCTCCTATGGCTACTAATATCCTTCTTTCAAAAAGAAGGACATTTAGACTGTGAAAAATGAAATTTCTTGCTCTCAGCCACATAGTCAGTTAAGTGTGAGGTGGGATGGAAGTAACTCAGTTCTTCCTGATTCCAAGTGCCACACTTTATCCACTTGCCTATGCTGTGTCTCTAAGGTGGAGTTAGCAGGAGTGCTGCTTTGGCTCCATGTGACTGAAAAGCAGTGTAGCATAGAAGGAAGGGGCTGCTATTGGAGTCAGAGGATCAGGGTTCAAATCCCAACTGGGTCACTTACTACTCAAATGACCAAGTCAATTAACCTCTTAGCTTTAGTTTCCTTAGTTAAAAATGAGGGTATTTGGTTACAACGACCTCCAAAGTCTCTTCCAGCTCTAACTCTATGTTCTTATGATCCTATATATTTCCTTGATCGTGTCTCATCATCATCGCTCATCCTCTCTGGGTGCAGATTTATTGGCTCTTAAACAGCATAGCCACAAACACAAACAACACTTCAAGGAAACAAACACCCCAACTCCTCTACTGCTATTCTTCAAAGAGAGCCTTTAGGAAAGCACATCAAAAAATCACATGTTGGACTCCAACTGCTGAGTCCAAGCTACCTGGTGATGGCTACAACCTTACCGGGCTTCTGCCTCATTCCACTCTATAATAGTAATAAAATTAAATTAAATGGGAACAGTCTACATACCTTAACAACTGGATGTCTGACTAAGTCATTGAATATGAATGATCCATTCAAGGCACATCTTAAATCTAGATCTTCCTGTCTTCAAGGCCATGTCTCTTTCTAATATGCCACAATGCCCATATAGACCAAAAGCCTCCTATACCAATGAAATCACGGTGCAGTCTTTATCTTTGTATTAATGTAATGATATTTTCATACCACAGCAGTTAGGTGGTATAGTGGATTGAGCCCTGGGCCTGGAGTTCTAGCTGTGTGATCCTGGGCAAGTCACTTAACTCTGTTTGCCTCCATTTTCTCATCTATAACTGGAGAAGGAAATGGCACACCAATATCTTTGCCAAAAAAACTCCAAATGGAGTCATGAAGAGTTGGACATGATTGAAGTAACAACAACAGATTATCATGCCATAAAAGCTAATGAAGATGAAGCAGAGAAAGAGTTATGGGAAAATCAGTATAAGGTGACATAGCACAAAATCAGTAGGACTGCTAGATGGTGTAGTGGATAGAGTGTCAGCCCTGGAGTCAGAAGCAACTGAGTTCAAATCTGGCCTCAGGTACTTACTAGCTGTGTGACTCTGGGTAAGTCACTTAACCCTGCTTGCTTCAGTTTCCTCATCTGTAATATGAGTTGGAGAAGAAAATGGTAAACCTTTTCAGTATTTTTGCTAAAAACCCTCAAATGGTATCATGAAGAGTCAGACATGACTGAAAACTGGCTGAACAACAGCAACAGAACCAGTAGTAAATATTCATGGACTACAGCAGGGCTATCCAAAACACAGGCTGTGCACCCCCACGCGGCCTGCCTGTGTCCACCACAAGCACAGAAATTGACACAAATGCTTAGGTCAATTTCCATACCTGTAGTAAACACAGGCAGGCCACATAAAATCACACTCTGGGCCACACTTTGGACAGCGCTGGACTATAGCATTTTTTAAAAGAAGGAAAGAAAACAGAGCCAAAGGCAAAACTTCCTGTGGATCTAGAAGATGAAATAAGAATCTTTGCTTGTTTATTATTTGTTGACCTGTTTGATTCTGCCTTGGGAAAGAATATACTTTCAGGTAAGATTTTCCCTTTGTTTTGTATATTCTTTTGATTATTTTTGTTGGTAGTTAAGTTTATAATAATTTTTAAAGAAATATAATAGGTGGCTACTATGTGGGGATGATCATGCTAGACCCAGTGGAGATACAAATTTCAGATGAAAGGTACTTCCTTGTCCTTTTGTAGCTTATGGTCTAATAGTGTCTATGTACAGGACACAGAAACAGAATTCTAAAAGTAGCTCCCAATTATATCATGCTCAAACCACTTTTCTCATAACAATCCTTTGAGGCAGAAAGGGATGGTATTATTATCCCCATTTTTACAAGAAAACTAAGACTTAGAGAAGCTTAAGTGACTTGCCCAGGTTCACATAGTTTATGAGTATGAGATTAGGTCTTGAACTCAGGTCTTTTGCCTCCAACACTAATGCTGCTTCCCACTATACTATGAGATATAAAAGAGAAAAATGCTATATATAGATTCCCTGGTGTGTGTGTGTGGGGAGGAGGATTAGAAGGGGTGGGGAATATTGACAACAATTCAAGGCATTAGGAAAGGCTTAAAAGAGGAGTTACCATTTGAGCTGGACTTTAACAATGTGTAAGAATTCAACAGAGGAAGAAGGTAAGGGAAGCCATTCTGGGCACAGTCTGATCAAAGGCATACAGGCAGGAAGGTGTAGGTGCATGTGGGGACAAGGAGAACTAATCCAGTTTAACTAGAGTTTGCTGTCAGTGAAAATAGGAAGAAGTAGGACTGGAAAGGTAAGGTATGGAGTTGAGAGTGGGGTTGAATACCCTGTAAAAGAATATTAATTTTGTCAGAAGCCACAAAGATTTTTGAACAAAAGAATGATATGGACAGTTATATATTCAGAAAATGCCAGCATTTTAAAGGATAGATTGAGAAGAGAGAGCAGAAGCAAGAAGATCTGTTAGAAGACTACAATATCCTAGGACTGAGCTATGGACATCCTGTACTGGGTGGGTGCAGTGGGAGCCAAGAAGAAGGGATGGGGATGAGTCATATCAGAGAGAAAATTACGAGCATTTGGTTATTGATAGGACTTAAGGAATGAGGGAAGGGAAAAGAGAACAAGAACACGACCATTTCAAATGCTGGTGCCTTGGTGAATTGGAAAGACTATAGAGGCAGAAAGTTTAAATGAACATTTTTAGACTGCTGAGTTTAGAGTGGTGGTAGGGCATACAAGTAGAGATGTCCTGGAGGCCACTGGAGATGTGGATTTTCTTCCTCACCCACATTCTGCAATCTGCCGGATAATGTGGCTCATCTCCACATACTGCACACCAGCAGCTTTCCTTCTGTCTACTTTCCTTAAATACTGTAACTGTATCCTTAGGTGGAGTCCTGATGCAAACTGCCTGCTGCACCTCACCTGGACTTGTCCTTTCAGCTCAGCATGGCAGAAGCATCTCCTGGCAGTCTCTGGCTTGTCCCTTTATACTTCCACCTGTGTGGCATCTCTTCAACCCCCTTGTTCTGCTGTGCTTCCTTCTCCCACCACTTTGTGCCTAGGGAGTCACATGAAGCAGGCTTTTCAGCAAGGAAATGTGGCTCATTGTTTGTGATATTTTTTATTATATGAAGTTTTTAAAATGAAGAGTTCATGAAGTCCAACATGTTTAGAGGTGTGTTTAAAACTATTGGAAATGATTTTACATATTGATTTAATTGGTTGAAAATATTTATTTTGTGGAATGCTTTGTTGTTGTTTGGTCATCCCAACTCTTCATGACCCTGTATGGAGTTTTCTTGGCAAAGATACTAGAGTGGTTTGCCATTTCCTTCTCCAGCTGATTTTACAGATGAGGAAATTGAGGCAAACAGGGTTAAGTGATTCACCGAGGGTCACACAGCTAGTTTCTGAAGCTGGATATGAACTCAGAAAGATGAATCTTCCTTATCCTAAGGCCAATGCTCTATCATTCTATCCACCATGACACCTAGCTGCCCTGTTGTTAATACACAATAGAGTCAGAACATTTGAGTTCATATTCCTCCAGGATGCTTATTTAGGTATGTAACCACGAGCAAGTCACTTAAGCTTTCTACCTTGAGTTTTCTTGACTAAAGTATTGGAAAACTGATACCCACTGAACCTTCTTTCCAGGCTTGTTGAGACACTCAAGTGAAATTATGTATGGAAAGTGCTTGTTAGACTTTAAAGCCCTAAAGAGATGTCAGTTATTATTATTTCATGGAGTGTTTCCTGTTTCTCTTGTTACCATATAAAATGAACCAAAGGAAAGCTATTATTTCCATTTATCTAATCTATATAGGTACTAATGTAGGAGAGAGAGAGAGAGAGAGAGAGAGCAATGAAAATAATCCTATTAAAGACCACTTGTGGCAATATTTCAACATGTACTTAATTGACTACACTGATTAGTTCAGTAGATTCTAGAATGGAGTTAATGAGTCCGAGGTTAAAGTTAACTGCTTGTCGTTGCTAACTTCATTTTATTCTGTGGTGGAGGTTAAAAGGGACCCTGGGCTTCCTGTCTCTAGATTCAAGGCTCTTTCCTCATTGCCTAGATCATGGGGGCCTGCTGTGGTAGGGCTAAGAGCAAAGGAGTGATTTGAAAGAGACATGAAAAAAGAGAGAGTCACACAGGGAAGAGCCTGGAGCAGGGAGGCCAACATGGAGGGCCTCCTTTATATTTAACTGTTACCAATTACATAAACTCACCCTGTCTTTTCAACCCAGACTTGAGCATGTCTGCTAGATTAGAAGCTCCTTGAGGGTAGGGATCATGTCTTATTAATCTCTGTCTTTCTCTAGTACTAAGTACAAGGCCTTGGTTGTTAAAGACGCTTTACTGAATTGAATTTAGCTCACCAACTTCAGATCACCAGCCAAGTAGACATATGAGCTTAGCAAAGAGTGAACAGAGCGAGGAAGGTTCAGCTGCTTCTTCTACAGTTTCTCTTACATGTCCTATCTGCCTGGGCTAAATTTGTTCCTGAAGAATAGAGGGCTAGGAGACTTACTCTGTAGATTTAACTCCATAGACTATAAATTACTTGGAGCCAAGGACTATTTCCTTTTTGTCTCTCTATCTTGAAAACCTAGCATAGTGTCTGACGCTTAGTAGATGCTTAAGAAATCAATCTATTTTGTGATTTCCCAAGTGGCAGGTATGTTAAAATGAGAGGTTAGTTGGGTGGTTAGGCATAAACAGTGCATACTGGGAAAAGAAGAACTTCATTGTTTAATCCATCATTCCTTAATCCATTTCTTCTCACCTAAGCTAGAATCTTGAGGCCTGAACTACAACTCTAGGCAGACATCCTGGATAAATTAAATAGAACTTTAACTCTGAGGTGCTTTGGGAAGATTGAGTGTTTTATTAAAAAAGTCTTCTTTTCAAAAGCAAGCAATATATCAATGTAAGAAATAAGTGGAAGTCTTAAGACATGAGTGTTACACAGGGGTATTGCACAGAGTATTAATTTCACAACAGGAAGCTGCCTGGGGAAAGTGCACAGCACTAATGGGAGGATGAGGGAGGCATTGTGTGCCTGGCAATATGGGAAGGAACCTTTTAAAGTATTCATTCATCATCCTCCCCTCTAGCTTAAGTATGGTGTTATGGTTATTTAAAATCCAGCTAGAATGAGTGTTAACTTGCCACTTTTGGTAAAGTCATGCTCTTGAGAATGATAAGGGCAGGATGATTGCGATTTTTTAGAGCTCAAAGAGTTATTAGAAAGAATAGACTGAGTGGGTCAAAAATCAGTAGAAACGCTCAGGGCTTTGGAGAGAAATTCCGTTATTGCCCTGCCTTTTTCATGTCCAGAGTTGGCAGGCAATGAGGACCAACTATGTAAGGCATCATCTAATTGCCATCTGGGGTTAAGTTCTGCCAATGAAATGCTTTGGTTCCAAATACTTTCTCTATGAAAAAAGGTATTTGAGTTTGGTTGCTTTCAGAGACCCGTCTGAAGTTTCTGCCTTGTGCAAGAAAGCAGAGCCAATCAACAGCGATGCCTAGAGGCATTAGGAGATGATGGATGCTGAATTTGAATTTCAAGGGAAAGTTTAAGATTGAGAAATATGAAGTCTTATAGAAGTTTTCAGCCAGGATCTGTAAAACGTTTTCTTATGTATTAGTTTTATCATATCTGCCTGTAGGTACAAGCAAAAACATCTCTGTGCCTCCTTTCATTGATTTCAACAGTGAGGATAATCTTTCTCTTTACTTGGAATGCAAGCCAGCCATGGCTTCTCACTCTGTGGGCTTTTGATCCATCTTTTCCCATAAATCCTTGTTAGAGGATATACCAAATATAGTAGAAATCTTATCCTTTTTATTATCTCAGGAATACCAATGTATCACTCACTACAGTGAGGATGAAATCTTCTACCGAGTCAAAAGTTGGCTATCCATTTTCACTCCCCTTTGCTACCCCATAAATTCGACTTGGAACACATCCATGAGGATATGGCTCAGCGAAAAAGTGCAGTTTTGAAGTACCTAAAAGTCATTTTACCAGCCAGTTGCTTAGGGGTGTAGGCCAGAGTAGGACAAAGGTTAAGGAAGAATGATGGGGACTGAAGAATCATCCTTATCAATTAGCACTTGGCAGAGCCGTGCTCTGAGACATCAGGAGAGACAGACTGAGTGAGTTCTAATGCAGGCTCTCAACTTGCTGCCAAGGTTTTAAAATGTAGAGGGATGTTCCTTCTTCCCATTGAACCAAGTTCTCTATTAGAGATTTTCTGTGCAGTCCAAGTTTATGACCAATGGATCAGAGAGCGTGAGGGAGGTATTGTGGGGATTCCATGACATCTCACTAGCTTCTTTTTGATT
>CM053624.1:357654050-357670902 GCA_028646595.1 Phalanger gymnotis
AAAAAAAAAAAAAGCACACCAAGGCTTCCTGGTACTGGATTTGAATCCTGCTTTTGACAGGATAATAGCACTAATCCATTCTTTGCATCTTTATTTCTAGCACCTAGTACAACACCAAACATGCATTAGATAGTGAATAAACATTTGTTGATTGAATGATTGAATCCACCTTACTGGGTCATTGAGAGGGAAGCATTATATAAACTTTAAAATACTATATAAACATGAGCAGTTATTGTTAGGCAATTATTCTTGGCTAAGAGGTAGAAGTTCTTCTACTCTCCGGCAGGAGCAAGCTGGCACCATCCTTCCCCAGGTGTGGCAATCAAAGCCCATTCTGTACATGCCCATGCAATAACGTCAGCCCTGCTGATTTGCAAATTAGGCACAGCTAAGTGTACGACAGCATGATGACAATTCTATCTTGCTATAAAATAAATCAAGGCACTCAGCCAAAGGGAATGGGGCCAATTCAATGACTTATAATGGATTAGGAGGCTCAGCTCTTAGAAAGCCAGCTTTCTTTTCTTCCTCATATTAGATTAAGGGTGAAGAAAACAGATGATGGAGATTTGTCAGTCACATATACTCATAAGGTATGTAAACATCAGAATTTGCACCTACATTAAATATAATCCCTGTGAGAGGGTCAGAGATTCCACAATGGGAAGCAAATTGGAAGAGGAATCTGGAGATCTGAGATCAAATCCTAACCTTGCTCCTAACTAGTCCTGTAATCATATACATGTCATTTCTTCCCTCTGGGACTCAGTTTCCTTATCTGTAAAATTAGAGGACTGGACTAGAGCAAGGTTATCCAAAGTCCCTTCTAGCTATGAGAGCCTATGATTCCTATTTTAATAATTATGGGGTGGTTTTGTTGCTTCCTGGCTTCAAGGATTAAATGGAAATTAAGATCATAGTTTCAGAACTGGAAGAGGTATCTGAGGCCATGGCTATATCGTCCAATGCTATCATTTTACAGAGGAGGAAACTAAGTCATTTGAGGAAAGCCTAAGGATTATACATTGAAATTGGCAGGGTTCTTCAAGAACACTCAGCTCCATCCCATCATTATCCAGAAAAAACAACTGGGGCCTAGAGAGATTGAATGTCTCCCCAATAGTTATACAGTTAGTAGCTAGCAGGAAGAAGATTATATTGCACTTGCTCATATCTATTTTGTATGAGTGATTCTAGAATGAATAATTGTATATTTGGGGAATGCATTGACTCTGCCAAGCAAGGTCATCTACACTGGGTTGGTCATAGACTAATAAAGTCATTGCTTGAAGAGACCTTCATGTTCATTGAATCTAATTCCCTCATTTTACAAATGAGGACCCTGAAATCTAGAGAGATGGAGTCTTTAATCATGCCAGCTTCCCTCACATTTAATTTTAGAGTTGGAAGGGACTTTGGGGCTAATTTAGCGTAACCTCTTCATTTTCCACAAATGGAACTGAAGTCCTAGAGAGATTGGTGGTTTGCTGAAGATCACATAGAGAGACAGTGAAACTGATTCAAATCTAGGTCCTTTGACAAAATGTCTTAGGGCTGCCTACTACCTGAGCTTAAATCCTGCCTCTGGTGACGTCTGATTGACTATGGTCAATATAACCTTTCTGAGACTCAGTTTCTTCACTTGGAAAGCGAGACTAATCCTATTCATCTTACTGATCTCAGAGGATTTTTGCAAGGAAGGGGCTTTGCAAACCTGAAAGTGTTATAAGAAATTGGCTTCTTTTCCTTATCAATAAGGATCACCTGAAAGATCGAGGAGATGATGCAGTTTTACAGCCCCTAATGATTGCACATACTCATCTCATGGTAGGAAGGGAGAAGAGGGTATCATTAACTTATCAAATGAATTGAATAACCTTCTCTATTTTAGATTTTCAAGCAATCGATCAAAATTTATTGAGCTCTTACAATGTGCTAGGTACTCTGCTACAAAATGGAGATAAAGAGATAAAAAAGAAATACACCCTGCTATCAAGGAGTTGACTCTCCATTGGGGAGCAAAATATACACATATGAAGTATGAAGAACTGTAAGGTAGTCTGGGGCCCAAGAGCACTAGCATTTGAGGGAATCAAGGAAGGCTTCGTGTGGAAGGCAGCACCTGAGAGTGAGAGATTTCAATAGGAGTTGCTGAGGAAGGAGTAGATTCTAGGCATGAGAGCAAGCCTTGGCAAGACCGCAGACATGGCAGATGTGATGTTGTGTGTGGTTAACAATAACAAGACTATTTTGGCTGGTCTCTAGAGTATTGGAGGCAGCCCGATGATGCAGTGGATAGGGTATCAGGTCTTGAGTCAGGACTTATCTTCCTGACCTCAGACACCAGTTGTGTGACCCTGGGCAAGTCACTTCACCCTGTTTGCCACAGTTTCCTTATCTGTAAAATGAACTGGAGAAGGAAATGGTAAACCACTCCACTATCTTTGCCAAGAAAACCCCAAATGGGGTCATGAAGTGTAGGATATGACTGAAAAACACTCAACAACAAAGATTGTGGGACAGTGGAAGTAATGTATAATGAGACTGGAAAGGTAGGTCAGGGGCTCCTTGGGAAGGGCTTACTTTCCTTCACCCAGACTTTGGAGACAATAACAGTATTGAGGTTAGTGATACAATCCTTCATTTTTTTCTTCAAAGAAAATAATAAGTAACAGCCAAAATACTGTCATTTTGACCACTCTATATTCAGTAGCTCTCAGCTGTAGGATAAAATATAATGCCTTTCAGCTGGGCATTTGAAGCCCTCAACAAGTTGAAACCCAATTACCTATCCAGACTGATTTCATATTATTCCCCTTCATGATCTCTACTTTCCAGCCAAATCTGACTCCCTGAACCAGGCATCTCCATTCCTGCCCAAAGGAAAGGACTCTCTTGGTCCTTCTTCCTCACCTCTATCTATTAGAATCCTAACCTACCTTCAAAGCTCTGATTAGTGCCTTCTCCTACTCTTCCTGGGTCCTTCTCTACATCCTTTTTCCTCTTCTCTTCTTAAATTTTTCATGGGATTTTGTTCTTACCTAAGTAAATGTATCTCCACAGTAAACCATAAGCTCCCCAAAGGCAGGCCCTGTTCCTATTTTGTTTCTGCTATGTCCTTACCATAATGCCCTGCTTTCAAAAATACTCATCAAACTGAACTGAAAATGTTCATTTTGCACAGTGAAAGGATAGATTTATAGTGAGAGAAGCTGGGAATCCCAGCTCTGCAACTTCTTACCTGGGTGACTTTGAGGAAATCATTAAACATCTCAGGGCCCTCAATTTCCTTATCCCTAAATAAGGAGGTTGGTCTGGATCGTCTCTGAAGTTCCTTCTAGGTCAATATTTCTGAAACTGTGATTCCATAACCGCTAATCCATAGAGATGAACTCTGCTCCTAACAAAAACAACCACTTACTGTATAATTCCCTAACTGTTGCCAAGACACAAGGAGCCCTCAGACATTTCATGCATCAATTGAAAACATTGTCAGGCAAAGGGGAAACAAAATTTCTACCAGTTCTATTATTTGGCCTTCTCCAAATTGGAGCTCCCTAGATCAGAAAAAGCTCTTTGAAATCCATTAATGACACCAAGTGATCTCTTCTGGGAATACAGCAGTGGGGCTCTACTTTTGGAGATTAAAGAGAGAGATGAAAGGCAAGATGAGTCTTCTGGGTTCATTTCTGTGACAGAACTGGGAATCTTTATGTTGGAGGGGGACTGGGAATTAAGGGTTGCCAAGCTGCCATTGGCAGAGAGTTCCAAGTATCTAGAGTGGAATGGAGGTGAGGAAGTCATCTTAAAGTTCTGGTATCCAAGAGCTGAAATAAAGGCATTGGAGGTCTTTGAAAGAGCTGGAAGATCAGCATAAAGGCAAGTAACATATCTCATTGTCACCATGAAAAGAGATGAGGGAGGGTTAGCTGAGGTCAATCTACCCTCCATATTTTCACTTCATAATCATAGAACACGAAAGCTGAAACAGAACTAAAGATGTCATGGAGCTCTTTGGCCTCCTTTAACAAGTTTCTGTTGGAGACAGGGCCAGACCTGGTTTACCTGATATTCACATTGGTGCTTTTTCTTGTGAATCATAGGGTAATTGCTTGGTTGTGGTTAGGTTGGAGGAACATGTCGGGGAGAGAAAGGGAAAGAGATGTTAACTGTAATGCCAAGTCTCTTCATATTTCAGCATTCTATAGGTTGCTGTTCATTTGTTTCAGTCGTGTCTGACTTCATGACACCATTTGGGGTTTACTTGGCAAAGATACTTGGCCAAGTGGTTTGCCATTTCCTTCTGCAGCTCATTTTACAGGTGAAGAAACCAAAGTAAACAGAGTTAAGTGACTTGCCCAGGGTCACACAGTTAGATTGAACTCAGGAAAATCAGTCTCCCTGACTCCAGACCTGGCTCTCTATCCACTGTGCCACCTAGCTACCCTATTCTACAGGTTAGCATGTTATATAGTGGATCGAGTCAAGGTTCTCTGAGTTGTATGACCCTGAGCAGATCCTTTAAGCTCTCAGTGCTCATAGCAAGTCCTTAAAACTTTAAGCTGCTCACAAGGCATCCATCTGTAGTGGTACTTATTCCTCAAATGAGTTTCTCAATAGGGACTCCATACATCACCCAACTCACAAGTATAGCTAAAAAAATCTACAGGTATTCAATTTAACCATCATTTATTAAGCAGAATAGATACAGAAACAAAAATAAAACATTTCCTGCCCTTAAAGAACTTGCATCTATTTGGGGAAAAATAAGGGGAGGAATAAATGAAGAACTCATAAATTAAGATTCCCTTCCTACAAATGTTTCTTGAAACAGCCCTGTATTTCTATATCAGCAACACTACTTAAGTCTGTGCAAACATGAGTACCAAGGGAAGAAAGCTAAATTCAGGCTTAATTTTTTTTTTTGAAAATCCTGATGCAGTGAGGTTATGCCAATTAAAGTTGATGAGTCCCTCCACATAAGAGTTATCCACCCACAGTCAGGCAGGTTGGGTTATTGCATTTGGCAGGCACAGTCATTAGATCTGTTAAATATCCATGAGTGTAATAACCTCTTCCTTCCCGATGAACCCCTCTCTCTTCCTAGCCCTCCTTCTCTTGTGCTTTGTGTCTGGATGATGAGCCATCTGTCCTCTTGCCCCCAGATGGCATTTCTGGAAACACAGCTGCTTACAGAAGACAATTGGCCCATCAGTGGCCCTGGTATGGAGTGAGTCATGTTGTCAGTACATTTTCCTAGGCAGAAAGGAAAAACCCTAACCTGCGCTCAGCAGTGGGGTGATAAGCATCTTTATGTTTAGTCTTCCATGATATTCTATGCCTGGCCTCTACACTATCTTCAGTCTTTCCCCCCTTCTACTGCTATTTGAATGTCTCTATGAAATTGATAAAACACCCCAGCTACTGTAAATGACATTATCCTCAATTGCTCCAGGAAGGCTTACAGAAAACTCCATCTCTAAGCCTGCAAGAGGAGTTGCATAAGATAAAGCCTTACAATGCACCTGGAAAGCATTTTAATTGTGCCAATTTGAACAAGCTGGAAACTTTTGTCCAAAGCACTGCCACATGTAGCCACATTTCCTTTCCTATAGGGTCTATATCAATGTCAAAAACCACTTATCTCAGGACTCACTCTACCTGTCAGAATTAGGAACTGCACTGCTCCAGCTATTGCTTCTCTATGTGAAGGCTACAGAGACTGAAATGTGCTTTCCATTGGCTTGGGTTCTGTATTGACACCTGAAGATCTGTTATTGTCCAACCACTGTTTTATTAAAGACCTAACAAATGCAACAACAACAACAGCAAAATATTTGACCAGTACTTGTTGCATGAATGAACAGAAAAGTACAGTTTGATGTCACAAAAGTGATCAAATGCTTAACAGCAAAATCCTTCCCCTGAACTATTTAGATCATAACTTCAAGGCAAAATTTAGGTATATTTTTCCCCTCCAAGGTAATGGAAGTGGAGTTATTGACACTTGTACATCTCTGCTAATAATGTGGAACAAAGCAAATCATGCTGAAATCTGCTTTCAGAAATATTTGGAAAACAGAATCATATTGTTTCTCTTGACTATACATTTGTTATGAGGATTTTGATTTTTCTTTTAATGAGTGAGGTGGCAGCAGCAGAAGGCTACTGATAGTGTTAGTGTTGCCAGAAAAAGAAAGAAAAGAAAGGAGAGCCACTGAAGCATTTTTTAAACATTCACAGCAAAGAACAGGGCTGCTTCGAAAGTTACATAGTGAATTTGTTATACATTTTAAATGAAAAATGGGCTAGACATAATAGAGATTTGAAATACGTATGATCCTCTTTTACTGTTACTTATTATATAGAAACACTCATTTTATTTGGTGTTTGTTGAGTTCAGAATAAAAAAAAAAAGAAGAAAAGAAAGCAGAATCACAGAACTTGAGAGTCGGAAGGGACCTCAGCAATCACCTAAAAGAAAGCCCATCAGTGGTCTTTTAGGCTCTGCTTGAGGGCCACCAAGGTAGGGGTGTGGGTAGAGATCCATCACCTTCTAGGGCAAGCCATTTTCTTTTTGGGCAGCTCTAATTTTTCAGAAGTGTTTCCTGAATTTGAGCCTAGATTTGCCTTGGTGATTCCAGATCCTGGCTCTCTCCTCTAGGTCCAAATGGAACAAATACTCTTCTACATGAAAATTGTTCAAATATTTGAGAGTCTTTCAAGAAGAATGGCTAAACTTTGTGCATGTTTATACATAAAACTAAAATCAGTGCAAGGATCATCTGATCAGATGTTTAACCAGTTAGGAACCATCAGGGCTTTGTCCTAGGATGCTGAAATTTAGAAATCATAGATAATAGCAATACTCTTTCATAGAAACAACTACTCTTAGCATCAGTTAGCTAGAATAATTAGTTAAAATAGAAAGCTACCTGATTCCCTCCCATCTCCAATATCTCAGGTGGGCTTCTCTGTTTAGTACTGCTCTCCTGCTTCCCCCACCCGCCCTTGGCAACCTCTCTGGCAGAAGCCTATCATCTCCCTCCATAAAACGGAGTCCTAAGTTCTGATGTCTCTGCCTCCAGTGGAATTTGTCTTAAAAAGTTGATTTGAGATGATGTTTTCCTAATGTTTGTCCTGAGTGGCAAGTTTTTCCATTATGACTGCATTTATCCATCCATTTGCACCCGTTTCTACAGTGCTAATGCTTTGCGGTATATTTCTCTCCTTGCCAAACTGCAGCAAAGGCTCTGCCCTAGGTCCCTAAACTAATATTACCACAAAAGAGCTTTTCATAAGTTCTTCTTTTCAGCTGGTAGCTCAATGGTCAGGACCCCCATTCTTTAGGTGCATGCAATTTAAAGTGAACATTAGCAAAAAAACCACCAAGACATGCCACAGGGAGATCAATGCCAAGATGATGAATGGACCTGTCTGCAATTAGGAATGGAGTTACATGTTGGGAAAATGTGCAGGTGGTTTTGGAGAGGCAGAAAGAATAGAATGAGGCTATAAGTAATGATAGAGAGTCAAATGAGATAAATTTTTAAAGTGCTTAGTACAGCTATTTCCTGGTACACAGTAGGGGATAAATGCTTTCCTCCTGCCCTCTCCCTTCCCTTCCCCCAAAATACGAAAGAAGGAAGGAAAAGTGCGTTAATATAATATTAAAAAAAAAACCAGAGGGAAAAAAATTGTTACTACTGCATTAAATATAATACACACTTTAAAATCTATATATGTCAGAAAGTAATGATTTCATGGGCAATCTTCTTTTTGTTCTTTTCATACTGAGATGTTCCACCTCCTTTCTCTCAGCCTCGCCCCCTGCCCTGGAATTTGCTCTGATGAGTCATTTCAGGATGACTCCTAGCTATGATCATTTTATTCCCACCTCAATTCATTCTCTGATTGTTTACAGCTCCACTACCTTACCAGCAGCTTTGCCCGCACCTGGTTGCTAACTTCAAATTTTTTCTTCCCCTTCTCCCCTCCTCTCCTTTTCCCTTTTTGTTTTGACTTTCCTTTTAAGAATGTAAGCATGAGAATGGGACTGTCCCTTTGTTTGTTTGTTTTGTATTTAGCATAATGCCTACCCCTAGGCTAGGCACTGCTTACTCTTAGTCTTACTCTTATACTCTCTCTGAGTCTCCAAGTTTGTTGGTGATTGTCAAATCTACAATAATTTTTTTTAAAAAAGATAAATATGTATATATCCGTATACACATGCAAATATATTTATTTCATAATTTTTTCATCTGTTAAAAAATTGCTCCAATGAAACATAGTATAGTTAAATAAAAAACATGGGACCTTCATGGTTCTAAACCATAGCTAATGGTGCAATGCAAGGGACAGGAGACAGAAAGACTGGTTGAGGTGGGTTGAATATGAAACTTTTATGTTTCTGTTCTAAAATGTTAGCTTTTTTAAAAAATGAATTTAATAAATTAAATGAAAAGACTAAAATATGCTGAATGTCTGAGTCTTGAGATATAGGGTAAAGAATTAATGAACTCACTTCAAGGAAGTAATTTCCAACCTCTTCACTTTATAGATGGGGAAACTGTAGTCCATCTAGAGAGGTAAAATGAGCACTGGGCTTTGAAGCCAGATATACAAAATCTAAATTCAAAGCCATGTCTACTAGCCCTCATCGTACGGATATGCTGTGTGAACAACAGTGTGTGAACAACAGAAGACCAAGGACTAATCCTTGGGGAAAGGCCATAGTGAAAGGGCAAGAGAAGAAAAATGAGTCAGCAAAGGAAATAGAAGAGATATGTCCATACAAAACCATTGCAATAGAAAAGGTGGTGTGTTTCAACCAGTCTTTCAGTCTCCTGCTCCTAACATTGCACTGTTAGCTTTGGATTAGAATTGTAAAGGTCCCATGTTTTTTATTTAACTATTCTACTTCTCATTGTGACAAAATTTTCAAATGAAAAGCAGAGATGATTGTGCAAATAGTTGATTTTTCTCTGACTTCAATAGAATTAATTCAAGTTTGGCTGTTTAGCATTTGGATGGTTATAACCTCTTTCAAGTTTTATTTTAGATATGTAACTCCACAAAAGCTTTTGATAGGAGAGAAATACTGCTGTAGAAAATTCCTTCCACCAAAGGAGGTCATGACTTTTAGGACCTAGTACTTTTGCCTCAGGAAATTGCATAAGACAAGTAGAGGTTAACTGACTTGCCCAAGGCCATATGCCCAGTAAGGGATTTGAACACAGGTCTTCTGTATTCCAATCCCAGCTCTCTATCCATTATAACACAGTGCCCTATTCATTTTGGATAGGAAAGCTAAAATAAATCTAATTCGGTTAGAGCAATTGTAGGTTTTCATTATCATTACTAAAAAATGTCTTTTAAAGCCAGAGGCAACATGCTCAACCTTTGAACTATTTCAATGCAATTAATATTTTATCAAGAATTTTCTTAGATGCACTTTTCCCCACTGGTTCAATAAAATATTCTTCCAGAGTTTCTTTTTGTATGATCAAGGAAAGAAAAAATATTTCCAAATGTGCAGTGTAAATGAAAGGCTGACTTTGGACTTGACTCTCTTTCTTTTTATTCATGTTTATATCTCCAGCACTTAGCACAGTGCCTGGCACATAGTAGGTGCTTAATAAATGCTTATTAACTGAATCCCAGCTTACCAAATAGGATAAGAAGTTCATATTACTTTTCTTTTGAAATTGGGATAATTTTTTTTAAAGAGGTAGGTGTGTCCTGGTAGAACAAGAGAGCTGCCAATCAGTCAATTACCAAGCATTGGTTGAGTACTGCAACTCCAAAGAAGATTGAGAGCAAAATATTTCATCAAGGAATAGTATGATAGGAAATGGATGTGGTAAGTCATGTGACAAGGATGAGGGGACACAAGTAGGATTCTCCATTGTTACCATCACAGTATCTGGAGAAAGTGAGGAAGGCCTCCTTCACATTGAACATCTTAAGGGAGGAAATGAACAGGAGTCCTATAGAATGGAGAGCCATGGATGGGTTGCCACATGCCTCTTTGAAGAGAACTTCAGAACTGATGAGATCACGGATAAATTTGAATAGTTGAGTATAAGCCAACTACTGTCCTAGGTACTGGAGATATGATGAAAGAATGAACAAATCCTCTATCTCAAAGTACTAACATCCCAATAGGGATTACGATAAGTATATACCAAATAAATATATGCAGAATAAATATAAAATCAACACAAGATGATTAAATACAAAGTAGTTAAGGAGGGAGGGGCACCAGCAGGGAAAGCTTTAGGTGGAAGATGGCGCCTGAGCTGTACCTTGAAGAAAGTAAGGGATTCATCGAGGAAGGGCTAAGGAGGGAGTGCATTCCAGGCATGGGGAATGGCCAGTGCAAAGGCATGGGCAAGGGAGATCAAATGCCATTTGTGAAAAACTGTGTGAAGAAGAGATAAGTTTCGTTTGGCTGGACCACTGTAGATTGTGAGAAGGGGAACAATGGATAGTAAGGCTGGAAAGATAAATTGGGGCCAGGTTTTGAAAGGTTTAAAAGCCAAACAGATAGGTTCATCTTTTATAGTAGAAACAATATGAAGAACCTGGAATTTAATGAATAAAGAGCAGCATGTGCAGAACCTCACTTCAGGAAAATCATTTGGCAAATAAATCAGTGCAGCAACTATGTGTGGGATAAATCAGAGGAAGGAGAGATGTGAAATAAGAAAAGCAACTAGAAGATGAGAGAAATAGTATAGGTGAGAAATGATAAAAGCCAAAACTAAGGGGATGGCTGTGTGAGTAGAGAGAAGAGGGCTGGTTGCCAGAGATGTTATGGAGGTAGAAATGACTAGATTTAACAACTGATTGGGAAGAGGGAAAGTGATAAGTAGAATATAACACTATAGTTATGAACCTGGGAGACTGGAAGAACAACAGAGGAAATTTTAGCACTTGGCTGGATTTTGGAGGAAAAGATTGTTTTAGACATGTTGAATGCAATGTGTTCATAGACATCCAGTTTGAAATGCTTACTAGGCTATCATTCATGTGGGACTATGGGAGAAGAATGGTATATACATTGTCAGGTGAAGTCTTTTCGTCTATTAGTCTTGCTTAGCTGTTTTTAATTTGTTTCATGAGATGATTCAGTGAGAAAAGAGATATATCAGGGAACAACCACTGTGAAAAAATAAAAAAAAATTATCAGTAATGCTTTTTAAAATACACACACACACATACACACATACACACACATAAAGGAAAGGATGAAGGGGGAAAATGAACCTTAATCTTCTTAAATCTGTCATAATGGGAAAAAAGATATAAAATAAAGATTAAATTAAATATTTCCCTTAGAACTGACAATATCTCTTAGACAACTGATTAGAAAGCTTCTACCGATGCAATTTGTTGTCTATCATTCTGTTTTAAAACTTGGCACCTTTCTGGGCAAATTTGAGATGTGAAGTGCCTGGAATGACTTATTCAACTGAAACTATCACTTATAGAAGTTAAGATGATGAGGTTATTGCCTTTGGGATTCCTAATTATATACTTCTGATTGGCTGTTAAATTAGAACTAAATAATATTATCATATTAATTCATTCCTCTGTGCATTCATAGTAAGGTGGTCTATTACTGTTGATAAGGTATACTGCTCACTAGAGGGATAGGCTACATCTTCTAAACGTCATTTGCCATTGTTTATTCTATTTAAACCTATAAAGTCAAGCCAGACCTTAAATCTTAATAGATTGATTGAATATTTTCAAAACCTTCAGGCCTTTAATCTCAATACTTAGTGGTTTTTTTTTGGTGGAAAATAAAAAATCATATTTGTTTAGTTTTTGCATCTGCCTAAGGAACTGCCAGTTTGTAAACTTCTTTCCCAAGTGCATATAAGCAATTCAGCTTGAAGTTCTAATATTAGGGAGTTGATTGGGTTATTGAGTGACTTGTGATTGCCACACAGTTAGCATGTGTCTGAGGCAGGACTTGAAATGTGGTCTCCCTGACTCTGAGGCTGGCTATTTGTCACTATGCTGCATTGCCTCTGAAGCTGAAATACATAGCTTTTACTTCAGTGTTGCAGAAAAATTAGATGCCAAAGCATTTTGAGTCTCTCCTAGATGACTAGGAAGAAATGGATTCAAAGCCGATCTCAGACACTCACTTAACATACTTGGGCCTCAGTTTTCTCAATATAAAATGAGTTTAGTAAGAGCTTTTTAACTCTCTTCCCCCTGGTTATTGTGAGAATCAAATGAGAAGATAATTGCACTTAACACAGTGCCTGGTACTTAGTAGGCACCTAATAAATGCTTATTTTCTTCCCTCCTCTGGGCCTGTTTTCTCATCTGCAAAAGGGGGCGGGGATTGTAGTCATTGATCTTTAAGGTACCTTCCAGTTGTATCTGTAATCCCATGAACATTTATTAGGAACCAATGAAATTATGAGTTACTGTGCTGGGTAATAAGTATATTTCAATATCTCCAGTGGTTGTATGATCTCATGGATGTGATCATTCCCTCAGTTGTTGAAAATAAATATTCAGTCACACCATCTTATCCGGTGGTACTCTTGCCAATGTACTCCCATAAATCCTCCACAGAGCAGTCTATCCCATGTACTAAGGATCTTCCTCACTGTTTCTTTCCAATATGGAATCATCCAGGCTGTCGATTTGTTATTCCTCACTTGTGTTATTTGACTATCCATTTTTCTTGCTGATCATACATTTCTTTGTTGATACATTTTATACTACTTCTTACATGTAATTCATCATTGATTATAAGTTTCAGTCTACCTATGCCCTGGAATACCTCTCCATTGCTTTTTGAGTGAGGTGTGATTCTGATTCTTCGGAATTCTAGATATTCCATGATTTACAGAAGAAAATTGCTATTAAAATGGTTTTTCATTCCAGGGAGAATTTTGGTGTCATGGACAATGCCATTCTATTTTCTAAATAAAATCTAGCCCTATTTCTTCCTCTTATTCAATCGTGGGCCCAGATAGCTGTCCATCTACAGGGCCTGGGCAAGATACAATGCACTGATAGACCAGCTTAATCTATCTATCTATCGTAGTCTAAACAAGAAGCAAAATTATTCATCCACTTTGTTTTTCCCATGTGGATTGTTAAGCCAAGTTCTTTTCAGTGACTGTTAATTTCTTTCAAAGATATTCTGCAATATCCTGGGGCTTGAAGTGGTTAGCAGAATATCATCTATAACTAGATTGCCTGGTAGACCTTACTATCCAGAGTTTCACAGGATAAGAAGGCAAAAATGAATTTCAGTTTGTGCATTGGAGAGGAATACCTATAATGATGAAATCAGGGATCAACTAGGAAATCCTTACTCTATTTGCAATCTGAAGTATATACCGTTCTTGACATTGGCATTCCCTTTAATAAGCCTAGAGAGGCAGTTTGACACAGTGGAATGTTCACTGACTTTGAAGTCAGAGAAACTGGGTTCAAATCCTCCCTGTGAAACCTACTATTTATTTGCCTTTGTGCAAATAAAGTGACTTCACTTTGCTTTCATGGACCTCAGTTTTTCCAACTGTAAAATGAAGGGCTAGACCAGATGACCTTATGAGCCCACATTTTCTTGTTTTTTTGCCTCACTTAATATAACTAAATGGAAATTGATCAAATGCAATTATTTCTATTGCATTTTTAAAAAGGAATCCTGTGTTAACATATACGCTGGGAAGGTAGAGAAGGAATGACATAGTCCTTCTAACTTATGTTGGGTAAGGAGGAGGAGGGGTGACATGTAAATAGACAGGTGTAACACGAGGTAGGGAGTGAGCAGGGCATTGGAGAGAGTCATACAAAATGCTTTGTAAATATTTGAGAAGGCAGAAGATAAGTTTGTGGATAGCAGTTGAGATATGTGAGGGGAGACTGGGAAATTATATTGTATTTCCCAAGTAACTTAAAAATTTTAAGTAATGAAAAAAATAAGCTAGGTCAAAACCAGTTTGATTGTATTCAAATCATTTTTTCCCAGAACAGTTCTGATGTAGAGACAGCCTGAGTCATCAATTAGAGATCTGATTTTTCCCTTCGAGTTAACTTAGGATGAAGACATAGTGTCTCTGATGGCTATAACTAGAGTTCTGTGGAAACAGATTTAGAAGGCACTTAACTTAAGGGTTTTCCCTCTTTCTAAGAGGAGGGTCATGGACTCTTGATTCAAGGAAGACCATGGTCTTTGCATCCAACAAGATCATATTATGCGAGCAGCTCATTAGCTCATCCACTAGGACAATGGCCTTGGACAGAAGAGAAATGAAATTAGCCTCCCAGAATAAGGGAAATAGCAGCCACATTTAGATTCATGGTCTTATTGTGAAGGCATAAGAGGCTAACTAGATTTAGAGTTAGGAGATGACTTGGAGACTTATCTAGGCAAACTGCTTGATTATAATGGGACCTGAGAATCGAAGAGTGGCTCGCCCAAGTTCATGAAGGAGTAACAAACTCAGCATTTGGATCCAGGTCCTCTGACTCCAAATCGAGTGCTTTTTCTGCTGCATTGACCTTCTGCCTAATTCCCTGATGTGTCACCGGTAGAACTTGATGATGTCAGAAGAATTATTAATTTAACAAATTATGTCTATGTAGATTCAAAGTCCTTTCAACATAGCATTTGGCTTTGAACTTCTCATGCTAAAATTGTGTTGTCTAAACTGAATCAATCTCAAGAATTAATACCGATAATAAAATTTTAACAAGTAAAATATGAAATGAGAATAACTACAAATTATATGTGATATAATTCTATACCCATGACATAATTATATATTTGTTATTACATAATTATACATATATAATTATACAGTTACATATTAATTTACATCATGTTTTAAACACGTTATTTTATTTAATCCATACAGTAACCAGTTAAGATTGGTGTATTATTCTCCTCCTTTCACAGATGTGGAAACTAAGACAAAGAGAGATTAAATGACTTAGCCCAGAGTCTCACAGCTAGGAAATGTCTGAGGTGAAGCTTGGGCCCAAGTCCTAATGAGAAGAGTCTTTTATGGTCCTTTTGTGGCTTGAGAATAAGAACCTAATTCTTAAAAATTTAATGCATTGTTATCCAACAGCCTCTTGGCTTTTTCCTCTCCTCTGTTAAACTGGGAGATCCTTGAGATCTCTTTTTAGCCCTTCTTTGTGTCCCCAACGTTTTGCACAGTGCCCGGCACATAGTAGGCACTTAATAAATGCTAGTTGACTGATTAAGTCCCTAGAATTATTTACTTATTTTACCCTTTGCTTTAGATCTTAAGAAGCCATTACAATAGGCCATCTATTTTGAAGAATAACCTTTAAGCATGACGGTACATTGGAAAGAGGGGTAAATTTAGATGTAGATGCCTCTAAAGTCAAATCCCAGCTCTCTCCCACCCTCGTGACTTTGATAAAGTCATATAAACTCTCTGGGCTTAAGTTTCCTCACTGATAAAATTGAGGTGGAGTTTGCTAGATGACCTCCAAGGACTCCAGGATCCTTCACATTAAGACAAAAAAAAACCCCTCAAAATAAAAGGAAGAACTTCGATATAATACCATAGGAACCATTAAATGGGTGTGCTTTTTGGAGATTCAAGTTCAATTTGTTTTCCTATAAATGGCATTCCACCTTTCTTTAAAGAAAAAATTCTTAATCATTTTATATTGATTATCATAAGAACACATTTGATTTTGCTATATAATGATACAAAAGTCTTTTCTCATTATATTTTAGTGAGATGAAAAACCATTATGACCCAGAGGAGAATACATCCTAAGTTGACACTAAGTATAATATTTCTCAAGATAAGATAAAAAGATTAAAAAAAAACTCAACTTGCTTTCAACAATATTTTTCTATTGATTAAATTCCAATGCTTAATGAAACAGATTAAATCAGTAAATGTTTCATAGATTGGTCTTAAGGTGTCAGTACTAAAGTTAGTTAAGTGGAGTTCATATGAACCAAAGCTTATATTGTTGGAGGTATGAGTACCATTCAAACAATCCAAGCATTGCAGGAAGGTTGTTGTTTATCCTTCATGCTCAAAGAAGACTACAATGACATCACAATGTTGGGGTCAATGTACAGTATGGTGTCCTGCTGTGTTCTACCTGTAGCAAACCTTGCATTGCAAGGAGGTCAGAAGAGATGGGAAGAAAGACTAAAAGCAAAAGGAATTGTCTTTTGGAAGAAAAGGGTAAGCGTAGTCTTTCTGAGATGCTAGCTGGGGCCCAGAATTTAGATGACATGACTATTGAACAAAATAGTCTACTAGAAACAATGCTATTGGAGAGATATTTGACATTTACTTGGGAATAGGAGATTATGAAAAAAAATTGATCATCAATGAAAAGTGATTGGAGCAAATTAAAATTAACAAATTAAGGCAGAGCCAAGATGGCAGCTGGAAAGTAGGGACTAGCGTGAGCTCCCTGCCAAGTCCCTCCAAAAACCTATAAAAAATGGCTTTCAACCAATTCTAGAACTGCAGAACCCACAAAATAGCATAGGGAAGCAGGGCTCTAGCCCAGGACAGCCTGGATGGTCTCTAGGTAAGGTCTATCCCACATGGAGCTGGGAGCAGAAAGGAGCGGAGCTGAGCAGAACTGAGCCTAGCGTGGGCGGCAGTAAGCTGCAGCAGTTACCAGACTTCTCAACCCACAAACACCAAGGACAACAGAGTAGGTTAGTAGGAGAAGCTGCTGGGGACTGGGATAGAGTTTGCAGTTTGGCCACCACGCCAGGGGCAGTAGAGGTGGGGCAGCTTTAGAACTACAGCTGCAGTTGCTTCTGGCCCCAGGCACACCTGGTGGGAGGAATTAA
>CM053624.1:357671402-357700622 GCA_028646595.1 Phalanger gymnotis
AGGATTCTGGTTACTTTTGGTCTTTTCCACGTTGATTTTGTAGGTTCAGGGCTCACATCCTCTCCTGTGCTTGAAATTTCATCTAGAATTGTTGAAATTCTTAGTACATGGTACCCACTGAGTAAATATCTGGCTGAATGACCAAACAAAGAGTTTGCTACTTCATCTCCTGGACCTGTGAAGCTAAGGAACTAGCCTACAGCAGAAGTAACTGACCAACCAGGATCATAGATGGAGAGATGGGAAGGGCCTTCACAATCACCTAGTCCATCTGTCTCATTTTACAGATGACATAAAGCCATGAGAGGACAGCACTTGAATACTGCTCAATTTTCAAGGCTCAATTCTTTTCTTTGCTTAGTTTTGATCTGGTAATTT
The DNA here is from genome assembly GCA_028646595.1 of Phalanger gymnotis. Classification (NCBI taxonomy): domain Eukaryota; kingdom Metazoa; phylum Chordata; class Mammalia; order Diprotodontia; family Phalangeridae; genus Phalanger; species Phalanger gymnotis. The sequence goes on from CM053624.1 coordinate 357,671,781, forward strand.
TCCTATTGCTCTTGTCTAGGAAACAGAGAGGAACAGATGAGAGACAGATTTCAGAGCATTAAGAATATTTTATGTTTTCATTTTGCTAAGAAAAGTAGGGAGAATATGTTATAAAGAAGAAGTGTACTTAAGAATGCAAAGTGTAAAATTCCATTTTAATTCTTCTTTCTTTGTTCAGCCACAATTGAGGTAATTGGAGATGTCCTTTGGAAATAGATGTTTTCTACCTCATTTCACATTGTCACGAAGTAAAGAAAGACTATCTCAGACTTCATTATAATGGATCTTAGGAAGGTGGTACAAAGAATTTGGAGGACAAAGTACAATTAGAAGCACAGAATGAGAGGTTGTCCCAGAAATACTTGGGTTAGCTGTTCCGTTATGTTCTCCTCGAACCTGGCCATCCTCCAAACTTCCTTATTCCTGTGCAGACTACCAGCATCCTTTCAGTGACCCAGGTTCTCATGCTCAGTGTGATTGCTTTAAGGGTGGTGAAAGGGGAAGACTAGACATTAGGGGCCTTCTTCTCACCTTTGTTTCTCCCCTAAGTCTGGCCTTCCCAGCCTGTATCTGAAGTGGCAGGGTGGAAAGAATGAAGAGCTTGCTCACACTACTCGCATGTCTACATCTAAACCATCATTTTCACATTAAGAGAGATCAGAAGCTGGAAAATTGTGGTCAGAGCCAAATCTGGCTCACCACCTTAGTGAGCTAAGAATGGTTATTTTTTACATTTTTAAATAAAGTTTTCTTATATTTAAAAATGTAGAAACCATTCTTAGCTAGGCCCACACAAAAACAGGTGGCAGACAAGATTTGGCCCACAGCAGTAGTTTGCCAATCCCTGAATGGAATGGAAAAAGCATTTATTAAGCACCTATCATAAGTGCTTTACAAATATGATCTCATTTGGTCTCTGCGATGGATCACTAGATCTTAGCTTCTACTTGACCACTGAACCCTAAGATCCTCCAGATCCTACCATTTGCCTTGACTCTACACCATCCTCCAGACTCCTGTTCTCTGATATCTTACCAGCTGATGACGATGATAACCCCAGGGCCTGGCCATCTGCCCCATAGCCACAGCCATAAAACTTCCTGGCCTTTTCATTCATGTTGTTGCTGAACTGTCTCATGTGTGTTCTCTCCCCTAATTAGAGTGTGAGCTCCTTGAGGGTAGGGGTGATCTTGGTTTTTCTCATTGTGTCCCTAGCACTTCACCTAGTGCTTGGCATATATCAGCTTTTCTTTCACTGATTCCCTCATCCTTTGCTCTTCACTCTCTCTCATCTCTCCAACTGGTAATAATGTCCGTCAATTTCACCTCAACAACATTTTAAAAAATATCCATCTTCTGTCACTCACATAGACACCAGCCTAGTTTAGGAACTCATCACCCTTCATCTGGACTGTGAACGTTGTTGTTATTGTTTAGTTGGGTCTGATTCTTTGTGACTGGGGTTTTCTTGGCAAAGATGCTGGAGTGGTTTGCTATTTCCTTCTCCAGCTCATTTTACAAGTGAGGAACTGAGGCAAACAGGGTTAAGTGACTTGCCTAGGGTCACACAGTTAGTATGTGTCTGAGGCCAGATTTGAACCGAGGAAGATAAGTCTTCCTGAATCTAGGCCTGGCCTTCTACCTGCTACCACCTCACTCCCCCACATTATGGAAACAGCCTCCTAATACGTCTCTTTGCTTCCAGTCTCTCCCCTCTCTATTCTGTCTTCCACATGGCTGACAAAACAACATCCTTCATAGTTTCACTGCAGTGAAATAACTCCTGGAGTTATTTCCCATGAATTCCCTTTGTGTATCCTATGTTCCAGCTAGACTGGTCTATATGGTGTCCCTTGATCTTGACATTCAATTCTTCACATCCTTGACTTTGCATAATCTTTCCACCATGACTAGAATGCATTCTCCCCTCCCCGCTGCCTCTGAGAATCAGTCCTTCCAGGCTCAGCTCACATTCCTCTGGGAAGCCATCCTCAAACTGCTTATTTGTTAGTGATTTCCCACTCCTCAGATTATTTTATATTCATTTATTTGTTTATATTTTATAGTCCCCCAACATAATGTATGATCCTTGAGGGCAGGGAATATTTGTTGATTTTAAATTCTCAGCACCAATCAGAGTGTCTTTTCTATAGGAGAAATTTTATAAATATTGCTTTAAATGAACTTATTTGCAATTCACCCAGTGTATCTTTGTTGGCTACTTCCTTAGACCTGAATGAGATAGCTCGAATACTTCATTTATTATATTAATAAATAAAACTCTATGATAGCAGGATCTCATTGAATCCTCTCAATAATCCTGTGAAGTAGGTTAGCAATAAAATAGCAGCTCCCATTAAGTAACGCTTTACAGGTAATGAAAATCTTGCCTTCCAAGGCTGTCTTCTGGCCATCTGGCTGTCTTCACTTTAAAGAAGAAGAAACTGAGGCTCAAGAGAAGGCATATGACTTACTCAAGCACACGTGGTTATTATATAGTGACTCAGGCATCTAAATCCAAGGCTCTTCTTACTATGGCCCACTGCTTCACGATCTTACCTGGCTCAGCTAGAGTAGGTGACATTGTTTTCATTTGATAGGTAAGAAAATCGAAGCATGGAGAGGCTGAGAGGAGTTGTTCATGGACATCCAATTGGTCAGTGAAAGGGCTAGGACTACATCTGAGGTTTGCTGACCTAGCGTTCGGTCAACACTGCCCCTGTAGCCATTGACTCACCACTAACACTGGGTAAACACAGAAAACTCATCACTTTCAGCTAACTCTCACTTCAGGCTTAGAGAAACAAAGTGGAAGAAAATGAACTGAAACCATCTCATAATGAAAAATTTCAGAAAGTTTGGTTTGGGTGATTCTTCTTTCCTCATCATTTCTTTTGACAAAAATGGGAGAATGATCCAAATTCTTGTGTAGAAAAAATGATTCATGCCAAGTATATTAGAAGGGGAAGTGATCTTACACAAAATGTCATCTCTGGAAAAAACATGTAAGTGTGCCTTTTCCCTAAGCTGAAAGTCGCCCCACTCGAAGGAGGAAACTCTTGCATTTTGCTTTTATTGCTGATGTGTTTGTGTTCTTCAGCAAAAACTGGGAGCACAATGCCTGGGGGAGACAGAAAGTGCTGGGTAATGAGGAGTTAGCATCATAGGAAACTGAACTCTCTAATGATTATTGCTATGATGATTTTCTCATTTCTCAGTGCTCTGAATGAAAAAAATGGAGACAATGAAAAACAAACCAGATTGCCAAGTATGATAAGTATGATAGGAATAGTCTATTGGGTTGGGGAACCTGCAGTCTCGAGGCCACATGTAGCCCTCTAGGTCCTCAGGTACAGCCCTTTGACTGAATCGAAACTTCACGGAAAAATTTGTTCTGTCAAATTTGGATTCAGTCAAAGGGCCACACTTGAGGATCTAGAGGGCTACATGTGGCCTGGAGACCACAAGTTCCCCATCCCTGTAAATAATCTCTGACATTTATACCCTGTATTTCTATGCCGAGTCTATGCTGTGGAGGTAGGGGGCCAGGAGCAAGTCCTTTGGGCTTGGGTATACTTACTTTGACTCTAAAAGAAAGGATACATGTGCTCTGCCCATCTCCCCCCCCCAACATGCAATCTGTAAACTCTGGTCCTAGTAGGGGATGTACACTGGCCATTAATGGGATCAGCCTTATTTTAGGTATGGAAGTAACCTCTTCCTCAGAGGAGAAGAGACCTCATCATACAAATCTACCCAGAAATCACTGACTCTATAAACACTCAATTTAACAAGTTGACTTGATGTTGTGATGTGGTAGATAAAGGAGTTTTGGAGACCTGGATTCAAATGCCATCTTACACACTTACTAGCTGAATGATCCTGGCAAGTCACTTCATTTTTCCTTAGTTTCCTTATCTGTGAAATGAGGATGTTGCATTCAATGGCTTTTAAGGTAACTTCCAGATCTAAATCTATCACAACAACATCTACATAATGTTTTAAGGTTTTCAAAATGCTTTACCTACCTCATTTCGTCCTCCCAACCACCCTGGGAGGTAGGTATTGTTATTCCTATTTGACAGATGGGGAAACTGAGGCAGAAGAGATTGAGAGGCTTTCCCAGAGTCACACAGCTAGTAAGTGTCTGGAACTGGATTTGAATACAGGTCTTCCTAACTCCAGGTTCAATGCTCTAACCACTGCACCCCCTGGCATAGAATGATTCGGGAAGCACTGCAGCAGTATGATTATATTACTGGACCTGTAACCAAAAACCTATGGCATAGGGTTGTTGTAAAATTCATAAGAGATCATGCATAGAAAGTGCTTTGAAAACTTTAATGCGCTTTTAAAATGTCAATAATTCTTACAGTAGCATGGCGCAATGGATAGAGAGACAGCCATAATCAGGAAGCACTCATGCCTCTAACATGGTTGCATGACCTGAGGCCTAAGGCATTTAGCATCTCAGTGCCCTGAGACAACTCTCTTAGACAGTAGCAGTGCAGTTGCAGATTTGCATCCATAGAAGGAATTTCCTCATTGGGAGGTCCCTGTCCTCATGAAATCACAGACCCTATCCTAAAATATATTGTGGTGGAATTGGGCTTCTGCCTATTATGTGTCAGGCACCAGGGACATTCTAGTACTCCAATTCTCCAATGGATCTGTGATGTCATCAGTTGTCATTAGCCTGTCCATCTTATATGGCTTCCTCCATGTCTCTCCTAAATACACCTCAGTGGGTCCATCCAAAGTGCTTGGGACCTTCCTCAAGTTCTCATGATACTGTGTGGATACCAATTATGTAGAATGGGAACTGTCCACCGCTTAGCTCTCATTCTTGCTGTGTTCCTGGCCACACTTTTTCATACGTTCTTGGATATGGACCTGGAAGGGACTAGAGAGATCATGTGATTCCATCCTCTCATTTTACAGATGGGTTCAAAGAAGTTAAATAAATTTAAACAAATAAAATTAAAGAAGTAATAATATGTAAAGTAAATATATTAAAATATAAATGTAGGAATATACTTAAAATAGAAATAAATATATATGAAATATAAAAATAAACTTAAATAAAATAAGTAATAATCTATAATGGGTCACAGCATCCTCATATCAGCCATGTTTCTCTCTAATGACTCAACTTTAGCTCTTCAGAGTCTGTGATTTAAAGGGTGTGTTGGTACAAGATTAACTAACTGGCTCTCTGAAAAAAAAAGTATGCGTGACATACTTTTAAGTTTCATATGCATTATTATTTTCCATCATTTTCTTAAGTCTAGACAATCACCAGAAATGATAGATCAAGACCTGATTTATAGTATTTCCTGATTTCCATGGCATAAATGCTCTCATTGAAAATTTAAAAATTAACTCTTGTCAACTGGTTTGAGCTGGTGCTAGCACACCCCTGTTAGTATTTTATGATTTGCAGTCTTGCAACACAGATGTGGGCTGTATCTATTTACATTTATCATCCTAGAAACTAAAACTGATAAAATTTGAAAACATTTGTTAATTAAAAATAATAAATCCATCATATTAACATATTTTATTAAAAATAATTATATTTTCAAAAGTTAGTGAGGATAGCATTCTTTCACATAATTTTGTAATCTCTTTAACATCTGGCTTAATAGAAAGCAATTGGATTCCCATATCTGCTTTTGCATTCAATCTGTTCTGATACGTTCTGATCTGTCTGAAATTTGGCCTCACACAGATGTATAGTTGGGGAAAAGGAGCATTTTAATAGGCAAATAATAATCTTAGTATTATTATGAAAATAGTCTTGACCTTGTGGACCTCTGAAAGGATATCAGGGACTCCCAAGGGTCACCAGAACACAATTTGAGAGGTACTATTCTAGTTGTTCTGGGTGCCCTGGCTCTTTAAAGGTTCCATCCCTGCTGAACCTCCACTAGGGTGGGGGCCTCTGGCTTTGTCCTAGATATCTGCAACTAGCCTGTAAATTCTCTCTGATGTAGTTTAGAGACTTGCCTCTAGGGTGGGAGTGGGGATAATAGTCTTTGGAAGAGAGTAAAGAAGGAGAATTGGGCAAACAGATTGAAAGGGCAGAAGGGAAGAGGGGAAGGAGATATACTTCCCTATATAACAGCAAGAATGAGCCTCTTGTCTGACTTTCTGCCTTTTCCCTCCCATCTCCCATACATTTCACCCAGACACCTGGATTTCTAGCTATGTTTCTGAATCTCTATACTAAGCTTTATTTTGCCCCCATTTCCTCATATCCCAAACTCTTTTCTGTCTTATTTTTACTGTTCCCCCAGATAAGTCCTTTTGTGTAGTTTTCAAAACACTGACCCATAACTGGATAACATGAGAACATTCCTCCTTGAAAGCAAGGCATGACAACTAGGAGAGAATGAAGAGATATGCATAATCAGGGATTTGCTCTTGCTCTGTTCCTGGCCTGGGAAGACTAAACACAAATTCAGGATGATGTCAATAACGCATATTAATAAGCCCTGCCTGCTCCAGCCAAACCTAAAGGGTTTAAGAGGCAAGGGCCCAGCCATTGCCAGAAGAGAATAGGGGCTATCAGTAGGCAGGCAGATGGGAAATAACTTCTGCCCACCAAGTCCCTGCATCCACCTACCTCTAATGCATTTGGCCCAGACCCTTGGATTCCTGAATCCATGTTTGGATGGAAGCTCTGATATTTTTTAATTTCTTTCTCCCTCAAAGGCCACTTCAATCCCACCTCCCAGCCCATCCCATCCCCATCCATACATGGGCACCTCCCGCACACATATACTCAAGTTTTCAAAGTAGCGACCCATAACTAGATGCCACGAGAACATCTCTGCTTGAAAGAAAGGCATCATGACTGTCCAAGAACACTGCATGAGCCCATGGCTGAGATATTCCAGGCACAATTGAAGGAGCAATGTGATCCTTTGGAAAAGCAAAGCGAAAGGGCAGCTAGATGGCACAGTGGATAGAGCACTGGCCCTGGAGTCAGGACAACCTGAGATCAAATCTGGCCTCAGTCACTAACTGTGTGACCCTGAACAAGTCACTTAACCCCAATTACTTCCAAAAAACCCATGAAAAACAGAAAAGAAAAAGCCATTGATTTAGAATTGAGAACCAAGATTCAAATACTGTCTCTCTGTCTCTTACTACCTGTGTGACTTTGGACCTCACTTCCCTTGTCAGAGCCTCTGTTTCCTCATTTGCAAAAATGAAAAGAGATGGCCATGATAGCAATTAAGGTCCCTTCCAGCTCTAAATCTATGATACTCTAATCCTGTGAAAGAAATAGAAGCTATCATCCCCAAGGTCATGGAGAAACAGGATGACTACACTTGAAAAAGATAAAAGAACTCTGGATTGGCACAAGGCAAAGGATAAGCCCTGCCATTATCTTTGAGGGGATACAGAGAAATAGAGAAGGATCTAAATGGGCCACATATGGACAGGTAACTCTGCGTTGAACTGGGTAATCAACCATTTCAGAGGAAGTTTATATGGAACACAGAAAACTGCCCAAACTCTAGCTCTCTAGTCAAGCTCAAAGTGTAGATTGAGGTAGTCCTCCAAAATGTTCTGTCCCTGAAACCTGCTATTTCAAGGAAAGTGATTCAAATCACCTGGCATGATTAACAAAACCAGTCACTGGTCCTCCTTGAGCCCCCTTCTTCCCTACAGACATACAGGACTACTCAGCTCATTTCTTTTCGCTTAATTTGACACCATTTAGGCAAGAGGGAAAAGTAGCCCCATCTCCTGGATATTTGTCCTTTGTTATTACAAGAATATTTTCTAATCTTACATCTGTCCCTTGATTTTCCTATTTGCTCACTGTTATATTTATTATTTCACCTGTTTTCTTTTAGGGTAATGTAGCACTCTCTATGCTGTCTGAGCCAAAGTGGGCTTCCTGCAGCAGGCCAATTTGGTTGACTTGAGGACGATCAGCTCCATTTTAGATAGGCATTCACTCTCAGTAAGTGTATCCAACCTCAGGCAAAATGAATAGCATGGTGACCTCTTTAATTATTTTCCATTTCCTAAGATCTGAAGTTGTTTTCTCTCTGCGTTACTAAGATGATAAAAGTAAAGGAAGCCAAAATGAGATAGAGCCAGGCTGAGTTAGAAAAATACAGAATTGGACATCAAATTATTGAACTGTTGTAACCCAAGAATGAGTAAATGGAATTGGATAGCATGGATCACATTCAGAAATTTAAACCAATGAGAAAATATAGAATCTGTTCTCTCTCTTTTAAAAAAAATCATTTTTTAAAAGAGATGGCTCACTGAATAAGAGAGGGGGAGGCATATATCAAGAAATAAAGGTGTTGTAGAAACAAAAGATATCAGTAAAATACAATTTTAAAAGACAAAAAGAAAGATAAGATAAAGTTCTCTTATTGGCTTGATTTCTATTGACCATAACTGCTGACCATATCTATTAGCTTTATGGCTTAGCTGATGGTTGAAAAGTAAAAAAATTCACCTATTCAACTCTCTGAAACTTTTATATACAGGAGACTCTAAATTGCTGAGGCTTAAATCTGGGCTCTGCTACTTGTGTGACCTTGAGCAAGTCAGGATATTTCTCTGAGCCTCATTTTCTGTGTCAGCAATATGAGCTGGTGGTTGGGAGGTCCAATATTAGTAATGCAGCATTGTTAAATTTTAAAAGCACTTTTCAAACTTTTAAAAAAATTTTACCTTCACAATAACCCTATGAGTTTAATTCCATAGTTGTCATCTCCATTTTCCAGAGGAGGAAACTGATACCTAGAGTGGTAAAAGAATTTTCTTTTGGTCTCAGGGCCAGTATTGGAAATGGAACCTGAAGCTCACTCCAAGACTGCTTTTCTAAGGGCTCTTTCATCTCTATGTCTGTGATTTCTCTCCCACACAAACAAATATCATAGACTGTGACTTTAACTAGATGACTGTTACTATTCTGGCTTATACCAGTATTTTGAACCAAAGAGAATAAAGAAGAAAAAATGTTGTCTCATTGTCTCATTGTATTAAAAATTCTTATTACAGGAAAGGCCATTGCCCATCAGTGGTGCTCTATTACTTACGACCTAACTATTGCTTACTGACAACCTGAAATTACACTTCAGCTAAGATGCCTCTTGTTGAATGGAAGAGCGCTAAACTAATTTATGGGCCATAAAAATTTTGAGATTGTATCCATTAGAAAACATGAAAGCCTGCCCCTTGGTTTTAGTATGCTTTTCTTTAAGATGGTCAGACACCCTGAGGTGGCTCACCCCTCCATCTCTCATACTCCCTCAAGTTCTTCTTTCCAAAAAGAAAAGGAAAGATATATGATAGCAACAATGGAAACCAGGAAGGGACTGGGCAATTAGAACAGATGAGTTTCTTCATTATTTTACAAATGAAGCCTTGGCAAAGCAAGCCAATGATATTCTTATGTTCCAGAGACTGTAATATAAATGTTAGCCTCAGGTTAATATGATGAGCAAATTAATAAAACCATTCTAGACTACAGTGATTGAAACTCTTGTCACTGGAATTCAATAGCTTTCTCATCATGCCCCATGGATGCATATCATAATGGAACAGACTTTGGATTTTTTGCTCTCTTGACAGATTGCCTCTCCTATTTTCATTTCTCATCTTACTTTCCATCCTGGTTTGCCAGATAGCTAGAGTCATGCTCAGTGAGAATGGGATGCTAAATCTTCATCTACTCTATTGGGCTGTTTGAATGGTGGAGCTCAGGGCTTTGGATCCCAAGAGCCTAGAACAGTGGGCAGCACATCACAATAAATGCTTATTGATTGGTCGATCAATGTAAGAGAAAACTTAAAACACAGGCCCATCCAAAGAGTCATTCAAGGATCGATTAGTTGGCCTTGGATATTTGCATGATACCCCTCACTGAAGGTCTTCAAGCAAGTTTGGATGACATTGTCTGGAATGTTATATAGGATTTTTTTTAAATCAGACATGGGTTAGATGAGGTGATGTCTGAGGCCCCTCACAGGCTGGGGATTTGTTGATTGTTTATTGGAAACAATACCTACAATTTGGTCATCACTTTGGCCCCCAAATATCTTCCCAAATCATTATACTGTCACATGGAATTAACATGGAACCGTTCTTTACATACAAAAAAAAAATCTAACTGCTTAACTTAGAATATACCTATTAGTCAGTGAGGTATTCATTGTTGCACATGTAGAAAACATGATTAAAAAGAGCAGATTTTCTTTGGGAAGACAGCCAGAGGTATCGCATTAAATTACAATTATATTTAAGATTTACCCTAGGGCTTCCTAATGCATTTTAAATGTGATTCCAGTGACAAATATTTGATTTACAGGTAACTTCTCTGGAATAGTGAAAAGATATCCATCATAAATAGCTCTGTAATAGTGGAAAGAACAGTATATTTGGTTTTCTATGTCCTGAATGCAGACTGAACCTCTATGACTTACTATCTATGTGACCCTTCTTTTCCCAGGCCATTTCTCATTATAGCAAATTATAGCATTATAGCAAATCCCTTCTTTTCCCAGGCCATTTCTCATCATAGCTGCAATTAGGGTAAGGTCGTTAGGGTTTTTTCCCAAGGCTGGAAAACTTAGAAGCACATGCAGGATATACATCTTCTTTCCAATCCTTTCCCTAGGAGCCAGGCAGGATAGGTTTCTGATCTCCACTCTCATTCTTCTCTGCTCCTCCTCGCAGCTAATAATTTTGCTCCTAATTGTAGCTACAAAGCCCTCACACTTTCCCAGGCTACATTTCTTCCCCAGTTTCCAGGCCTCTTTCCCATCAGTGGCTGCCCTCCATAAAGCTGAACCGGTTCTTTTCCTGAGTAGACACAGATGATTCTCTGACATTCGTGGCTGGATCCTAAGTAAGCACGAGTCCCTCTGGCACAAAAGTTCCTAAGTAGGGTTCTTCCTTTCATGTTTCTTATATAATCTATAAGGTAAAGGGCTTGGGCTACATAATGTCTAAGATCCCTTCAGGCACTAAACCCTCTACTTCTATTATACAAGTGTGGAATGGAAGCTCCTTGAGGGGAGACTGTTTCACTTTTGAATTTGTATAACTGGCCACTAGCATAGTGCCTGGCACCATTAAGTAAGCACTTAACAATTACTTTTTTTATTTACTTTTGTGTAAAATATTTAATAAATAATTCTTTTGTTAATTGCTTAATTGAATAGTAATAAATAATATTAAAAATAAATAATATTATCAAAATAGTATGATATGGTGAAAGAACACTAGATGAAAGTAAATTTGAATTCCATTTTCTGGCTATGTGACTGTTGATGAGTTATTTAAGCTTTCTGACTCTCAGTTTACTCGTCCATAAAAATGGGGAAAATAATATCAGTCTTAGATACCTGTTGCAGCTAAGTGGTACAGTAGTAGATGGAGTGCTGGACGTGGAGTCAGAAAGACCTAAGTTCACGTGTGGCTTCTGGCACTTACTAGCCATATAACTTTGAGCAAGTCACTTACCCCTGTTTGTTTCAGTTTCTTCACCTGTAAAATAAGAACAGTGACCTCCCAGGGTTGTTGTGAGGATGAACTAGGATAATAATTGTAAGGCACTTAGCACAGTGCCTGACGCATAGTAGGTGCCACATAAGTATTAGCTATCATCATGTTCACTACCTACATGATGGACTTACAATGAGGACCAAATGAGACAAAGGATAAAAAGTACTTTAGTTACAAACAGCTGTCATGAGTGGAAAGTCTGAGAAACAGAGTTTCTGGGTAATTAATAATTTATTAATTAAGTCAGCAAATAATCAATAAATTTATGGTCAGTGGTCTCTTGGTAACCAAAGACAAAACTGTGGAGACCACTGAATTCTTAAAGACCTTTGGAAAAGGAGGTGCTCCGGACAGGGGGAAATCGAGCCTGACTGGTAAACAATTAGTGACGAGGTGGACATATTAATGAGGAGATGGGTTAAAAGGCTTCAGAACATTGCTTGGTCATGAGACTCAGTTGCCTCCAGATATCTGGACAAAGGAATCCATCTCTGCCCAGACCCTTCTTGTTGGTTTTTTCCTTCATAAGTTGGGCACTCAAAATTCTAATGGAAGGTTCCAAGGACAGAGGCTCATTACCTTGGGGTAAAAACTTGCCCAGACTGGATTCTGTTTATACCTTAAACAGGAATAAAGTCTTCTAGTTGGGTGAGGTCCTGCCGGAGATTGAGGAGTATATACCTCAAGGATTTGGGCAATCTCATCTATCAGAAATGTCTCTCAGAAACTGACTGAATGACCTGGAAGGGCTCGTCCCTGAATGATAAAATGGAAAGGAAAAATCTCAATCTGTTATTAATATAACAGAATATTTAATTAATTAAATTTTAATTAATTAATTAATTACAATTAATATAACAGAAAACAATCATTTGTCTCCACAACCATATGAATATGTATTATCGTCATGGACATTTATATTTCAACATTTCAAAAGATTCATGATCTGAAAATTTGAGTGGACGTACCTGACACTAATAAACACTGAACCACACTGGAGAGTCAGTCTGGTGTAATGGAAAGATTTTCAGATTTGTAGTTAGAGGACCTGAGTTTGGACCCTGACTTTGACACTCTTTGTGTGACCTGGGGCGAGTCTCTTAGCCTCTCTGTGCCTTAGTTTCCTCATCTGTAAAACAGATTAGATGGTTTTTAAGGTCACTTCCAATTCTATATTGATGACTTCTCTATCACTGAAAGTTGCAGCGGCTGTAAAATCCACTGCTTTTGACCAATGTGTTGATGTTCCTTTCTATACACAGTCAGGCCTGTCCTTAGACAATTGACATCGACTTCAAATGCTGGACTCACATGAGGAGTCTTTTCAGCTTGGTAGGCCCTTGCTGGGTTTTCTGCTACCACAGGTTTCCCCTTCATGCCAGAATGGAGTACTGGTATAGGACATTAGGGGGTTTGAATACAAGTTAAATGAAACACAGCTGAAATAGTTATTTTTATGCAGCACACTGCTTCAATATAGTTCGGCAATACTAAATAGATGAAGCTAAAATGAATTCTGTTTTTGGATTGTACACTTAGGCAGCACACTTTATAGTACCACTAAACTATATCTGTTTGGCAGATACAATTCTTGACCAGAAACAAGCAGCCCAGACATGGTTTGAAAAGATGTAGCAATGTGATATGAAAAAGAGAAAAAATGGGTTTCTACGTTTCCACCCATTAACTTGGACAGATAGACTTCTTATCCTTACTTTGGCTCGATGATATCGAGGGAAAGGAAAAAAAATAATATTAAATGCCTATTGTGTGCCAAGAATTTTGCAAATATATATCTCATTTGATCCTCACAAAAATGCTGGGCTATTGTTATACCCATTTTACAATGGAGGAAACTGAGGCAGACAAGGATTAAGTGACTTGCCCAGGGTTATACAGTGAGTAAATTTCAGAGACTGGATTTGGACTCCAGTTTCCTAATTCTAGGTCCAGCTTTCTATGTACTACATACTTCATCACTTTGCTACCTCTGGAAAGGGAGCACATCCAATAATTACCATTTAATTGGTGAAACTAAGGAAAGAGGACATCTACAGCTAGCATGGAGTGAGCATGGCTTTGTCTCAGGGTGCTGAGAAAGGATCATCCTTCCTCTCTGGGGGGCCATCTTTGTGGTGACCTCTGTGAGTGCATCGCTGTGCCTTGTCTTATGGCCAGTGCTGCCTCCACACAGGAAATCAGCCTGGGTATGATTATGGGTTTGGTGGCATTGAAGGTGGAGGTAGTTTGACCCTTAGCCTCCATGTGTGTTATACTCTCTTTCCTGGTGTAATGCTCTTGTAGTTCTACTGTCCTCTATGCCAATCATCTTCAAAACGGGAGCCATGGCAAATATCAAGGAGGTCATGGTGTGTTCCCAAGAGGGATCCAATCTGAGGGTGAGAGTATGAGTTAAATATCACCCTTGGTATAATCAGGAAATGTGAGGCTTATCTCCAATACAACCACATCTACCCTTGACCCATTTTCTACCAAAGCCTCTCCACTCCTCTCCTTCCCCCTTCCCTAGGACGGCTGTGGAAGTTTTCAACCTTACCTTTTCTGCCTTGGTCATTGGCTTCTCATGGCATCAGTAAGTACCCAAGTACCCATTGCAATAGCTGCACAAGGTGGTTACTCATACCTACCTTCTGCTCTCCAGATCATCTCTTGGTTATGGCAGTCCTGTATTAAAGGTGGAATCTTTGCTCAAGGGCAGTAAATAGTGAGCAAGACCTCTCTTACACTTTGCTTTGGGTTGGACCAAGTGAATCTCACAGTGGGATGTTATATAATTTGTAAGTAAATATATAGATATTAGGAAGTGTGTAGTCAAAAAATTTATTATTGATAAGGAGGCATAATAAAAAAATTAGAAACCACTACCTTATAACATTGCCACCCCTGCTTCCTGCCCATTGCTTTTACCCCAGGTAAAAATAGTCAAAATATAGTTCTGTCAGTTAGTATCGGAAACTGGGCTAGAAGCCCAGTCATTCCTTATAATATTTTCTAGATTATACTGACTCATAGTATGGTGTGGTGGAAAATCTGGAAGTCAGAACAGCATTCTCTCCCAGGTCTAGTTCTATTTACAAGTCATAGTCTCTCTCTCTACCTCTGTGTCTCTGTCTCTTTGGGTCTATCTGACTCTCCTTCCCTCTCTCCCTCCCTCCATCTCTCCCTGTCTCTCTCTCTCTCCCTCTCTCCCTTTCTTCCTCTTCACCCCCTCTAATCCCCCTCCCTCTTCCCCTTCTCTCTTCTCATACCTAGCCAATGGTGGCAGTAATATCAAGTTAACCTTACAGAATTCTTGTGAAGATTGAATCTGAAAACATAGATAAAATAAGTTTAAATGTTTTAAGGCTCCAGTCAAGTGTAGGATCTTATTACCTTCAAAAGCAATGACTTCTTAAGAAGTTATTTTAAATCAGTATTTGGTCATGAGCTCCCTCAGTTGGATCTTTCGTGGCATGACAGGTTATGATATGGTGGGATTGTATTTTTATTTCTGGCAGGAGATGATGGTTCACCCAAAATTATTACCATCGACCAGAATACCCATAACAAAAGCAAATGTCTTCACTGATTCAGTCATTCATCTTCTCTCTCTTCATTTTTTTCCACTGAAAACTCAGTCATTGTCACAGCCTCAATTCTTTCCGGGCCATCCTTAAGTGGAAATCTTTAGTCCTAAGTCCACAATTTGGCTTCGCTCCAGTATTCCTACTCTTTACTAGGCATTTTGATGTGGCTACCCCCAGGATCACTCCTCTCATGCTTGCTAATTCTTTCTCTTTCTTATATAATCCCCATGATGCTTAGCTTAATAATCGGCATGAAGTAGACACCCCATGAATGCCTATTGAAATAAACTGATACATTGCTAAAAGCAAGGCCATTCTCTTTACTCATATTGATGGTTCTTGATATGGGTATTTTGAAGTGGCAAGCATAAATAAGGGGGAAAATGATTAGTGGATTTTATTTTGATGGGAAGGTCCATGGGGTAAGGGTCAGAAATAGTGTTTGTGAAGCCTAGTTTTAGATGAAAGCCATCAAAATCAGGATGAGATGGGGATTAAACATGAGGAATCCAGCAGTAAAAAAAAAAAATCTTCTAAATATGCCGAAAATTTAAAAGTCCCAAAATGAATCTTTGGGACTGATTAATACTACTGCCAGTTTTCAGTAATAGAAATGGCTGAACTAGAGAGGAATTCCTCTCCTTTGGGTGGGGTGGTAATTGTAGTAGTGGTGGTAGAAACATGAACCAAAGAAATTTTTGTGAGAAGTAGCTTTGATAGGAGACAGAGAATGATCTTATTCTTTTTCTCTGTCAGCATAGGCTAATGAGGTGACTAATTTGTAAGAGTGATGGAATTAACCAATAAAGAAAAAAAATATTCAGGGACTTAGTCTCTGCAGTGAGTGGGTTGACCAGTAGAGTAATATTATGGGAGATTTCAGTTTTGGAATGGAGGAGTGGAAGAAGTGGGTAAGTCAATGGGTGGTAGGGAAATTGTCTTCATACTACATTTCTGGGAAAGGAGAGATTGGTGGTTTCTTGATGCTGCAAAGCAATTTAATTGAAAACGTGAAGTCAGTAGGGAACAAAGAGAAGGAAAGCTGGGATAGCAGATAGAGTATGGACTTGGAATCAGTGAGAGCTGGGTTTGAATCTCATCTCAGATACTTGCTAGCTTTGTGACCTCAGAAAAATCACTTAGCGTCTTTAAATCTCTTTCCCTTAAAATAAGGAGGTTGGACTCAATGGCCTCCAAGTTTCCCAAGGTCCCTTCTCCTTCTACATTCGTGGTCTTATATGCCTGTATTTCCTAGGAAGAGAGTTAGTGTATGGTAATGGAAAGACTGCTAAACCCAGAGCCAAGGGAGAGATGGCTTAAAATCCTGCCATAATATTGGATGACCTGGTTGACCATGCCTATGTGATTGACCAACTCTGAACCACTGTTTCCTCATATATAAAATGGAGATTATATGCCTACAATATAAAGTTTTGTGTAGATCAAATGAGATAATATATCCAAAGTTGTGTGTAACATATAAAAATCTGTTTAAATTTCTAGTGGTGTATTGTAATCATTAGCAGCTAAAATGGATATGATTTACAAATGCCTTCTCCATTATTGCAAATGGAATAACCCAGAGATCTGTGGGAGGCACAAGGGTCATGCAAAAATAAAGCAAGCAGGAAAATGTTTTCTGTGACATTTCTTTTTAGAGGCTCTAGTGGAGAAGCACTTTACTCATACAACCTACTTTGTAATATAGTAGATAGTGTGTACTGTGCCAGATTCCATTTATTCGAGTCACCATTCCAATTATGATGTGCTGTCTCAGAGATTTATCAGATGAGTGTAAAAGTTCTCTTTAAGATAAGATTAGTTCATCAAGATATTTTGGAGCTCCCTCACCCTTTTCACACCTGCAGTCGTTTTTTCTGGTTGAATGGGGAAACCATTTCCATTTGCCTTAAACAATCATGTTCAGTAAGAAATAAAAAATGATGTGAGAATGGATATAGGCAACATGGGGGAAGGACTGAGGCAATGTAGACAAGGTACTATCTTCCCCCATCCCCATCAAGACCACTACTTGCCACTACCTCTCCTCAAGGCATATCTATCTCAGGCTCTCTCTTCATTTTCTTGGATGACCTTTGAGCTCTTCAGGTCCCAGAATATCTCAACAATACTAACAGAATATGGAGAAGCGCTTAATGGAATTGATTTCTGCATTATTGTGATAGGAACTCTGAACAATGCACTTTGAGAGCCTTTTGTGTTTCGGATAAGGTGCCAGTGGCCGTTAAGGATGATTGTTACTATGTAGTGTTTAGTATTAGACTTTTGAGTACACACAAAATATACTTGTGAATATGAGGTTGACCAGCAACAAAGGAAACTAGTGTCCTCACTTCCAGGGAGAACAATGGTTCTTCAGTAAAAGACAAGTATTAGGAAAGCCACATTATGTCTTACCCATGACCAGTCTCTGATTCTGATGTTTGAGGATAGGAGATGTGACTAGAAGTGTAGCCTGTGAGATAAACAAACTGTCAACTAAGAGCCTTGGCAATTTATCTCCAATATCCTTCATTTCATTTAATAATGGAGAAGTAGTATACACATTAATTTATGGTGTGACAGCTATAATGCTAGACTTGGAGTTAGTAGATCTTTGTTTAGATCCTCCCCTAAGACACTTAAGAGGTGTGTGATCAAAGCACATAAATCGTCATCTTTTCAACTTCCTCATCTTTAAAATAAGGATAATTCTTGCACCAATTACCTCACATGATTTGGGTGCTTGGGAAGTAAATGTTTGGTACTTCCCAAAGCACTACATATAACACACACACACACACACACACACACACACACACACACACACACACACAGATATAGATACAGGTAGATACACATATATATTCACACAATATACTTCTATATGTTGCTATGATTTTTGAATTGAATGAGATTATTGTAGTTATATTTTTAGCCTGGACCATCTCTTGTGATAGCACGTTCTTTACAGTTTATAGAAAGGTAATTCATTTTATTTTTTCTAAGCCTCAACTGAGAGATCCACCACCTTCATGCCCCATTCCAGTATTAGGTGATTTTTTTTCAGCCAAGGGAAAAGACAAAGTTTATTAGGGATTCGCCATAATGGGTTCTCTTAAGAAATCCCACCCTTTGTGACGACTGTTTTCACAAGCGGGCCAGATTCAATCTGAGCTGAGCTAGATTGAATCTGAGCCTAGGTGATTTTTTTTAAAAGTTCACATTCATGATATCTCTACCCTTAAAGATCTTATAGGCTCCAAAGGTATCTTTTCTCAATGTTACATGTTTCTGGGATGAAGAACCTTCATCTCTTTGGTCTCCCATCTTGAGGAGGCAATGGAGGAACACTCATGGTGGGAATCAGTAGGTAGCAGAAAGTTACCAAAGTATAATTACAAGAAACAATTATGTTCCTATACAAAGAAGGAATCTTCCAAATAGCAAGATTAAGATATAACAAATGGCCAGCTCATGTACTTAACACATGTCCCAGCAATGTTAAAAGCCCTAGAGGATGTGGTCCTACTGTTTTGGGTGGACTCTGTGAAAGAAGCTTTGGGAGGGTAAAGGCGATCGTCATCCAGGAGGGGAGAGCTTAGATGGGTTGTGTTCTACACTATTGAAGGAGGTATGCCCATCAATGAAATTATCCTCAGATAGGAGACCTAGCTCCTTAAACATTTTAGTTGCCTGTTCTCTGAACCTTTCTAATTTCATTTTGATTTCTCAAAGTGCCAAGATCACATATGCAGATAATATTTCAGGTATGACTATAGAGTTCTCTACTGGGATAAATGTCCAATGCTAATTTCCACTTTTCACAATCTTTTTTAACTCTGATGATGTCCATATATTTTTGTTTGCTTTATTGGCCCTGGTAAGGACATCAGAACTTGTGGTACTAAGTACCTTTTTTTTAAATGTTAATTGACATATCAGATTTTATCATCTTATAAGTATATTTTAAACCATTTTCCTTCATATTTGAAGCCCCTCCTCTCTTTGGCTCACTGTCATAATGCTGTCAGGCCTTCCTGAAATTTACCATTGTTAACTTGCTATTTTACTTCTCTGGAGGAGGCAAGCACCTACTATGTGCCAGGCACTATGCTAAATGCTTTACAAACATTATTTCACTTGATCTTCACAACAACATTGACAGGTAGCTGCTTCTATTATCCTTACCTTACATTTGAGGAAACTGAGGCAGATAGTGATTAAAGTAACTTGCTTAGGATTATAGCTAGTGACTATCTAAGGCCATATTTGAAGTCAGATTGTCTTGACTCCAGGCCCAGCATTCATTCCAGTGAATTGCCTAGCTACCCATTCAACTTCATTTTACAGAGGAGGAAACTGACCCCTTGCCAGGTGAAGTGACTTGTGTAAGGTCACACAGCTACTTAAAACCAGATCTTCTGCCTGTAAGTAAAGTGTTCTTTCTGCTGCATTGTACAGATGTTTCATTCATTCATTCAGTAAATATCCATAAAATCTACACAAAACACCTGCTATTGACATCATCTTACTTAAAGGCTTATAAATTCAGAGCTGGAAGGAACCTTAGAGACTGTCATGTCCAACCCCTTCATTTTTTAGCTGAGAAAAGTTGTGACTTTCCCAGGGTCGTACTGCTAGTAAGTACCTGAGACAGGATTTGAACTTGGGTCTTCTTGACTCCAAGACTAATGCTTTATCCACTGTGTCACCTAGCTGCCTCACTTAGTATGAGAAGCAAGTGTGCAGATGGTATTGGGACCTCCTTCCACCAATGAACTGTCTGCAGCACTGATCCCTAGAGAATGCTCCCATTTACACTCACCCATCCAGAGAAGTGTCCATTTATGCACACTTTTTGTTCTGATTTTAAAAACAATTCCCATGAATGAAAAAGCAGTTATAACAAGGTCAAGATCGATGTAATTCTTTTTCTTAAAAAATCCCTTATGAAAGGTTTTAAAAAGTCAAAAGTTAAAAAAAAAACAATTTTTGTAAATTATAGTTTTTTGCCCTGCATTTAATAACCCTCTCACAGAACTACAGTAAACTATGTAGGCATAATTTCCTCTTGAAGGAATCATATTGTCTTTGGCAAATATGATATGCTTATCTTTGTGTTCAGTGATACTATTCTTTGTCAGACATTTCATCATCTTGTCAGGTAGAGAACTGTGACTCAGACTTCTTGGTTACTGGAATCTCCCCCAGTAACTTTAGTGGAGTGGGATGGGAAGAATGCTGGGCTTGGCACCAGGACATCCAGGATGGAATGTCAACTCTGTTATTTACCCATGTGACCTTGAGAATGCCACTTAACTCTCTAGGTCTCAGTTACCCCAAATGTAAAATGAAAATCGGACAAGCATCTGGTCCTTTCCAACTTGAAATCTATGGGCCTAATTTGGAGCCTTTCTAGGCTATTTGTCCCAGTGTGAATATTCCCCCACCCTCCTCCTTGGTCTTCTTTGCCTTCCACTTACTCCATCTCTCAACATAAGGCCTGTAGTAAAAAAGACTCATTTTGTGGTTTATAAGTTTTTGTCTTTCCAATCAAAAGAAATTTGGGTAAATAACCTGGATTATACATAAAGGGAAAAAGACTAGGAAGGAAGGTAGGCCAAGGATCAGCTTGGCAACAGTACTGATGTCAAAGTCAACCAAGAAATTCAAGGCAAGTCTGATTTGGGTTGGATATGCTTTGTCTCATTTATTCGTATTTTCTCTCTTTGTTTATAGCATCTATCCCTGTTGTGAAGAATCTCTGCCCTATCTCCTTAATTTTTCGTCCTCTCTTAGTTCTATAAAAGGGTCAGAGTACCCTCCTGGAATGGAAAGCAACAGGTATCCCAAGACAATTTGCACTAAAGAAACAACAATCAATTTCTTCTGTGTGATCATTCCATCTCAAAGGACCATAATGAAATTAATAAGCAAGTGACTTTCTTCTTTCCTCCTTTTCTGAGAACTGAACATGCATTTATTAAGTGCCTACTATGTGCAAAGTACTATTCTCAGCGCTGGAGATAGACAACAGTGACTAATTTGCTGCCATAGTCTTTTCCATATAATCAAATATCTTGCTGGAATAATTCAATTATGCTACTAGGAAAACAGGCCAGTCTTGAAAATGAGGCCATACTAAATCTAGAAGCGGAGAGAGTGAAAACAGAGGCCATTGTTCTGATAGTTTAAGCAAAAATGAGTGAGTGAATAAGCAAACTGGAAATGTTTTCTCGAAGAGCTGGATGTGACTGAACAACAACGAATTATTTTTTTTTCTGGGAAAGCCATTGGCTTGGGGTCAGATTTCTAACAAAGGTGATGTGACCCAGAGCCTGCTCCAAATCCTTTTTGCGGCAGTGGAAACTTTGCTACAGCAGCTCACTTCTTCTGGTGAACTGAATTTGTTGTAATAGCTTTGTTGTATTATTTCATATCATGGATTAGAAAGTTGACTTTTGGGATCATTTTGTGCTGTTGGCCTTGGGCTTGATTTGCACTTCTGGCTCCAGGTACATGTCCTGCTGTTTTCCCTGGGTGCTAAAAATGGCTAAAAATGAATATTCAGAAATTTACTTTGGCGTTCTACTTCCCTAGCATTGAACTAAGACCAGGCAGAAGTGGATGGATTGCTCGGTAACTGGAAATGACTCCTGATACTAATGTGTTCGTAAAAAAAAATTCATTGCATTGTATGCCCGACTCTATGACAGATTCTAGATAGCTCACTTCTGAACAAGTCCATATTAGTAAAAAGGAGGTTAGAATTATCACTGTGATTCTATAAACAAAGGTTGAATCATTGTTAGAAATATCACACCGAAACAAAGTGCCTTTGAGAGGATGCAGAAATTCTGTTAGTGAGATTAATTTGGATACGGAGGAACATTCTGTCATGGGATTTATAGCTAAAAGGGATCTTAGGCATTGTGAAATCTCATAACGATAACAAGGAAGCAGAATGTGTACAGGACCCCTCCCAACAACCTTGACTGGCAGGTACTATGGATTTTAAACTATTTTTTCACTGAAGAAGAAACTCGGGCTCAGAGTGATAAAGCAATATATTTATGGTATCATTTGAACTCAGTTCATCCTGACTCTAAGATCAGCGCTTTATACACTGTGCCACCCTATATTCGCTTTGTAGATCTATCAATAAACCTTTAATAAGTACCTGGAAGGTGCCAGTCACTAGGAATCTAGAAACAAAAAAGAAATAGTTGCTGACTTCAAGTAACTTATATTCCATTGAGGGAGATGGCATGTGAATAATTACATGCAAAATATGTAAAAAATAAATAGAAGGGTTTTGTTTTTGAAGGAGAGGGCCCCAAGGGTTGGAGAGGGAGAGGAAAGGCTTCACAACGAAGTTCCAGCACAACTTTGAACAAAACAACTGATTCTAAGAGGCATAGGTGATTGGTGCATTCCAGGCGTGAAGGACGTCTATTTCCAAAGTAAGGCAATGGGGATGGAGAGTTGTGTGTGAGTAATACGAAGAAGGTCTGTTTGGCTGCATCATAGCATATAGGAAAAGAAGCAATAATATGTATGAGGTTAGAACAGTAGGTTGGGGCCAAGTGGTGAGAGGTTTTAAAAACTGAACAGAGGATTTTAAATGAGACTTATGTCTTACTAGTCTCCAAATCATCAATAGAATCTTTGAATAGCTTCTACGTTCTAACATGTATAGGTTATAGATAGAGAATGCTGTTGCAATTATTCCTAGAAGCAAAATAATGGTCCATTCCATAATGGAATGAATCCCTCCATATTAGGACTGGCTTCTTCTTGAATCGTAATGACATCTATGTTAGCATTATCAATGGCATTGTCAACCTTATGCCTTTTGGGGGCTAGGATTTTCTAAAACCGCAGTGGTACAAACACAGCAATTGTTCTGCATTCTTTGGTTTACCTGCTACATCGGTGATAGAGCAGCTTAGAATTTTCACTCCCTCTTACTCTGGAAACATTTATAGACTTATTCTACCAGGAAATCTAAAGCTTTTTGGTATCCTCAGGCCCTTAGGCAGTCTGGTGGAGCCTAGAGATGTCTTCTCAGATTCATGTTTTTAAATCCACAAAATGAAATATGTAGGAGTACAAAGGAAACTGACGATATTGAAATAAACTCAACAAAATATTACAAACAACAACACAAATGCATGTTCACAGATACCAGGATAAGCAGCCTGGAGTAAATGATCAAAAGTCCACCAGCTTTATGGGACCTTTTGTTTTGGCTTTCAGTCTCAGTATGAAAACAGGTGTGTGTGTGTGTGTGTGTGTGTGTGTGTGTCTGTGTCTGTGTCTGTGTGCCTGTGTATATGTATGTGTTGTGCAGAAGAGAGAGACAGAAAGAGAGAGGAAGAGAGGGAGAGAGAAGAGAAGATGGGAGAGTGAGGAAGAAAGAAGAGAGACAGAGACAGAGACAGAGGGGGAGAGAGAAAGAGAGACAGAGAGAGACAGAGAGAGAGAGACAGAGAGAGAGAGGAAGAGAGGGAGAGAGAAGAGAAGATGGGAGAGTGAGGGAGAAAGAAGAGAGACAGAGAGACAGAGACAGAGATATACAAAGACATAGACAGAGAGAGACAGAGAGACAGAGTAGAAATAGAGAAAGATTTTATTTTAAAATTATCTGTAATTTTATTAGCATAGAAGCTCCTTGTATTGATGCTATCTTCATGATTTCCATTGGCTAAAATAATTCACCACCTGGTAGTCACCTTGTGGAAATGAGCTCCATTCAGCTTTAGCAGACATTTAGACTGTCATGGGGCAGATAGGCAAAGCCTTTCTAACTTGGTAGGACTTGTTAAGAGCTTTTAGTTCATAGGCATAGCCTTTGAGACCAAGGGGTCATTTCCCTTGAAACCACAAAGAGGCACCAGGCTAGAAGATGAATGAAGGGTATACTTCCATATACATGTCTACATATGTAGAAGAACATGTGCGCACACCCCCAACCACCCCCACACCCTCACCCCCCAACACACACACACACATACACACACACACCCCTTCCCACAGGCATGGCTCTCTTCTCTACTGTCTCTTAGCATCCCTAGCTTCCTTGAAGGATTTAGCTTCGATTCTATATCTTACATTGTGCCTTTTCTGATCCTGCCAGTAATCAGTGCTCGCTAATCTCCCCCTCACATTACTAATAGCATTTATAAATGATTTTGTATTTATTTCACATTTACTTGTCCTTGTGCACATTGATGAAATAGCATGTTATACTAGAGTGCCAGAAAACTTGGGTTCCTAGTCTGACTCTGCTATTTCCAACCTATGTGATCTTGGGAGAATCATCCCCACCCCACCCCTGGTCTCATTGTCCTTATCTGTAATATGAGAAAATTTGACTAGATGACCTTTAAGTCCCATTCTGAATTCATGAAAGTCTGATGCTATCTTTTATTCCCTCCTCAAACCCTCACTCCAACTTCAAAAGAAAATAATAGAATGACATATTTAGAAAGTATTTTGTGAGCCTTAAAATGCTAGTGATGATGAAGATGAAGAAGAAGAAGAAGAAGAAGAAGAAGAAGAAGAAGAAGAAGAAGAAGAAGAAGAAGAAGATGATGATGATGATATGATGATGCAAGCTCCTGGAAGGCAGGAACTATTTCCTTTTTGTCTTTGATACCATAGCACCTCTATCCATGCATTTAGTAGGTATTTAATAAATATTTAGGAAATGAATATACGCACATGCATGAGAAATGGTACCTAAATCTCCAGTTTTTAGCTCCAGTTTACTTTGAATTTTTACCCTCAACTCACAAGCAGGTGACCAAACCTGTTAAATATTGATGTTAGACCACTGCTTGTTCCTTTGGTTTCACTGTATATCCCCAGAGATAGCTTTCAATCATGCCCCAAAGCAAAATCAGGCTTATAGTCCAAAGCCACAATATAGTAGAACAACATGGTGGGGGGAAAAGAGTAAGAAGAAATGAAATGTTATTTCTTCTGCTGTTTATTTTGGAATTTATTATGTCTCAGAAGGAAGGCAGATCTTATGATGGTCCTGAAAAATGATCAGCTTTAGGGGATAGTCTATATAATCAATTCAGGGAGATGGCCTCCATATGGTGAAATACTCAAGTTGGACACAACTTATTTAATTGAAAGTAAATTCTCATTTGATGTGGTCTCTTTGGGACATTGCATAACTGCTTTGGAAATATATATACATATATATATATAGATTGATTGATTGGTGTATCTTTATTAGCACTGATTCTACTGCAGTTTCCCTCATACTGTCTTGCCACTTAGCAAGACAAATGCACACACATATACAAATGAAAGTGGAGGGGAGGTTGTGAGCATGAAAGTTGTGATTTACCAAGCTTGTTTTTTTTTAAAGGCTCTTAGGTTGGGACCACATTTTATTGTTCATTCTGATCTCCTTTTAATTAAATTAGTGTTCACACAGAAGACGTAAAGCAATAAGATGCAGGAGATCGCTCCAAGAAGTTAATATGAAGTTAACACTTTAGTATTTGACTCTGAACACATGGAATTCGAATTTCTTTAAATACCTCAAGTTATTTCTGTAGAATCTTACATAGGTGCAGTGAGATACAGTATTTCTTCCGGCAATGATTTCATCATCTCTATTTCTTTGCTCTCTTGTCAAAAGACTGAAAAAAGCAGGTTTGCCCCAAGGATAGTAAACCAATAGAAAGATGAAAAAAAATAAAAACATTACTCTCTTCCCCCTAAACTCAAATCGAATCTGTTTTAAGAGAGATTTCAAATGTATTGATTCAATGTTAACTGCTTTCTCCACCCCCCCCCACCCCCTACCCCATGAGAATCATCTGAATTACACTGGGTCTAAATGGATTTCAAATAGCGAGTTCAATGTTCAGGCACAAAAGGAATATGCTCCGAGGTTCTTAATTTACACTTTGTCACAGTGTTCAGAGTATCTATTGACAGCTGTGTTCATTTTCAAATTATTCCTGTTGCATAGACAGCTTCCAATATCAAACCTGAAGTGGCCCCTCAGCCCCTGTCAAATAATCCAAAGATGGGAAAGCACATTTGTTGGGCAGGGAGGAGACGAACTAAAAAGTTTTCCACAAATAAATGAAACCAGACATAATACCATCAGGGTAGAGGAGAGTATGGGAGATGTGACAATTTCAGAATAACGATGATGATCATAATAATTATTAATTTTATTAACTTAAATTTTGCCTTCACACTAAAAAGGATCGAAAAGTAAAGAGAATGAATCTTACAATATTTTTTTAAAAGATGCCTCGATAAAGCCACATGTGCCCTGTCACCTGTCTTTTGTGTGTATGTTACAGTTGCATCAATAGATTTGTAGCTGCAAAGACTAGAAATATGATTCACATTCTACAACCTCAATCCCATATTGTTTTATAGTCACAGAGGAACTTTGATAAGAAGAAGGAGTTTCTATGGCTGTTGGAGAGGGAAAGAAAGAAGGAAAAACCAAAGACACTAGGGTATATTATTTGCCAGCCCCTATCAATTGTTAAAAATCTGGTAGTTTCTTTTCAGCTGTGCTTCCATAAGTGGCATGTCTGCAGCCACATGGCCATAAACTCAGATGAGAATCTTGTCTGAGGAAGTGCAATTCCAAGAGGGAAGTGTCATTTAAGGATGTCGATTAAGTTTTGCTAGATATTATAAGCATCATCCTAAAGTTGTGTTGTGTTGTGGTGTGTGTGTGTGTGTGTATGTGTAATAAATAGTCCATTTAGCTTTTCCTTCAACAGAGTTCCGCCAATAGCCTTCCTAATTTGGTTCTGTTCTCCTCCTGGGCTGAAAATCAGCTTTTTTTAGTGTGATATTTTGGTCCATTCAGGACTAAAACTCAAGAACTCTACAATTAGCTCCTAATCACAAGCCCCTACCAGAACCTGTTTTTTCTCAAATATGCAGGATTTTGGTCAATAATCCCCTATGTAGATCAGCTGCTCTATTTAAAAAGGGGAAGCAAAAACACACCAGTCAAACCTAGAGCCCTGATCCCAAAGGAAATGGGCAACCTGTGGAACAAGACAGAGAAGATGAAATAGACACTGCCCTCTCAGAACCTCTGCAAGAATTTACATCCCTGAAATTGCTCGAAAAGGAAGATAAGCTCTGTTTCCAGCTAATGGCTCTCTCCCTAACCTGTTAGAACAGATGGGAAATGAGGACAATTGCGGAAAATGTGAACAGTCATGGGGTTGGGGGTGGGGGGGGAACATGATCAACGTCTTCAAGCTTTCATAGCAGTAATTGCTAACAGTCCAGAGATAAAAGTTGCGCAGGAACAGAATGTCTATTGCAGAATACTGAGCCTCCAGCCAGGCTATTTGCCTTCCTAAGGTTAGTGGGGGACTCTTACTTCTTTTGGATTTGACCAGGGGAATTTTTCAGTTTTTTTCCCAAGGGGAAGTGGATTAAGTTGATACCCTTCTGCTTAATACAAGCGTTAGCTTCCTTATGGGATGTTTAAGGGGGCAAGAGGGAAGAAACCTCAGCTCAGGAGGAGGAATGAATAACAATACATTTCCAGGAGCCCATTACCACCTCTGAGTTCAAGTTTTTAAAAGGCTTTGGAATTTTGGAATTTGGAATTTGGGGACATCCCGAAGGAAGTTGGTGCCTATGAAGTAGAGACATCTCGGTTCCAACTTTGAGATCAAATCCCCTGGAGATACATGGCCACCCATTCATTTCCTTAACATCCCCTTATGACTTTAGTTTACCTTTTGATGCAAGGGTTCTTAATCTGGATTTCACAGGCACCGCCCCCAAGGGTCTATATATATGGATTTAAGGGAGGGTCTATGAACTTGTATGGGAAAAATTACATCTTTATTTCATTATAATTGACTTCCTTCATAATCCTATGTATTTTATTTTACAGATTTAAAAATATTCTGAGAAAAGATCCATATATTTCACCAAACTGTCAAAGGGGTTCATAACACCAAAAAATCAAGCAAACCATAAGAAAGAACAATGGCTTCTCATCATTAATCTGAACAACTGAAAGACAGGG
Source organism: Phalanger gymnotis (assembly GCA_028646595.1). NCBI lineage: Eukaryota > Metazoa > Chordata > Mammalia > Diprotodontia > Phalangeridae > Phalanger > Phalanger gymnotis. Next base: position 357,699,975 of record CM053624.1, read on the forward strand.
GGATTAATTAATACACCTTCAAAATAAAATTTAAAAGTATTACTCTCCTATCTCCAAAATGATAAAAAGTGGTCACCAAATTATCATTTGGGGCAAGCACAGTTATATTAATAGACTTTTTCCAGACTGGTGGAACACTAGTGAACAAAGCTGACTTCCTTCTTTCCCCTATGAAAAAGACAGTAAACTGGGAGCTATGTTTCTCATAATATAAACTAATGATTCTTTTACAGTAATTGTATTTTATTTTATGCCTACTTTTCTCTTGTCTGGCTTCAGCTACACCGGCATTAGGGCAGGGTGCCAAGGGATTAGACAAAGCCTGGCACACCACATACAATGCAAAAAGAAAAGACGGAGCTGAAAAAAGAGTCCAGTCAATCTAGATTCTGCCCTGCCACAGAAGGGAGAGATGGTCTAATTGAGGTTTACTTTAAGGATCAGCACTAGTTTTTAATACAATTTTCAACTGTTCCCAACACACACAGACCCCTCGACCCAGCTTTGGAGGAAACTTGTCACAAGTGATCTACCTAAGTATTAGTCCCTGATGGGATTCAGCGGCATCCTTTAATGGCCCCCAGTGGCATTTGCGACTCTTTAGTGGGCTTAAAGACAAAAATGGAAAAATCCCGGGAGGGCCAATTG
>CM053624.1:357700722-357719018 GCA_028646595.1 Phalanger gymnotis
TGGAAAATGCATCCATAGCTATTCAGATAGATATAAAACTTACCGGAGCAAATATCACCATACACATTTACAAAACAATTGATAATCCAACTTCCCTCTCCTGAAAGGAAGCAGAGGCTGTCTCATGCTAAAAAGGAAGGCTCTCAGAGCTTCTCAGTCTCCAGCCTCACCAGCGTCTTGTCCCTCTTGCTTATTTTTATGAAGCAGATAAGGAGAGCCAGAAAATCAATGCTGAGGGAAAGTGAGATGTTATACCAATCAGGAGGCAGCTTCAGTCTTATTTGCAGGGGGATGGCAAAATGGTCATATTATTAGACAGTGACTGCACACACACACACACACACACACACACACACACACACAGAGGCAAAGTACAGGAATCTGAGACTTTCCCCCTGGTGAGATGTGAAATTCTTTGTTGTGCCGTAGTCCTCACCACTGTGGGCTCTCTGGTTTGGCTCATTACTAACTACTATAAATGCAGAGCTGCTTTTTATGAACATACTCCCTCATTAGGCTACCCCGTCCCTCAATATAGGCATGCCTGTGGGAAAAGGGGCAGGCAAACAGCATTTTTTAGGGGGAGGAAGAGGGAAGAATCTATCCAAACCTTGGGAGTAGATTTGCATGTATTATGTGTTGGAAGTACTTACGTGTTTATCTGTCTGAAAAAAATAACCTAACTTCCTTCCCTTATTTTCCCAGAAAATAAATGTCAGGTTTGTTATTGAAACATGCTGAAGAAAATGTGCTTATAAATGATGTTAAATATGAAGGAAGAATGTAAGCTTACTTCATTTTTTGTCTTTGAAACTCCAGCACCTGGTCCTGTGGTATATAGTAGGTGCCTAATAAATGCTCATAGAATTTCTGCTCTTTTTCTCTACTCATGTATGCTCCTCAAGGCAGGGACTATTTCTAATTTTATTTTTGTCTTTGTAGCCCCAGCACCTACAACAGTGCCTAGCAAACAGAAACACTAAGAAGTTTAATAAATTATTATTGAATTTTCTCTGGTAGAATGTAAGTTTTCTGAGCACAGGAACTATTTCTTTGTTGTCTCTGTAGTCTTAGTGCCTAGCACCAGATAGGCAGTTGATTGCCTATTAATTCTTTAATTGATTAATTTCTGCTAGTAGAGTATAAATTTCTTTTTGTCTTTTTACCCCTGGTGCCTAGCAGGGTACCTGGCACATAATAGGTACTTGATAAAAGCTTTACAAATTAAACCAAAATGAACAAGTCTGCAAAATGAAGGAAGGAATGAGCACATCCAAGATGGAAAATTAGAGGCAGCTACCTACCTGAACTTTCTTAACATTCCCCTCCAAACAACTTTAAAATACTGCCTGAAATAAAAATTTGGAGTGGCAGAGCCAGCAAAAAGAGTGAGATATTTTTCTGGCTTAAGAAAACTAAAGAGGTAGGCAGAAATCTGTAATATCAGGGTGGAAGTTTGGTAAAAGTCTGTCTGGAAAATGCCTAAACAGATGCATATGTGTGTGTGCTTGAATGTGTGTGCATACGTGCGTGCACACACACACACACACACACACACACACACACACACACACACACCACAGCAATAGCAACAGCTGCAACAGCAACTAGGTGCTGATTGACAACTCTATTGCCATATGCAATTCTGGGCAACAGTTAAGGGAGAAGAGGAGCCCTAGGGGTTGGTCACAGTACCAAAGCAGAGAGGAGTATTATCAGTGCAGCTGTAAAGAACTAGAGGCCCTTCCTTGGAACAGACCAGAGCCCAGAAAAGGAGAGCATTGGCCATGCCTCTCCAAGGACTACTCCATTTCGAAAGTACCAAAAATCTGCAGACTTCCCAGAACCAGCTCTGAAAAGAGCAGCACAAAAAAGCCTGAAGCTTGAGACAGTGCCTCTCCATGCCCAGGTGAGCAGAGCCCAATTTTAACATAAAGTTCAAAGTAAAGTAATAGGATAGAAAAGTGAACGAACAACAAAAAAAATATCATAAAAACTGCTATAATGGCAGGAAAGACCAAGATATAAACTCAGAAGACAACAAAGTGAAAACAGCTACAAAAAAAAATCCTCAAAGAAAAATGCTAGTTGGACCTAAGCCCAAGAAGAATTCCTGGAAGAATTAATGAAAGAGATGATAATTGTAGGGAAAAAATGGAAAAGAAATGAGAGTGACACAAGAAAATTATGAAAAGAGAATTAACAACTTAATAAAAAAAGCACAAAACAGTGAAGAAAATAACACCTTAAAAACAGAATTGATAGTTTGATTGGTATGGCACTGAATAGATAGATTATTTTGGATAGAATTGTCATTTTTATTATGCTTGTTCAGCTTACCCATCAACAATTACTATTTTTCCAATTGTTTAGATCTGACTTCATCGGTGTGACAAATGTTTTATAGTTGTTTTCATATAGTTCCCTGGGTTTGTTTTTGCAAGTAGACTTCCAAGTATTTTATATTTTCTAAAATTATTTTAAATAGAATTTCTCTTTCTATCTCTTGCTGCCAGACTTTGTTGGTAATATGTAGAAATGCTGATGATTTATGTGGGTTTATGTTATATCCTACAGTTAGGTAAAGCTGTTAATAATTTCAAGTAGTTTTTAGTTGATTCATTAAGATTTTTCTAAATATAACATGATATCATCTGCAAAGAGTGACACTTTTGTTTCCTCATTGTCTATTCTAATTTCTTAAATTTCTTTTTCTTCTTTTATCATTATAGCTAACATGTCTAGTATAATATTTAATAATAGAAGTGATAATGAGCATTCTTACCCCAATTGTATTGGGAAGGCTTCTAGCTTATCCCCACCGCAGATAATGCTTGCTGATAGCTTTAGATAAACATTACTTATCGTTTTAATGTAAGCTCCATTTAGTCCTATGCTTTCTAGTTTTTTTGTAGAGATGGGTGTTGTACTTTGTCAAAGGTTTTTCCTGCATCTATTAAGATAATCATATGTCTGTTTGTTTTGTTTTTCATATGGTCAATTATGCTAATGGTTTTCCTAATATTGAACCAGCCCTGAACTTCTGGTATAAATTTCACCTGGTCATAGTGCATGATCCTTGTGATATATTACTGTAATCTCTTTGCTAATATTTTATTTAAAATTTTTGCATCAATATCCATTAGGGAAATTGGTCTATAATTTTTCTTTCTCTTGTTTTGCCTCTTTCTGTTTTGGGTATCAGCACCATATTTGTGTCATAAAAAGAATTTGGTAGGACTCCTTCTTCACTTATTTTTCCAAAGAGTTTTTGTAGTATTGGGATTAATCGTTCTTTAAATGTTTGGTAAAATTCACTTGTGAATCTATCTGATCCTGGAGATTTTTTCTTAGGAAGTTCATTGATGGCTTGTTCAATTTCTTTTTTTTTTTTAAGATTGGGTTATTTCAGTACTTTATTTCTTCTTTTATTAATCTAGTTAATTTATATTTTTGTAGATGTTCGTCCATTTTATTTAGATTGTCAAATCTATTGGCATATAATTGGGCAAAATAACTCCTAACAACTGTCTTAATTTCTTCTTCATTGGTGGTGAGTTCATCCCTTTCATTTTTGATTCTAGTAATTTGGTTTTCTTCTTTTCTTTTTTAATTAAATTACACCCAATAGTTTATCTATTTTGTTGTCGCCCCCCCCCATAGAACCAGCTTCTAGTTTTATTTATTATTTCAACAGTTTTCTTACTTTCAATTTTATTAATCTCTCCTTTGATTTTCACAATTTCCAATTTGGTGCTTAATTGAGGATTTTTAATTTGGTCTTTTTCCGGTTTTTTAAAATTGCATGCTCAATTCATTAATCTGCCTTTTCTCTATTTTATTGATGTAAGAAATTAGAGAAAACAGTTTTCCCCTAAGTATTGCTTTGGCTGCATCCCATAAATTTTGGCATGTTTTCTCATTTTCTTTAATGAAATTATTGATTATTTCTATAATTTATTCTTTGACCCACTTGTTTTTTTAGGATTAGATTATTTAATTTCTAATTAGTTTTTAATCTTTCTTTCCATTGTCCATTATTGAATGTAATTTTTATTGCAGTATGATCAGAAAGGGATGGGTTTACTATTTCTGCATTTGGTTATGAGGTTTTAACGTTCTAACACGTGATCAATTCTTGTGTTGGCATCATGTACTGCTGAGAAAAAAAAAGTATATTCCTTTCTACTCTCATTCAATTTTCTCTAGAGACCTATTATATCAACTTTTCCAGAATTTTATCCACCTCCTTAATTTCTTTCTTGTTTATTTTTTGGCTAGATTTATCTAGTTCTGAGAGGGGAAAGTTAGGTCCCCCACTAGTGTTAATTTGATTATCTACTTCCTCTTGTAACTCATTCAACTTCTCCTTCGAAATTTAGATGCTATGCTATTTGGTGCACATATGTTTAGTATTGATGTGACTTCATTGTTTACAATGCCTTTCAGCAAGATATTTTTTTATTGTCTCTTTTAAATAAATCTATTTTTGCTTTTGCTTTGCCTGGATCATGATTGTTACCTCTGCTTTCTTAGCTTCGGCTGAAGCATAATGGATTCTGCTTCAGTCTTTTACCTTTATCCTATGATTATCTCTCTCTTCAAATGTATTTCTTGTAAGAACATATTGTAGGATTCTGGTTTTTAATCCACTCTGCTATTCACTTGTTTTTTATTGGTGAGTTCATCCCATTCACGTTTATAGTTATGATAACTAGCTGTGTAGTTCCCTCCATAATTTTTTTACTTGTTTATCCCCCTCTCTCTGTTACCCCCTACCCTTTCCCTCCTTACAAGTGTTTTACTTCTGATACCTGCCTTCCCCAATATACTCTCCCCTTCATCAGTTCTCCCTCCGCTTTCTATTATCCCCATCCTTTTTTTTATTGCTTATAGGGTAAGATAAACTTCTATATCTGACTGAGTGTGTATGTTATTCCCTCTTTGAGCCAATTTTGATGAGAATAAGGTTTAAGCTTTGCCCACAACCCCCTCTCACATTCTCCTTCATTATGATAACATTTTCATGCCTTTTTTTTTATGTGGGATAATTTACCCCATTCAGTCTCCACCTTCATTCTTCTTCTAGTGCAATTATCTATCTCATCGCTCTATTTTATTTTTAGTCTACCATCCTATCAAAGTTATCTATATCTACATATTGATATAGTCTACATATAGTCTACATATAGTCCTACTTACTCATGTAGTAATAAAGTTGTTAAGTTACAAATATTGTCTTGACATATAGGAATATAAACAGTTTCACCCTATTGGATTTCTTGTTTCATCTTTTTTGTTTCTTTTCTACCTTTTTATATTTCTCTTGAGTTTTGTATGTGGAAGTCAATTTTTATTCATGCCTTTTAATTAGAAATGCTTGAAAGTACTCTTTTTCATTAAATGTTCATTACCTCCCTCCCCCCTCCTGAAAGATTATGTTCAGTTTTGCTTTGTAGGTGATTCTTTGTTGAAATCCTAATTCCTTTGCCTTCCAGTATATCATATTCCAAGCACTCTGGTTCTTTATTGTGGAAGCTGCCAAATCCTATGTAATCCTGACTGTAGCTTCATGATATTTGAATTCTTTCTTTTTGGTTGCTTGCAATACCTTCTCCTTGATCTGTCAGCTCTGGAATTTGGCTATGATGTTCCTTGGAGTTTTTAGGATCTCTTTCAGGTGATGACATCGATGAAATAATATCAAAAATATTTACAGCAAATTTCTCTGCTAAAGGCCTCATTTCTGAAATGTATGCTGAGTATAAAAGTAAGCCAAGTTTATAAAAATAAGAGCAATTCCTCTATTAATAAATGGTCAAAGGATATGAACAGGCAGTTTTCAGAAGAAGAAATCAAAGCTATCTATAGCCATATGAAAAATGCTCTATATCATTATTGATTAGAAAAATGCAAATTAGAACAACTTCTGTGGTTCCATTTCACACCTATCAGAACTGAAAAATATTGGAGGGGATGAGGGAAAAATGGGTACACTAATGAAGTGTTGGTGGAATTGTGAACTGTCCAACCATTGTCCAACCATTCTGGAGAACAATTTGGAACTATGCCAAAAGGGCTATAAAACTGTTCATACTCTTTGATTCAGCAGTACTGCCACTAGGTCTGTGTCCACGAGATCAGAGAAAAAGGAAAAGGACCTATATATACAAAATATTTATAGAAAGTTTTGTTTGTGGTGGCAAAGCATTGGAACTCGAGAGTAAACTTATCAATTGAGGCACAGCTGAACAAGTTGTGACATATGACTATGATTGAATAATATTATGCTATAAGAAATGATGAAGGGGGTGATTTCAGAAAAAACAAAACAAAACAAAACAGAAACAAGGCAAGGTCTATATGAACTGATGAAAAGTGAAGTGAGAAGAACTGGGAGACCGTTGTGCACAGTAACAGCAATAGTGAAAGGATGATTAACTGTGAGCAACTTGGCTACTCTGATCAATACGATGATCGAAGATAATTCCAAAGGACTCATGATGAAGAAATGCTATCCTTTTCCTGGGCAAATTGGGCAAATTGAAATATAATTTTCTCACTTTATTTTTTTTTTTGCTTTTCAAAAAATATGGCTAATATGGGAATGTTTTGCATGATTTCACATGTAAAATTGATATCATATTGCTTACATTCTCAGTGGGTGGGGGAGGGGTAGGAAGGATAGAAATAATTTGGAACTCAAAGTTTAAAAAGAAAAGGCTAAAAATAAATAACACATTTTTTTAAAAAATGAAAATAAAACAAAATTAATGAAAGTACTAATAGATATATGAAATGAATAAGTCAATTAATTTTTTTAAACATTAAGCTGCCTACTATGTACCAGACACTTTGCTAAAGATACAAAGATAAAAAGGAAACAATTTTTTTTTCCCCTCAAGGACCTCGACTACATTTTGTTGTGGGCCTATGACATCTCCTTAGCTAAGTGACTACCAAAGATAAAACAAGTTGTATGAAGTCATTCAAATTACAGCTTGGTTGTCCATTAGTTACAGTAACATTCCTTGGATTCTTACCAGCAAATTCTTTGAAACGGAAAGAGGGCTCTCAGTTTTTATTTCATTGATTTGCCCTGTATGTGATGAGACAGAGTCCAGAGGACTGAAAAGGCGTGTGCTATTTGTTATATATGAGACCCTGGCTTGCCCCAAAGAATCATAGATTTAGAGGTGAAGGAGACTTTAGTGGCAATTGAGTCTAATTCTTTCATTTTAGAATTGAGGAAACTGAGGTCCAGAGAAGTAAAGTGGTCCCAGGGTCACACGACTTACAAGTGTCTGAAGTAAGATTTAAACTTTGGCTTCCTGCTCTAAGCTCAGAAGCCTTTGTAATACACTGTCTAGCTGCCAATGTTTCCTGCCCGAAATAGGAACAGCCAACAAAGTGGCCTAGAGGACTTACATTTTTTAAGAACCCAAAGTCAGGTATACTTTCCTTAGGGCAAGTCAAGACACATTTCTTTTTTTTTGGGGGGGGGAAGGCAGGCAATTGGGGTTCAGTGACTTGCCCAAGGTCACACAGCTGGTAAGTGTGTCAAGTATCCGAGGCCCGATTTGAACTCAGGTCCTCCTTACTCCAGGGCTGGTGCTCTACTCACTGCACCACCTAGCTGCCCCTAGATCACACTTCTGAATGCCTCATTCTTGACTTTGTCTAAGGTATCATTTCTTCATTCATTCGACATGCATTTATTAAACACCTGTGGTATACAAACACTTTGTTAGGTACTGGGTGGGGATATGAAACTAAAACGAGGATGGCCCCTATCCTCAAGGAGGTTACAGTCTACTGAAGGGCCTACAACTGGAACGCAGATGAGTAAGTCCAAGATAATCTGAGGAGAGAGAAACCTAATCATGAGGATAAATGAAGGCTTTTAAAGGAAGGCACTATAGTATACAATATAATCTGGGGAGGATGAGAGCAGTAACTAGGGGGAGATCCAGGGAGGCTTCCTGTAAGAAATGACACATGAGATCATCCCTGAAGGAAGCTGCAGCTTCTAAGAAACAGAAATGGGCATGGAGTGGATTGTAGGTCCTTTTCATATGTTGGAGCTTAGGTCTTCCTTTGTTTTCTCAGCTTCTGCACCTCGCCCCTATTCCTAACATCTTCAGAGGTGCTAATGAAGACAGATTTTCTTGAGAAAAGATAAACTGGCATTGTGCACAGGGATAGAACAAGCAAGTCAACACTTTGCCTAGTATGGAGTCCTCGCTTTTTATTATCAGTTATGCCTACCTCATTCACTGAAAAGAGTGACCACCTGGATTCTCAGGCTTCCCATCACAGGCTATCATCCATAGTCTCTGCACCAATGATCCAGGGAAAATTTCATGATTAATACATACTTTTTAAATAGAGGTTAACTATACTGTGTGGGCATAACAGAGACAACAGTACCAATCATTTCCTACCTCCATGCCTTTGCACTGTAAGCCCTCCTCCAGATGGAATGTTCTCTTCCCTCCTCTTGGACTATCAACTTCCATTTAATACTGAACTTAAGTGATACCTCCTATAGAAAGCCTTTTTGATTCTCTCAATTTTGAACATTTATTTTGTCTTCACTTCTATTCTTATGTGTTGCTTACCGCAGTAGAATATAAGCTTTTTGAGGGCAGAGACTGTTTCGTTTTTGTTTCTATAGCCTTGAGTTGAAAATATTACCTGGTACATAGTCGGTCCTCTATAAATGCTTATGGAATTGAATTGAATGAAAATGAAATGTTGGTATAGAGTCATACCCCTCCCCACCCCCAACCTAGTTTCTCCATTACAGTCAAGGGCCAAGAATGAGATTAGTTGAAAGTTGATGAAATCTTTCAAAAAAGAAGCAATCTGGAAGAATGAATTCCACAGTTTTTTTTTTTCAGGGAGGTGCTACAGAACAATGATTCATGGCTTTATTAAGTAGTACTGTAGGTAGAGTAGTGGCCTGGAGTCAGGAAGACCTGAGTTCAAATCCAGCCTAAGACATCTGTGTGATCTTTGTCAAATCACTTAAGCTCTGTTTGCCTTGGTTTCCTAACTTTAAAGTTGGATAAGAGCAGCACCAGCTTCCAGGGCCATTGTGAGCATCCCATGAGATAATGTTTACAGAACACTTAGCCTGGAACAGATATTATTGCTACTTGTCTACTCCACAACAGCTACTCATGCTCGATCTCGCTACCCATCCTCTCTCACCAAGTGTTCATGAACTCTCACATTCACTTCTCTGACCATACTCCTCTGCGATTCTACCTCTGTCTCTGCCTTGCTGCCCTCCAACCCGTTCTTCATCATCACCGACACTTCTAACCCTTCTTCTGTTCCCCAAGCCATACCTACATTGGCTCAACTCTCCTCCCTTCGCCATCTTGACGCTCGTGAATCATTCACCTCAATGCTGTTTTTTTCTGTCAAGTAGCTTTCTCCTTTATTTTATTGAAGCTCTCTGCTGCCAAACTTAGGCCTTGGTTTATTCTTGCTTAGTTCCTGTTTACACAGTACAAAGCTGGAAATTACAAAACCATGGACTGTGCTGACTGGGTCCATTACAAGTTAATGTTGTCATTGTTCAGTCATTTCAGTTGTGTCTGACTCATCATGATCTCACTTTGGGTTCTCTTAGCAAATATACTGGCTTCTTTCTGCAGCCTATTTTACAGATGAGGAAACTGATGCAAACAGGGTTAAGTGATTTGCCCAGGGTTACACAGCTAGTAAGTGTCTGAGGCTGAATTTGAACTCAGAAAGATGAGTCTTTCTGACTTCAGGTCCAGCACCTTATTCCCTGCACTACCTAGCTGCCCCAAGTTTATGTTACATAATCCCAACTGGGCTCTTACAGCAGCAAGGCAATCCTTTACACATCCCTAAATGAATCACTATCCCACAATTACCACAGTGGCTTTTCCCAACTTTTTCATGACTCTGCGACCTCCCATAATTCTCCCTTCTCCCATCCTCTCAGCTGAGACCCTTGTTTCATATTTAACTGAAAAATATTGAGGGCATTTATTTATTTATAGCTGGAAGAAGGAATAGTTTTATTCTTGGCAATATATAAGGCTTCACACTTACGTACACAGGGAGGACAAAGACACAGGCTACTCCTTAGTCTTCTCATCTGGACTCTTGGTGGCAAATATCCTGAATTTTTTCCCCATAAGCCTTTATTCATTTCCTTAAATTCTTCCAAGGTATCTGTAATGAGTACAATCCTGAATTCTTCCACTGTCAGTCCACTGAAGCCGATGTCTCTTGGGAGTGGATACTTGTGTTCGTAATAGTTTGAATGAAGTCATGCTAAGCTCCCAGACATCTGGTCACAGGTCTCAAGCTCCCAGCAATCTGGTTGTTCTCTACCTCCTGAAAGGCCTGTGCCACCTGCTGCCACAGGTAAGCACCCAACTCCTGGCCCTATTTGGTCTCATTCAAAGGCCATTCCTCACAGAGCTTGAGGAAATGCCAGTAATGGCTGGGTGCCATCTTGTGCCCCATCTGAGGCCATTTAAAAAGAGCCTCGTCTTTTTTCCTCTTCCCCATCAGTTTATACATGGAGTATTGCAATTGCCTACTAATTGGTCTCTTTTCTGGATTCTTTTGGCCCTCCAGACCATCCTTCGCTCAACTGTCAAAGTGATCTTCCTAAATTGCAGATCTGACCTTATCACTCCCCTACTCAATAAGTCCAGTGGTTCCCTATTACATCCAAGATCAAATAGAAAATCTTCTCTTTGTCTTTCAAAGTCCTTCGCAAACCTCGCCACTTCCTATCTTTCCTGTCTTCTTATGTTACCCTCTTCCATACACTTTGAAATCCAGTGACACTGGCCTCCATGCTATTCCCTGCACAAAACACTCCATTTCTTGACTTAGAATCTTTTCTGCCTGTCCTCTGTACCTGGAACACTCTCCCTACTTATCTCCACCTCCTAGCTTCCCTTACTCCTTTTAAGTCTCAGCTAAAATCATACCTTCTCCAATAAGCCTCTTCCAGTCTTCCAAAGTTTTAGTGTCTCCTACCCCCAAGTTATCCCATCTATATCTTGTTTGCTCATAGTTTGTTCACTCTCTCCCCCATTAGACTGTGAGCTCCTTGAGAGCAAAGACTAATTTTTTTTTACCTTTCTTTGAATCTCCAGGGCTTAGTGCAGTGCCTGGTACATAGTTTGTGGTTAATAGATGCTAGTTGACTGACTGATTTATCCTAGAGGCAATAGAGAAAAAAATTCTGGGTAGGCAGGGAATGAGATGGTAAGATTTTTGTTTTCAAAACATCACTTTGGCAGCTGCTTAGAGAATGGAGGAACAACACAGCCCTTAGTTGGCTGGTATTTGCTTGTATACATTAGCCTGTATTTTTTATTAGGTCAACACTCTCACCAGTTAACCACCTAGCATCTTCTTACCTTCATATTGATCAGACATTTCGATCACAACTCTCTCAGGCATACAACTGGAACTGACAGACCCTAAAGCGAGATGCTGTTATTTTACGAAACTTGTTTGGAGGATAATATTAGCCTCATTGCTGTTGTCTTAAAAATAACATTTGTCCATTATGACAATATTAAAAATAGATGTACACTATTTCCAAAGTGAGTCTGGTACATGGAAGGTTAAGTAGATTAAAACCATCTGTGATTCTCCCCCAAGTCCACAGAAGATGAAATTAGCAATGCTAATTTTCAATATGGTTAGATCTCCAACCACATTCCTTCAACTGGGCATGACCTTCACACAACTTCAAACAGAGGCCCAGCTCAACCTTTTCCACTGCCAGCCAGGGAGCTCGTGGGTCCCAGGGCTAACTCACTTCCTGATAAATGCAAAGGATGTTTCTTTCTTTAACAGAGCCATTTGGAAACATCTGGCATCTCAAAAGGGGTCCTTTCAGACCTGTCCATTATAGAGTCAGGCTGGTGGGAAGCCAGGCTTTGTAAAGATTTAACATCCTTGCAGGAGAGCAAATAGCGTGGGGAAAATTCCAGAGCCACGTGGACAGTTCCATTGTCAGGGAGTAATCGAAAAAGAAGAAATCTATTTAGCTGGACAAGCAAGCAACTCATGGGACTGGGGGCGCCTCATCCATCTCTCTTAAGGAACAATTTCAACTCTAGCTCACATCCCACTGCACATTCAATCCACTTAGGGAGCAATTTCCTGATCTTGAACAACGCCTTCCCCATTCTAAGTGAACACAGCTCCTAGCATGGGGTCAAATGCAATCAGGAAGCCATTCTTGTCAGACCAGACAGGCCCTCAGCTTGAGAGAGTTGGGAGTGTGCCATCCAGGGCTCCCCCCTTCCCTTCTAACTCTTAGCGGAACAGAAAAATCTCATTTCTTTTCTGCTTTCTCCCTTTCAAAAAATGAACATGAGTAAAGTAAGATTGGTAGCTTGTTATCTACATGAACATTTATCGGATCATTAGATTACTGCAGCAAAGAAACTCAAGGCATGACATAGAGAACTCCACACTTATTTAAATGTCGCAAAGCAGAAAGCTGGTGAAATTGGGTAGGGAGAGGAGGGGAAAATCAGAGTAGAAGGACGTACAAAATGGAAGGGAGAAATCAGATACCCAGGTAATTAAAATGCAGAGCAAAATATGTGCAGGACAAGTATCTGCAAGATTTGAAGACTAGCTTCTAAGACAATTACTTTAGAATCAAGGTAGGACTGGTTCTTCCTATTTACCACTAGGGGCACCGCGAGACACTTTTTAGCTTTACTGCCAATGGTGGATTTTGACACTTCTTTATCCATTTACCCTCTTCTTCCTTGTTCTATGACCCAAGGATCATTCCATCTGAGGTCCCGGTGATTCATCCTTCCTCTCACATTCTTGCTGCTTATGCTCTCATTCTGGAACATTTTGTTTTAGGTCTAGACTCTAGACCCTTCCCTTGACTGAATTAAAATGGGCTATGTAAGAGTCCACTGATTTATTCATTAATGATCTTGCTGAATCTTTTGGGGAGCATCCCCACTCCTCCTGCACTCCTTAGTAAGGACCTGACTGCTCTGTGTCTAGCTCCATATGAAACATCATTACGAATTAACTTAAGTAAAATCTATTGAAAGTATCAATACGTGAATGTACTGATCTACCTTTAGCTTGTGCTGTTAAGTACAAACCATATGAATTTCAAGAATGCTTGCGGAAATTCAACCATGGTTGAGTTCACTAATTTCCCTAAGAATTGCAATTAGGGAAGAATACTTAAGTTCAATGTCATACACAATTATTGTTGATACAAAAGGTAAACATATTCCTAATTAATGAATTTGAATTTGCTAATTGTTCTTCTCTGCCATGGTTGTTAGTCCATGTTCATTTTAATATGAGAGACTACTATCTCCAAGATGGAGTAAATGTAAAATGTCTTCCTTAGCCGATTACTTTTTTTTCCTCTCAGCCCACAGCCCTGGCAGGAATTTACCACAAATTGGTCATTAAGAAAAATGACCAAGGAGACTAGATTGAGAGAGCCTTTACTGCTCTCTGGATACAAAAGGTTGCCAATAACTGAAAAGACTTTTAGCTCTTTTGACCTTTTCATGAAACTCACTCTAAGAAGAAAAGATAAAACCCCAATTCAGAATTTCCTGGTGTTAGAATAAATGAGAAAGTTGGTTTTGCTTATTTTTTTTTAAAAAAAAATATGAGTTCTTTTCAGTTTTCAAATCCTGAATATCATGTAGATAAATCGCTTCCTTGTTGGGGGATACTACTACCCATTGCTAGCAAGAGTTTTGGTGATTTCTGTGCTAAGAGGAGTATGTCAGTTTCTTTTCTTTGCCTAATAATGGGGAAAATGTCAGTAGAAAAAATATCGATGAGTGGAGACTGAGTCATGGTTTGAACTCATAACCAGAAAGCAGACGTAAGAACTCTAAAAATTATTCAGTCCTGTCTGACTCTTTGTGACCCCAGCTGGGGTTTGCTTGAGTTTTGCTGTGGGGAGTAGCAGATGGTTAGATCAAACATTCTTTAATTTTTCAGTTATAGGCCTTGGAATGACTCCAGTAGGAAATGACTGTAATCCATGACACTGGTTCGCGCTATATTTAAAATCTGAATTCAGATCCTCCCATTAAGTCTACTTGTGTATGACCTTGGATAAGATCTTTCCTCATTTTATCAATGAGGAAACTGAGGGCTGAGGAGTTGGAGTGATCCCTAAGATGCTATCTGGCTATATAACTATGATTGTATGAATAATAATAATAACAATAACGTATATATATATGTATATATATATATATAGCACCTACTATGTTAAATATTTTACAATTACTATCTCATTTGACCCTCATAACAACCCTGTGAGGTAGGCTATTATTGTTGCTATTTTACAAATGAGGAACCTGAGACAAACAGAGGTCAAGTGACTTAGCCAGGGTCACATAGCTAGTAAATGTCTGAGGTTACATTTGAACTCAGGTCTTCCTGACTTCAAGTCTCGCTAACATCCATTCATTGCACCACCTAGCTGCCTATTTCATTCATTTAGTTATTCACTCACTCATTCAATAAGCCTCCATTAAGTATTTATTTCAGGCTATTAAGGAGACCTAGATTAGATAGCAATTCCTTCTAGTTTTAGATCTATGATCCTATAGACTGGATTAAAATGCCAGTTCTACCACTTATACCCTGTGTGAAGTGAGATACTTCCCTAGGCCTCGGTTTCTTCACCTGTAAAATGAAGCGGACTGACCCATAATGATCTCTGAGGTCCCATCCAGTTCTAAATCTATGCGTTGAACAATTCTGCAATCTTGCTTTCTTTTGGGGGGTGGCTGGGGGGAGTTCTGCCACAGGGAGGTTTCCATAGGTACGTTGATGGCTTAGGTGGTCAGAGGTTCCTGTCATCTATCATCTGTCACCCATCTATTAGAGGGTGGTAAAAATATAAAAAGAGATGGCTATTGTCATGATTAACAATTAAGACTTCGCATCAAGTGAAATGCGCAAAGGTCAGTCTTCAAAAGAAGCTTTTTAGTACTATAATGAAAAAGAAACAAAGAAGACAGTGTGATCTTTTCTGGGTTTGTACACACTTGGCTGGCAGAAGTGGCAAAGGGTTGCATATTGGCCCCTGAGTTTTGGCTTCCCTCCACTTACTCCATCCTGAATAAGGGCTGTGAGGGTGGGGGTTTGGGGCTTGTCGCAGGATAACTGTCATTTTCATCCAGATGCTTAGGGATCTCTGTCTTTCTACTTAAGATAAGATGAGACATTCTTCCTTGTAACTGTTGATTAGATTAATTGCTGAAACATACCTTGGAATTGTAAAAAACTGTTTTATCCCCATACAGGATAAAGGGTTCTTATGCTCAATTGATTATTTCTTTAAATAGCACACTTTCCCAACAGTTTCCTTAAGATGTCAGATTCTCCTTAAACTATTCATGAGTTTTAAATGACACGAATCACTAAGAGATAGAACCAGAAGAACAGGACATTCTAATATTTCCTGAACACTGCTTGCCTCAAGCAAAAGATTTACTTTTTCTTGGGAAACAGTGAAGATACCAAATCACATAAGAATAGCATTCCAGAATTTCAGTATTGAGTCCAACCCATACCCCCAAGTTAATCTCTTCCATGACATACCAAACAAGGTGTCATCCAGCTTTTGATGACCTCCTTGAGAATAGGGACCATTTTTCTCTTTCTTTCTTTCTTTCTTTCTTTCTTTCTTTCTTTCTTTCTTTCTTTCTTTCTTTCTTTCTTTCTTTCTTTCTTCTTCTTCTTCTTCTTCTTCTTCTTCTTCTTCTTTCTTCTTCTCCTCCCTTTTTTGATGAGGCAATCAGAGTCAAGTGACTTGCCCAGGGTCACACAACTAGTAAGTGTCAAGTGTCTGAGGCCACATTTGAATTCAGATCCTCCTGACTCCAGGGCTGGGTCTCTACTCACTCAGCCACATAGTTGGCCCTGTCTTTCTTTGTATAAACTGTAGTTGTACGTAGCGAGGCGGTTCAGTAGAGAGAGAATTGGAACTGGAGTTAGGAAGACTAATCTAGTCTCAAGACATTTATTAGCTATGTGAACCTGAGCAAATCACTTAACCCTTATTTGGCTCAGTTTACTCATCTGTAAAATGAAGATAATTATGAAAGCACTTACCTCCCAGAGCTATTGTGAGGAAAAAAATAGATAATACTCAGTGCTATATGAATGCTCACTCTTAATATTCCCAACTGTTTAGCACAATGCCTGGCACATAGTAGGTATTTAATAAATGCTTATCGATTTGAACTGAAGACCAACAGTTTCTGGGAAACTACCACCTCCTAAAGTAGACTGAATCTTCTGTTTTGGTATTATTGCTATTCAGTCCTGTCTGACTCTTTGTGACCCCAGCTGGGGTTTTCTTGAGAAAGACACTGCAATGGTTTACCATTTCCTTTTCTAGCTCATTTTACATATGAGGAAACTGAGGCAAGCAGGGTTAAGTGACTTACCCAGATTTACATACCTAGTAAGTGTCTAGGACCAGATTTCAACTCAGGTCTTACTGATTCTAGGTCTGATGCTCTGTCCACTAGGCCTCCTAGTTGCTCACTTGGTGTCCTCCCGTCCAAACCATAGTGCCTTGCACCCTTGCATAAAATAGGTTCTATTTAAATGTTTATTCAATCAAACTGGAAAGAACAAGAAATAGGCAGGATGTACAAATGAGGAATTCCTGTATAAAGAAGACAACAAAATAAGAAACCCCAAGGTAGGAGAGAATGGAAAGGAATTGATGGGGAGTGGGAGGATGGAGAGAGGGAGTGACAGAGACCTTGGGGCAATAGCCCTGCTGGTGGAGATTCCTGAAGGAAAGGAGCAAGGTGAGCTGAAGCCAAAGACTAGTTTACTGGGGATGTGGCTGATGGGGAGAGGAACTTAGCAGGCTGATTTCAACTTAACTAATTATTCTGGCTAACTACTTAATTGAGTTATTTCTACCTACTAGGTTCAGTCAGCACCTCCTACGTTTTGATTGTCCTGGGGCAAAGTCCTGATGACACCACCATAGCTATAGCTCTGGCCAACACCATTAGTGAGACATTGATGATGCAGTGGAATAAAAGTTCTTTTCCTTTGGTCAGGAAGAGACATGGGTTACATTCCTACCTCCAAATGGGTACTACCTATGTGACCATTTACAAGTCACTTAACCTCAGCCTCAGTTTTATTACCTGTAAAATGGGTATAATACCTCTAGAATATAATATTTCTGTTGCAGGATGATGTATTCAAAGCACTCTCCAAACATTAAACCCTTATAGATATACAAAGCAGGCCTCAATAAAATAGGCTAAAAAATTATAGACATGTCTCAAATGAACCCAGAGCTTTCTTGATTCTCCTTAGTTTTGCTGTTAGTTTAATCTTTGAGGAAAAGGGATATCTACTGACACTGGTGTGTTAAAGAATATCTGACTCTCCCTTCTATGCTTTAAAAATCTACTGGTCCATTCGGCTTTATTGATTTCCAGTATTGCTTTTCTCCATCTCTCATATCCCATTAAATGCTATTTCATGACTTGGCTGAAATGATGACTCAGATAGATTTCATTAGTGAATTGACATTGGTGAGTTGACAAATAGACTCTATTGGTGAGTTGACATTAGTGAAGATGGATGGAGAACTAAGACAGCCAGGAGATGCCTCTGACCAAATCAGGTTTGGCTTCCAAGGTTTGTCTTTACAAACTTGACTGTAGGGTCCTTTTCCCCATTTGTGGCTCAAATTGACCCCCGCCTTCCTCCCACCTTTCCAGTCCTCTTTCCCCTGTGACCCTCCACCTCTAATCTATGAGTAGTGTTTAATTTGGCAACCAGGGAGTTCATAGCATATTCAATTTTTAGTTGGAAGGGATCAAAGAGGAGATTGAATCTAACCCCCTTATTTCAAGAGTGAAGAACCCGAAGACTAGGAATCAAAAGTGGCTGACCCAAAGTCATGAAGGTAGTAAGGGACAGAGGCAGGATTTGAATACAGGTCTTCTGGCTTCAAATCTAGCACACTTCTAACTTCAGTGTACTTGTTTATTTGGGTAACCAACTATTGGCAGGGGAAAACAAAGGCTCCCTAAGCCAATGGTTATAACTCCTCACTGTTTATGTGGAACTCAGCTTTCTTGTCACTTATTTTATTAATCTACAATTAGAAAATAAGCATATGCAAAAAAGAAACAAACAACAACAAAACGTCAGAGCATGTTACCAAAATCATTCTCTAAAGCATTTGCACTTCACTCAGAAGGGAGCCTCAC
>CM053624.1:357719518-357748977 GCA_028646595.1 Phalanger gymnotis
CAGACACTTACTGGCTATGTGACCCTAAGCAAGTCCCTTAGCCCTGTTTGCCTCAGTTTCTTCATCTGTAAAATAAGCTGGATAAGGAAATGGCAAACCACACCAGCATCTTTTCCAAGAAAACCCAAATGGAGTCACAAAGCATAAGACATGACTGAAATAATAAGACTTACTTTCCAGAGATACTGTGAAGAGAAAATTAGACATTTATAAACAGTGCTTTGCAAACCTAGCTATTATTAATAATAATCTACTAGTTAAAGTTCTGGTTTGTTATAACAATAGAAGCAACCTGGAGTAATGGATATATTGCTGGGTTTGGCAGAAGGATGACCCTACTAGCAGTGTGAGCTTCGACAGGCCATTTAACCATCATGTGCATTAGGAAACTAAGACTTATACATTAAGTCATGGACAACTTGTCATCTGTGATGATGGAGGGAATGCTCATCCTGGGAATTTCCTATCCTGATGATAAAATATACTGTGCATGTGATATAATGGGTCTCTCCTGGAGATTTTTTCGAGGTAATTTTTTTTCTAAAGGCCCTCTGTCTTCACTTTTTGGGGTCTTCATTACTCACATGACTAATATCAATGACTACAGACTGGAAATTTCATTGACGAGACTGTTTCGTCCAATAGTTCCGATTCTGGCCCATTCATGGTGGTCCTATGTGCCATTTATCTGTGTTCTTTCATAAATCCTCCACGGGAGGTCTGCCTAGCATGCAATCCTAGATCCCTTCACCTTTCCTGGATAACACTGAAGGTTGGGGGTTATCCAATGGTTATCCTTCACTTGTACCATGTGACTAATCTATTTTTTTGCCATCCTTGTCACTGTCCCGTGGTTGACACGAAACTAATTCTTTAGGGATTGTGGCTCCCATCATCTGTCACTATAACAGCATCGTACAATTCTTCCAAATGCAATTCAGTCCCTCTTTCCATATTCAGTTTTGGGCTTAGTGAATCTATGGTGTCTGTCTAAGGGATATGTTGGGATGGATTACCTTTGTGGATAACACAGTGAACTGAATATCAGTCTAGGCAATAGGTATTTTTCATCCACTAGGTTTTTCTAAATTGAACTCTTCTCTGTTTTTTTTTTATTTTACATAGGAGGCTCCATGATGCTTTAGGGCTTCATACTGTTGAGACAATGCCATCTACACTTAGGAACTTCTGAAGGAAGTCAGCATCTACAGAGAATTCCTCCTCTACTTGGACTCTGAACTGAATCTCTTCTGTGTCAGTGGCAAGTAATATTTGGGGAAAAGAGTTTTCCATGCTTCACTCAGTATTAGTAAGGAAATAAGTTAACTCTGTTGTTGAACCCATCTTAATGAAAAAAAAAATTCTGATTATCAAACCGAGACAGAAGTTATTATTTAAGTAGGCATTTTTCATGTATAAAATACCTCTAGTTTTAACTTCAACAAAATTATGGATTTCCAGAGCATTGAATTAACCAAAACATTCAATATTTCTAGAATCCATGATTTCTTTGGTGGAGGTGGGGGGAATGGACTGAACTTGATATTAGCTCCTCAGCATCCGGTCTTAATAAATTATGAGACTGGGGAAAATGAAGAATCTCTTAGTGTGTGGTGAACTGTGGGAGCCACTTAGGATTTAGGCTGGCCCTCAGAAGACAACCTAAGCCTGCCCTTCTTTCTCTGCTAGCTTTGCAGGACCTATTAGCACTTAGATTCCACTGGTGTGATCTTTGAAACCTCCTAATCTCCTTTGCATGATGATGAGGGCATCAGTAGATGCAACCGATTAAAGCCTACTAGGCTTTACTAGGGAATCTGCAAAGTGGGCCATCCTCTAGTACTCACCATTAAGCCTTAATGCAGAGATGGTGGGGGTTTGTGGAAGGGGCAAGGGGATGAATTCTCTTTGGAACAAGGTATCTTGTCTCACCATCATTTCCCATGAATCCCCTCAATATATACTGTATACTTGGATGCTGCTTAGCTATTCTTATCATTTGTTAAGAAACCTATTTTACTATAATTTTATTCTACTGTAATTTCCTTAGTAACAGGCTGCTCTTTTTTTCTTTTAAAAACTATTAAAATGTCATTCACATCACATTCTGGATGTGTATTTAGCTATTTCCAAAAGCTATTCAAAAAACATAATCACCATAATCACTGTTGACACCTAATTAACATTCAACTTCCTTTCTATAGCAACTACAGCTGGACAAACCATCTATTCCAGGATAAAAGTAATACTTGGTTGTTTTAAGAGAAAAAAGCAAAACAACACTCTACACCTGTGTTCATTTTTTTTGCAATAGTTGTGCCTCGGTTGGGAAGTTTGGTAGCTAGCCAGAGCACACTGAGTGCAAATATTACAGATGGACATGAGAAATTAAAGACATTGGGCTTCATACATAATTGGAAATAATAACCTCCCACAGCAATATAACTTCATTAGTAATGACTCCTGAAGAGCTTTACTTTCTTGGTGGTTAGTTACTGCTTCTAATCTTTTAGCAGAATACGTATAACAGAATTTAAATATGTTTGAACTATATCTCGCAGAAGCCTCTGTGTGAGCCAACAGGTGATGATGTCACCCCCACATGAAATGGTTACATAGACATGTTTTTAACATGTCTAATTTATAAAAAACTGCAATTGATATTGCCCAGTAGGACGAATACTGGATGCTTGACATGTAGAAGGCACTTAATAGATGTTTATTGATTGGGTACTAGGTCAAAACATGCTTCTCCAATTTATGACTTTGAACAAGTCCCCTCCTCTGAAAAAAAAAACAACTTCTATGTGACCCTGTGTAAGTCAGTTATTTTCTTAGTGCTTTAAACAAATATTTAAGTTACAAACAAGGTGCCAAACTGCAATGCTTTCTTAGCCCCTAGGGCCATTCCTGGCATATAGTAGATGCTCAGTAAATTTTTGTTAAATTGAATGGAAGCCTGCCGTGAGAGACTTGATAGGCACTATTCCTTCTCTGCCATGCTAAGACAATAGTGGTGAAATGACAGCCAAGACTATTTGTCCCTGGGAAACCCGTGAGAGGAATGGAGTTTTTGGTGAATGGGCATTGAGAGCCATTACAACTTGATTTAACTATTATTATTAATATTAACTTTCATTTTGTTTCAAGTAGTATACTGGGTTTTCTTGTGGTTATCATCTGATTTCTTCTGGCTTAGTCAGAAAAGCTTTAGTGAAAATGAGGGTATATGAGCTGTGGAATGAAAAGAATGATTACCCTTTGCATCTCAACTCTTAGAGGCTAAAATCTAAAATTCCCCATGTCTAAAACTGAATCACTACTTTCGCCCCAAGCCCTTACCTCTTCTAAACTTTCCTATTTCAGTCTGAGGCATTGCTGCCATTCTAGTCTCCCAGATTCATAATCTCATCATCGTCATCCCCTCCTTGAGCTCCCTCAGCTCGCTCTCTGTGGAACTTACCCATTTCCTTTGCAGGCACCATTATCCTTCTAGTCATCTTGGTTCGTAAGCTCATCATAGCCCTTCACTCCTCACTTCCCTACAAATTCAATCAGTTGTCAAATGCTTTTTGCTTCTACCTTTATAACCTCTGCCCCTTTTGCTCTCCTCATACAGGTGGCACCTTAATTCAAATCCTCATCCTCTCTCACTTTGATTACTATAACAGCCTCCTCATTGTCTCTCTGACTTGAGTCTCTGCCCACTCCACTCCATCTCACACTCTGCTGCCAAAGGAGTTTTCCTAAAACATAGATCTGACCATGTGACTCCCTTACTTAATCAGTGCCAGCAGCTATGTATTGCCTTTAAGATAAAATATAAACTCTGCTGTTTAGATCTTAAGGACCTTTAAAGCCTGGCCCCAAACTAGTTTTCCCGCCTCGTTACGTGTTATTCCCCTTCCCACACTGTACAATCCAGCCATATAGGCTTTCTCTCTGTTTCTTACTCCAAATTCCGTCATTGTGTCTTTGCACTCACCATCTCACATGTCTGTAATAGATTTCATTCTTATTTCTGCCTCACAAAGTCCCTCATTTCTTTTAAAATGCCACTATATGAAGCTTTTCCTGAATCACCGAACCCCTACTGCCCTTTCTCCTGCACTATTCTGTCTTGTTTACCTTATAGTTATGCCATATACACACATATGAATATATTTGCATACAAATATACAAATATATATGCATAGTATATATTTGTCTATAGAGATAGATAGATAGATAGATATGGATATACAATATGTGTGCATATTCTTCCTCTCCCATGTTAAGGAGGTAAGCCCCTCTGAAGTAGGGATTTTTTCATTCTTAGTATTAACTTCTGGCACAAAGTAGGGACTTCATAAATGTGTTCTGATTTATTGGATAATTGATGCATTTTGGAATAGCCAATGGGAGCCATATGGGGAGATCTGGGTACCACACATCTATATACACATCTATATGCCCCTGTGAATTGTTCGTCTTCTTAACAGATAGTTGATTTCTTGAGCAGAAATGGCTTAAATGAAGTTTCAAAATAAACAACTAAACCACTTTGTTCAGTAGGGAAATTTGTTCTCTGAATATGTGTACATATGTGTGTGTGTGCACACTTGTGTGTATATTAAAAATAAATATCAACTATTTTATTTTATCAAGAATCCCTACCTCCCCCTCCCCCACTTCAAGCAAGTTTTCTGTCTTAAAGTAATATTTGGTGCCATCTGTAAATTAGATCAATCATTTTCTGAATTTCCAAGAGAAGGGACAGATGGCCACTGGTTTACACTCAAAAGAAAATAAAAAAAAATACAGGCATGATCCAACCAAGGTCATTTTGCAACAACATCCTTAATACATTCTAACTAAACTGCCATGATGTGCAAAAGTCCCTCAAGAATGAATTTGTGTCAATAACATTTGAACTAATTGCCCATTGTAACGTTATTCTAGCTAATGTGGTATTTCCATGGAACCAATTAATGTTGTCTTGTAGATGTAAACTTGTAACAAGTCAGCCTAACTAAGG
Source organism: Phalanger gymnotis (assembly GCA_028646595.1). Taxonomy (NCBI): domain Eukaryota; kingdom Metazoa; phylum Chordata; class Mammalia; order Diprotodontia; family Phalangeridae; genus Phalanger; species Phalanger gymnotis. Next base: position 357,724,536 of record CM053624.1, read on the forward strand.
CGGGTTGGTGCCAATATGGTATTAAAGAAATTCGTCTCCTGTTGTGGCTGGATTATGTTGGATGACCTCAACAATCCACTTTTCTAGCGCAGAATTCTTGGGAATTATTTTGTAAATGCTAATGTGTTGGCTTCAGCAGTATAGGCAAACACAATCCAGATATGTTATTTTGGTGTTAGGCTGTCTTGTTTGTAACATCCTTTTAACAGCAGGGACAGTAAGTATTCCAAAATGAGATACCAGTCTAGCACAAACCTAGTCTCTGACGTCATAGAATCCCAAGAGTGTTGGGCTGGAAAGAACCTCAGAAAGAATTTAATCACCATCTCTCTGCATCCATCACCATTTTAGAAATGAAAGAATTGAAGTTCCCAAAGGTAGTGATTCATCCAGGTTCACACAGACAATAACAATAAACGGTAGCATTCATATAGAACTGTATAACTATTGTCTCTTTCCCCTTGACGCTACAATCCTAAGAGGCAGATGCTGTTCTTATTCCCATTTTCCAGATGAGGAAACTGAGGCCGAGAGGTGAAGTGATTTGCCCATTGGCACAGAGCTAGTAAATATCTGAGGTGGGGTTTGAACTCAGGTCTTCTTGACTCTGGGTCTAGTGCTCTGTCCACTGGGTCAGTGCTTACCTTGAACCAGGCACAGGTGATAACGGGTGATAAAAGAAGGGGAAAAACCAGTCCCCGTCCTCAAGAAGTTCATATTCTAATGGAAGAGAAACATGCTAGAAAAAACAAAGGCAACTATGTACATTCAAGACAGAGGGAAAATCAAAGGTAATTTCAGAGGTAAGGCATCAGCCCTGAGTGAGGACTGGGAAAGGCTTCCTGAAGAAGGTAGAGTGGCAGCTGAGACTTGAATAATGCCAGGGAAGATGGGTGTCAGAGACTCAGAGAGAGAGCAGACTAGGACACTAGAGAGAATACTGGATGTGGGGTAAAAGGCAGGACTGTGTCATTTACTGCCTGACTCACCTCGGATAGGCAATCTCATGTTTCTCAGTCTTTGTCTCATCATCTGTAAAATGAAGAGCGTTAGCCTACATGACCTACCAAGTTGCCTTCAGCTCCATATTTATAATCCTACATCCCGTGTATGCTTAACTATAACTTCCTACCACATATTCTAGTTTCTATTTCCACATATCCAGAGACCCATAATCACTATTTTTTTAAACTGGGAGTATTTGTCAAGGGAGACATTTTTCACAGCAAGTAAGATTAAAGGGGAAAAGAAGAGAAGAGGTATGAAAGATTAATTTTTCTACACTTTCCCTTTCGTAATATTTCCATCTCTACCTATACTTAAGCCCCAAGGGACCTGTGTTTTCACTCATAGGTAATTTCATACCCAAAGCCCACACATCCCTGACCCTCTCTAGTAATGCTCTTGACATGGCAAGATGAAGACAAATGGTGTCACCTCAGGGATTGAAGATGTTTATGAAAAAAGATGGGCTACCCAAACTAACATTGTTTCTGAAAATGTTCCTGATTTAGTATGGCTCCAAAGGACTGATGGGAAATTTCTCTCCCTTTGCTAGGGCTGCAATATTGACTTACCTATGGACCTGATCTAATGTCCAGCCACAAGTTTTCTTTGTCAGAGATCAATCTTTAAAGTTTTCTGCTTGGACTAATAGCATTGTCTGGATGATGGATCTTCTGGCATTCATTTTTGGGGCTGAACTTGGCCAAAATTATGTAGTTTACTGGAAGGCAATTGTTCCTCTTTATATGGTATTTCACACTGTGCAAAGTGCTTTATATACATAATTTCATTTGGCCCTTATGACAGCCTGAGAGGTAGGTGGATTATTGCCCACATTTTATAGATGAGGTAACTAAAACTCAGAGACATTGAGGGTCATGCCTAGGTTAACCGAACTATTCAGTGTGCTAGCTGGGATTCAAACCAAGGTAGTCGTAGAGGCAGCTTGGTGTTGCAATGGATAGAACACTGGACACGGAGTCAGGAAGACCTGAGTTCAAATCTACCCTCAGAAATTTACTATGACCTTGAGTAAATCAATTAACCTGTTGGCCTCAGTTGCCTCAGCTTTAAAATGGGGACAATAATAGCACCTACCTCCCAGATTGTTGTAAAGATTCAATGAGATGTTTGTAAAGCATTTAGCACAGACAGTTGATAAAGGCTTGTTTCCTTCCTGACTCTATCCACTGTACAACCCTTCATCTAAGAGAGCTATTTCCTTTTGTAATTATGAATTCCATTTGAGAAGCATTTTATGATTACAAAATCCTCTAGCTTACTTGACTTCCCCAGTAACCCTCAGGGGGGATTCAGTAAACTTCCTGCAGTGGCCAGAGCACTGGACTTGGACTGAGGAAGATCTGGGTTCAAATCTAGCCTCAGACACTTATTTAAGTATGAGACTTTAAGCAAATCACTTCATATCTCCCATCCGGGAAATGGGGCTAATAATAGCACCTCCCTCATAGAGGTTTTGTGAGGCTCAAATGAGATAACAGTTCTTTGCAAACTTTCAAAGCTTTATATGAATGATTTATTGTTGTTGAGTTGTTTCAGCAGTGTCTAACCCTTCCTGAGCACTTTTGGGGTTTTCTTGGCAAAGATATGGTGTGGTTTGCCATTTCCTTCTTCAGTGGAGAAGGTTGTCAGCCAATCAGATGTTAAATGACTTGCCCAAGGTCACATAGTTGGGCAGTGTCTGAGGCTGGATATCTTCCTGACTCCAAGCCCAGTGCTCTGTCCACTGAGCCACCAGCTACCTCCATAAAAATGATAGATATTATTATTATCTTTATCACCCTTATTGTCCTATTGCTACCTCTAGGCTAAACTATAAATTCCTCTGTTTGCCTTTGGAAGCTCTTTACAACCTAGGCATGCCCTTGCTCTCTTTCTAGTCTTCTTCCAGAGCATTCCCTGTCATTCATTCAGTCAATCCATCATGCTGGCTCACTTGCTCTGCCTCACACAAGATGCTCCATTTCCAATCTTTGCACCTTCGCACAGGCTGTTCCTATGCCTGGAATGCTCACCCGCCTCACTTGTGCCTGTTAGAATCTTGGGTCTCTTTCAGAACTCAGCTCAAATACCATCTCCAGAATTAGGTCTTTTCAGGTCATCTGAGTTGGTAGTACCTTCTCCTGTATGGCTAGCTTGTACTGATTCTATTTCTTGTGTGTGTGTGTATATATATATATATATATATACACTCATGTATATATACACACACACATATGTATATAGTGTCCCAAAAGTCTTAGTGCAATTTTCAACTTTACCTAAAAATTTTGAAAATTTAAACTTTAAGATTTTAAAACTGCACTAAGACTTCTGGGACACGCTGCATATTGTATCTTCTGTTACAGTTTTAGCTCCTTGGGAGCAGCAACTGCTTTTGCTTTTCCTTTGTATCCCTAACTCTGAAAACAGTGCCTGGCACACAGTAAATGCTTAATAAATACTTGGACTACCTACCTTGTAAATTCCCTTCCAGCTCCAGATTGAAAATCCTATAAATTAGAATTTTCTCTTCAGTAGTTAGCTGACTTGGTCAGGATCACCTGGCTAGCAAGCTTGAGAGGTGGGACTCGGATCTAGGTTTTCTGACACCAAGACCAACATTTCCCATTCCAGGACATTAATGTTCAGAGACTCCCTTTGTGGGGGGTGGGGGCCTTGATATGTTCCAGGTAAAGACCATAGGTAGCCTAAGGCCAGACATGCCTGATCTTCTCTGATCTTAGGAGCTGAGCTGGTTGGAACATAGATGGGACATCCCAAGAATAGTGGATTCTAGAGGACATGGAGGCAGGGGGCCTTGTTGATAGAGTACTGGGCTCATTAGCCAGTCAGTTTCTATATCTGACACAAGCTATGTGACTCTAGGCAACTTACTCTGTGTGTCTTAGGTAACTTGAGGACTGATCAACCATCAATTACCTTTCACTACATATACAGAGACCAGTTCATATATGTACACACATATATCTATGTATATTTGTATATATATTCGCAACTAGGACCACAGACAATCTTCCCCCTTCCCTATACATGATGTCCCGAGTTTTTGTCAAATTTTCTGTTAGTGAAAGCTTCAGACTGTACTAAAGCTTTTGGGACCTTCTGTACACATATGTGTATACCACACCCAACAACACATACACACATATATAACATCTATTCATTATTACATATAACTATATATTATGTTGTCATATAATATAGAACACTTACCTAATAGAACTAGCTATCATTTACTCTAATGTGTTTATGTTTTTTTCCCAAGATAGCCTAAAAGTTTCTAGAGGGCAAAGATGATTTTAGTTTTGTCTTTATATTTCTAACAACTTGCACATTGCCTGGAACATTGTCAGTGCTAAATAAATGCATGTTAATTGATCAATTAAAAATGCAAATAAAAAACCCCTTTTATTAAGCACCAACTATGAGCCAGGTGTTGTATAAGATTCTGGAGGTGTAGACAGGAAAGGAAACGGTCTCTGCCCTCAAGGAGTTTGCATCCACCTGAAGGGAGGAAAGGGTTACAACACGTAAGGGAGTAACATGAAACTGTTACTACAAAACCAACAACTGGGGTGATTGGAAAAGGGAGCTGAGCTGATCTTTGAAAGGAACAAGGGTCTCCAGAAGATGGAGGTGAGAAGAAAAAGCATTCCGGGAATAGGGACCAGCTTGTGCAAAGGCGCCAAGGTGGGAGGTTGACTGTTCTGTAGTTTGATCACAGGGAACATATGGAAACACTGGGAAAGGGAGATAGAAACTAGATGCTGAAGGTCATCGGGTGCCTCCAAAAGAAGAATTTTCTATCAAGTCATTGTTCCCTATAGCGACAAAATCACAGTTCCTTTACATAGATACCGTCTTATCTGGCAAACAGTAAGTGCTTAATAAATATCTATTTTTGTTGATTATTCATTCACTTTCAAGTTTTTCCTATGGATTTATTATGTCCTGTGCATATGAAATTTGTAACTGAAGAATCAACCTGAGGCTACAAATATTCACAATTACTGAAGTGGTGATGATTTTCCTTGTGATTTCCATTTGATTTCAAGTAACGTTTAGTGTAGGCATTTCGGCTCAGGATAGATTCCTATTTCCTGCAGTTTATGGTTCTCAGGAAATGATTCTGTGTCGAACTGGGCAGAGTGTTTCAGCTCGATTTTGTTATATAGCAATTTAAAAGTCCTCAGAGCAAGAGGAAATCAGGGGAACATTTCATCTTCCAAGGAGGAGGCAGGATGGCTTTTCTACAGTTGAAAGGTTGGGGGTGGTTTATTTGAATAATGTAGGGAAAGCTGCTTGGGTCAGTATTTCAAGAACTACATAGACATAATGTAAAAACCATGAGTTGTTATTACTTTAAGAAAAAAAAAACCTCAAAATCTGAAAGCAAGCTATACTAGAGACTCTAAAGCAAGCTATACTACAGGCTCACCGTAACATTGTCTTCAAGGACGACGCCTAATACCACATTAGAGAGATGGACAAAGGATGTATTAAGTGCTTCTTATGTGCCAGGAACTGTGCTAAGCATGGTGGGCTCAAATACTCTTATCCCAGATGGGGGATGGGCTGGGGATGAAGGTGGGTCAGAGGAGTAACCAAGAAAGGTGAGGTTTATGGTGAGAAAATGGTGTGAACAGTCCCAAGAGTTGGAGTGAACTGAACTGGGAGTGAAGTGGGAGTGACTGGGGAGCCTCATGAAATAATGGTACCAGGCAGAGACTCTCTCACTAGGAGATAGACTCCAAGTAAAAGATGGAAAAGTGTTGTAATGGAGTCTTCTGGTGTGCCTTAGGTGGCTAGTTGGTGAAGTGGGTAGAGTCACGAAGAGTTGGAATTCGGCCTCGGAATTCAGCTCTATAACCCTGGCAAGTCATTTTGGCCCCTTACTCTCAGTTTTCCCATCTGTATAATGGGGATAATAACAGCACATACTTTGTTACCTTATTGTGTGGATCAAAGGAGATCGCATGTACATTATTTTGTAAATCTCAAAACACTATATAAATTTCAGCTGTAATTATTATTAATATGCTTAATTATCATAATCATCATCATCATCATCATCATCGCATTGTCATTATTATTACTCAGAGTTCAAGTCAGATTTTTAGACCAAATTCTATGCTAGAGGGAAAGTGTCATAAATAAAGGGGAAAACAGGTGGGAGGAAGCAGTCAATATTGGTTAAAAAAAAACAACAACAGTGTAGATCCAAAAAATAGCCTGCTCTTATCTAAAGGCTGAACCACTCTTCTGACACACCATTAAAAAGAAATTTGTGTGTATATGTAATGTATTTTAGTGTGTGTGTGTGTATAATATATATATATATATATACTGATTATATAACATTGATTATAGATGATGCTCAGATTTACTTACATAATTGTATTCTCAGAGTTAGAAGGGACCTCAGAATTTATCTAATTTAATCTGAGCTTGAGTCAGAATTCACCTCTATGCCATTCCCATTAAGAGGACATCTAGCCTTTGCTTGATTCCGAGTGGGTAAAAAAAGGACAACCCTCAGACCAAGGCAGTAATTATTTAAATGTATATATTAAGCATTCATGTACTTTAGCTATATTACTTAGCAAGGTAGAGAAAAAAGAAAAAAACAAAAAAAGCAAAAAGAAAACATTCTCTAAGGTGAAATTTGCATTTGAGAATGTATGTCCTCATCACCCACAGCAAGAGAAGAGAGATAATTCTCCTATTGGATAGGAAATGATGGCTGTACCATTAAGCAGCAAATTGAGCAGTTTGGACATACCTCATTTTAGGGGCTAACAGCTGCGTCCTCTAGAGAAAGAGGGTTTAGAAAAACAACAAAGACCAAGAATTCCTACAAATATAAGATGCCATTTTCTTAGGGTTGATTCCTTGTTTTAGTACAAGGCTCTTTCCCTACTTCTTGTTTGGAAAAATGAAAGGGGAATCCCACATCAGAGGAGCAGTCAGAAATGTTTTTTCAGGTGAAACACTCACATTTACTTTAAGAGATTCTTATATGGTATGAGTTTTTTTTGTTGACTTTTAACAACCAAATTTCTCTCTACCTATCATCTATCTATCTATCTATCTATCTATCTATCTATCTATCTATCTATCTATCTATCTATCCATCTATCTAATCTATTCATCTACCCACCCATGTCTCTCTCTCTTTCTCTCTCTCTCTGAACACACACACATATAATCCTATTATTCATGTACATATGTGTATATATATGTGTGTATATATGCATACATAAATATAAAGATATATTATATATATATGAACTAACCCTCCTGAGTTAAGAAGCTCTTTACCAGGAGAATTTTGCCTCCATGTCTCGGTTGCCCAGGCCGCCCGTCATCTTTCACTTCCCCTCTCTTGCCCTTTTCAGCTCCCATTTATAGGTCCTCCCCATTAGAATGTAAGCTCCTTAAGGACAGGTATTGTAATTTCTTTTTGTTTACATTTGTATATATCCCATTTTAACACAGTGACTGATATACTGTAAGCACTTCATAAATGTTTGTTGATCGACTTAATAGGTCTTCCATTATATTGTCTAAAAGAATATATGAATTTTACCTCTGACACCTGAGAGTGCTATAGATTCTGATACCCTTGACTCCTACTGTCTGGGAGCAGGTAACATAATCTCCTACTCTGAGTGCGTTTAATGTGGAACCTTGTGGGAGGGTCAAAGAAGCTAGTTTCAAAGACTCCACTTGCTTTCCTCCACTTCTACTCCCAGATAGCTTGACCATTTTACAGATTTTAATTATTGATAATGCTTTCTAGTCAGAGCAGCTGATTGAGTTTGTAGTGGGAATGAAGTTGGGCCACGCCGTAGTAACATGAGCTCCCTGACATACTCTCCAACATCAGCTGATAAAGACAAAACTTGTTTTTAGACAAAGGATTCTCAGGCTAGGGGAAAAGCCAAAACAGAAACTCTGGCTGGGTAGTGGGCCTCAGCGCTGATCATATTGTAGAAGGTCAACAAATATCTGGTGCTTGAAGAGAATGAGAGCTGATTCAAAAGCCAGTGCAAGAAGACAAAAGGAGGAGAATTTTCAGCAGGAGTCAGATTCATGTGAAGTACAGCTCTGTACAAAGAAAAGCAGAAAGAACCTTCCTGCCTTTTGGTGACAGCCACGGAATAGAAAGGGATTTTGTAAAGGGCCTTTTCTACAGAGTGAAACCCAGATCCATGGTTAATATGACGGAGTTGAAGATTTTGGTTGAAGGAATGGTGGCTAAAGTTAAAGCTTGGGAAAGAGAAGACTTTCAGCGGGGATGGGGAGATAACGACTATCTTCAAGGAAGTTCGTCAAGGTTGTTGTTGCTGTCGTTGTTGTGTTACCTGGAAGAGGCACACAGCCCAGAGCACTGGGTGCAGGTGGCAAAGAGGCTGAGGGAAGAGCTGTCAAAGTGATGTTCCTAAAACAGAGGTCTGGTCGTGTCACCTCCTTCCCTCACCATTTAATAAACTCCATGGCTCCCTATCATTTCCAGAATCAAATAGAACATCCTCTGCTTAGCTTTTACAGTCCTTCAAACCAGGCCCCTTTCTATGTTTCCAGTCTGCTTCCACCTCCCTCTCTCCACTCCCCCCCGCCCCACCAAGTACATTATACACCTTAGCTGTGACACAGGGATCCTTGCTGTTTTTCACAGAAGACACCCATTTCCCAACTGCAAACATTTTCACTCAATGTCCCCAGTGTCTGGAATTTGTTCCCTCCTGGTCTGGACCCCCCGGCTTCCTTCAGGTCTCAGCTAAAATCCGACTTTTGCATTCTTGTTCCTTTAATATTAATGCCTTCTCTAAAATTATTGCCAGTTCATCCTGTATATATCTTTTTTTGTCCATAGTTGTTTGTTGTGTATCCCATCAGACTTTTAGTCGGGGACTGTTTTGGGGCAAGGGATGTTTTTGCTTTTCTTTTTATCCCTTGAACAGTACCTGGCATATAGTAGGTGCTTATTAAATGCTTGTGGACTTGATTTGACATGTAAGGAAGGTAGAGGAATCCAGCAATGGGCTGCCTCTGGAAGTAAAGGGTTCTCCTTCCCTGGAGGACCTCAGTGGATGATTACTTGTCCTCTATCTCAAGGAGGAGATTTTTGGTCATCTGAATTGGATGAAATGACCCCTGTGGCACCTTCTAACCAAGATTCTGGGTGAATAAGGATAAAGTACCCAAGATAAAAAATCACTGGTCATTTATCAAATGTCTGCTATGTGCCTGGGACTATGCTAAGTAAACCTGGGATTACAAATCCTTCAAGGAACGTACATCTATCCCAGGAAACAACAGAGAAGTAGGTAGATAGATAAAGAGATCCCTAGAGAGGGAACTTGTGATTTCATTTGCTCTCTCTTGCTCTCTTGCTCTCTCTCCTAGTAGGTTGAAATGTTCTCTACAAATTAGTTTTAGGTAATTGCCTAGAGAAGGTCAATGATTGGCTGAGGACCACACAGTGGGTGTCAGAGGGAGGGATCATCTTTCCTTTGAGTTCAGCTCTAGCTACTAGGCCATACTGCCTTGCATGAAAAATAGATACAAAATAAATAGAAGGTAATTTTAAAGGAAGTGACTTGTGGGAACTTGGGATCACCCCAGACTTCAGGTATAAGATGGCACTTGAGCTGAGCTTTAAAGGGAACTGGAAATTCTAAGAGGCAACAGTGAAGAGGGAGAGCTTTCTGGGGATTGGCACAGCCAATACAAATGTATGGAGATGGGGGATGAAGTATCATGGAGCAGGAATAGTGAACATTGAATGAGAAATCTTTGAATCAGATCCAAGATGAGCAAGCATCATTCAAACTGGAAAAGAAAATAAAAAGATATAAAAAGAATTCACTTCGATCCAACAAACCTAATACATGTAAAGTACTTTACTAGGCATTGATGCTACAGAGTCAAAAACCAAGTAACTCTTTCCCTCAGGGAGCTTACACACTTGTACAGAATTAGGATAAAGAGATCACTTTGGGGATAGATTTCACATATTCCATCTTCACCTATGTCCTAGCCAAGCCATATCTTCCATAGGATCTATTTCCTTGAGTTTAGAACTCTGGGAGGGGCATTTAAAGGGACAGGGTATTCACTTCTGACTTAAAGATAAACACACTTACTCTGATTCCCTTCAAAGTGAGATGGGGGTGGGGGGGAAGGCCTGAAGAAAGAAGAGAGTGATAGGCAGGGCCATCTCTGGGGAAGGTCCTGGGTGTTTTCTTTCTGGGATTTTAAAATTAGGATCCATAAAGCACTGATTATGGGCACCCTCTTCAATTGAGGTGAGAGATAGCTTTCAGTATGCCTGAGTTCAAGGTTGATTAGTGCTGGGTAGCTAATGGGATTGAAACTTAATGGATTGTATACTCTTCAGGCAGTAAAATCACTCTTCAGTAATTAGGCAGGCACTTAGGGAGGTCAGTGATCCCTTTTAGGCCATTACGATTGGAGCATTAGGTCAGTGCTGTGTTCTCACCTGACCAGTATATTGTCTTTGGAGAGGTTTCAGGCTTTGAACTCAAAAGGCTAAGGATGTTCCACTGTGTGCTGGAACAATGGGGGCGGAGAGATGCCCTTAACCTACTTTTTCCTCTCTTCCCTCAATGAGTGGCATACTTACATCATGGGAGCAGGGCTTTGAGGTATCCCAAAGACCGAAAGACTATTCAGAAATGTGGAGGTTCTTAGGAAGAATAATACATGCTTATCCAGAGCGTGGCTGGGTCAATTGAGCTTTGTCTGAGGGTGCCAAATTTAGAGGGAGCACTAACAAGGGCTAAGGGTATCTGCTTACTGAAGTAAGCCATTGATGAGTGGGTCTGTCATCACCCCTCAAGTTGTAAATGAAGACATTCTGTTTAATTGAGTCAGGCTATTATAAATACACAAATTAAAAATAGAGAATATATGAAGAAAGATGCTATCTGCATTCAGAGAAGGAATAAATAGAATTATGTATAGAATAAATTTACATATAGGTACTTTATTGTGTCTAATGCTAGTTATCTTTAGGGCAAGGGAGAGGGAGGAAAAAAGAAATTCATATGATAACTTTGTTGTATAGTTGAAGGAAAAAACAAGGGGTACATGGTAGATTTGCAGTTTCATTTGCAATCATCTTTTTTATTGTACTATGTTAAGGAAATGTTTGTTTTGTTCTGTGAATCGAAAACAAAATAATTAAAAAAACATTTTTGTACCTTAAAAAAATTAAGTCAAGGATATTATCATTTTCTCTCTCTACCCTTAGTCATGTACCTAAAGCTCTTGATTGCCTGGTACCTTAGAGAAGTCTTACTCTATGGCAAGCGTTGAGTCCTAATCTAGAAAGCAATCAAGTATCTGAGCCATGAGTTCTATCCTGGTCTAAGACTCCTTTTGGAAATTTTGGCCTAAGCTAGGCCTCTGAAGATTTAAGTTCCATAACAGAATTCAGAAGGAAGCTTTTCTACAACTAACAGCTTTCAATGCCATGCAACAATTAGATTCATTGAATGCTTTCTGGCAAAGGGAAGGAGTGGATAGGGGCTTTGTAAGATCATGTTCTCTGGGAGCATGGAAGTTGTGGACTGGCTGGGGTAAGAGTATAGGTTAATGGTAGCCCAAGGAGTATATATGTATGTGTGTATATATATATATATATATATATATATATATATATATATATATATATATATATATATATGTATTGTCATGGCTGAGTCATATCAAAGAGGCCTGTGAGGAAGGAAAAGCAAAGACAATACATGGGGTTTTCTGATGAAAAGCAGTTAATAAGGTATGAAAAATGAAATTCAGAGCTTCCTCCAACCCCTTCCAAAGTCCTGACTTTAAATTCAGTCTTTCTTCAGAAAGACATTACTGATAATGAGATTACATTAACTCTATTTATCCTGGTCAGCCCCCACCCAAATTTGCAAATAATTTAACCTAAGGTAGGGAAGTCCATTGCGTTCTGCTCAAGCTTGGATGCAGATAGATTCTTTTGTCTAGATACCCCAAATCTGAGGTTCTGATAAAAGAGCTATTTCCGCTGTCCAGAGGTGAAATGACGATGGGGTGACATCAGCCCCTATTGAAAGTATATATAAACTGCCCCCTAACCCCAAAGTGAGCCTAGTTCCAGAATGGTTCCCATGCATGCACGCCACCTGCTTTGAGAGAAATAGGCATGGATATAACCTAATCCTGTTTGGTTTTTCTTAGACCCAACTCTGAAGGTTGACAAAGGAAAACAGGGAAATGGAGCCTAGGAGTTAGAACATGGAGGAAACATGAACTTTAGGAAACAGGACTCAGGAGTTACCAAGCTACTAAGCTGAATTTGCATGCCTAGAGTTCTGTGGTCTGCGGATGATTCTTACACATGTGAAATCCCCTTTTCTTTCCTATTTTTGTACTTCTGCCAATCTTCTGTATGTATGCTGACTTTGGGGTGCAGACAGTTTCTTCTCTCTTTTTTTTAAATGTTGCCTCCTGCTTCTCATAATGAGTTACTGGATGGTGTTAAACGTGAAACTATAGAAAACATAAATGAATGGGAGAGTGGGGCCAATTATGTAGCCAGGTGCTTATTTAATGGCTCACATTATAATTAGAGTTAACATTTATATAGAGCAGTACAGCTCCCTAAGAGCATTCTTCACAACGCTGTGAGGTAGAGTTGGTGGTGTAAATATTGTCCTGACTTTACAAAAGATGACGCTGACATGCAGAGAATTTAATTGTACACAAGTGCCAATGGTCCATATGTTGGGGTTGGAAGTGTTGGAACCCTGGTGTATTGAATGAGAATGACAGAATTTTAGAGTGGGAAAGATCCTCCATGGCCCTCTCATTCAACTCATACCTTAAAAAGGATGCCTGATAATTGGACATCTAGTCCTTGCTTGAGAATCTCTGATAAGGAGGAACCTATGACCTCCTCAGTCAGTCCATTTCACTTTGGGATAGCTCTAATTGTTAGAAGCTTTTCTTGACATCAAGCCTCAGTTGTTTTTTTCTACCTGCTTCCCCATACTCCTAGTTTTGCTCTTGGGGGCTTATCAAGAAAAAAAAACGACTAAGGCCATTTCCATATGTGTTGTCGTTCAGTTGTTGTAAGTTGCGTCTAACTCTTTGTGACTCCATTTGGGGTTTTCTTGGCAATCTCTCCTCTTGCTCATTTTACAGAGGTAGAAACTGAGGCAAAGAGGGTTACCTGACTTGCCTAGGGTTGCACAGCTAGTAAGTATCTGAGGCCAGATTTGAACTCAGGAAGATGAGTCTTCTTGACTCTGGACCTGGCACTCTATCCACAGAATCACCTAGCTGCCATTCCATGTAACATTCCTAGAAATTTTGAACTGTCATGTTCTCCCCTCCTCCTGAGTTCTTCTCCAGGCTTAACATCCCCAGTTCCTTAGGCTGATCTTCATATGACACTGATTCAAGGCCTTTCACCATCGTGATTGCCTTCCTCTGGATGCTTCCCCAGTTACTGACATCCATCCTAAACTACAACCTTTCCTAGGACTTTCGCCATTATAACTCATTGTCTTATGTAGTATTAACTAATGTTTCAAGTTCCTTCAAATTTACCACACAAACCTGTGGTTATCAATTAGATGCCCTCAGCATTTAGCGCAATGCTTGGCACATAATCAGTGCTTTAGAAAAGAATTGACCGACTGACCCTTTAAACTTTAATAAAATTTAATGATATCACTTTCTCAACAATTCAATCCCATTCCCATAAAGTGGTCTCTTCATGATTTTATCTGCCTGCTTCAGACATATACGTCTAACTGTAAGCAGTATTCCAGGTATTGATGACCTATGGTTTTATACTAGGGAAGGCTGTTTTTTGTTTCATTTGATGAAGCCTAGCCTTGTGTTAGTGTGATTAGGGCCTCAGCACATCCTTCAGAGAATCATCTGTAATAGACTTAAGACCCATTTTCTCAGGTGTAACCAAAGGTCTGCCTTCATCATCCTTAAGTATACATTGGAGATTATTGTTTCCTAAACACGTTAGCTTATCCTTGCCTACTTTGAGGCTCATGTGACACTTCTCTGCCCATGCAGATAGCTTATAATAAGGAGCAGGCCTGGATTTGTGATTTTATTGTTAAGAGAGAATTTTAAGATGGGGAAACTTTCTTTTTAATTTTATTTCTTATTTATTTAATATTTTTTAGTTCTCAGCATTGGTTTCCACAAGATTTTGAGTTACAAATTTTCTCCCCATTTCTACCCCCCCCCCTCCGCTCCAAGATGGCATATATTCTGATTGCCCCGTTCCCTAGTCAGCCCTCCCTTCTGTCACCCCACTCCATGGGGAAACTTTCTTTACCAGTACTGACTCACATCTTCTTTGCAATAAGAAATTAAGTATCATACTCAGGGTCACCGGCCTGTATACGTCAGAGGTAGGCCTGGAACCAAGGTCTTGCAGGGTTTGATGCTGTGGTTCTATTTGTTACATTGAATTGCCTCCTGGCTTACCACATTTTTTATTATAATGCATCCTAGACAGCTCAAAATTTTATTTTCCCAAATAGATTAGTGGCATCTGGGGACCTAAAAAATTCAGTGTGCCCTTTCTTTTGCAGATTATCTAGAAAATGTTAATTTAAGATATTTTCAACATTGGTTCCTTGCAGACCTCCTTCTTAAATTTCTCTATTCAGAAAGGTGCTTATGTATCCTAATACTTTGTTTCTTATTTTCAGTCATCTTCAATGTTAAATAAAGTTTTTTTTCACCCAACCCACGGGAATCTAAAATTAATTTCTGGGGTAGAATATTCACTAAAACCCTCATTATTGTATAGATCTGATCCTGCCATCTTATGAACAATTCCCATATAATAGAACCTTTTATAGATCTAACTAAATTATCAAGGCTTCAGTTACAGAGTTGGTGATAAACTGCATGCCCATGGCAGAGAAAGTTAAGTGACTTGCACAGGGTTACACACTTAATGTCTGTTGTCAGATTTGAACCCAGATTTTTCTAACTCTGGGTCCAGTCTTCTTTCCACGCTCCATGCTGCCTCTTCAGATCTTTTGAATTTTTAAAAGATTGGGGTAAAACCTTGTCAACATCTTTTTGCAAGTGTAAATGTATTGGAAATAGTCAATCTTCCTTTTCACAATTATATCACTCTTTAGAGGAAAGAATTTGTTCACTTATTTATTATCATAGCTTTTCAGCTTTCCTGATGAGGAAGAAAGACTTCTTAGTCTAAAGTTCAAAAGATCCCTTTTGGAGTCCTTCGAAAAGATAGGTGTGGTCATTCTATCCTTCATAACAGCAGACATTTGTAATGATGCATTTTCCAGTGGGTGAGCCATTTGACAATTTCATTTCCGCTTTTTTGGTAGATACTGTCTATCCTTATGTATTATATTTATATAATTTAGCAATCAAATCTAGAACATTCCGATCACTTATTATTCATTATTTAACACCTTAGACCGGTCTGTTTCAAAAGGTATGTCAGAAATGTTCTTCCTAATGGCTTTCTTATTAAAGACCCAGGAAAATAAACTATCTACTTTGCTACTATAGAAAGATAAAGACAGACAGTTCTATCTAGCCTAGAATTTTGTTGGCAATGGAAGCTCCAAAAGATGTACCTCTCTTAAACAGAAATTGAATTACCCATTTGTTCCTATCCACGCAGTGCAAAAGATGACTCTACAAGACAAGATTATATGCGGTATGTGAATGTGCATCATATGAACATTACTCATAGTATCTAGTATAATTTACAGGGGTTGCAAAGTTTTTGTCTGGAGGGATAAACCGGAATTTTAAAAATCCTCAAGCATAGCTCTGGCTTGATCTAAGAGGAACTGAGCAAAGTGCCAAGCACCGAAGCCCAGAAAATAATCTCTATTCCAAAAGTATAACCATTTTAAAAAATCTTAATTACCCTGACAATGATCACCAAGGCTAATTCTCAGATACTTCTCCTTGAAGGACAGTTAGAGCTGAAAAGTGGGCCTTGTGAAGGATATTCTCTCAAGCCTCCTGAAATTCTAGTGATTTCCACTATATATATTTTCACTACGTACATATATATGAGTACTGAGTATGACCTAGTTTGCTGATCCACTGTATGGTACCAACTCAATGTAGAGTGCTGTGTCATACCTTCCCTAGCTAGGAGTAAATGGAGGCAAAGCAAAAAATCTCTTAAGGCTAGTGTGAGGTCAGTTACCCAGAACCAAAGTTTCAGAGTATACAGTGATTCAGAGTCAAATTTGCCTGACAGAGAGACAGAGAGAGAGAGACAGAGACAGAGAGAGAGAGAGAGAGAGAGAGAGAGAAATATAATACAACTCTGCTTTTTAACTCTCATGAAGGATAATTACAACTGAAGAAGAAAATTAAATGTCAAGGTGCCAGGGTATACTGTAATTAAACAAACACAAACTGTGTCTTGTGAACATTAAGGATGTTATGCAAGCCACTCCTAGAAAGCTCGTTAATAACTGAGGCAGAAAACTTGTGAAGACTCTGGGACCCTTATGAGTCCCATTTCCTCAAATGGTGCAGGCCTGTCGTGGAGCAAGGTGGGACCAGGAGAAGGGAGATGTTTTCATCCCTGGAGAGCAGCCTGGCTCTGATGGAGGGATGTGGTTTGTGGACAGGCTTTGGGCTTCTTCCATCACTTATGTAGGCACATAAGCAAGTCTTTCATCTTCACCTCCCTCCAACCCCACCTTCTTTAGGAGAATTTTCTGATTAATTGACCTCAAGTACAAACCACTCACATGCAATTAATCTTTAATGATCCATGTTGCTAGCAAACTTTGAATCAAAGTTTAGAAAACCTAAATTAACCGGGGTAGGGAAAAGAGCTGAGAATGTAGGGCTACTGGGAAATCTTGATGCTTATCTATTGTAATGTTTTCTCACTCGAAGGCATATTCCTTTATTCATTCAATAAGGACCTTGTTATTAAGTGCCTTCCACGGGCCATGCATTGTAGAAGGCACTGGGAAACAAAACCAAAAATGAGATTTCCTGCCCTCAAGGAGCTTATATTTTATTTTGGAAAACGATGTATATACAGATTAGTAAATACAAAATATGACTTATTAAGCAGAAAACTGTACTTTTGGGATACCCTGTATACACTAAGTAAATTAAAAAATTATTCATTCAAGAAGGGCACTAACAAAGGCTTCACATAGGGAGTGACACTTGTGGAGTCATGAAGGAAGTTCAGGATTCTATGAGTCAGAGGTAAGGAGGGAGGGCATTCCAGGCAGAGCGGAGAACCTATACAAAGGCAGGCCATGCAATGGCTTCTGTGGAGAAAAGAGAGGGGAGGAGTTTGACTAGAAAGTGCAGTAGCTAAAGGAGAAGAATATGTAATAATTCTACAAGGGTAGGAGCCTATCCCCTCCTTATGACCGTTACTGTAGCTGCTTATAAAATAGGATTAAAAGGGAAATATCATATGCTTGGCCATTTCCTGATGGCAATGAGTGTTGCATTGTATCACCCTGGACCTAACTGTCCTGTCAATGTTTATGAAAACCAGAGAATTGTAGAAATGGAAGAGCTTTTCCTAATTCTTCGTGGTGAGGAGGGGACTCTTTGGGGCCCAGTGGAGACACAAAAGGAATAGTTCATAAGTTTATAACTAGAGTGGACCTGTTAAATTCAACTCCATTTTACAAATAGGGCAGCTGAGGCCAAGAGAAATTAAGTGACTTGCCTCAGGTCACATGGTTAGTAAGTGTCTGAGGCAGCATTAGACTCCAGGCCTAGGACTTTATTCACACCTGCCTCACTTGTCCATGTTTGTTCCTGCCCTGAAGAAGCTTGTGTTAAATACTAGCTATTATTATTATTATTATTATTATGCTAGCTAATGACTTTGAGAGTAAATGTTTACCTTTGGCATGAAGATCTTCATCCATGGCCAAATTTTGAATCAACCACTGCCTTAAATTCATCAAAATGCATGATATTAGAACCTTGTTCACTATGATGCTGGCATGTGATTCTGGGTCTGATATCTTACAACTGCATGAACTTTAGAACAATATATATATATATATCCTAGAAACTGGCCCTGGAGTCAAAAGACCCTGGTCCCAATCCTAGCTCTATCACTCAGTACTCATATGACCCTGGACAAGTCATACAGCCTGCTTGGAACCCCGGGGAAGGGAAAAAAGGGATACTAGCATAAATGTCTACTATGTGCCAGGCACTGTGCAAAGTGCTAGGCAAATTCTATATCATCTGACCCTAACCATAATTCTGGGAAGTAAGTGCTATTGTGAAATCCATTTTAGACTTGAGGAAACTGAGGCAGACACAAGTTAAGCGGCTTGCCTGTGGCCACACAACTAGTGAGTTTCTGTGGCCAGATCTGAACTCAGGTCTTCCAGGTCCAGCACTCTCTCTTCTTCCTCAGCTTTCCCATTGTCTATCTCTAAGGTCCTTTTTAGCATCTAAATTATGATTTAGAAATGATTGGGATAATGGCCAGCTTCCCAGGACACTTTTAAATACTCTCACCGAGTGAAGCAAATGCTACAGAGTGTGTTATTCCTTTTTTTACTGAAACTGAATAACTGAGGTTGGGGGAAGTTAAGTGATTGTTACCAAGGACTGCACAGCTTGTAAGAGATAGGATTTAACCCCAGATCTTCTAGACCCCCAGTCATGTACACTGTGCGACTTTACCTACATTAAAGTACACTGACTTTGAAAGGAGAGGCACTGTGCATAAGGATAATGGGGAATAAGATCTTCCCTGCCCATCAATAGGCCTCATGCGGAGCCCATTAAGGGAAGCTTGCTTGCTTGTAGGAAGGCTTACACACCTGTTGTTAATTTCTAACTAGGCTCTGAGCCTATTAGGTGAAAGAGTATATCTTCTCAGAGATGAACTTTTTGCTTTGGGGACTTGCTTATGAGAAAGATGTTGTGATTCTCTGGTTGAGACTCTTGAGTGGCAGTATGTTCAGAGCTCCCCGACTGCTCAGAGGTAAAGGATCTCTCATATATATATATATATATATGCAGTAGTGTCCTGTATATATATATATATATGCAGTAGAGTCCTGTCTGTTGATCTTTATTTTTCTTCTCTGTATTTTTTCTGTTCAATTAAAGAAGATTGTTGACCCCTGAAACAGCTGCCTACTAGCAGCCATCCTGGGTGTGCCAGTGTGGTTGCTGTTACACTATGGTAAAAGGGTAGCAAGCTGACCTTGAAAAAAGGAAGACCTGGGTTCAAGTCCCCCAACCCCCTTCTTTTGTCATACACTGGCAGAGGTAACTATGTGACGTTGGTTAGAGTGCTGGACCTGAAGTCAAGAAGGCCTGAGTGCAAATCCAGATTGAAACACTTACTAGCTGTGTGACCCAGGGCAAGTCATTAAAAAACAACAACAACAATGACAAAAAAACCTTCTGTTTGCCTCAGTTTCCCTATTTGTAAAACAAGGATAATAATAGCATCTACCTTGAAAGACTATTGTGACACAAAGTAAGATAATATCTGTATGGCACTTTATAATTCTTACAATACTATACAAATACTAGTTATTATTATTAATATTATTGTTACTATCATTATAATATGACCCCAGGCAAGTCACTTAACCTTTCAATTTTCTAGGCAACTTTCTAAAACTACCAACTGTAGAGAAGGCACCAACTTGCATAAGTAGAAGGAGTTACCACAATTGGGAATTTCATTTTCCAATGAAATTAAATGCCTAGTCCTTATCCCTTACTATGAAAAGTTTACATATTTTCATTAATATTGATCAGAATCTGTGTCCTTAAAAATCCTTAGCACTTGTCACAATTTGTCTTCACAAAGTTTTTAATTTCACATTCAGTTTTGAATACTCAAGTTCAATTCACATTTCTTGCCCTGGCACTGAGGCTGTCTATCTAGCCTACTCTGAGTAGTCCTGCAAAGGTGTGAAGGACTGGATGATGAACCTGCCTCAGTTTCGAAAGGATCCTTAGCAGAGTGTTGGCCACTGACCAATGGCTTTTTTTCAGCCAGATCAATCCATGAAGCTGAGTAGGGTGAGGGTCAGGTAGGAGATCTCTCTCTGAGGGAGGACCCATACAGATGAAACCTCCAACTGGAATGCTCCAAAAATGAATGCAGTCTGGCTACACACCTCAACAATGACCACATCACATGTGATTAACTGCTCCTCTTCTCTCATGGTACAATCTAATGGGATTCAGATTTAGCAAAACCTATCTCCTTTTTGCCCAAAGGGTGGTTTGGTGATAAGAGAAGACAGAGTGTTGGACTTGGAGCCATGAAGATCTGAGTTCAAATCTAGTTGAGTGGCCCTGGGCAAGCCGCTGATCCTCTTTCAGACTCAGTTCCCTTAACTGTAATAAAGAAGAAAATAATAAAGGGTAACTGTGAAAAATGAAATAAGATAGTCTATGTAAGGTGCATCACAATTTTCAATTGCTGTTTTGTTTTTATATATTTAACATCATCACCATTATCACTGTTGCTGGTATAGTACTATATATTTCAATAGTATATATTTCAACATAGTACTATATATTTCGATGAAATCAAACTATACGCATATATATTTACATATGCTATATGTACATATATTACTATTAGGATTAGAAAGTCTTTTATGCCAATTATCTCATTTGATCCTCACAAAAAACCTGAGAGGCAAGTACTGAAAATATTGTTATCCCCATTTTCCAGATAGGGACACTGAGGCTAAGAGAAGTTACACAACTTATTCATTATGTAAGCGTCAGAGGTAGAATTTGAACCCAGGTCTTGCCTGACTTAATATCTAGTGTTCTTTCCACTTCCAATGTTCAATCAATCAATTCATTGACTAGAATTTATTGAGCACCTACTGTGCATGTTTGGCATGGGGGATATAGAGACAAAAATTATGGAGCTCTGCTTTCACAGATCTTATATGCAATTAATCAAAATTTACAAGACACATACTATGTGTGCTTGGCATGGGGGAATACAGAGACAAAAATGATGGAGTCTCTGCCCTCACAGACCTTATATGCAATTAATCAAAATTTACTAAGCGCCTGTTATATATATGCCAGGCACTGTGCTACATGCTGAGGATAGAAAGACAAAAACACTTACTACCTTCAGGGTGCTTACGTTTTGTATGGGGAGACAGACACATACAGATTATTACATAAAAATAAATATGAGGTAATTTCTCCAGGGGGAGGGTAGAAACTAGCAGCTGAGTGTTCAGAAAAGGCTTCATGTAGGAGGTAGCTTTGAGCAGTGTAATCTTATCTCTCCTACTTCTCTTAAATGTGATATAGTTAATTCAACTCAGAATTTGTATAAAAGGAAGAAATATGTAGTGTTTCTCTCCTTCCCCCTCCCCCACACACTAGTCATACAGCTCTGCAAAGCATAAAACCATATAATTAGCATTTTTGTCAAGAAATATACATTTCAATTTTCAGCAAGATTTTGTTTTTTCATGAAGTAGCAAAAAAGGGGGAAAAACCCTTAAATGTGCCTCATTTGGTTTGCTTCATGCCATTTTATTATCTTCTGATTAAAAAATATTTTCACCTTTGATTTTGTAGGACACGAAAACAAAGGCTTTAACTCAAAGTAAGTGATTTCAGTAAAGATGATACGTTTCACATAGCTTTGTGGAGAATTACCATTGCCTGGAGATATTTTAATGTAGATTTGCAGTCTGTCAGTTTCAGTTAAAACCAATAATTAGATGGGTAAAAAGAAATGGCTTGTCTTACCTGAAAGCAACATCTAACATAGTAGCAAGCTGGGTTTTTAAGACTAGAATTACAAGCATCATTTAGTTTAAAGTGTTGGGTAATCTCAGAGATAGCTATGGATGGACCGAGAAATGGGGATGTGAACATCTCATGGTCTGTTGAATCTTTTGAATGAAAAAGATATTTTTTAGGTGAACAACATTTAACAACAGCAGAGGTGTTTGATCCTCTTCATTCTTGAACGTCAGGGGCTATAAACATTACAGTAGCTCTGACATTAAAGAATGCTTCAAATTGCTATTCCTGTTTTTACATGAAAATTTAAAATAGTTTAATGGCAACATAGCTAAGCTAATTGCACTTTTAAAAAATCGCCAAATGTCAGAGTTGTAAGGCACCTTAGGGACCATGAAATCCAACTCACACCTAAAAACAATATTCTAAAACATGACCCAGAAGTGAGAGGTACGATTGTACATTGGCAAGAATGTTGAATTTGGAGTCATGAGGACCATGATTTGAATCTGACCTTGATCACTTCTTCCTTGGCCAATCTTGGGTAAGTTATTGAACCAGCTTGTCCTCGGTTTCCTCATTTATAAATAAGGAGGCTGGCCCACATGGCCTCTGAGATGCTTTCTTGTTTTAATTCTGTGATCTTGTGGCCATTCCACCTTTGCCTAAAGACCTGAAATAAGGCAGAACCCACTACTTCCCAAAGAAGTTCTTTCTACTTGTTGTTTGGAAATACTTCTTTATATCAGACCTAAGACTTTCATTTATAACTTCAACCCATTTCTCTCAGTTCTGTCTTCTGGAGCAAGGCAAACCAAGTCTAACCTCTATTTCACATCTGTGTCCTTCAAATACCTGAAGACAGCTGTCCTGTCTCTCTCCCTCCAAATCCTCCTCTCCATGTCTTCTCTTTTCCAGACTAAATACGAACCAATCCTCATATGTCAGTAATTGGGGGTCTTTCACCATTCCATTCACAGTAAAGAGATGCTCTAAAAGAAAATATTCCCAAGAGAAAAGAGTCTAAAAGATAAGTTGGCTATGAGCCCAGTATTGAGGGAGAGAGGCATTGATATAGCACCTACTATGTGCTAGGTATAGTGCTAAGCGTTTTTACAAATATCTTATTTATCCTCACAACTCTGTGAGGTTCCCATTTTACAGTTGAAGAAACTGAGGCAAACAATAACTTGCCCAGATTCACACGGCTGTTAGTGTCTGAGGCCAGGTTTGAACTCAGGTCTTCCTGACTATAGACCCAGTGCTCCATCCACTGCACCGTGAGTTATCTCTAGAAAAGGCATTTGTTAAGCACCATATGACAGTCTCTAAACTTTGACGTGTTAATAAACATGTTAAAACTTTAGTCTTTTTGGTTTAAGAAGAGTACTACATAACTATAATTCAAACCAAGGATTTTTCCAGTGAAATGAATGGTCTTTCCATCTAAATCTACTGGAGAAGAAGGTAGGAGAGAGATACAGAGGACAACCTGCAAAGGCAGGGACTTACAAGTTAAAAGAATCCCAGGCCTCTGTCCCAGAAATCATAGCACAAGAATGGCAGAAAGGAAAGTCCTAATTCACAGAGCGATATTTACAGGATGTTTTCAGATATCTTTAAGGCTTCAAATGTCATTGCATCCATAAATGAAGCCCTCTTCTGCTCAGTGCCCTAACCTAACAGGTGCTTGCTGCTTGCTGATTCCAAGTGACTCACCTTGCCGGATGGAGGTTAATTACTTATGTGCCCTGGTCTGAGAGTGAAAAGTGCAGAAAGCCTCCTTTTTCTCTCACTGTAGGTAAAAATAACATCTGAAGAGTCTTTGCATTGGAGGAACAGTGAAGATGGTTTATTTTGTAATTAAAAGAGTACAAAGGTCTCCTTCCTGTAATTTTGGCCTGGGGCAGGAAATTTTTACCTGTGCCAACTGAATCTTTTATCTTAGCTTTAATGTGTGAAAGACCGGAATGCTAATTCTGTCCATTCTAAAAACCTGTTGTAAATCTCTGCATTGAGGAACCTCAGCAGAATGGGGGAAAAAAAAGTCTGACGCTGGAGCCAAGAGACTTAGGTTCAAATCTTTCATTTACTCCTTAGATGACCTCCATGATTAATTCTCTTTAAGAGGTTCAGTTACCATCTCTCCAAAGTTAAAGAGTTGAATTAGATGACCTCTAATATTCTCACAGCTCTAAATATATGATTGTATGATCTTATGATATTCGGACCTGGGTTCAAGTGCCACCTCCGATACTTACAAATGCCTGGACAAGAGAGTATGAGAACCCACCACACACACACACACACACACACACACACACACACACACACATTCACAAACACACACATACACACATTCAGTAGTTCACTTGTATCTGAATTTTCATCCATGGGGTTTTCTTGGCAAAGATACTGGAGTGCTTTGCCATTTTATCGTGGAGGTGATAGTAAGGCAATGAAGATTCTTGATGTAGTAGGAAGGCCGAATTTATGATCTCAAATATAATCATGTATATGTTTGAATGGTCCGAAATCGCAAGGTATGAGAGATTCTCTAAGGAGAAAACAACAAGAAATTTATTTAGGCCCCACCACAGCAAAAACT
>CM053624.1:357749477-357767671 GCA_028646595.1 Phalanger gymnotis
GCCCCTCCTAAGTCACCAATCCACACCCACACAGGTTTCTCACCTGACAGGGCCCTGGGCCTGGGGCTTAGCACTTAACAGCTGAAAGTACTTCCACTCAAAAGAAACAAAAGCCATGCTAATGAGACAATTTTGCTTAACAACACACTTGAGCAGGAGAGTATATATGAGATGTGCTTTGGGAAACTGTTTTTTGTAGCTGTGTGGAAGATGATTACACAGGAGAGATTCTGGAAGGTGGGAATCCAACTAGGAGTCTGTGGCTAGATCCCAAATGGAAGGTGATGAAAATTTGAACCAAAGCGACAGCCACGTAAATATAGAGGAGGGTCATATGTCAGAGATGTTGTGGAGTTAGAATGGACAGCACTTAGCAACTGCCTATATGTGGGAGATGAGGAAGAGGGAAGAGTCAAGGAATACTCTGAGGCAGCAACTTAGGTGACTGAAAGAATGTTGACATCATTAAGGGGAAAAGGAAGGTTTGGAGGAGGTGTTGACTGGGGTGTAGAAGAGAGTGAATTTGATTTTAAATGTATTGATTTTTTAAATGCCTATAGGACATCTAGTTGGAGATGTCTAAATATTGTTTAGTGATATGAAGCTGGGGCTTAGGATAGAGACCAGTGCTGAAAATACAGAACTCAAAGTCAGCTGATCAAATAGATGCCCTTTGATCCCATGGGAGATGATGAGATCACCAATAAGAGACAGTGTATGGAGGGCAGACAAAGAAGCCCAGGGCAGAGCAATATGCTTACAGAGAACAGGTGTGCCTTTTTGTTATTTCTATTCAATTCACCTTTATTTAATGTTTTCTCTGTACAAGGTACCGTTCTACATACTGGGGCAGCAATGACAAAAATGACAGTCACAGAATCCCCCTCACTCAACTGAAAGGATGGCGGAAGACATACAGTCCACACTGTCCCTGAAAGAAGAATTCCTTCTTCCCCATACAGCAATGGTTGTTAAACCTTTTTAATTCACTTGCTACCAAGGCAGCCCAGACACATTTTAGATAGCTCTTCTGATGGGGAGCTTTTTCCATGTCAAGTCACCATCAGCACCTTTGAAATTTCTACTATTGTTCCTAGCTTGGCTCCCTGGGGCCAAGCAAAATAATCTAATTCCCCTTCCACAAAATAACCTTTCAGATACTTGAAAGCAAGTATGATATCCCTTCATAAGGCTTCTGGTCTCTAGGATGACCCATCCAAAGGATCTTGAGTCTCTTCAGCTTATCAACATCTGCCCTAAAATGTGGTGCCTGGAACTAAGCACAATAGTCTAGACTGGTTCCAATCATTGACTCTGCTCACAAAGAACTTACATGCTGTTTGCTAAGAATCTTTGTCCCTGGTGTTGGTAGCATGAAAGCCCTTCTAATTTAGTGTGGGAAGGGGCAGATAATATCTTGTGGTGTGAGACACACCCTGAGATTCCATGACTCCACTGCTGGGGAGTCTGACTCCAGGGAGTGAAAGCAAGCCACCTGGTAGCTTCCTATTTAACTAATTTATACTAAGTACTAAAATGTTTCTACATACTCAGTTCTAAGAGGATGGAAGTAGGCCCTAATTTTCCATAGGATAGTGACTTCGCATGTCTTGGGGAGAGGGTATGGACATCCACTAGACCTATTTATGTGCATGATTTCTGGGGGAACATTTGGAATTGCAGTCCCCATGGAATATAGCTGCTTTGTGGGACAAGATAAAAGAAGGATTGAAGCCATCCCTTTCCTCTCCAAAATCCTCAAAGTATCATGATAGAATGTTAGAACCCTGCAGGAGGAGGGTTGAAAATAATCTAACTTAACGTCCTTTGTATAGAAGAAACTGAGGCCCATCCAGGGTTATGACCTTGCTTAAGGTCAGAAAAGGAGGCTTATTCTTTTCTCATTTAAATTGAGGCTGAACAAAACCAGCCAAGATGGTAGAGTAGAAGGAAGAAATATAGTCAAGCTCTCCACCCACAACTTCTACCCAAAGATCTAAACAATAAGTCTGACCAAATCTAAGTTGGGAAATCAAAAAAAAAAATCCAGCCAGTCATTTTTTTTTCAGTCTGGGTGAACATATGGAAAAAGAGAGAGAGAAAGAGAGAGAGAGAGGTCTGTGGACACTAGGAATGGAGTCTAGTTCAGACCAGCCACACAGAATTTTCCAGCTTGGAGACTGAATGAGGGCCTGCCTATGGCTATATACCAAGCAAGAAGAGGTTCCAGATACAGCACTGAGGGCCCTGACTTTGTGCAAGGAGCAGGAACACACACACATGCACACACACACTCACAACTGAATGAAGAAACCTCAGGATTGTTTTATTTGAGCATTCTTCTATATGGTTGTTAATAATTTATAATTCTTTTTTTAGAGAATTATACCTATTTGCTCTGTTGGGGAATGGTTTTTGGTTTTAAATATTCCTGTTACTTATCCGTATAGACACTTATCAGAGATATTTGGTACAAAGATTTTTCCCAGTTGACTGTAGTCATGGAAGAGGAAGCAGTTGGTTTATCTACCCACTTGGCCACCATGTATCTGTGAATACATGGTATCTCCATCTCTTCTCTCTCTTTTGTGTTAATTCTTTCCTGATCTTAGGTGAATGAGTATCTGAGATGGAAAAGTTTAGTCAATGGTCTTCTGAACCTAGAGAGGTTGGTCTTCCATCTATAAAGTCTCTAACAAATTTTTCAGTTCCATATTTTTTTCTTTTGTTTCTCTTTCTAGGAAATTTTTCCAACTTTGGTAAACATTAAAGTCTCCAATTATTATCACTATTATTATTATATTATTATCTATGTTTTGATGTCAGCTAAATTTCCCTTTATGACTTTAGATAGTATGCCATTCAGTATGTATGTTTAATATTGACATTGGTTCCTTGTCTATGATTCCTTAAACATAATGTATTTTTAAATTTCTATTTGTATTGTGAAATGCTTGTAACTCCTGCTTTTTGGGATTCACCTAATTTTATTTTAGTTAGTCTGGGCCCTAAAGGTTGCACCAAAATGTTTAAATTCCATGGGAATATATGTGTGTATTAGTAGGGATTTGAACAGGAGGAGGAGAAGGGAAGACTTAAAAGATTGTTTTATAAAGTAAATGAAACCAAATTAAGCTAACTGGGAAAGTCACTTAGCTTCTTTCTTGGAGCATTGTGCTAGGATCAAAAGAGGTAGGAGTTCTCCATCTCCTCTGGAGGCCCTGAAGTTGTCAAAAATGAAACACATTAAAAATACAATGACTTGGGTCCGTCATAGAACAGCCATCACAGATATTTTTAGGTAGAGAATGGGATGGAATAAAGTTGAGAAAATTGAGACAAAGAGGTTAAAGTGACTTGATTTGAGCTCAAGAGTTCCAGCACCTGATCCACTGTATAATCAGTTGACTCACAGCAGAGGAAGGGGAATTTTCAATCTCTCAATTTCCTTCCATTACTACTTTGCTTTTCAGATATGTTTCTTATAACCAACAGATTGTGATCATTTCTTCTTTTCTGTTCTGCCATTCCCTTTTGTTTTATTGGATAATTTAATCCATTTACATTTAAGGTTATGAGAGTTATGTTTACCTTATCTCCCATTTGTGTCTTTCATGTTGATTTTTTAAAAAAAATTTGCTTCTTCTTTTAAACCTTGCCTTCTTGCTCCCGTTCCCAGTTAGTTCTGGTTAAATTACTTTGATTTAAGCCCTATTCCTGTGACCCCTGCTCCCCCTTTCCTATTTACCAACCATTTTGTTACTTGGAAGAGTTTTATTTAAAATTAGCAAATTGTATTTCTTTCTTTTCTTTAATTATCTAATTCTTTCACCTTCTGTTTCTTTTCCCCCCTCAGTTGAATGTTTAGTTCAAAATCTGCCCTTCCCTATCCCAGTTCTTTTGTTTCTCAGTCTCCCCACCTTCCTTCACTTATATGTGGATTTTGGGGATTTAGTCTGTTCTGCTCCCCTACTTTCATTCTTACTCTTTAATTAATGCTTTCATATGTATCTTCTTGTTGAGTCACCAAATTAATTAGCATTTATTAAGTGTTTACTATGTGCCAAGCACTGTGCTAAATGCTGAGGATACAAAGATAAAAGCAGTCCTGGTCCTCAAAGAGAAGAAACAACTTGAAAGCAATTATGTATGAATAAGATCTATAGAGAACCATTTGAAAGTAACCTCAAAGAGTAGGCACTAACAGGATCCACCTGTAGTTTTTAATCTCGTTGGTCAATCTGCTTCTTTTTTTTCTTTTTTCTTTATTTTTTCCTTTTAAAAATAATCTTAATAAATGGAGGTAATGTGTTAAATTAAATATTTTTCTTTGGTACCTATATCTAATTATCTTTCTTGTATTTCCATTATTTGGGATGTTCTGTTCTTGTGGCATTTTATTCTCTCCAGTTGCTTCCAATGCCTCTCTTTATTGAACATCCATCTCTTTTCATTGAATATTAGGCTCAGGTTTATAAGATAACTCATTTTAGGTCACATATTAAGCTCCTTGGGTTTCTGAAAATATTATTCTATTTCCTCTGTGTTTTCTAGTGGATATAGAATAGTCTTCACTTATTTGAATTTTCTTTCCATTATATTTGAATATCTTTCTCTTGCACATTTGAAGAACTTACTGTTTGTCATTGGAACTGTTCGGTTAACTACTATATGTCTTACAGTTTGAAGCTTAGCTGTTTTTATTTTATTTTTTTCCAGCAGTGAATTTGCATATTCTTTCAATTCCTGCCTTGTTTTCTAATTTGGGAAGTTCTATGCAATTCTCTTGTAGTATTCTCTGCATTGTAGTATTCAGATTCTTTTAAATTTGTCATTGAATATTTTTCTGATCAACCTAGAATCTTCGTGTTGTCTCTGTACATCCCATCTCCAGGGTCAATGACTTTTGCTTATATAGAGATTATCTGTTCTTTTAATATTCTTGCCTTTTGCTTCTCTTCTGCCAGATTGTCATTTACTTCAATATGTTTGAATTCCAAATCTACTATTATCTTTTTTTTTGCCCTTTTGGATAAACATCCCCATGGATTTAAGTTTTTTTTTTTCTAATTTGATAATAAGCTCTGCTGTGAAGGCTTTAAATTCTAACATTTATGTATTCCTATTATGTTCCTATGATTTTCACTTCTCTTTTAAACCATTTGGTAACTTGTTTTGTTGTTTACGCTTTTGCAGGATTCCACAGCTTTCTGTGTTTCATTAAACATTCATTCAATTTCCTTTGCTTTATCATATTTATTATGGTCAGCTATGTGGCACAGTGGACAGAGAGTCTGGCCTGAAGTCAGAAAGACTCCTCTTCCTGAGTTCAAATCCAGCCTCAGACACTTCCTAGCTGTGTGATTCTGGGCAAGACACTTCACCCTGTTTGCCTCAGTTTCTTCATCTGTAAAATGAGCTGGAGAAGGAAATGTCAAACCACACCAGTATCTTTGCCAAGAAAATCCCAAATGAGGTCATGAAGAGTTGGACATGACTGAAAAACAACATCATACAATGTTTGTTAAAAGAGCTTTGTAATCTCTTAAAGGGGTGAGTGCTACTCTCTCTGTTTTTAACCTGAATTTTCTTCCTCATGAAATCTTTGATATTTCAGCCTTTTGTCTTTTTTCTTTTCCCCATGACTCACTTTCTGACTCATCTTCCTTTGATGGTGCTTACACACCCCTGCTGTACTGCAGAGTTGTCTCAGCCACCTTCCATATTGCTGGGTTTACTTTCTGCTAGGCTAAGTCCTTGCCCAAAGTAGCTTGGGGACTGTGAGTAAGGATTGAACCCTAGCTGGATTGAAGACATCTTTCCTTCAAGCCTGGCACAGTCACTTATGCTGGTTTCCCGCTCAAAAGTCTACAGCAGAAACTCCGGTGGAACATTTCCCTCTGTGTACTACTGGTCTCTGTCTTTTCCCTTCAAGTTGGCCTGCAAATCCTTCAATCCAATCTATGTTCATGCTGATGCAGCAGCATCAATAGAATTGCCCTGGTAGCAATGTGGTACAGTGGATAGCATGCTAGGCCTGGAGTCAGGAAGACATGCATTCAAATGTGACTTCAGAAAATTAGCTGTGGGATTCCGAGCAAGTCATTTGCCTCAATTTAGTCAACTGTAAAATGGGGATAATAACAGCACCTACCTCCCAGGACTGTTGTGAGGATCAAATTAGATATGTGTAAGATGCTTAGCAGAGAGCCTGGAACATCATAGGCACTTAATGCCTCCTTGTTTTCTTCTTTCCATCATCTTATTTCAGTCAAGGGGTGTGGCCACAGCCCCTAGACAAATAGACCCCTGAAATTTGTGTGGGTATAGATTGATTAAATTTGTGCATTGCTTGATTTCTTTCACAGCCTGGAGAAGTGTTCAAGTGTGTAACTATTAGAGTTATAACAGATACACACTCCTTACTTTTAAATCATAAATGCTTTTTGTCCCCTGAGAAAAAGCCCTGTTGGAAGGGAAAAACAAAGCTATTAATTTTTTCTCTGATGAAAGCCTTGCAAAGAATCTGGATTCCACTTGAACTCCACATGTAATCAGAGATTACATATGGGTTAATGAGTACTAGAAGTCAAGCTAATTAAAATTCTGCCTCCCTTACAAAAAACAAAAAGGATCCTGCATAATTCAGCTTTGAAATCTTTTGTTGACATAATTACTGAACACAAATATTTGTGAGTTGCATATACAATTTTCAATATTATTTTAAATGAGCACAGAGTTCTCAATGCAACAAAAGAGACAGTGAATAACCATGGAAAG
The DNA here is from genome assembly GCA_028646595.1 of Phalanger gymnotis. Classification (NCBI taxonomy): domain Eukaryota; kingdom Metazoa; phylum Chordata; class Mammalia; order Diprotodontia; family Phalangeridae; genus Phalanger; species Phalanger gymnotis. The sequence goes on from CM053624.1 coordinate 357,756,258, forward strand.
CTTCCCACAGACCATTTCTCTCACCATATTCATGCAAGAAACAATTGGAATATGAGATGCATTCCTATTAATAGACTCATCAAACTAGCAAAGTACTCAGGGGCTAAGACTTTGCACTGCTTTGCAACTGAATGGGAAATTGAATAAAAGGAAAGCTGCTGTGAGTGTCAGAAGACACAAGGTACCCTTCGGAATAATCACTGACTGTCACCTGGTTGGAAAGAATTTCCAACAAACTAGCAAGAAGAACATTGAACATGTGTGCTTCACTCATTTAACATCTGCCTTCTTGTGAAAGTGTTATGCCCTCCCCGCCTTTTCAGTTTCTCCATCCTGCCCCAGCTTGTCCCCCAGTTTGTGTCCCCATCTCTATGGAAATCTAATTGTGTTCTTTCCCTTTAAATACTTTTTCCTCTCCCTTTGCTCAGGGCTGTTCGATTTGAGTAATTACTCCGAATAGTCGCGCGCTTCAATAAATCCAAATCTAAATTTATATCTGGGTCTCACATGCTTTTTTTTGGCACAACAGGCGGACGCAATGATGGGACAAATCTGTGGGTACCTATTCTGGAAAGTAACATGCCAGTGGGATTGAGCACCATTCTTGCTTAGTCTCCATCTTTCTGAGTTTTGAAGTACAATTCAAAATTGTATTGTCTATATATATTTTTTCAATATCTAGAACTTTCTTGATTTTTAGAACTTCTGAGTTAATATAGGTTAATAATGGTTAATTATGGGTCATGTGGCCCAAACCATACCAGACCATCATGCATGGCAAGTGGTCCTTCCACTTTTGTTTGAAGATGTCCATAAGAGACAACTCACCATGTCTGATAGCAGCTCATTCCACTTTGGAGCAGCTCTAGCTTCAAGGAAGTTTCTTTTTCCTCATATCAAGCCCAAATTTCCCTCTGCATCTTCAACCCATTGCTTCTTTATCCTCTCTAGGGCTAAATAGAATAAATATAATCCTTTTGCACATAACGGTCCTTCAAAGACTTTGAAAAGAGATATCATGTGCTTCAGGTTAAACATTCTTGCTCCCTTGAATTGATCATGACATGGCACGAACTCAAGACCCTTCAACATCCTGATTGCCTTCCTTTGGACATCCTCTATCTCAGGGCTGTCCAACTCTAGGTTTTTATTGAAACAATAAACAATATATTTTGATTTGCCATTTTAGTGAGAGCTCTGCAGTAGCTCTGTTTCATTTAATAAAGCATTTATGTAAATTTCTATGCTTGTAGGCAGGCCACATGCAGCCTGCAGGCCCACATTTTAGACAGCCCTGCTCAACAGAGTAAGTAATAAAGCAGCGTAGGATCATTGCTGTCAAAACTGGACTCCATAATCTCTCATTTTTCCACAATTCTAAAGTTTCATGATTATATGATATTTGAGGACCTTCAAGAATATTCTGAAACCACACTATGACTTACGAGGAATTGGAAAGTTCATTTTTTATATCCTGTCCTCTATTTCATCCCTCTCTGCAATCCATCTTATGCCAGGAGCTGGCTGAAACACAACACCAGTAATAATGTAATTATTATCTTTCAAGCCTTTCCTTGAAGAGAAAAATATCCATTATATGGAATACTTACTGGGAAATTTGGCGTTCAAATGAAGAACGCATTCAAAGTAACAGTAAAAAAGAGAATATCTTGTTAATGGAGCAAGTGATGGAGGAAAATTGTGCTGATTCCCCAAAGATGTCAACAGAGTAAGTAATAAAGCAGCATAGGATCATTGCTGTCAAAACTGGAAGCAAGATTTTCCATGGAGGAGCCACAATGCTGGCAGATAACTGAGATAGTTTTATGTGGTTCCATATGGTAAACATTCAATCAGCATTTACTAAGCACCTACTATGCTCCAGTCATTAGGCTATATGCTTAGGTTTGAAATACAAGAACAACTAAGTTAAGCAATTCTTGCCCTCAGGGATCTTCAGCTCTATCAGGAAAAATAACACATACACGCATAAGGAAGGGCAAAGCACATACATAGTAAATGCTAAGATATGTACAATCCATGTAATATTAAGTTTATATAAAGCAGGTGCAGGTGGGCATCATTAGTTGAGAAGGTGAAGAAAGGTATTAGGTTTGTTGTTGTTCAATTGTGGCAAACTGTGACTCCATTTGGGGTTTTCTTGGTAAAGACACTGGGAGGGTTTGCCATTTCCTTCTCCTGCTCATTTTGCAGATAAGGAAACTGAGGCAAACAGGGTTAAGTAACTTGCCCAGGGTGATATAGCTAGTAAGTGCCCAAGGCCAGATTTGAACTCAAGAAGAATCATCTGAGAGCCTGAGGCCAGGCTCTCTATACACCGTGCCACCCAGCTGCTTAAGGTCTTAGGTAGGAGATACAAAGAGGTGAGTTTTAAAGGGAGCGAGGGATTCTAAGAGGTAAAAGTGAAGAAGAAGCAGAGCTTTACTAGTAAATGTTTAACAACTGGCTCTTTCAGTAAAAATGTACTTGTAACACTATTCATTTGTTCCTTTATTTATTTACCCTCCATCAATCTATTTATTTATTTTTTGTTGATCTATTTACTTATTTATTCATCCAGTTACTTATTTATCTATTTGATTGGTTTTTTACATGCATTTAAAAAAAATTGAGCTCCAAATTCTCTCCCTCCCTCCAGGTCCTCCCTCACCCATTGAGAAGGCAAATAATATGATATCAGTTATACATATAAAGTCCTGCAAAACACATTTCCACATTAACTATGTTGCAAAAAAAACCAAAAAAAAGTAAAGTAAAAAAAGTTTGTGTCAATCTGTACTCAGACTTCAATAGTCCTCTCTCTGGAGGTGGATAGCATTTTTCATCATGAATGCTTTGAACTGTCTTGGATCATTGTATTGATTGGAATAGCTAAGTCTTTCACTGTTCACAACACACTTCTTAGTTCAATCTGTATTAACATTTTCCCTCTCACTTTATTAAGTCTAGAAAACTAATTTAAAAATAGATCTGTCCTGATTTGTAATGTTTGTCAGTTTCTGAGGTGTAAATTCTCCCATTGAAATTTTGACAATTAGCTTTGGGAGCCATATTCGAAGGTTCAAGCTGTCTCTAGCACACTCTTCTGAGGAAGGGTATTTCAGGCATGGGAGACTTGTACAAAGATAGAAAAATAGGAGATAGAATGTTGAATATGAGAAAACCATAATGTCAGGTTGGCTGGACCTTAGGGGAACAAAGTAAGGTATCTCTGTAGTAAACAAATATAGTGAATTCTATCAATGCCAGCAATCTCCCTTCAGCAACAGGTATTTTCCACAGAAGTGTTCATAGAACTGAATCCAAAACAATGACACAAATAATTAATTTAATACAGAGATGAAAGTGTTTTAGAGAAACAGGTATCCCCATGTATTGCTGGTAGACTTGCAGACTTTATAAGCTTTTTGAAAAGCAATCTTTGATTAAAAATTCTACTGGTTGGAGTGGGGGGGGAGGGTAGAAATGGGGAGAAAATTTGTAATTCAAACTCTTGTGAAAATCAATGCTGAAAACTAAATATATTAAATAAAAAATATATAAAAAAATTTTAACAAATTCTACTGGTTTAGAAAATGCCAATAATTGCAACTAAAACAGCTATTTTATTTCTTAAGAGAAGTTCATAGCAAGATTGTACAGGATTGCAAAATATTGGAAATAGCTTAAATACAAAACAACAGAAAATTGGTAAATAAATTATAGCACATTAATGAAATAAAATAGTATAGTGTTTCAAGGCCAATATATCTGATGAATACAAATAAATCTGGAAAGATTTTTATAAAGTTATTCATTTTTTTAAAGCAAAAGTGCATGAAGAAAGTACAAAGTAAGTATGATCATATTGGAAGAAAAGTAAATGAAAATGAACAAAAAGAATTCTGATAAAGTCTTAGCAACAGAAAAACTGTTACGATATTTTCTGTATTAAAGTTAGTAATTTAAATTTAAATTATCTCTAAGTAGAGATACATAATCATATAATGCATGAATTGTTGTCCTCAGGGTAAAGAAGACCTGAGTTTGAGTCCCAGTCCTGGCACATTCTTGCAGCCAGGAGGCACAATTGATAGAGCATTAGAATTGGAGTGAGGAAGAATTGAGTTTTAAGCATTCCTCAGGCACAAATAATTTATAGGATACCTCTCCCAACCTCAGTTTCCTCATCTGTCAAATCCCATTTCACAGGATTCCTGTGAGGACAAAATGCAGTAACATATGCAAAGTGTCTCGTAAACCTTAGAGTGCCATATAAATGCCGGCTATAACTATTGTTCCCTAACCTCTTAATTCCCCAGACAACAATCTGATACTGAACTTGCAGAAAGGCTGCCTATCTGCATTGGTGAAGGGAGCTCCCTTCCTCTAAATTCTCTGCAGAAATCAAATCATGGGTTCTGATTTAAAAAGGACAAAAAAGAAGTTACTATGCAAGATTAAAACAACAACAACATTTAATTCAGCAATAAAAAAAGGAATGTCCAGAGAATATTCTCACTTCTCTACTGAGGTTTGGCTTTTCTAAATAAAGACTACAAGTTCAAAAAAAATATTTTTCAGAGCCTAAGGCCAAGAGTCACAAATTGTTTCAAAAGTTAAAACTGTGGCATTAGCTTTGATGACTCCTTGAGGACAGAGATTGTTTTGATCTTTCTTTGTACCCCCAGCATATAGTGTAGTATCTGGAACATAATGAGTGCTTGATTCATAATAATATATGATGAAAATTCACTTGTTCATTACATAAAAATATGTAGAGAAGAATCCTGACAATCCAGATCCTAAAATCACTTATAGGAAAAATCTTACAAATAAATTTGAGGGGGGCATTGAGACACAAAAGAAAGAAATTATGTGACTTGGCCAAGGTCACACTGCTGTCCATAGGTTGTCAAACTTCCATATTCATGTTTCAACATTCCGCCATACTGCACACATGTGCATAGGTGTTTACATAAATCCAGATGAAAACTTAAATCAGACTTTCCAAGGCCAGAAGACTAAAGAATGGTGGAGCTGAATTTCTTTTAGCAAAAGATCTTCAAAGGATGGGTACCACGGGGTGTTGGCTGATGAAAGGCTGCTCTGCGACCGCACTGGGGAAAATGGAATTGGAGAGAGATATCAACTTCAAAAAGAAAAAGGACAGAGATCTGAGAGGTCAGGCAGACACCAGCCTGAAAGTTCAGAGCGAGCTGCCAAGTGATGGAGAATGTAATTTTTCAGTAACAAATGACAATTTTACACTGAGTTCTCACCTCTATGGGAGACTGGGATGATTTGGGGGCTGAGAGGGGGAGCAGAATGTGATTCCTTTTTACAAGAGCCTTGGATTGGCTTGTGGGAGGGAAGTGGGGAAGGATGAAATTGGCCACAGTTTCTGGTAATACATTGAGATGCTCTTACTATAAATCCCCAAGTTAGGCTATGAGGCAGCTACTTTACCCTCTTATTTGGGAAATCTGATCAAAATGATAGGTGGCCAATATGATTCTGTGGTTCTTGAAATATGAGAATCCCTCATGAGACATGTGATCCTGATATAATGTGCAACTGAGAAAATAGCCATCTCCATCAACGGACAGCAGCATGCCTTGGCTTTGCTGGAGGGTAATCCAGTGCACTGAGGCTCAGTCTTGTACCTCATTCAAGGGAGGCAGTCTGTAGCGGTGGAAAGGAAGCCGGATTTGGAGTCAGAGGACCTGGATTTGAGACCCAACTCTGCTACTTACTACCTACCTACAAGACTTTTGTATATGATCGATATTGTCAGTCATCTTGACTCTTGTCTTGTTACTGAACTTTAATGACTCTGGAAGAGAGAGTGAGGCTGAGGACTTTGCACAGCTCTGACACATACTGGGCAAGTCCCTTCACATCTCAGTGCCCCTAGTGACTCTCTAAGACTTAAAATGTCAACATTAACATCAATCTACACTGGTAAGCCTAATTCCCAATGAAATCATAAACATCGAAATAGGTGTGGTGCAGTGGATATGAGATTTGACCTTGGAGTAAGGAAGACCAGCACTCAACTCCAGATGCATGTTAGCTATGTAACTAGGGAAGTCATTTAACCACTGAAGCCATTCAGACAGCTAAGACTTAAGCTAAGATGACTTGCTGATTTGTTTCCAAACTGGGAGTTCTATACACTGATGAAAGCACAGGTCCCACCTCCATCCTTTCCCTTCCCACTCTACCCCACCACAAAGTACAAGGCACTAGACGCTAAAGATACAAAGGTGAAATAAGAAGCTATTTCAAGGAGTTCATTAATCGGGGACAGCTAAACCCAAGTGTTATGTTAGAATAATAGGTGATGTCTACTTTCTCTAAAAGTTAGAAACAGATAACTGGCTACGTATCAGATAACCAGGAAGGAAAAAGGAAAGTGGGACTTGGTATGGGCAGTAACCATAGAAAACTCTAGAAAAAAAGAACAAGGAAGTAGGAGGAGAACCAGGAAGTTTCATTTTCACAAAAGTCAAGAAAAGAGAGCCTATCAAGATGAGGAGATCATCCGTAGAGGTTTCAGGGAGACTTAGGCAATAGTATTGGATTTGACAGTGTAGGTGGAGGTGAGAGATTCATCAATTTGGCTTCTATGTTAAGAAAAGCCACAATATCCATTACTTTGGTTACTTTTGTTAGTCACAGTATCAGTAGTGCAGGGAAATGTACACTGGTCAATGAGCCTGGGGACTCGGGTTCTAATAACTCTTGGCTTAGCCAGTAACTACTTGTATGACTTAGAACAAGTCAATTGCCTTGTCTGGATTGTACTCTTTTCATTTACCAAATGAATAGCTTAGACTGCATTATTTCTAAGTTCCGTTCCATCTCTAAATTTCATGATTCCTTGAGAGATAGATTTTCTATAGTTTCAACTGCTTTTCTAAAAGTGACTTGAATCACATCACTTCATCCATATTTTTTTTGTGACCAGGGGCATCCTTACATGAAAGGTTAAGGAAGCAAAGTGACGTTTGGCTGAGATTGCCTTAATTGAACCTGTGCCTCTGGCTTCATTCACTCTGTGTTCCAATCAACACAAGGTGTTTCACATTCATGCGCCCACACAGTTCTGAGGTGAAGATTTTGTAATTGCTCAGGTAGTGCGATCAATGCAGGCAGACTTATTGGATGACTCAAGTCTTAGAGAATGACACTGATCCCCGATTCATCTGATGACTCAGCGATCCATCTCTACACTACTCCTTAAGAGAGCCAGACTTGGCATTTGGGAAATTGTAGTGTTTTAGTGTAGTGTTTAGTGTTCTAAGCAGCTGAGTTCAGCCAGCAGAGGTGATGAAGATAATCCAGTGAGGTTGTAGGTGCCAATGAGAGTAAGCTCCTTTGAGTGAGGTTTCATGATTTGTGCTTTATTGGCACCAAGTGATTTAATTAGCCTGATAAGTTCTAAATCTGTTCCAAAGACAGTCTCTAAGTCCTATCTTTGGGCTTAAACCCCATCTCATCCACTACTCCCATGTGCTCTTTCAGCCACCCCCTTGAGCCCTGAGCTGGCTAACATTCCCCTCTGTATTTCCCCTATATCTTATCAGAAATTGAGAAGTAGAAGCAGCCTTGGAATTCATTTAGTGCAACTTCATCATTTTACAAATCAAGAAACTGAGGCCCAGACAAGTAATTGGGACAAGCTTGATATGGTAGTATATGGCCAAGTCTGAATTTGAACCTAGGTTTTGGACTCCAGATTGATGACTCATTCCACTGGACCACTTCTGCCTCTTCTTAGGTACTTCCCTGGCCCCTGCACCACTGGAGAAGGAAGGCACTTTTGTAAGTCCCAAGTTTCTTCTCCTGAGCTTGCTGCCACCATTTTCTCCTCCTATCCCTTAAATGAAAATCTTTCCTAGCTTGCTGCTCTAGACTCTCCTCTTCTCTCTGCATTCTCACACTTGATGACTTAATCTCCTCCAATGGTACCAATTATTACCCCTTACAGTGGACTCCCAAGTTTATATCACAATAGGTTCTCTGCAGAATTTCAGTCTCATATTTCCAACCACTTGCCTGATGGCTTCATCAAGACACACTCAACATGTCCAAAATAGTACTCATCATCTTCCCAGATTAGACCTGCTTGTCCCATTAACTTCTTTCTCTTACTGGCACTACAGCCCTCTCAGTACCTCAGGCTTGCGTTGTTCCATTTCTACATGATCCCACTTTGGGTTTTTCTTGGCAAAGATACTGGTTTGCCATTTCCTTCTCTAGCTCATTTTATAGATGAGGAAATTGAGACAAACAGGGTTCAGTGACCTGCCTGGGATGATACAGCTAGAAAGTGTCTGAGGACAGATTTTAATTCATGAAGGTGAGTCCTCCTGATTCCAAGCCCGGCACTCTAGCCACTGTACCACTTGGCTGCCTCAGTCTATAGCCTTACATGACTATTCCATTTCTCTCATCCCACATGTTTTTTTCAGTGGTTAAAGCCTTTGTTTTGTCTCAGACAACATGTAATCATAGATTTAGAACTAGAAGGGACATTAGAGGCCACCTGATTCAATCTCATTATTTTACAGATGATGACACTGAGGGTCAGAGAGGTCAAAAGGCATATCCAGAATCACATAGGCAGTAAACAGTAGAGATGGAATTTAACTCAGGGCATCTGATTCTTGATGTAATATTCCTTTTATGACTCTAATCCCCACCCTTCTTTTCTCCTCCTTTCCTGTATCTTGCGGTGGTAGGGGTTTGCTGAGTCAGGAAGACCTAGCTTTGAATCCCTCTTCCGACACTGAAGAGTTATGTGTACCTGGGTAAGTCATTGGCCTTTGCCTTAGCTATTTGCTAGGCTCACAGGATCATGTGACACCATAGACTTAAAGCTAGAACAGACTTCAGAGGTCAACTGGTCTAGTTCCTTTAATTTACAGAGAAGGAAGTGAGGCCCAGAGGAAGCTATGTGAATTACCTAAAATCATACAGATGGAGAGATGAGTCAAAGCAACGTTGATACAGAGCTGGAAGGAAACTTTGAAGGAATCTAGTCCAAACTCCTCATTTTACAGAGGAGAAATAAAAGTCCAGAAAAGTTACGTGACTTGACTGTCACAAAGCTAGCAAGTAGCAGATATGGGTTGGAACTCAGGTCCTCTGACTTCAAATCCAACACTTTTTCCCTTGTACCAAACAGTCTCTTGACTTTCCACTAAGTCACAGATGGGCTGGACCTTCCTTTCCACTCCACTGTAACCAGCCTAAGCCTGGCTCTCATCTTCTTTCATGGTAGCCATTGTAATAGCCTACAGCTAGTCTTCTTGCCTGAATAATCTTTCATCTTGCCATTGCAATTTCCTCTTTAAAATTTTCCATGGTTGTCTATGATCTATTGAGTACAGTATAAATGCCTGAATCTGGCATTCAATGCCCTTCACATACAGACTCTACTTGTCCAGTTTTACTTCATAATTTCTTATACTTGCTATATTCCACGTTCCAGACAAACTAGACTATTCTTAATCTTTTGCTCTCCTCCTTCCCTCCAATTTTTGTGCTTTAGTCACTCCGTCACCAAAAAGAAAACTCTTACCCTCAAGGACTTACATTCCATTAAGAGAGACAATGTGTATGTGGCAAATACATTCAAAATAAATATTCCACAATTGAGAGAAAAGACCCCGGCAGGTTTTTCTTCTATATTTGTTTTGCCCTCTCCATTATACTAGAAAATTCTTTAGAGCAGGGCTCAGGCCATGTTTCTCTTTATTCTTCTATCACTTAAGACTGGGCCCTGTCTATTTACTAATAAGTTTTGTTGAATTCAATTAAGTCAAGTGAAAACCTATGGGGGGGGGCGGGCGGCAAAATCATGTATCTCTGTTCTCTATGATTTCCTTCTGCCAGCATAGCCCTGGCCTAAATCATCTAAAGGTAACACATAACTCCTAGTGATTTCTTGCTGAACATTTAGAGGCAAACAAAACAAAACAAAACAACCCTTAACACTTTTATAGTCTCCAGTGACCATTTACACTCTATTTGAAAAGCAGACCTGACCTCTACTGGAGTTTTGTGAAATTGCAACTTGAACTAAAAATGTCTGATCTCTGAAAGAGCACTCTGTATTTTTGCCTTTGAAATGAGGAAGTAGATGAAGCAAAGGATGGGAAGCATAAATGAGTTTGTTTGCTCTCTGGACCTGTATCTAGCCTGCAATCACCATTCAGAATACCCCAGTGGAGACATCTGCTATATTTCCTTTGATCCAGGAGTAGCTGCTTTCTTTTGTTGTTGTCATTGTTTTAATTTATTTTATTCTGAACCTAAGAAATAAAATGGCATTTCCACAATGTAGTAGAATAGGAAAAAAAGATGATTGTACATGAAAATACAAATCTGTCATGTACAACTTGCTATTCCTTTTAAATATATAAGTTATCACGTAATTTTCTTTTTTTCCCCTTCTCCTTCCCCCATGCCTAGAGATGACTACCATTAGACACAAATATGTAAAACCATTCTATCCATACTTCTATTTATCAATTCTTTCTTTGGACACAAATTATATCTTCCTTCATTGGTCCTTTGTAGTTAAATTGGATATTTATAATAGTCAAAATGACTTAGTCACTATCAGTATGATAATTGAAAGAAGAAATAAATGAATGAAAAACATTCAAGCGCTTATATTTTTTAACTAAATTTTAGTTGTACAATTGAATGTGTGTGTGTGTGTGTGTGTGTGTGTGTGTGTAGTTCCATCTCACTTTCGTCTTCCTTTTACCTCTCCCACTCATTGGCTTACATTCTATTAAGGTGTAGACAACGCAAGTGGCCGGCAGAGAAGGTAAGTCTGGTCTGCGAAGTCCTGGGGAAGGTGAGCACAGCTGTAGGACAGATGATTAGCTTGTCCTTCTGAAAGTAACTGCGTTATTGATTTGAGTTGATTTGATTATGGCTCCAGAGTAGGGTGAAAATGGAGAGGGTGGTGCAGCCTTGAAGGCAAGGAATGAGAAACATAGGTTTGCTACTTTGTGATTGGTTACACTCTCACCAATCAGGACAGCTGCAATTGATGATAGGCTATTTCAAAGCTGAATGTCAACCCTTGGAGGTCTTGGTCTCTGGGAATTCTGTCTTTTGGAGGTTGCAGTAGCCAGAATGTGGTGAAAATAGAGATTTGGGATGGATGGGATGTGAGGCACAGTGTCTAATCTAGAGTTGGCTAGATATATATAGGCTACTGAGGGAAAATATAGACACTTTTGGATTTCCAAAGAGGCAGCATGGCATAATAGATAAGGTACTGAATTGGCAATCAGGAGAAAAAATGGTTCAAACTCTGCCTGAGACTCTTATGTGGTTGTGACTTAGGGCAGTAGCATGGAATAGTGAGCAGACTGGTTCAATTT
>CM053624.1:357768171-357789162 GCA_028646595.1 Phalanger gymnotis
CTATAGTTAAGTTCTTTATTCCTCAAAGTAGACTGTTAGTTCTATTAAAACATGGAGTATAATTTTCAGAAATAGCTTTGTATCCCCAGCATCTAGAGCAGTACATTGTACATAGCAAGCACTTCAATATGTCTGTGTAATTGAACTGAACATTTTAAAAATAATACTTGGGAACTAGATGCGAAGTGAGAGACCATTGATTGGAGAACGACTGAATAAATATGGCACGTGAATGCTATGGGATATTATTACATATTAAAAAATGATGAGTAGGAGGTATTTAGAGAAACATGAGAAGACAATGTGAAGAAGAGTAAAGAAAGAAAAAACCAAAAACACTAAGCAATATGTACGCACACATATACTCTTAGTCTCTGTCTATCTCTCTGTATACATACATACAACAGGATAGGTGAAAACCCAGGGAAACAATGCAGCTAAGATTAATTGCTATATACAGTATAGTTCCAGAGAACAGAGGATAAAATATCCCTTTCCTTGGTAGAAAGCTGGTGGACTATGGGCATAGTATGTCACTTACCCAATTAGACATGTTTTTGTTTAATTATTTTTGTTTGTTAAAGGGAGGATTTATTGGGGGGTGGATATAGGAAGTGATATCATTGTAAAAAGAAAAATAAAAGGCAATTGAAAAAAAGAATATAGTCTTGCTAACCATGAGACTACCAAATTGTCTCTTAACCTTTGGCCTTTTTCATTTACATTAAAAAAGCTATATCTTTACTATATATTTGATTTATAGTTGTAAACAAAAATAATAAGGGTGTATCTTTTTTTTCTAACAGATGTGGTCCTATGGAGTTATATGTAAATGAGAGATTTAAGAATGAAATCTTATTGAATTCAATTCCACAAAGCCTTATTAAGTACCTAATACACACAGAGTCCTACTTTGGGCACTGAGTGAGACCCAACATTTAGGTAAGAACATTTCCTGACCATAGAACTGAGTCTATTCCAATCTCCTTCTATTCTAAGGTCATTAGACCTTTATTTGCTTTTTAAAAAAAGATTATTTAGCTACAGTCTAATGATTGTTAACATCTCTGTTTCTTTTTATAGAATTTTATTGATGTCTGCAGCACAGTTATTTCAACCCTCACTCCAGTTTGAATGTCTCCTTGGAAAAAGAAAAATAATTAAGCAAAAATGCACAATTAGTGAACAAGCATTTATTAAACACTTTCTATCCTTCAGGCATGGCTCTAAGTGCTGGGAGTATAAAGAATATCCAAAAACCCATTCTGGCATCAAGAAGCTCTTCTTCTAATGTGATAAACAACATGCCAACAACAATGCACATATCAAATTTAGACAGATTGTTGGTGACCTCATAGATAAAATTCCATCCCAGTAGTCCCTGCCTTTCTTGAGAAAAGAAGCCTGTGTTTCATTACCTCTTTCTGTGATCTTCATGTTTGTTTCTTTGAACTATTCAGAGTTCAACTTCCTTAGTGTCTTTTCATTCACATTATTATAGACAATGTGTATATTTTTTCCTTGATTCTTTTCTTTTAACTCAGGATCCATTCACATAGAATTTCTTGTGTTTGTGAGTACTTCATATTCATCCATTCTTACTACATAAGCAATAATTTATAACATTCAGATACTATGATTACTTCATTTATTCCCCAATGTCTACCCCAATATATTTTCTTCATTACCATAAAAATATTGCTATGAATAATTTGGGATGTATCAGACCTTTAATTTTATCTTTGGATTCCTTGGGGGCTCCATTTATCCTAACTTTTTTTTAAAAATCTGTTCATAATGTGCTTCTGAAATTAATTTTTTTGTCAAGGCACTATGGCTGGCAGAGAAATATATGCATTCTTGAAGATCCTTTTCAGAAGTTGCCACAATTTGGTAAAATCTACTTTCTCCAACAATTCATTTGCCTTTATAATTTCCTTTCTATTTATTTTTCAGTTCTGGTAGAGGATTATTAAAGGGTCCCACTATGACTGTGTTATTATCAATGTCTTTTTTTGCAATTCACTTACCATTTTTTGCTAAAAGAACTTAAACCTTTTCCATCATATTTTGGCCGTGCTCTCTTAAACCCACTTTTGCACTGGTCTCATTGATTATTAAGGTTGATTTAGTATGGGGGGTTTTCTTTTTTACTTTCTTCAGTTACTTCATTTTATTTTTAAATACTTTTTTCTAATTACATGTTAAAACAATGTTTAACGTTTTTTTTAAAAAAGTTTTGAGTTTTAAATTCTATCCCTCCCTCCCCTTTCCCCTTCCCTGAAATAGTAATCAATCTGTTATAAGTTATATATGTACAATAATATAAAACATTTCCATATTAGTTATTTTGTATAAGAAGACTAGGAAAAAAGAAAGAAAGAAGGAAGGAACAAAGAGAAAGAAAGAAAAAGAAAAAAATGGAAGGAAGGAAGGAAGGAAAGAAGGAAGGAAGAGAAAAACTGTATGCTTTGCTCTATATTCAGACAATATCAGTTCTTTCTCTGGAGGTGGATACTATTTTTTATTATGAGTCCATTGGTATTGTCTTGGATCATTGTATTGCTAAGAATAGCCGAGTCATTCAGAATTATTCATTAAACACTATTTCTGTTACTGTGCATAACATTCTTCAGGTTCTGCTCACTTCACTTTGCATCAGTTCATGTAAGTCTTTCTAGATTTTTCTGAAATCATCCTGAAATAATTTCTTATAGAACAATAAAATTCCATCACAATCATATATTACAACTTGTTCAGTCATTCCCCAACTGATGGGCATCTCCTCAATTTCCAATTCTTAGTTACCACAAAAAGAGCTACTCTAAATATTTTTGCACAAGTAGGTCCTTTTCTCACTTTCTTTTCACATCTCTTTGGGATACAGACCTAGCAGTGATATTGCTAGATTAAAGAGTATACACAGCTTGATTGTCCTTCCAGGATAGTAGTATGGAAGATCTTATAGACTTGTTCCCAATATTTTCCTAAGAATAATATAAAACTGACAAATAAAACCAAGAGTTAGTTTTAGATTTTGAAAATCCAGTAAACCATTTCTTAACCTATTTGGTAAAATAAAATAAAATTATCAAAATGAAATAAACAAAATGAACTCACATAGTATGTTCCTACTACTTCATCATTTACAACAGATCTTGTTTGCATTAGGGTTGTCTTTTTACGTACGGTCTTCATGAGCACTGCAAGGTAATGTAACCCAGCGTTCTTTGAAATGATATTTCTTGTTTTGAGGTGTTTGATGAAAACAATCCCAGCAACTCCTTTATTTGCCTCTCCACAGAGGACATATGAGTCACTGTTTTATTTAGTTACCGCTCTCTCGTGATTTTCGATTCCTTGTGTCCTTGGTATTCTTACTATACCCAGATTTTGAGGCTCTTTGGTGGTATGTCAATTGATTAGCTATTGGACAAAAACCTTCCATTTAGATTACAAGTAGCTAAATTTTGGTTTCTAGAAAGTCCAAACAAATTGGGATTGTTTCTGAGCACCATCTATGACTGTCACTGCAGAAATGAAAAGAGGCCAATTATTTTACAGTTTTTCTTGATTTATAGGTGTCATGGCCAAAGAATTTATCCTCTACTAGCCAACCTACAAGCAATGAACATGTTAATGAATGAGTGTATTCATTCATTCAACAAGAATTGTTATTATGAATAATTTGTGTGGGTACTCTTACAGGTATTAAAGAGACAAAGAAAAAACAAAAAAAAAAGTACCTCACATCAAAGAGATTCCATTCAAATAGGAGAATATAATGTTTAAATAGATAAGTAAATACATTATACTTCAAGGAGAAAGAAAACATTAACAATTGGTATGATCAGGAGGTTTCTTGGAGGTGACACTGGAGTTGACCCTTGAAAGAACTTAAGGATTCTAAGAAGGGGAAATGAGGAAGGAGTGAAGTCTATGTTGGTTGGTCTATAGAGTATGGTAAGATATAAGAACAATGGGAAGAAAGGAAAGGACCAAGTTGTAAAGACTTTAAAAGTCAAATAGATGGCTTTTTATTTAATCTCGAGGTAAAAGGGACACACTGGATTTAACTGAGTGGAGGAGGTGGAGGTAGCATGGCTGTTCTTGCACTTTAGGAAGATCCATTTGATAGTTAAGTAGAAGATAGACTGCAGTGAGGAGAGGATCAAGGCAGGGAGACCAGACAGAAGCCTGTTGCAATATTCCACCATTGAGGTGATGAGGGTTTGCATGAAGGCAGTGGCAATGTCAGAGGAGACAAAGGCTGAGATAGGAGATATGATTGTAGATAGAGCATAGGCAGTTTTCTCAATAAGTTTAGCCATGAAAGGGGAGGAGAGATATAGGCTAGTGTGTAGGGAAGCTGGAAGGATCAAGTGAGAGTTTTTCAGAATGAGGGGACCTTTGTGAGTTTGTAGGTAGTAGAGAAGCAGGAAAATCTTATCAGTAAAATAAACAGGTTGAACAAAATGACCGCTAGGATCTCTTCCAACTCTAAATTTATAGTCATATGATCTTGTGATTACTCATTTTTAATTCATACCTAAATGAGTCATACTTGGATAGTTCTGTAACTTTATTCTTGGCTTCATGTTGAGTCTGTTTTTTTAAAAAAAGAATTCTTGGTTATAGGAGAGAAAGGATAGCACATTGGGAAAAAATATTGAATTTGGAGCAAGAAGAATTAGGCTAGAATCTTAGCTTTGCTACTTACTGTGTGACCTTGGACAATTGACTCCACTTCCCTGGACCCCAGTTACCTTATCTGTAAAATGAGGGGGGTTAGATAGACTCAATGGCTTTTGAGGTTCCTTCTTGCTCTAAATACATACTACTATAATCCTAGGAACAGTGAGTCTGTCCCAGTGATCTCAAAAGTCTTATTAATAAAATTCATCAAAATGATGTCCACAGAGCAGATTTTGACTTGAGATGATCATTGCAATCATGCACTCTTCCTATTCAAATACTCTTTGTTGTTGGAATTGATTGCAAAGGAATCAAGAATGAACAGAATAGGAAAGGAGCAGATAACCCTCCTAATGATGGACATCTGTGAAGCCTCGCTAAAATTAAGTCTTGGGAGTTTGAATGCATTTACATCCCCAACAACTATGCAATTATGGGTGTGCTGATTTCTGGCTTCAGCCTATAAAGTGTGAATTGCAAGGCTCAGGTTTCCTGCTTTGGAATTCTTCCAAGATCCTGAGTCAACGTCATCGACATCTGTAACACATTAGACTGTACTTCTGTTGTTTCTCAACCTCCTGAACAATGGCCTGAGCTTTTGACTAAGCAAATCCTGCAAAACCTTTGCAAGAGACACGCCTGAAGCAGGCAGCCAATTTCAGGCCTTCCCAATCCAAATCTAGTCTAGGAAAGCTAGAAGAAAACAGAAAATGGAGCCGTGCTTGTATTTTGATTTTGAGGGAGTTATTTGAACCTTAGAGCCTCAGGTGTCCTTCTCTGCACATCAGATAAAAGGGGGAATGTGCTCAAGATTGCATGAAATTGAGCAGATGAATATAATGTACACCTGAATGGCAATGGTTAGAATCTGTAACAGATGCTGGTGAAGGTTTGGGAGTTTTGAATGCTGTTTTATTGGAGAGCTTGCAAATATGTGGAGAAAAAAAATCATAGATGCATGAAATGACATAACCAGGGAGGCAGGACTGATCTGGAATCAGAGGTGTGGATTTGAATCTTGGCTTTGCTATGTGACCTGGGTGAATTTAGGTAAGACACTGAACCTTTTTGGTAGTTTACATTCTTCATTTATGAAAAGAGGTGAACTATGTGACCTCATAGGTACCTTCCTTCTCTAAATCTAAGATCCTACATCTACACCAGCATATCCTGGCTATGCAACAAATCATTGGAGGTATGAGATGTTATAGAATTGGGCTTGAGGCTACATGGTGAGTAAATGTCGTTGTTGTTGAGTTGTTTTAATTGTGTCTGACTTTTTGTGACACCATTTAGAATTTTCTTGGCAAAGATCCTGGAGTAGTTTGCCATTTCCTCTCCAGCTTATTTTATACATAAGGGAACTGAGGCAAATAAGGTTAACTGGCCTGTCCTGGGTCACAAAACTAATAAATGTCTGAGGCTGGATTTGAACTCAGGTCTTTCTGACTCCAGGCCCAGCACTCCATCCTCTGTGTCACTTAACAGCCCCTGATGAGTAAACAGAACAAATTATAATCAATGGTATGAATTGTATAACATGGGGCTAGTTGGCAGGATTCATGGAAAGGTTCTGATACATGAATCTCCACCAAAATCATCATTCTGTAATGATCTGGGGATGATATTTTATTAGTTTACTTTAGTTCTTTTTGCCTTAAGTCATGCCCATGACATGTTAGGGAATTCCATTCTCCCTTGTCCAGGGTGTCCCAAAAGTATTAGAGCTGTTTGAGTCTATTAAAGCTTAAAATTTTTAAGCTACTAAAGCTTACAACTGCACTGACACTTTTGGGATACCCTGCATTTAACTCAACAAGCATTTATTAGGTGTCCCTTGCGTCCACGTCAAGATATGGCATCTTGGATAGAGTCACCCTTAGAGTCAAGAAGACCTGGCTTCAAGTCCCCCCACCAGCATATATTGGCTACTTAACTGTGATGGGTCATTAAACTTCTCGATGTCCTAGGTACTAAGATTCTAAGTTGCTGATAAGCTATCTTGGTGGGAGAATTTCCACATTGGGCAGTCACCAAAAGATGAGATCATGGGTCTGGAACACTCCCAAAAGAAAATGTAAAAAGCACTATGCTGGGCATTGGGCGTATAAAGACAACAAACAATTTAAAAAAATGTCTCTTCCCTCAAAAAGTTGATTTTCTAATTGGAAGAAACAACTTATATACAAAAATAGTAAATGTAAGATAATTTGAGGAGAGAGAAAGCATTAACAACTAGGGGATCAGGGAAGGCTTCCTGTAAGAGGTGGTAACTGAATTGATTTTTGAAGGAAGGCAGAGTTGAGGAAGGGGTGCATTTTAGGTACAGGGAACAGTGTATAAAAAGACATGGAGTCATGAGAGGGAATGTCTTCTAGGAGGAATATAAAGTAAACACCTGATTGGAATATAGAGTGTCTGAAAGAGACCAAAGTAAAATTAGTGTGTGAAGGTTAGCTGATTAGGAAAGACTTAAATGTTCAGCTGAGGATTGTGTACTTTATTGTAGAGTTAGTAGGGGACCACTGCAGATTATTGAGTAGGGAAATGACTTGGTCAAGTCCGTGCTTCAGGAAGATGATTTTGATAACTGTGCAGAAGGTGGATTAGAGAAGAGAGAGAAAAGAAGCAGAATGGTCAATTAGAAAGATATTACACTAGTCTAGCCAAGAGGTGATGGGACTTGAGAAGAGAAGAGAAAAAATGTCTTGAGAGACTCAACAAAAGGAGAAAATGTACACTACATATGGATTAAGAGAAAAGACCATGAATTCCACTTTTGATATTTTGAGCTTGAGATGCAACTGGGCCATCCAAATGAAGATTATCAGGCAGATGACTGGTGATGTTGGCCTAATGTTTAGAAGGGAGGTTAAAACTGAACCTATGGCAACTGATGCAATAACAAAGAAAGGAGGTGAAGAGAAAAGAATGTTTAGGGGAATAGCTCCCGTTAGGGAAAATGGCCTGTATAATGATTCAGCAAATGAAATTGAGGGAGGAGCAGTCTTAATGAAAAACCAGGAAGGGAAGGGTATCCAGGAGTAAAAATGTTAAACAGTGTCAAAAACTCCAGATAGGTCAAGAAGTATGAGGACTGACTGAGAAAAGGACATCAGACTTAATAATAGTAATAGTATGATTTCCTTCAAGTTCCAGCTAAAACTACATCTTTTACTAAAAGCCTTTACAGACCCACATTAATGTTAGTGCCTTCTTTCTACAGATTATCTAGAATTTATTCTGTATATGGCTTTTATGCATGTAGTTGTTTGCATGTTGTCATCCCCATTAGACCAGGGCTGTCCAAAATGGCCCACAGAGCCATTGGTTTATGCGGCCTGCCTACAAGCATAGAAATTTACATAAATGTTTTAGCAAAGGAAGCAGAGCTACCGCAGAGCTCTCACTAAAATGGCAAATCAAAATATATTGTCTATTGTTTCAATGAAAACCTAAGGTTCGACAGCCCTGCCATTAAACTATGTGTTCCCTGAGATCAAGAACTACCTTTTCTTTGTATCCCCAGTGCCTGACACATAGTTGGTACTTAAGAAATGCTTATTGACTGACTGATGGATACTTTATCCCTAATAACTTTGTTAGGGAAGAGCACCACTCCTGAACCATTGAGTCTATCAGTCATTCATAGGCATTAAGCTACTTTGTGATGCCTCACGCATCTTCTATTGTAAGACAGTTTGGAATACAGGCATTTGAGTGTCTGGAAGCTTATAAGAGAGGAGTTTCAGCCAAGCTCCTTAGAAGGAATTGCCTGCAAAAGGATGAAAAGATTCAGTGTCTCCTCCACATCCTCTTGATCTTAGCTGGCCTTGTAAACTTTGAAGCGTTGAAGGACTTGGACTTCTCACAGTGTTCTAGAAGCATTTCCAGAATGGTGATGACCAGAGGCAGTATCTGTATCAGGAGAAAATATCAAACTAGATACACTGAATAAAGACAGCTTCAGAACCTTATAAGGAGTCTAGTATAAGGTTACACCATGTCTTGAGCAATGACACCATGACAGTTCCAGGAACTGTCAGTTTTCCCCTTTGATTTGTGTGCTCTAAGCTTGAGCCCACTCTCCCCTCGATTCTTTACAGATTTGTTGGGGAGTATGGTACAGACATTTAAAGGAAATATTTTCTACCAACTGCTCTTAATGTACCGCCTTAGTACATATTTCTAGATGTTAATTGCATTTAGATGCCCATTGATAATCATGGGGTGAAACACATTGGCAGGCATTTGTGGGCCATATAGTACTATTAGGGAAATAACCCAATGGGGTGGAGCCAAGATGGCGGCTGGAAAGCAGGGACTGGCCCCAAATCTCTCCAAACACCTGTAAAAATGTCTCTGAACAAATTCTAGAGCTGTGGAACCCACAAAATAGCAGATGGAAGTGGGTCTCCAGCCCAGGACAGCCTGGATGGTCATTGGGAAGGGTCTATCACACTGTCCTGGGACTGGAACGCAGCCCAGAGTGGGCTGTGCCAGGACAGACCAAACTGAAGTCAGCTGGAGCAGGCCTTAGGGCCATGAATCACTGAGCTGAAGCAGTTACCAGACTTCTCAAACCACAAACACCAAAGACCATGGAGCAGGTTAGTGGGAAAACTGCTGGATCAGGATGAGAGTGGTCCACCCCAACCCAGAGGGTGGTGGAGGTAGTGCAGTGCTGGCAGCAGCAGCAGCAGGAAGTTCCCGTAGCTGCTTCCAAAGTCCCTGGCCCATACAGTGGGAGGAATCAAGGGGCAGATCAGAGCAGGGGTTCAGGGAATGCTTTGCTGGCACAGAGGCAGGGTTCTCTTGCTTTGTCCTGCCTGAATCTGGGTCGAGGTCCTGGTTTGCAGTTCTTGGGGGAGGAGGAGCACTGCTGTGGCAGAGCTTGTGGTGAAGGTGGAGTGGAAGTAGCTCTGAAAACAGCAGCACAGCCCCTAAAGCCTGGGACAAAGTATTCTCTACTCTACAAGCAGTCATACCCTGACAAAAAGCTCAAAGGTCAAGTAGTTGGCTGGGAACATGACCAGGCAGTGCAAAAGGACTCAGACTCAGACTTTAGAATTTGGTTTTGGTGACAAAGAAGATCAAAACATGCATCCAGAAGAAGTCAACAAAGTCATATAACCTACATCAAAAGCCTCCAAGAAAAATATGAATTGGTCTCAGGCCATGGAAGAGCTCAAAAAGGATGTGGAAAAGCAAGTAAGAGAAGTAGAGGAAACATTGAGAAGAGAAATGAGAGTGATGCAAGAAAATCATCAAAAACAAGTCAATCACTTGCTAAAGAAGACCCCAAAAATACTGAAGAAAACAACACCTTAAAAAGTAGACTAACTCAAATGTCAAAAGAGCTCCAAAAAGCCAATGAGGAGAAGAATGCCTTGAAAGGCAGAATTAGCCAAATGGAAAAGGACATCCAAAAGACCACTGAAGAAAATACCACCCTAAAAATTATATTGGAAACTAGTGACTTTATGAGAAATCAAGAAATTATAAAACAGAACCAAAGAAATAAAAACTGGAAGACAATGTGAAATATCTCATTGGAAAAACCAATGACCTGGAGAATAGATCCAGGAGAGATAATCTAAAAATTATTGGACTACCTGAAAGCCATGATCAGAAAAAGAGTCTAGATATCATCTTTCAAGAAATTATCAAGGAAAACTGCCTTGATATTCTAGAACCAGAGGGTAAAATAAAAATTGAAAGGATACACTTATTGCCTCTTGAAAAAGATTCCCAAAAGAAAACTCCTGGGAATATTATCACCAAATTCCAGAGTTTTCAGGTCAAAGATGAAATGCTGCAAGCAGCCAGAAAGAAACAATTTTAGTATTGTGGAAACACAATCAGGATAACACAAGATCTAGCAGCTTCTACATTAAGGGATCAAAGGGCTTGGAATATGATATTCCGGAGGTCAAAGGAGATCAGATTAAAACCAAGAATCACCTACCCAGCAAAACTGAGTATAATGCTCCAAGGCAAAATATGGATTTTCAATAAAATAGAGGACTTTCAAGTTTTCTCAGTGAAAAGACCAGAGCTGAATAGAAAATTTGATTTTCAAATACAATAATCAAGAGAAGCATGAAAAGGTAAACAAGAAAGAGAGATTGTAAGGGACCTACTAAAGTTCAACTGTTTTGTTTACATTCCTACAAGGAAAGATGATATGTGTAATTCATGAGACCTTTCTCAGTATTAGGGTAGTTGAAGGGAATACACATATACATACATACTTACATATATATAGACAGAGGGCACAGGATGAGTTGAATATGAAACGATGATATCTAAAAAATCAAATCAAGGGGTGAGAGAGGAATATATTGAGAGAGGGAGAAAGGGAAAGATAGAATGGGATAAATTATCTCACATAAAAATGTCAAGAAAAAGCAATTCTGTTGGAAGGGAAGAGGGGGCAGGTGATGGGGAATGAGTGAATCTTGCTCTCATTGGATTTGAAATGAGGAGGGAATAACATACATACTCAATTGGGTATCTTACCCTCACAGGAAAGTAGGGGCAAGGGGATGAGAAAGGGAGGATGATAGAAGGGAGGGCAGATGGGGGAGGAGGTAATCAAAAGCAAACACTTTTGAAAGGGACAGGGTCAAGGGAGAAAACTGAATAAATGGGGACAGAATAGGATGGAGAGAAATATAGCTAGTCTTTTACAACATGATTATTGTGGAAGTGTTTTGCATATTGATACATATGTGGCCTATGTTAAATTGCTTGCCTTCTTAGGGAGGGTGAGTGGGGAGGGAAGAGGGGAGAGAATTTGGAACTCATAGTTCTAAAAGCAGATGCTCAAAAAAAGTTGTTTTTGCATACAACTGGGAAATAAAATATACAGTCAATGGGGTAGAAATCTATCTTGCCCTACAAGAAAGTAAGATGAAAGGGGATTGGGGTGGGGAGTGGGGGGACAGAAGGGAGGGCTGACTGGGGAATGGGGCAATCAGAATATATGCCATCTTGGAGTGGGGGGAGGGTAGAAATGGGGATAAAATTTGTAACTTAAAATCTTGTGGAAATCAACGTTGAAAACTAAAAATATTAAATAAATAAATTATTCTCAAAGATTTAAAAAAAAATTTAAAAATTAAAGCAAAAGAACCCAATTCTGTAGGGGTTATCTCTAGAACCCTGAAGGAAGCAGAATCCAGCTGCCCTCTGGTTACTCAGAGTTTCCATACAAAGAAGGATGAGGAAAGGTAACTGAGAGCATGCACTAGCACTCTAATTATATGACAGAAAAGGAAAAGAACAAATGCTAGAGAGGATGTAGAGAAAGAGGTACACTAATGCAGTTTTGGTGTAGAGGTGAACTGGTCCAACCATTCTGGAGAACAATTTGGAACTATGCCCAAAGAGTTATAAAACTGTGCATGCCCCCATCAATTGGGGAATGGCTGAACAAGCTGTGGTATATGAAGGTAATGGAATACTATTGTGCTATAAGAAATGGGGGTGATATGGACTTCATAACCACCTGAAAAAACCTACACAACATAATGCTGAGTGAGCAGAGCAAAGCCAGGGGAACATTATACACAACCACAGATATATGGATTCTGTGAGGACTAAGCCTGACAGACTTTGCTCGTCTCAGCAACACAAGGTACAAAGGCAACTCCAAAGGAGTCAAAATGGAGAATGCTATCTACATCCAGAGAAAGAACTATGAAGTATGAATGCAGATTGAGGCATACTTCATGTTTGCCTTTTTCTCCCTCTTTTTTTCTCTGTCTTTTGTTTTTGTTTCTGGGTTGTGGTTTTTTTTCTTTTTTTTGGTTCTGTTTCTTCTTACTCATGATTCATTCCATTGGTCATAATTCTTCTCCACAACTTGACTAGTGTGTAAATTAATTCAATGTGAAGTTATACGTGGAAGTTATATGGGATTCCATGCCATCTTGGGGAAGGAGGAAGGGAGGGAGGAAGGGAAGAAAATCTGGAACTCAAAATTATGTAGAACTGTGGGTTGTACAAAAAATAAAAAAAAAATGTCAAAAACAAAACAAAACAAAAAACTGTGCATGCCTTTTGACCCATAATACCATTAATAGGCTTGTATCCTAATGAGATCAAAGAAAAAGAGAGAGAACCTATACATACAAAAATATCTCTAGCAGCTTTTTTTGTGGTAGCAAAGAATAGGGAATTGAGGGGATACCTATCAATGGGGGAATGACTAAAGAAGTTGTGGTGTATGATTGTGATGAAAAACTACCATGCTATAAGACATCACAAGCATGATGGTTTCAGAAAAATCTGGCAAGACTTACATGAATTGATTTAAAGTGAACAAAACCAGGAGAATATTGTGCACGGTAACAGCAATATCCTACTGATAATCAACTGTGAAAAGCTTAGCTACTCTAATCAATATAATAATCCAAGTTAATTCCAAAGGTCTCAGTGAAAAATGGTATCTACCTCCAGAGAGAGAACTGATAAAGAGTACAGCATTGAACATACTTTTTTCACTTAATTTATTTTTCTTGCTTTTTAATTTTTTTTGGAATATGGCTAATATAGAAATATCTTTTTCATGACTTCACATATATAAATGCCATGATATTGCTTGCCTTCTTAATGGATGGATGAGGGGCTAGGAGGAAGGAGAGTATTGGGAATTCAATTGTTTTTAAAAATGAATGTTAAAATAAGTAAAGTATTATTACTTAAAAACACTTGAGTTAAACTTGCGATGATATTACCTGAGAGTTAGCTATAAGAATGAGGAGAGGGATAGTTTTGTGTAAATTTTTGAATCTCCAGTGTCTAGTACAGTGTTTTGCACATAATATGCTTAATATATTCTTGCTGAATTTGTTGAAATAGTACATCTTCCTAGGTGTATTATTTATACCTAAATTTGAGGGCATGTCCCACCTTTTGTTAGGAAAATTGTCAATATTTAATCCCCTTGAGAGCAGTCCACATTTTCATTCTCTAAAGATGCTACTAGGCAAAGTATATTCATGGAGGTTGTCTAGAATGATTGGCAAGACTTCCTAATTAATTATTAAGAAGCTGCCGAAAGTGGAATGGGCCACCTTAGGGAGTTTGTTACAGGTACTATTAAAATTACAGCTACTTATTTTTGCTGATTTTAATAACCTCTTCTAATTTCTTATCCCCCATGACCTCTTTTTTGTCAGTGTCACTTTATCACTGTCAACTTTTCCCCCTTCTGGATGACCTCTTCTACCTTGATTTGCATGTCACTGTATTCTTAGTTACCTACCATTTTTCAGTTCCTTTTGTTGGACTATCACCTATCTGTGATACCCCCTAAACATGAATATCCTCCAAGACTCTATCCTGGGCTCTCACCTCTATCTCTCATTGTCCTCTGTCCCCACACCCTCTCTTGGTGATTCCCATAGTTATAATCCACATTTCTACATAAATGACTCCTAAACCTCAATACCCACTCCCAATCTCTCTGCTCAATTCCAGTGTCAATTTGCCAACTGCATGCTGGACATCTCCACCAAGATGCACTTTTGACATCTCAAAGTTAACATTTCTAAAATGAAAGCTCTATCTTCTTCCCCAAATTCTCCCCTACACTAACCAAGCTTCCCTATTTCTGTGGAAACCTTTCAGACTTTTCTCCCTCCCTTATCCCATATACAGTTGCCAAGTCTTATAAGTTTCTTTCTCCATTCATCCTCTCACATCTGTTACCCTCTCTCCCTCCACGTTGTCCCCGCCTTCATTCTTACTGCAATACTCTCCTAATTGGACTTCCTCTCCCATTCCATCTCATCTTCCATCAGTTGCCAAACTAATCTTTCTAAGGTACCAATCTAATCATGCCATTCAATTTCTTAAAGTATTTCCATGGCTCTCTATTGCCTAAAAGTTAAAATATAAACTAATCAATCTAACTCCAACCTATCTTATCAGATTATTGAGTTGGAGCAAATAGCACCAGGTTTGAGATATAAGCTCATTTAGAAGCATAATGGAAGAAGATGACAGATAAACATCAGCAGTATTCCCTGAAAACCAGTGGAAAAGAGGTGACAAAATGGTAGAGCAAAGCGTCTTTTCTAATTCTTATTCCTTCTGGATAAAGGGGAATAATTGAATACACAGTAGTAGTGTAGGCGGTAAGAGTGGATATGACCAAATGTAGGGAGATTATTTTTAGATATATTTCTTTCTGAGTAAAATGTAAAACAAAATGTCTTCAGCATTTGAATCTTCCAAGTAAACACAGAATTCTTCTTGACAGGCCAGGCTGAGGAGATAAAGGAAAGAGCCAATGGAATACTTACCTGGAATTTATTATCCACTGAGTCAGAAGCCCTGAAATCAGATCCTGTCTTTGGAAGAGAAAATAGAAAAGGTGGAAGAATAGGAAATATTCTTTGTTTGGAGTCAAAACAAAACAAAACAGTCGATGGAGGGTCAACTCTCCTACTAACCACTTATGTGAACTCAGATCAACAACTTCTCCATTTGTCAAGGAACATACTCTAATAGCTATCTCACCTGGCCCAAAGCTCATGAATTTGTTGATGTGAAAGTACTCTGAAAACTTAGACATCATATTAAAAAAATAAGATGTAATTCTGATTGAAGGTCACTCAATGAAACAGTGGATAGATTGCTAGATTTGGAGTCAGAAAGAGCTGAGTTCATATGTTGCCCAGATACTTTATAGCTATGTGACCCTGATCAAATAATTTATTTTCTCAGCTTCAGTTTCCTAATATATAAATTGAAGGCGTTGAACTTGATGACCTTTAAGGTCTGGTACAAATCCAAAATTTATGATTCTATCTATAATCTAGTCCAACCCTCTCGTTTTACAAATGAGGAAATTAAAGCCCAGAGGAATCAAGGATCTGCCCAAGGTCATATAGCTAGTAAGTATCTGAAATAGGATTTGAACTCAGATCCTCTGATTCTAAGCCCTGGGCTCTTTTTCATAACTCCATTTTGAAATCTTAGCTGTTTTTGATTTTGGGACAAGCAGATTGTAGATGTCTGGAAGGTGATTTTAGCATCTCATCCTTGCCATGGGTCAGCAAGAAGGTTCCACTGGGGCCATCAACACCTGTGGACATAGAATTCAGGTCCCTATCAATACATATGAGACTAGGGTTACCCTACATGCAGAAGGTAGCATAAAATATGTAAGAAAGAAAACAGTCTCTAGCTCAGGATCAAAGGCAAACTGTGACTCTCTGACTTCTTGAGTTCTAGATTCTTCCAAGTCTGTCTGGATCTATAGTAACTCCCCGTTCCTTCTTCCTTTTAATGATTTCCCAGGACTTGATCCTTCATCTCCCAAAATCCATAGTATTTAATTCTCTTCCTTGGCCATCTTCTGTGGACTCATCTGTTCATGAGACTAAAGCTTTAGCATTTGCCAAATCCCTCATGCTTAGCTGGACTTCTGGGTTTTATGCCTTTTCATCAGCCAGCCCTGTTTCAGTGATGCGCTAAGTCCCAATATAATGCCATCATTATAAAATTACCCCATCCCAAAATAACATGATTTTTTTCCTTTTCAACATCATGCCAAGGTCATTTCTGTTTGAGGTACTCCCAAGGATATAGATATCAAATATTTTCCCCTGTTAGCTCCTGAAGAAATCTCCAGTGAGGATAATACATTAGCTACTTTTCATTCCACTGTTAAACATTTGCAATTATTCATGCCTGCCCTACTCATTAAAACAGCTGTGAACCAAAAATACTTTATGGTGTGCAATGGAAATAGTACAAATTATTCTGGGAAATGTACACACACACACACACTCTCCCCGTCATTCTGGAAAATATTATGAGGTCCGCCACCAGGTGTCACTAAGTTCTTTATTAATACAAGATCATACCTTTGTAATAATGTCTAGTTAGGAAGTGTATTGTTTTCATCTTTAGTTTTATCAAATATAAATTCATTAACTAAGTCTCAATTGAATACGTATTTTTAAAAACCAGAATGGGAAAACAGGACTTCCAGTTGCAGATTTAAGTTGGTGTCTTTCAGAATGGGCAAAACACTTCACATGATAGGAGAGTCACCCTGGACACTGTGAAGAGCAATCACTTTCTCACAGTGACAGAGTATGTGTCTGAGGCAGGGCTTGAACTCAGGTCTCTGATCACAAAGCTCACTTCCATCCACTATGCCAAGTTGACTTCTTCAGGACGATGAATTATAGATGACCGGCCAATTTGAATCAATGGAGGAAGTTTCTACACCCTACACCCTTAATGCTGATGACATGACAAAAGCTAACAGCATCCCCTCACCTCCACCCCACTGGGATGGAGAATTAAAGTAAAGACTTCTTCCTATGTCAAATGAGACAACTGGACCAGATAACCTGTATGGTGCCTTCCAACTCTAGATTTATGATCCAAGGACCTTACAAAATTAAAAAAGTTGTTTCCCCAAGGCTGTGTCATTAATCACCTGACCTATTATCTTCATGACTTATAAATGGATATAGATGATAATCCAATTCAATATACATTTATTAAATATCTACTATTTACTAAGCACTCAAGATTTTTTTAAGACATGGTCTGTGCCTTTAAAAGTTTGGAAAGTAGATGGGGGAACTATATGCATTAGAACATAATCAAGTACATAGAAGATCTCCAAGATGGTTAACAAGTTAGGTAGGTAAGGTAAGTTAACAAAGTAGTCAACAAAAAGGTAACACAATGAGCACTGACTTTGAAGCCAGAGGACCTGGGTTCAAATCCATCCTCTAATGTTCATTCCTAATGGAGTGAACTCTGAGAAGTCAATCACTTTCTCTGGGACTCTTCGCCTTTGAAGAAAAAGAATCAAACTAGGTGGTATCTGAGGCCCCTTCTGGCTCTAGTTCTCTGATCCTATAACTGGAGAGAGAGTGATTGCCACTGGCTGAGGGCGGTCATGCAAGTCTTCATGGACAAGGAGGCACATGAATTAAAACTGGTATCTGAGTTCAATTGGAGGAATCATCATAATATATATGTGCAAGAATGCAGAAGTTAGGAAGACATGGTTTAGAATTCTTCCTCTAGCACTTATTATCCATGTGTATGATCCTCCCTGGGTCAGGAATTATTTACAAAGTCATAGATGGGTTGATATCTGGATTAAGGGAGGGAGTTCCTAACACTGACAAAACAGCAGATCCTTCAGTCTTTGTGTATAAGAATCCAAAGGATGGAGAGACCACTGCAGCTCTGGGAGGCATAATGCAGTTTCACAGAAGAAATGAGGTCTAAGCTAGGCTTCAAAGGATCTTTTTGAACCAGTCTGGGCTGAATAATTGGGAGTGATGGTGCCATGTGGAAAGGGTTAACAGCTAGAAAGAAGGCACTCTCCAAGCAGGGGGATGGAGTGAGAAAAGAAGGTGAGAATGTCTATTGTGTGTCCAGACAGTGAGTAAAGTGATCTGATCCCAGGAGAGGGCTCATTTACAAGAGTGCAGTATGGTCTAGTAGAAAGAGAACCTCAGTTCCAATTCTGGTTCTTCTGACTACCCATGTGGTCTTAGGCAAATCATCTTACTTTTGAGTCTCAGGTTCTCTATCTATAAAATAAAAGAAGTAGGACTCAACAACTGTCAAGGTCTCTTCCAGTTCTGAATCCCATAGTACTACTGAACAGTGGGTAGTTGGGTTCAGTTTTAGGGAGGGCCCACCTAGAATGCCATTCAAAGGATCTACTACCCTGAAATCAATTGATCAGTTCACAAACACCTACTATATGCTGGGCACCATACCAGTAGCTACAAGAATTTTCAAAAAGGGAAATAACATGTACAAACTGGTGTTTTCAGATTTAGCTGGCATCTGTGTGGAAGACAGAATATAAAGGCCTCGAGGATAGCTACATGTTTTCTGGTCAGGGTCTTTGCTGAACTGAGTGGTTACTACATGCTTGTTGTATTAGATTGGTTTAGCCTGGGTTAGATTGTATGGGTTAGAAGGGGAAGGGGAGAGAGTTCTGGAAGAACATATTGAATTTTGATTTTGTTACGGAAGTCGCCCAAAACTTATAATTACATTTTGTCACCTGAAAGCCTGTTCCATTTTGGGTGCTCCAGAACAGTCAGTACTGCCAATGACGCCTATTCCCAATGAGGAAATGTCATTACAAGCTACCTGGCTGGTGTTTTTGTTGTTCAGTTGTTTCAGTTGTATCCGACTCTCTGTGACCCCATTTGGGATTTTCTTGGCAAAGATACTGCAGTGGGGTGCCACCTCCTTCTCCAGCTCATTTTATAGATGAGATATACTTTAATTTCCCTGTCTGAGGAAGGTCAGCAAACACGTTCTTTTTGTCTGCACAGGACTGACCTGGTGAAAAAGATTCCCATTTCTTAGGGCATATGCAATACATAAACTAAACCCTTCCCTCATTCTGTCAAGGAGCACTTAATAAGCACCTATTATGGGCCTGGCATTGTGCTAAGGGTTGGGGATACAAGTACGAAGAACAAACTCAAGTATGGCCAAATTTCTGTGTTTCTGTGTTTCTACCAGAATGGTCACAAAAGCAGTGTCAGGCAAAAGTCGATTGTACTCAGTTGTTACTTTGCAGAGCTCACAAGTCCCCGGGGAGGAAGGTTTGCATCATTTATTTAGCCTGCTTCTAGGAGATGATGTGACAATTCACCCACTGAGATAGCTAGGACAGGATGAGTGAGATGTCTGCCTCAGAGGGAGCACTATAGAAGCAGTGTGTGTGTGTGTGTGTGTGTGTGTGTGTGTGTGCGTGTGCGTGTGTGTGCATGTGTGGATGCTTGTCTGTGTGTGTGTGTGTGTGTGTGTAAGTGCACAGACACGCAGAGGCTGGAGAAGCTTAGACCCAGAATTTCACTGTAAGGTAGTGTAGTATAATGTATAGAATGCTAGAGTTAGCATCAGGAAGAACTGGGTTCAAATCCTTCCTCTGACATGTACTGTATAACCATGAACAAGTTACTCAACATTTTAGCCTCAGTTTCCTCATTGATGAAATGTAGAGATTACCTCACAGGCTTTGTTGAGGAACCCAAATGATAGACATAAAGTACTTTGTAAAGTTTATTGCATTATTTAATGCCATGTCCTTCGAGTTGGAAGGGTCCTCAGAGACCATTTAGCTCAACCCCCTCACTTTACAGATGAGGAAACTGAGGTGCAAGGAATTTAAATGAAATGCCCAAGTTCTCATAGGAAGTGTCGGAAGAAGGATTTGAACCTAGGTCCTTGGAGTCCAGGACCAGTGCTTTCTTATTTCCTAACAACAGCAATCATGTGCTCAGCAAGAAGTCACTGGTCCACTTTTTGGTGTCATAGCCTTTTTATGTCTCAACTCTCCAATTAGAATGGCTGCTGGACTTGGTGTCAGGAAGACCCAGGTTAAATTTCTACCTCAGACGCTCACCAGCTATGATTTGCTTCAGGCTCTTTCCCTCTCCTACATCTGTTTCCTCTGTAATATGAGAGGACTGGACTCTATGGGGACCTACAATCTCTCCCAGATCACAATCTATGATCTTTGGAAGATTCCTTTCAGGCCTTCAAAGAGAAGTTGGGTGCCTTACTTGTTAAGGTCATTATAGAGGGGATTCTTGTTCAGGTGTAGGTTAAATTCAATGATCCCAAAGTTTTCTTCCAACTCTGAAATTCACTCCCCTTTCTCCAGACTCCCTAATGTCACTTGGAAATCCTTGAAAATTCCCTCAAGTACCAAAATAAATAGTTCCGCACTCTGAGATGAAACCCGATGCCTTTGAACAAGGAAGAAGCAGGATGGAGAGTTACAGAGCCAGGCCCTTCCCTCCAATCAGACTCAATTTCACCACAATGTAATCTTGCTTGAACAATACGCTCAAAAATCTAGCCAATCTATTTGGTGATGATGGGTTTGGAACAGGGATTTATGGACATTGGAGATGCTGCTGCCAAGCTCAGCTGGCAGCTCAACCATTCCTCAAGTGCATTATTTCTCTTTAGATGCCTACAATATTCAGGCTACCACAGCTTTCCTCCTAGATCCCAAAGCCCTGCATTATTTTCTGAACTGCTAGTTACTATTTTTAGTTACCAGCAATTTGGCTTTTATGCTCATTCCCTTGTCCATTCTTGAACCACATGATGGTGAGTCAAAGCCTGGGGAAAGCAGCAGTGTGAAGGGAACTGGGGTCCTAGCATTGAACTTAATAAATAGTCTTGGGTATTAGCCCAAAGCATTTTAAGCTTTTATTATTTTAAATATGGATGTGGTTCTTTTGAATAGACTGACTCACTCTC
>CM053624.1:357789662-357821730 GCA_028646595.1 Phalanger gymnotis
AATAACTCTTGTCGAATTTGCAGAGCACATATTGCTGAGAGACATAATTATCATGACGTATGGCATTAACATAAAGCCTTACACTTCAGCTAAATGAAACAAAAACAAAAACAAAACAACTGTACAAATGTGAAGGAGGTTGATCAGGGTAATCTAATGATGAGATTAGGGGGCACAGGCATCTGGAGGGCGACCCCTTTGGATTCAGGCAACGGCCTCATAGTCTCATCAAATTCAGTGTAAGAACACCTCTTTAAAAAAGTACAGATTTTGGGGAAGAGTGGTCAGTGAAAAATGTCTGTGTCATTGACAGATTGAATGAATCCATCCAAAAGAGGGCAGGCAGGATGGGTAAGGGATTTAAATTTATATCATTAGAATATAAGTTAAGGGACTTTGGGATGTTTAGCTTGGAGAAGAGAAGACTCAGCTGGGTAAATGACCACAGATTTTAAGTATGCCAAAAAGGGGGACTGTATTTGCTTTCTTTGTCACTAGAGGGCAGAACAAGGAGCAATGGGTAAAAGTTTAGAGAAGTAAATTTCCACTCCATGTAAGCAAAAGAAAGATAGTGTCTGAATCTGTGGTTTCACTGGTAAAAGGAACTTTTGATGAGGAAACACTATGAATACAGGTCAGCGCCTTCTCTGCAACTTGTCATCTTAGAGAAATTCATTTCACTGAGATGTGACTTCATTCACCCAGAGTCACACAGCCAGCATTGGCCAGAGGTGAGAGCGAAGATTGATTTTTCTGGATTCAAAGCTAGCTCTCTATCTATGACATTACATTAACTCCATTTAAGATGTAACTTCCTAACAATTAGAGCAATTCAAAAGTGAAAAGGACCTCTCGGGAAGCAGACCTTCCAACATAGGCTGGACAATCACTTTTCAGGGCTATACAGAGGAGATTTCTGCTCAGGGATGGTTTGGGTTATGGGAGTTTCATGTGTCTTAACAATGAGTCCCCACCAGCTTCTAAACTCGTAAGTGTCAGTATATCCCAAGGCTCTGGTCTGGTCCTTCTTTTATCTATCTGCAGTGTCTTTCTTGGTAATTCTATCCATCCCCAAAGGTTGATTTATCATTTCTAATCAGACGATTTGAGAGCCTTGTGGTGTAGAGCACAGGACATTTGACTTGGATTTAGGGAGACCTGCCTTCCAATGCTTCTTTAGATACTAAGTAAGAAGGGAATGGCAAACCACTCCAGTATCTTTGCCAAGAAAACCCCTAGTGGGGTCATGGACAGTTGGACATGATTGAAAAGTGACTGAACTATAGTAAGGGACTCCCAGCAAGGAACTTATTCTCCTTGGGTCTCAGTTTCCTCATCAGTAAAATGATGGTATTGGATTTGATGGTATCTAACAACTCTTCCAACTCAAATTCTAGGACCCTATGGTTTCTCAATACATATATATATATATGTATGTATGTATGTATGTATGTATGTATGTATACATATATACCCAAATCTATGTACTGTGCTGTCTTAGTCAGAAAAAAAAAATTTGCTTTTCAGTGTTTGCTGAATTTGTTTTAATTGGCCTAGAAGTAATTTTGGACATAAGAATAAAAAGAAATGATATCCTGCCATCTTGTATGACAAACACATAGCACAGGATTTTCTTGACAATAGCCATCTTGGAGCAGCCCAATGAACTCTTAAAGACAAGTCTGGGAGCTGGTGTATCTTTGCAGCATCAGAGTAAAGTCTGCTTTGAAAGTCACAAGGAAAGAAATCTGACACATGTGAATGAGACATAGTGTACCTTCCCCATGAACTGTTGGGGAGGTTTTCTCCTTAGCTCCAAAGAGGCAGTCAGTCACGTTCACCATCTGTCCCAACTCATTTTGGTCGGCTGCAGCTGCAGCTCAGTGTCTCTAATCAAAGCTCTCAGCCCTCTTCATCCTAAATACAAAGCATGCAGCTGCCTGTCCAGCCAAGTCCACTGAGCACTGCTTTGCCTTTTCTCTGAAGGTCTAAATTTCTCAGAGTACTTCAGCACTCTGTCATCCTTAGGCCAAAGCACAAGCCATGTGTTTGGGAATGAGTCCTTGCTCATTTTGACAAGACCCAGGGTGTTTGGGCCATGTTTGAAACAGAAAGTGCCATTGTGTGTGTGTGTGTGTGTGTGTGTGTGTGTGAGAGAGAGAGAGAGAGAGAGAGAGAGAAACAGAGAGAGAGACAGAGACAGAGAGAGAGAGAGACAGAGAGACACAGAGATAGAGCCAGAGAGAGGGGGAGATTATAAGGGAGAGAGGAGAAGAGAAGGAGAAAGGGAGAGAAGGGTAGATTTTTGGGATAAAATTTTTTTTGGTTTGACTACACATATTTTTATAAGAGTTTTCTTTTTTCTTTTCAATTGTGGGTGAGGAAAGAAAATAGATTTTTGTCAATTGAAAAAATTAAATTGAAAAATGGAGAGGGAAGACAGCATGAGGGGGAGAGAAAGAAAGGACTAGATCATGTATCATTTTAACACTGGCATACCCCAGGTGGGAATGCAGTAATCCTATTGTCTCTTTCTTTATTGCCTCTGGCCCAGACCTAAGGCATTACACCTTCACAAGGAGACATTATTCATGCTTGACATGTTCTCAGTTGGTCTAGAATCAAATGTCAAAAGCACTTTACTGAGGAAAGTCACGCATGCTCTGGAGCAATCCCCAGCTTATGTTAATTCTACCATTGCTTTTGAATTGGTGTTTTAATACTGAGTCTTTTCTGGACTTTTGAAGTAGCATTGCCCCACATCAATTTGTCCCCCTCACCCATGAGAAGGAGTTCTTTTTCCATGACACTCCCATGGAAGACTCTTCTCAAGACATTCTTCATGGCTTCAGACCAGTCTGCCAATGGGCCAAATCCTGTTTGGACAAACTCTGAGGGACACTGACTGTCCGGCTGTCCCGCTGATTTGGTCAATGATTCTGCATTAAAGTTTAGAGAACTATTTTATAAAAATAGTCTAGAGCAGAGGTGTGACCATGCCATGGAGCTGCCCCTAAATCTTCAGCAGTTCCCTAATACATCTAGGATAAAATACAAATTCCTCACCCTGGCATTTAAGGTCCTTCATAGCCTAGTTCTAACCTCACTTGCCAAAATTTTTTTCCATGTTATTCCCTTTCACACCCTTAGGGGTGGGGAACCTGTGGCCTCAAGGCCACATGTAGTCCTCTGGGTCCTCAAGTGTAGCCCTTCGACTGAATTCAAACCTGGGGCTTGCCAATGTTAAAATGACACGTGATCTAGTCATTTCCTTCTCTCCCCCTCATTCTGTCTTCTCTCTCCTTCATTTTTAATTTAATTTTTAAGGAGGTAGGAGAGTTCTCTCTCCTCAAACTCCCAATTGACCAGGTGATGATCCTGTGAATTTTGAAAGGCTCTATTTTGAGTTCCTATCAACAACATCCTTAACAGTGTCTTGAAAACCTCAGTGGCCAATGGCAGCGCCTGAGCCAGGAATCAAGGAAGCTAAAGACAAACTACACTGAAGAAAGGAAGTTTCAGGACTTTATAAAGGCACCAACCCTCAAAGTTCAGTAGATAATTAAAACTAAGGGCAACTCCATGAGAACTCCACGAATAGAGAAAGGAACGTCCAGTAACCAGGAAGTTTGTGATTACTTTTTAGCCATCTAAGTTTGAGTCCACTCTCCCAAAGCAAGAGAATTATCCTGAATCAGGGACCAATCACTATACTGGTTAGTAAAAATCATCCTCACTGTACCTGGTTAGTAAGTACTCTTTCTAAACTTCAAATATCTGGTTGATAATCAAGAAGAAGCAAACTAGCACAGGCTCATTAGTAAAAATACTTCAAAACTCAGACCCTCAGTATTACCCCCACAGCTCTAAGTTGGAGTAGAAGCCACCTGGTGAGAACAAAATCAGTAATGTTAAATGGGAGCTAGGAAGTAGCCATGGAGGAAGTGCTAAATTAACGTGATACCCCACACATAGTAGGCACTCAATGATGATTGGTGATTACTCTAAAATAATTATTTTGCGCATAATTCATCATTTATAAAAATTTTCTTTTAATTAAACTTTTCCTGAACTCGACCAGCATGAAATGCATAGTATTAGCTACCACCCATCCCCACAAAATGGATTCAATGGAAAAAGGCCTTAGCCATCCATCATCAAGTAACCTATGATAGGAATACCGTACTTCCTCAATGAATGTCCTGAAACAAAGCTAATTGACTCAGTAAAAACACTGGAATGTGTTACAGGGATGTGATCAATGCCCAGGACAAACAAACATAAGTTCTATCTCCGTAGGACTGAGAACTGCTAATTCCCTGCCAACCAACCTTACAATTCTTGCTCAGATGGTCTTTGAATACAGAGCATCAGTATTTCCATTGTGATCTTTCTAATGTTATTCAGGGGTGAGGAGAGTCTCATGAAACATTTTCTCTTTTTTTCTTTTTAATTCAGTATTTTATTTTTCCAATTACATGTAAAAATAATTTTTAACATTGTTTTTAAAATTCTGAGTTCCAAATTCTCTCTCTTCCTCCTTTGAAATCCCACTCATTGAGAAGGCAAGCAATTCAATACAGGTTACACATGGGCAGTCATGTAAAACATATTTCCAAATTAGTCATGTTGGGAAAGAAAAGATAGACCACCCCCCAAAAAACTCAAGAAAAATAAAGAAGGTAAAAAAAGTATGCTTCAATCTGTATTCGGACACTATCAGTTCTTTCTCTGGGGATAAATAGCATTTTTTATGAAACATTTTCTACAGGAAATCTAATGAATAAAGGTTTTCACCATAAAGATTTTTTAAAGGGTTATACATGTGGGAAGGGTCAGTCCATGAAGAGAAACTCTCTGCAGAGGCTAGGAAGAATTAGTCTTATTTTCCCCCTACAGGAGGAAGAGCCATGGGGTTTTCTCCCCACATAGCTCTGGACAGCAGATCATATCATATCACTATTGTACCAGACACAAAACATATGCTTTGCAAATACCTGGAGAAAAGAATAGGCTATTAAGTAAGGTCTGCTTCTCTTTCCTGATGGAGTTTGTTAAGCAGACCCACCATAGCTCTTATAACACTCAGGCCTTATCACATTCTTTTTTATGCCTCTTATTCCTTTTCCCTGAATATTGAATTATATTTTAGAGCCTTTTTTGAATACCTAAAAAAAAAACCCAACAATCCCAAACCTTAGTCACAAGTATCTATGATGTGTCCAAAAGCGATCATATGGGTAATCTCAATAGCTTAAGAGTTGATTACGTTTGTTGAAATAATTAGAATATATGGTATACAATTGAGGAACTGACACAGCCACAAACATTTACCAAGGAGGAAGGGCATTGACATAGGTACAGAAAAGCAAGCAGAGATCAAAGAAAGGCTGGTCACCATGTGTAATCTTTCCTTGCAGTGACATTATGTTTAGCATGCTAATTATTCTCAGCCCCTGCTGCTAGTTTCAATACTCTGTAGGGGTCTGAAAGGAAGAGAAGAAGGGAGGGAAAGTCTGGTGGAGTCAGGCTGGCGATATGAAGGAGAGGATCCCATGTAATCATTGATGACCCTCCCCATGACACCCCCACCTTCATGCCTTTAGATGACTGAGACAAGACACGTGGAGTGTGTGCATATGTGTGTATGTACACACATATGTGTGTAAGTAATACCAGCACTAAAGGGGATCAGAAAAGACTTCCTGCAGGAGGTAGGATTTGTTTTTCTGGGACTGGAAAAAAAAACATGGAAGTTAAGAGGTAAAGATGTGGAGGGAGAGTACTCTAGGCAAGGAGGATGGCCAACAAAAATGCATAGTGTTGAGAGGAGTGTCATGTTCAAGAACGAGTACTTGGGGATGATAAGGTGTAAGAAGACCAGAAACACAGGAAGTTATGAAGGGCTTTAGAAGTCTAAAAGATAGTTTTATATTTTATCTTAGGGCAATAGGGAGCATAACATGGTCAGATTTGTGGTTCGAGAAGATCATTTTGACAGCTGAATAGACAATGGCCTCTAGTAGGGAAAGACTTGGCAGGGAGCCCAGCCAGAATTCCAGGTGTGAAGTGATGAAGGTCTGCACCATGATGATGGCACTATCACAGAAAAAGGGAATGTATGTAGGAAAGATATTATAAAGGTAAATTTGACTAGACTTGGCAACAAATTGGGTCTGAGGGGTTAGAAAGAGAGAGGAGTCAAAGATGATGCCTGAGTTGTGAATCTGGGTGGCTGGGAAGGTGGTGGTTTCCTGGACAGTAATAGAGAAATTTCAAAGAAGGCAGAAGGGAGGGGTAGATATTGTGTTCAATTTCGTACATTCTGAGTTTAAGATAACTGTGAGGCACCGCAAGACATGTGTTTTCAAACAGAAAGAAAAACATTGCACTCAGTTTACCCATCCAATTTTAATTTATTTACATATAATTGAACTTAATTAAACATCTATTAACATTTCACCAAGTGCTAGGCAATACTATGATAAGGATACTATGATAAAAAAGAAAAAAAAATCTATGTCCGCAAGCAGCTTATATTCTTTTGAGGGGATGTAATATATATTCAAATAAATAAATACAAGGTCATTTCAGGAGGGAAAAGACACTAAGAAGTGGGGAAAGAGGAAGTGTGGAATTGGAAAGGCTTCCTAACTCAGGTGGCACCTGAGTTAAGCCTTGAAGGAAGTTAGGTATTCTATGAGAATGAGGGAAGGCAGGAGTTTGTTCAAGGTGTGGGGGTGGGGGCAGAGTAGACTACTAAGATGTGGAAATGGGGAATGGACTAGTTTGTGTTTTAGTTTGCCTGGAACATGGACACTCCACTGTGGAAGGATACATACTAAGAAATAAACACTCTGTCTCCATTGGCACCCCAGCTCCCAATTCTCTTCCCAAGAGTTGGAACAACTAACATGGATTCAAGGAAAAACCATTCTTACCCTGAAGAGCCAATAGGTGAGTGGGCTTGCCATGGCTGGCAAGTTTGCATGGTCAAAGGTAGATGAGGGAGCTTGTGGCCTCTGCAAAGGCACTTATCTGAGGCAGAATAGTGCCTGGGTATGGACGACCTTTAGAACCACAGAAAAGTCAGCTGACGTAGCACAAAAAGGCTACCCCCTATGTGAAGCTCTTTCTGATTCTACCATTATTCACCCAAAAAGATGCTAGGGCTTCTTCTAAAATTACACTTTACAATGATTATCTAATTTGATTTTGTCAATAACCCAGTGAGGTAGGTGCTATTACCATGGCTATTTAACAGATGAAAAACTGAGACTGAGACAGCTAGTAATGTCTGAGGTAGCTCTTGAGCTCAGCTAGCTCTTTTTGACTCCAAGTCCAGCTCTCTAGCCACTGAGCCACCTGTCTTCCCTAATGTAAATATGTCCTACTTCATCTGCAAGTTATCTTTTAATATCTTTAGACTATATTATCAAAGATCCAAAAAGGAAGTCCCAAGTGAAGGGAGAAGAGATACAAAGACGGAGGAGCCTGAAGCACTAAGCTTTTCCTGATCCTCTAACTGCTAATGCCTTCCCTAATCTCCCACCTCGTATTTAACTGCTTTGTATCTATTTGGATTGTTTTAATATTGTATGGATTCATTCTTATTATATTTATTCTCTAAATTAGAGGTTCTTGGTACTTTCTCCTATACTCTGTTCAGGGGAGGTACCCATTTATTCCTGACTTCCCAATGAGTCTTGCTTATTCCTAGACAATGTGAGTATGTTTCTAACAGTTGTGGGCTTGTCATGGGATCAATACAGCATCAGAAGAAAGAGGTATTTCACACAGAGAATGGGTGGCACCCCCACTCTTTTGCAGTGGGCCCTAGTATCTGCAGGTGAAAATTTCTTTCTTCCAACTGCTAATTTCCAGGGAGTATTTTTCTGGAATCCTTGGGAAGCCAGGAACATGAGTAAAGGGGGAAAAGGGAAGGAAAATGGCCATAGACAGCGCAAGTCAGGTGCCTGAGCAAGGTCGGGGAGTCCTGCTTTGTCATGTCTGGATTCACTCAAAGTTGAGAAATAAGATTTGCTTGGAATGGGGAAAAGAGCTCTTAAAATATTTAACCTAGGTGGAGAGAATGGATTTCTCCTTCATTTTCTTTGAAGAAAAGCACTGGTGGGTTGACCCAGGGAAAATGATTTGGCTGTGAGCGATTGTGGTCACTTAAATTCTGCTCTACACCCTGGAGCAAGCTCTCAAGAAATCCCAAACAAGAAACAGGGAGTCCTTGTGAGGAATGGCTCTGTTGAGTTTGTGGGGTTGAGGGAGGACAAGAAAACATAAAGGAACTGATAAAGAATCAGGAAGAGAGCTCTTAGAAGTTATTACTGAATTCAAAAGAGAAGAAAGCTGGGAGCTCTTAATTAAGGTTTGATTCAGTCCTAAAGGTTAAAAATCTGTATATTTTCACTAAACTCAGTGTATCTAACACCACGCAAGTGTTTACACTGTAGAAGAGAAGTAAAGGGGTCTATATGAAAACTGAATGATCACTTTAAAAGGTTTAGTGGTCTGTTTAGAATGTGATTAAATTGCTAGTCATTTAATTCTTAAGTTTTAAGGTAAAAAGCAGTTGGAGAAGAAGCCTGGTGAGTATAATATTTTTTTTCATTTATTTGAAATGTTGGAGGTAGTTTAGGTCAAGATTAGGAAAGAAAGATTGAAATTGGAGATACGTAGAATAAAATGTTTCAGTAAAGATTGAGAAA
Organism: Phalanger gymnotis; assembly: GCA_028646595.1. Taxonomy (NCBI): domain Eukaryota; kingdom Metazoa; phylum Chordata; class Mammalia; order Diprotodontia; family Phalangeridae; genus Phalanger; species Phalanger gymnotis. Next base: position 357,798,386 of record CM053624.1, read on the forward strand.
GAAAGAGAGATAGAAGCTGGAAATAAGGGATTTGGGTGGGCTGCACCCACGTGGCTCTGGGTCCATACGCTCTTGGCCACCCCTCCCCCCCACTCCACCTTAGAAGGCTGGGTGTGTCAATCAAGGGCTGAAGCTAAAAGAAACTTGTAACCTGATTGGAAAATAGGGCTGATTAGTTAGTGATGAAAGGTTTTATTGAATCTGGGTATTGACTATGAGAAAGATTTTGATTTGTATAATTATTAAGCTTTGTCTATATAAGGTATGACTGAATTTTGTTCCACAGAGATTACATAAAAACATGAAGTCTTACTGTTGGCTAGTGGTAGGAAATTAAACTGCATTCCAAAGCAGTTGAGGAAGCTGGCCACCTGGAAATTAGCATATCTAAAAGACAGGCTCCTTTGTTCTCAAAGGGACTGCCAGGCCCAAAGTAATTCATCTGGAGCTGAGACCTTTATTATGGATAATCCTGTGCTCCTCTTCAACTCACCTTCATCAATCCTCCTCAGCAAATGAAAGGGATGCCCCTCTCATGCTGAGGCAGACAAAGGGAGGGGAAACTAAAAATGTTTTAGCTTGATCCTTTTCCTTGAAAGGAAAGTGGCCACCTTTTTCAAATTCCTTAGGCCTTTCGTTAATTAAAACCTTTTTGTAAAAACTCTGAAGAATTGCAGTCAGGGATTGGGATGCATAAGATGAGGCTTGGAGAAAGTGGGGTGCCAAATTAGGAGCAATAATTTCAATATATGATAATCTGAAAATGTAATTGGAGTCATCTTATTTCTAAATTTTATTTTTAGAGTTATCTTAGGCTGTAAAATTTGAGAGACCCTTGTGAGGTCTGAATTTTGTTATGTATGAATTGATCTTTTAAAAAGGGAGTGATAAAAATGTAATAGGTTGAAACTGTTATATTTGGTTATGCAAATTTCCAAATACATAAAAATGTTTAAGGCATTAAATTTGTATGGTTTAAACACACATTTGTATGGTTTAAATGTTGTTAAGGATCGTAAAAAAAGATGAATGGGTTAAAAAGCTGTTATTGTTCAGTTAAAATTGTTTTGTTATCACTTAATAGAATTTGTGATATTATTAAAACTTTGTGAGAATCTCCTGTTGTAATTGTTATGTACAAGACGTATATAACAATTTGGAAACTTTGCGATATCTAGAAATTCTGTAATAACAAAGAATTGAGTTGTGGGAATTTACGAAAAAAGCATTTTTCTTATAATCTCAATGTTGTTAGATTAGGAATTGTGCTTAATCAAGAAATTGAAGCTGTTAACTAAAACAAGGATTTTGGACTGAAATTCTTGAATTTTATGAGTCCCTGGATGGGACCAGGGATAGAAGTTAAGGCAGAGACAGGAATTCTAAAGGAGTTAAAATTTAAAAAGTGGGGACTGTGTTGAAAAGCCAGTCTCTTCCCCCACTTCACCTCCTCTCCTTTGGTCTAGATAAGAAGACAGCTTGATAGATGCCCGCCTGGTAGAAGGGAAGGAAGGGGGAGGAGCAGCAGTTACTGGGATTTGAGTTTTTACTGAAGAAAGAGAACAGTAGCGGTCAGAAGCCTTCAAACCTGGCTTCCTAAAGTCAGCAGAACTGCTAAGATTAGATTTGAGACAGGGTTTGGTTTGATGGTTTTCATTAGTAAAGCTTGCCATCTGATGGAAAGAACCCACCCTCAGGGGGAGGTGATATGGCAGATCTCTGTAATCAGAAATAAGCAGGTAGTGACAAAAGGGAAGGTATCTGCCAGAATTTGTTACCATTGTGAAAGAAGTTGGTTTTATGGGGAAAAATGGAAAACTGGATAAATGCAAATGTGTGAAATCTTGTTGATTTTAATCAAATGACTGGTTACATTGGTACTCTTGTATAGTCAAATGAAAGATAGTGTTGTTTCTGGATAGTGGCGGGAGTAGTTTGGACAGGTGGAAGAGAGGTTTGTGAAGGAAAGGTGCAAATGTAAGGTTGAATCATTATCCCACAGACTAAGGCTGGGATTTAAAGTTTTATTGTATCTATGTAAGATAGAGTCCTTAGATGTTTTAAAGTGATATAAGAGCAATTAGGTATTGATTCAGAAAGTGTAATTAATTACTGGAACTGAATCAGAGACATCTTCGGCTTAGGGAAAAGAATTTCAATATGTCTCTTTAAGAGAGATAAATTGGAGAATATTATTGTATTGATGGGAAAAGTTAAATGGGGTTTTGAATTCATTCCATCATCTACAACATAAAGATAAAGTTATATGGTTCAATTCAGATCAGGCATAATTAGAGAAGAATAGAAAAATAGAGGAGAAACTGATGCAAATGTGTTAGAGCAATAACTTATGATCTTAATGGGAAGATTTTATGAACAAGGGAGGAAATGCATGCAAGCTATTCAGAGCTAGCTTTAAGGATGTTCCTTAAGCAATGTGAGATTATAGTCATATCCTAAACTGACCATTGGAACTTGCTATTCAAAGACTTAATGGGACTGTTAACTGACTGTTTTTCCGAGTCTAACTCCAGGTGTGAGTATCAAGGAAGGCTGACCCAAGATGCCAGCAGCCCTGTGGGAGGGCAGGCATGAGGTGGAGGTGTGATTTCTTGGCAAAGTTGAGAGGGCAACTGTTCAGCATGTGGGGACCCTCTTGACTTCAACTCCTTAACTGAAACCTGGCAGACAAGGCATGGCTCAATGCAGCTTGCAGTTTGACACAACTTCTGCCTGGAGTTGATAGGAAGCTGGGGAAAATATGGTCCCCCTACTCTAAATCTCTAATCTCTTGGTGGCAAATTTCTATAATCAGAAGGCTTTGTAAGTACAGTAAAAAATCCATTAAAATAATTGATTATGCAACATCTTAGGTTACTATAGGACTGGAACTAGCGTTCCTGTATAAGTTAGGGTAGTTTATAAGGGCCTTGCATAGGGTCTTGTACAGATTAGGTTTTTTCTTGGTAATGGTATGGAGACAATTAGGTCAAGGACTTGTGAGAATATTATTTTGTTACTTGGTTAATATCTTGAAGCTTGTCTAAAGCTTTGTTACAATTAGTAATGTTAAAAGAAGAATGGCTTGTGGTTTATTTTGTAAATGCCATCAAAGAAACATGGCATGACTAAAAGTTTATGATGTTATATGTACTGTGTTAAGAATTGGTTATCTAATGTGTTTATGTATGTATTGGAGCCTGTTAATTCCTTAGTGAAATATCATCCTCCTGGTGAGGAAATTAATAATGAGTTAAGGTGAAGTATTAGAAACTGGGTTCTGATGGGAATTTCTTAAACCTGACAATTGGCCAAAGTTCCAATTTTGCATTTGTAAAAATGCAAATGTAAAAATGATCAGGGTATAAGGATTAGAAATGGTAACTTAAAATTGTGCTAAGGTAACTTTTGTAGGAGAATGGAAAGAAAGCTGGTTCCTATAAGAAGACAAGAAGAAGAAGATGATGGAGATGGCTGGAACAAATACCAAGGACCAGAAGACTTCACTGATGTTGTTCCCTGCCAGACAGCCTTATGGGAAGAGACTTTTGAACCTTAAAGGGACAATTGCATTATCATTTTCTTTGGGTCTCTGTATCTGTATTTACAAAGGGGACTGTCCCCTTTGATTTGTCAATGCGTTGTCGATAAATCCTTCCCATATTTACTTAAAGGGGTGATGGTTAAGGGGAAAAATTCAGATAAGAAAGAGAGTAAGGGAGTATTAAAAATGTGGAAACAAAAATTTGAATGAAAGATGAAGAGGAAAATTGTAAGAAATGGGAGGAGGAGTCTTGTGTCCACAGAATTGAAGGTGTACTTTTCCCCCTCCCTCACCCCAGCTTTAGCACAAACCAGGCCTCAGGTAGGCCAGGTGAAAGGTCAAAGGTTTGTACGCATTTAAATGAGCCATTTGAGGAGGGCATGACGTAGGCAGTCAGGGGGTTGTATCTGGCCAATGAAGAGCCTGGTGGGACATTCAAGGTGAGAGTCCATTAAAGGACTGGTGTCCATTTGAGTCCTTTGTACTTTCTCCTGTACTCTGTTCAGGGGAAGTACCCACTTATTCAGGGGGAATAAATGTAAATTATAATTAAAACGTTCCTGACTTCCAAAAAAATAAATAAATTAGAGGTTCTTAATCTGACATCCATGAACTTGGAAGGAAAAAATATTTTGATAACTATATTTCTATATAAGTGATTTCCTTTATAATTCTGTGTATTTTATTTTATACATTTAAAATAGTATTCTGAGACAGGGTCCCTAGGGTTCATTAGACTGGGAAAAGGGACTAGTATACACAAAAACGGTTAAGAATCTCTGTTTTATATATTTATATGTGTGTGTTTTGTCTCTTCATTGTTTTTCTTCACATCCTAAGTGCCTAGCACAGTGGCTGGTACATAGTAGGTGCTTTATGAATGCTTGTTAATTGAATGATGAATGATACAGATGACAAAATGGAGGAGCATTCCCTGGAAGACAAGTGCATAAGATCAGTAAGAATGGCAAAAATTACCTAACTCCACCCAGCCCTTCCACTGTGCCCTCTGGAATGCCTATCACATAGGTGAAAAGCTTCTCTAATCTTAAATCTATTCCTCTCCCACTCCTTTCATCTATTAGCTCTTACTGAAACCTGTCTAATTTTCCTCTGTTTTCACTCACTACTTCTAGTACTTGCTGAACCTTCACTATGCTCCTTGACTCACTGGTTAAGGCAGAGGGATTTGTAATACCCCTTCCTCCCCATTTCCACTTCCAAGTTCTCACCCTTTTTCCTTTACTCAGTCATCTCTCTTCCTGTGAAATTGATGCTATTCATATCTATCACCCAATCAAAATCCTGCTACTTGTTGTCTATAGCCCCCTAGGCTATTCCCTTTCTTTTCTCAATGAGTTGGACACCTGGCTTAAGACTTTCTTCCTCAGCTTCATACTTCAACATACAGAGAGAATCAATCCTCCCTCAAATATTCAAACCATTCAGTTCCTCAACCTGTTTGCCTCCCATGAGCTACTCCCCCTCCCACCTTAGCCACCCACAAAAATTGTCATATCCTTAATCTTGCCATCAAAATATATCAAGAATGTACCTCCTCCATGTTTAAAAATTCTGAAATCCCCCCATCCAAGTATAGTCTACTGGCCTTTCCCCTCTCCTTCTGCCTTCCCATACATAACCCTATTCTTCATCCTCATTATGACTTCCAATCCCTTGACCCCTTAATTCCCTCCCAGGCCATCTCCCGGCACTAGCCACTCTCTCTTCTTTTCTTCCCATCTTGACTCCTTGGTGAGCCAATTCAACTCTACATTGTCCTCCCCATGAATCCTTATCCCTCTTATATCAATGATTATGCCCAGCCAAGCTTCAGCCATGGATCATTTTCACCCTATGTAGCCTTTACATCTACACATGAACTACTGAACAAAGGTGGAGAAAGTCATGCAACTGTTTTGACGGTTCACTCTCAGTTTACGTTACACAATCTCAATTGAGTTTTCACCGCTGCTAGGCAATTCTACTATAACTCTTTTAATAACTCAACTCTCTCACTCTCCACAGTGACTCTTCCAAATCTTTTCATCCCTCTTCAAACCTCGCATGGATCTCACACTCCCTACTTTTCCTGCGGAGAATTTTACCTCACATATTGCAGAAAGAGTGAGGCCATTAGTTGTAAACTTTCTCTTTTCCTCTCTTCTTTATCTCTTATCATTAAGGTGACTTTTGCCACTTTTTCCTTCTTCACTTATGTTTCACATGGTGCAGTGACCTCACTCCTCACCAAGGCTAACCTTCTACTTAATCAAGTGACCCCATTTCACCCCATCTCCCCCAACAGATTGCCTCCTCCATCATACACATTTTCCCACTTATATTCACTCTCTCCCTTTCTGCTGGCTCCTTTTCCACTGCCTACAAACATGCCCATTCCTTCTCTGTCCTGAAAAAACCTCACTTGATCCTTCCATCCCTGCTAGCTAGCATCTGATTTCTCTTCTGCCTTTTGTAGCTAAACTTCTCAAAAAGGCAATCTACGGTAGGTGTCTGCTTTCTCTCCTTTCACTTCCTTCTTACCCCCTTTCAATCTGGCTTTCCAACCTTATCATTCCACCAAAACTTTTATCTCTGAAATTAGTAATGATCTCAGGTTGCCAAATCCAATGGATTTTCTTAATCCTTATTCTCCTTTACTTCTCTGCAACCTTTGGCACCATTCAACACTCCCTTTTCCTTAATATTCCCTTCCGTCTAGGTCTCCTGGTTTTTCCCCTACCTATCTGGTAATTTTTAATCTGTCTTCTTTGCTGGATCCTCCTCCAGATAACACCATCTAACCTTAGGTGTCCCTTAGGTTTCTGTCCTGGGCCTTCTCTTCTCCCTCTATACTATTTCACTCAGTGATCTTATCAGCTTCCACGGATTTGATTACTATCTCTATACTAACTATTCTCAAATCTGCCTTGTTTTCCCCAGTCTCTCTGTTGGCCTTCAGTCTTATACCTCCAACTGCCTTTCAGACGTCTCAAACTAAATGTCCAGTAGATGTCTTCAATTCTATGTTTAAAAAAGAACTTATTATTTTCCCCCCACACCTACTTTCCCTATTACTATAGAGAGCAACACCATTTTCCCAGTCCCTCAGTCTCACAATCTTGGAGTCATCCTGAATTCCTCATTATTTTTCATTCCCCATTTCCAAGCTATTGCCAGAGACTGTTGATTTCAACTTTGCAATACCTCTTGAATACACTCCCTTTTCTCCTCTGACACTGTCCCCACCCTGGTGCAGGCCCTCATCATTTCATGCCTATACTATTGCCATAGGCTGCTGGTGGGTCTGCCTTCCTCAAGTGTCTCTCCACTCTGATCCATCTTCTACTTAGCCACTAAAATGATATTCCTAAAACACAGGTCTGATCATGTCATCCTCCCACCCCCTCACTACTCAACTCCAGTGATTGCCTGTAGCTTCCAGAAGCATTCAAAGTCCTTCATTGCCTAGCCCACTCCTACCTTTCCAGTCATCTTACACCTTATTCCCCCAACATGTACTGTTTGATGCAATGTCACAGGCCTCCTGGCTATTCCACAAATAAAACTTCATCTCTCAGGTTTATACATTATCTCTGAATGCTCTCTCTTCACTCCAACTACTGACCTCCCCAGTTTCCTTTGAGTCTCAACAAAAATTCCACCTTCTGCAGGAAGTCTTCCCCAACCCCTCCTAATTCCAGGGCTTTCCCTCTTTTCACTATTTCCTATCTATCCTGTATGTAGATGGCTTTGGATATTTTTGTTTGCATGTTGTCTCCCCCTTTGGATTTTGAGCTCCTTGAGGGAAGGGACTTTTTTGCCTCCTTTTGTTTCACCAGGACTTAGCATATAGTAAGTGCTTAATAAATGTTAGTAAATTGAATTGAAATTGAAAAGTTATATTTTAAATTCTTTTGCTCAAATTTACTTAAATTTGCTTAAATTCTTTTGCTCAATACGGGGGACTTTAGTGTATAGCTGAGAAGATGTTGGGCTTCCCAGGTCTGACACTTTATAGCTATATGACTGTAACTTCTTTCTGTGACTAAGTCCTTCTACTCCATAGGCCTTAGAGTCTAGATACGGTGGAAAGAAGGCTAGATTTTGAGTTATAAGATTAGAGTTTAAATCTCAACTTTGCTTCTTTCTACCTTTGTGATCTGGCAAACCGACTTTATACTTCTGCTTCCTTACCTGGAGAACAAGGGGGTGGGGGAATTTCCAGACCATTGAACTTTAGAGCTTTCTTCTAGTTGTAATCTGATCCTGCCAACTCAGGAGTTCGTAACCTTTGGTGCTTCATGTATCCCTTACACAGTCTGGCAAAACTTAAATTTCCCTTCTCAGAAGCATGCTTTTAAAAGCACATAATAAAGTACATAGGAAATAAGTTCTATTCAAATACTGTTACTCAAAATAGTACAATGATGAGTCCATGAACCACAGATTTTAAGTCATGGATAGATCAAGATTTGTGTCAGGGAGGTTCCCTCTTCTGATGAAATCACAGATTTTTAAGGAATTATCTAAGATACAAATGTTCCATGTTGAAGTCTAGCAGAAAATTTAATAGCCTTCCTTTTGCTCTGGCTGTGAAATTTTAGCCTGTGGATGACAAGTAGGGTTAGTAAATATATAAAAATTTATAGAAATTATGGTGGTTAAAAAATTCAAAAATGAAAAAAAATTATAGTGGTTTTTGAATAATTCCTACGTTTGAGATTTTCTCAAACTCTTTTAAAAATTAGAAGTTTAAATGGAAAACCATGCCAACTTACTGCATTCCAATTTTTAGAAATATGTGGGTCCTTATTAAAAGCCAAATTTATTTCTGCCAACAGACAGGACAAATAACTTAACAGTCTAACTTCTATCAATTCTTCTGCTAAATGTCTCTTGTAGCTAAATCAAAAGATGCCAAATGCAAACATAATGCTGTATCACAGTGGGTTTTGTATAATCAGTATTCCAACACTTAGTAGCTTCACAGGACCCATAGTAGGTGCTCAATAAATGTTTATTGACTGATTATTCAAAAAAGCAAAAGACCAGGCTTTCTTCAAACAACCTAGGAATTGTCTGTCCCAATGTCCTCATTTTACAGATGAAGAAACTGAAGCCCAGAGAGAGGACTTGACTTCACATGCACACACACACACACATACACACACACATACACATACACACACATGCATGCACACACACGCATTTGTCTATTGGTAATGCTAGAACCAGAACCCATGGATCTTAACCTCAACTTGCTGCCAGGCTAGTGCTTTTCACAAACATCCTAGTTTCTGATATGCCAACTTTGGCCTTTTCTTGCTGTGTTCTAGGACTCCACAGAGCTTTGATCTCTTTAGCCAGGCTACTGCATCTGCACCCCACTTATTTCCAACTCCCATATATATATATATATAATCTTCCCTCATTAGAACATAAGCTCCACAATGGCAAGGGTGGGCTTATTTTATTTGAAGACCTGGGATTTAGCATATTGATTGGCTTATAGTAAGTGCTAAATAAATGGTCTCTCTATCCCTCTTTTCATTGCATCAGTCCACTTTTCCCTAAACATCCATGCTCATTTTATAGTTCATTATTCAAATGAAAACACACTTTGTTGATGTCAAAATCATAGCTTTAGAGCTGGAAGAGCCCTCTGAGATCATCTAGTCCAATGTACTCATTTTGTAGTTAAGTGACTAAGGCTCATAGAGATGAAGTCACTTGCCAAGGTCTCAGAGAGAGTAAGAGGCTGAGGCAGGATTGAATCCAGGCTTTCTGATTCCAGATGAAGCAGGTTTTCTCACCATAGCACATGGTCTCCAGGAACATCCTTTTAAACTGGAGGTGAGAAGATGGGACTGTCATCACTTCATCAGCTGGGATATGTCAAGTTTTGACTATAGAGAACTCTGTGTTTCTGTAAATGTAGGTTACCGATCACATACTGGAATTTAAAATCTAATGAGCCATATTTTAATGGGAGTCTTCTATATTAATTTTTCTCATTTCCTAAAGAAGGAAAAGAACCCACAAAACTCCTTGGGGGTCAAGGTAGAGAAGATAATAAATTGCACCTTGCCTTCCTATCTTGTCTCTTTCATGTGAAAATGGTGATTTTGTTCTCTATTTGCAGTTAATGCAGACTGTGGAGGAAAAAAAAAAACAGAGAGGAGATTTTTCATAGAAACACAGGGACCTCGAAGCAATCCTTCTGAGCTTCAGAAGTGTTTTTTAAAAAGGCTTTTATATTTGCACATGTCAATGGATCTGTGATCTCACCAATGTGGGTACTCTCTCCATGATTCAGAGAACAAACCAACCATACTTTCTCCTTTTGTGTGACTCTTGATGACCATGGCTTCTTGGAGCTGCTCCTCAAAGGATCTACCTAAACTTTGGGAGGGTCTTAAATATGTGAGGAGACCTCTTTACCTTTTGTGGATACCACTGGAATCTAGGACTCATTTTAACGATCAGAAAACAAGTCTTCAACTGAAATGGAGACAATCCAGAAAGAAGTGGCCCAGGAGGCAGGAGGTGTGGGCTCTTGTCTAGGCTTTGCTCTTAATTCATTGATTGATTAGGGTGGGGATGGTTCAATTTCTCTCAGTCTCAGTTTCATTCCCTGAAAAAAATAACTAACATTTATATCTTGCTTACTTCCCCAGAATTTATATACAGTAGCTCTTTAAGTTTTGCCAAGGACATTACATATGTCATATCATTTGGTCTTCACAACAACCCTCAGAAGTGCATGCTTTTATTATCTCCTATTTTACAGATATGGAAACAGAGTCTGAGAGAGGTTAAGTGACTTGTACAGGGTCATAAAGCCAGTAAATCCATAAAACAGGGTCCACACAGTGCTTAGCACAAAGTAAAAGTAATCACTTTTGTCTGTTGTCTTGACTTGAACTAAAATATTCCAGACTCTAGGTCCAAAACTCCATTCACTGCACTACCAATTACCTCTAAAATGAGAAACCTTATCTTTAAGGTTCCTTCCAACTGTAATAATCAAAGACAAAATAAATTTGTCAATTAAAACACATCAGAAACAGTCAATGACTTGAGTACTGCCATTCAGTCATTGGAAATTTTGATACAGCAAACATATGTCATCCAGATGTTCTGGGCACATGTTCAACACCGAGGAATTTTCAGTTTCTTTCCTTGGAAATATTTTGATACTTTGTTCATTCTGCGTGACTTTCAATCATATTTTTTTTACATAATCTTGATAGCCAGAATAAGAATCTAATAAAAGTGGCCTAAGTTCTAGTCTCTGATATGCCATTTACTTTCTAAGTCACCTTGCGGAAACAAATTTCTTTGTATCCCCAGTGCTTATCACAATGCCTATCATATATGGATGGTTAATAAATGCTAGATGACTGATTTTCTCCTCTCCAGTCTTCAATTTCCTCAACTATCAAATGAAAGAATTGGATTAGATTAGGTTTTGTTTTTACCAAAACAAGCCATACTCTGGTCTGATAAAAATATCAAAATTATCTACTATAGATGACTAATACTTAAGGTTAATCTAAGAAAAACTTCCTATCAATTAGTGCTATCCAAAAGTAGGAAGGAGTAGGTTCTCCTTTTATTAGAGTTCTTACTACAAAAGTTGGATGGTCCTTTGTTAGTTCAGATGTACTGCAGAAGGGATTTCTGATGAGACATGAGTTGGGTTACATGTGATTTAATTTAATTTAATATTAGTTTAATTTCTATAATGCTATAATCTGGTAGTAGACGAACCTAATATTCATTTGATTTCTTCAATCATACTCTTGAGTTGAGTGTTCCTTTTTGGTATGCTGATGTATCTAATTTGTTACTTGAAAAGATGGCTATCAACATGTTAGTATACCAAAAGCAGATTTTACACCTGTGATCCAGTTGACAAGGATTTATTAAGTACCCATTCTCTGCGTCAAGCTCTGCTACAGAATTGTTCTGTTTAACTCTCAAAGTATGAAATAATGCAGTCATAACAGTAACATCAAGAATATTTTATGACTAAAATTAGCAGAGTGATTTAGTAGGGTAGGTTTCCCAACCTTAGACTTACATGGCTTTGGATAAGCTTATATATAGTCTATCAATCATGACATAGTCCACTATGATCCATCTAAGTATAGAATTATTTTTATTGAAAAAAACCTAATAAGACCATTTTGAACTATAGATTCAGAGCTAGAAGGTGCCTTAGAGCTACTGAGTCCAAGTTTTCATTTTAGAGAAGCAGAAAGTGAAGGCCAATGGAGTTAAATGATTTGCCCCCAGTCACAAAGGCAGTAAGTAAAAGAGTAGGGATTTGAACTCAGATCATTTGACTCAAAATCCAGTATTACTTTCACTTCATCATACTATCCAGACTTTACTTTCTGCTAATCTTGAAAAGAAGCATGAGAGCACCTTTCAGCTTTCGTAAGGGTTGTAGAGAAGGGGTCAAATGGGTTTGGTTTGATCCCAGGAGGAGTAAGAAAAAGAAATGGGCAGAAGTTACCAAGAGCTGAACTTAAACCTGATATCAATCAAGTAAACAAACGTTTATTAAGCAGCTACTTTGTGCCAGTCACTGTGCTACGCACTAGAAAAAACTTAATAATTAGAACTTTTCTAAAGTCAAGTAGTCTATTCTAAGTGATGGTGAAACCCACCACCTTCTACGGAGGTCTTCCAGCAGAGGCGATACTGTTTTAATTTATGGATTAGAATAGATAGTCCCTCCCAAGTCTCAAAATCTCTGATTCTAGTTTATTAGCAATTACGTTAAACTCTTAAAATATATATAATTCATTTTATATCAGTTCTCTCCTCAAGGGCTTCCACAGAATTGATTAGATTATCTCAAGGTAATGATCAGATATTTCAGAAAGCTGAATTGGGAGTGGGAAACAGACAGCTAAAACATATTTGGGCTACAGAACAGAAGGAAATGAAACTATACTCTAAGTAATAAAACACAAGGAATGTATAAAAATTGGTAAAAATCCCTGTGGGTCATTCTTCAATAAACAGTGCTATGCTTGGTTTTCCTAGGGCTCATAAAAGAGAACACAATTCCTTCCCTGGCTGTCAGTCATTCTCCAATGATGTTTGTGCCATAGGCTAGAGATTTTCCAATGAATGTTTTGGTTAGAGCACTCAAGGAAGGTCTGTGTCTATTTTTGTTATGGGGTTTCAAGAACTTCAATAATAAGGTGGATGTTATTTGGTTATTTGATACCACTACTTATGGCTACATCCTGTCATGATTTGAGCTAGCTGTCGAACTAGAAAAAAAGGAACAAGTCCTATACAGGACTATAGTCCTGACTAAGACCCTCTCTTTTACAGGAAGCCCTTCTCAAGCCATCTTAATTTTGATGCCTTACTTTGATTCATTATTTTATTTTTGTCCTGTATATAGAATTCTTGGATATATTTGTTTGCATGTTGTCTCCCCCATACTCAACAGCAAGTCATTCTGATATAAAATGGATTCTACCCAATATTAAGAAAAGGGCGAGAGAGACAGAGAGAGACAGAGATACATGCAGAGAAAGAGACAGAGAGACAGAGAGAGAGAGACAAAGGAGAGAGGAGAAAGAGGAAGGGAGACTGACAGAGACAGGAGAGACAAAGACAAACAGAGACAGAGAGAAAGGAGAGGAGAAAAAGGACAGAAAAAGAAACAGAAGGAGAGACAGAGATGGAGGGACAGAAACATCCATAGGAAGAGAAAGACAGACAGAGACAGAGGGAGAGACAGAAAGTTGTAGAGAAAGACAAAGAAAAAGGAGAAAGGGGGTAAAGTGACGGAAATAGAGAGACAGAGAGTCAGATATGAAGAGAGAGAGAGAGAGAGAGAGAGAGAGAGAGAGAGAGAGAGAGAGAGAGAGAACGAATGTGTTAAGCATTTATGCACTTACTGTGCATCAGGTATTTTACTGAAGTCTGGGAATATAAACACATTTCAGTGAGACAGTTCCTGCTCTCCAGGGCTTTACATTTAATGGGACAGATACCACCTGAAGTCTGACTCAAAGGTGGAGAAGGTGGCACATGGAATGGGAAACACAAGGTAAGACAAAAGCTCATCTCTCAGAGACAAGGGGGATTCCAGGGGCAGAGGCTGAGGTTCCAATGTGGAGGAGGTGGAAATGAGGGCCAAAGCAAAAACAAAATGATTGGCAGGGAGCCCCCAAACTGTCAATTTCTAAAAGTTCTGCTTTTTATTTTTTCTAACAGACTGATAAAGAATCCTTTCCAAGGATGAAAAAATGGATAGAATATAGATAGAAGATCTGTTCAGCTGTGTGACAAAGAGTCAAAGGAACCTGGTCTGTTAGAAGCCTGTCTTCTTATCTACCCTTGGCAGTGCCATAATTTTCCATTGGCATATTATTTACTTCTTAGTTGTTTAAAATAAGGGACATGAAAATGTGGCCCACAGCTCCAGTCAGAAAAATAGATCTTGGGAAAAGGGACCTATCCTATGACTGCAGACAGAAGGGAGTTTTTTGTAATTAACAGACCTGAAACTCTTTGATTCAAGATTTATCTGCCCCTTAAAAGAAGATAGCACCCCACCACCAACTTCAGATGAGCATAGAGCTTAGAGTGCAGAAGGTGGGTACACAGGAGGGGACTGAAGGAGCAGATTACACTGACTGAAACAAATGATCTGACAATACCTAAAAGAATAGCAAGTGTAGAAGGACTCAAGCATGGCCGTTTGTAACTTCCTTTCTAAGTCTAATGTCTGAGATACAAAAATAGGAAGTAACAACAACAACATTTTTCCCATTATTCTTTCAGTTCTCACTGTCTTTTTCTCTTATGGTTCCTTATGGCTGAGGCCAGGTGGGCATTAATTAGTCATCTAGTTCCATCCTATTATCCTATTTATAGAAACAGAAGCATCTATACTTCTAGACTGATTGTTATCCCATAGAAGAATTCTCGATAGATTTGTATGAAGATTCCCCCGCCCCTCTCTCTCTCTCCCTCTCTCTCTCCTTTTGTTGTTATTGTTTTCAGTTGTGTCCAACTCTTCATGACTCCCAATTGGGGTTTTTTTTGGCAAAGTGGTTTGCCATTTTCTTCTCCAGCTCATTTCATAGATGAGGAAACTGAGGCAAACAGTGTGAAGTGACTCACCCAGAGTACGAGGCCACATTTGAACTCATTGTCCACACTCAAGGCCCAGCACTTTATCTACTGCACCACCTAGCTACTTGCTTTGAAAAGACCCCCAAAGACTATGGGTCTGCATATAATGTCAAACTTGGATCATATTTTGGTCAGTTTTGCAGATCTGTCCCCTCCTTCCATTTCCTTTCTATTCCTTATAATAAGGGATAAACAGCAATGGTTCTAGAATCACAAGACTTGAATTCAACTTCCACTAATCTAGGCATTTTTCTTGGCCTTCATTTCTTCAATTGTAAAATGAGGGGGTTGGATTAAATCATCTCTGAGGCCCCATCTAGCTTTAATTTATCATCCAATGAAGATGACGCAAAAACAAAAGATTATGATATTTTTAAAAAATCCACAGAATTGCCAACTAGGAAGACTGGTGGTATCAATTTGGCACAGAAATTCTTCCTCCAAGCAGACTCATTAATAGACCTGGTGCACAATTTTAATAGCCATATTAGCCCATCTGGAGTGGTCCGTCCTCTTTCAGATTTCCCCAGCCATTCTTCACAGGACTGTAGATCTAGAAATGGAAGAGACCTTTCCAAGTCGTCTAGCCAGTTCCCTCATTTTACAAATAAGGAAACCAAAGCCTAGAAGGAAATTGTTTGCCCAATAATATCACATAGCTAGTGAATCACACACACACACACACACACACACACACACACACACACACGCACGCACACGCACACGCACTCACGCACACACACGCACATGCACACACACACGCACACAGTTTGAACTCCGAGGTCAGTGCCTCTCCCATCATGCCATGTTGCCTCCAACATCATTGAAACAACCACTTCTTCCTGACTTCTAAAAACAGAAGAAAAAATGAGGAAAATCAGCTAGACAATGGCAGGGATGAGGTAGAGCCTATCCCAACTCAGTCAAAAGTGAGCGCTGAGGAGCTGATGAAGGCGCTGGTCACGTGGCTGCCAGATGGGACTTGATGGTCTCCACTTCAGAAAATGTTTACTCAGGAGAACAGGCTCCATAGCTTTGGCAGCTGCACAGTGTTTGCCACAGAATAGATCTCTGAAATGCAGCCTGTTGTCATGCGAATATCGTTAAGACAGAAGAGAATGAGAAAGGAGGATGGAAGCCTTTTGAAATTTTTTCAATTTGAATTTCAAATCTGTACACACACACACACACACGCAAAATAAATATCAAGTATTTGTGCTAAACTTGTCTGACAGAACTCTACAATATCTCATGGAAATAGTAGCATTGTGGTGGGGCTTTGGCTCTCTAATTTCTCTCCCTTTCTCCCTTAATGATTAATAATGTCAGGAGGGTGTTCTAATGGAAAGAGTGTCAGATTTGGGGTCACAAGGTCTGAATTTGCATCTCAGCTCTCTTACTACTATTACTCTCTTACTGTATGACCTTGGGCAAGTCACTTCATCATCATCATCGTCATCATCTTCAACATTGTCATCATCATTATAATGACAATAGTTAATGTTTATATAACACCTAGCCTACTATATGCCAGGCACTGTGTGGAGCACTTTACAAACATTATCTCACTCACAACAACCCTGGGAGGTAAATATTAACCCCATTTTACAGATGAGGAAACTGAAACAAACAGAGGTTAAATGACTTTCCCAGGGGCACACAGCTAACAAGTGACTGAGTCTGGATTTGAACTCGGATCTTCCTAACTCCAGGCCCAGTGCTCCATTCACTATGCCATCTACTTTATCTAAGGGCCTCGGTTCCCTTATCTGTAAGATGAGAGGTTTGGATTGGATGCTCACCAAAGTCCTTCCTAATTTCAGATCTAAGATTCTATGATGCTATCATTCACTTGGATTCTGTCCCCTGGGCCCTGATACACAAGCTTTTGCCTTATCTTGCTTGGAACAAGGCCTCCATGTCACTTCCTGGCCATCTCCATACCATATAGGCTTAATTGCTCTTTCTTCTACATCTCCTATATTTGCTGCCCCTCTGGGAAAATGCCTGTTCCTCAAGGTCAGTCTATTATGTTTGCTTCTATTGGCATCAACAATGTTTAGCACAGTGCCTGGCATGTAGTAAATGCCTAGTAAATGGGTTTTTTTCATTCATTACTTCACTCTACCACAAATGTTGGGCACATGGTAGGTATATATTAACAATAATAATAACTTACATTTATCTAGCACCCACTACGTGCCAGCCACTGTCTTAAGTGTTTTACAAATATTATTCTATTTGATCCTCACACAACCCTGGGAGGTAGGTGTTACTATCTCTATCTTGCAGATGAGGAAACTGAGGCAAATAAAGGTTAAGTAACTTGCCTACTTAACAGCTAGTAAGTGTCTGAAGTCAGACTTGAACTTAGGTCTTCTTGACTCCAGGCCTGGAGCTCTATTCTTTGCACCACCTAACCTTTGAACTTACCACTCTATTTTTGTTCAAAGTAACTGAGTAATAAAAATTACAATGCTGTGGAAGGCTTTGCTCGGCATTCACTTTCATGACCTTGACCGACCCACGTCAAGTTATCATTGAGTTACTTTTATCTGTCACATAATAAGAAATCAATTCATTTCAAATTAATTCATTCAAGCCAATCCTTGACCTCAAGAAGATTATATCCTAATAAAAGAAGAAAAACACATAGGCTTGTGGTGGTGAAGGAGAAGTGAATGTGTTGGGCAGGGAAGCTACATGGTGATGTTAGGAGTCATTTTAGCATCTGATTGATATGTCCTTCCTAGGATGATATGAATGTGCCATTTTCCATGAAAATTCATAGGAAACAGTCTAATGAGCCTGGGTCCAGGCAAGATAAAGTGAATGCTCATCAATCAGAGGCTCAGGATCCCATCAGAGGGAGAACTTTAGTTCTGTGTTGGAGGTATAGATTGCAGTGCGGGACCATGGTAGCTTGAAGATGGTTGGGAAATATGTCCATCTATGTATCTATCTATGCATCTATATACGCACCTATCTATCCCCTTCCCTCCTTCTTCTCTCTCCCTCCCACTCTCCCTCCTACCCTTTTTTTCCTCCCTCTCTCCCTCTTTCCTCCCTTCCTTTTCTCATAAAGGAGTATTATGGTGCTGGATTTTTAAAAAAACCAAACTATAGACTTTTGCTACTCTATTATATGTTCCCGGATAGGGTCTAATGACATCACATTCATCAAGGGAAATCAGCTTAATGGGGGGGGGGAGTGGATGGGAAACCCACGAGACTCACTCTGAAAACACAAGAAGAATATACTTCATTGAGGAAACAAAAGAGGGAGGTCACATCTGATATCGCTATACCATAGACTCATAGACTAGAGTTTTACGTAGGGACTAGTGCATGATAAGCACTTAATAAATGCTTACTGGATGACTCATTGACCAAGACAGATTTTTTTTTTGTAGGGAGGAAGACAGGGCAATTTCGATTAAGTGACTTGCCCAAGGTCACACAGCTAGTAAGTGTGTCAAGCATCTGAGGCCAAATTTGAACTCAGGTCCTCCTGATCCCAGGGCCTGTTCACTGCACCAGCTAGCTGCCCCCAAGGCAGATCTTTAAAGAAGAATATCTATAAATGTAGAGATAGAGATTAAACCCGGGATTTCATTCATTTTGGATGTGGAAACTCCCTCTATCAGTACAGGTTGGTACCTTCTTTGCAACTCTATCTATACTGACACACATATTCCAAATGAAGATTTATGCAGGAAAAAGAGCATATAACACATCACCAGAGAGTTAGATAACTGATAAAAAGAGATGGGACAGTGATGGAGTGACAGTCAGGGTTATGCAATGCAAAATCCATGGGCTTCACAGTTATCTACACAATATTAAGAGATCTAATGGGAAGGGCTCCCACATTTTCCGTGGACCTTTGTGAAATATTAAAGGGAAGAAATGGGCAAGAGGCACAAAGAATGGGTAGGCATGAATGGGTTGCTTATCTGTATTGTTGAAGGAAATATTAACATTAGTAAGATACCAGATCCATTGAAGATTATACCTGTACATACACATACACACATGTGTATATTACATGTATATAATATACACACATGAATGTGTGTACAGCAATTCATATTTACTTGAAATATATGTTTGTATGTACATATATACATATACATACATACGTGTATATATACACACACACAAATCACTTTACTCAAGACGTTCTCATTATGCAATGTAAATATTCTCGTCCCAGTTTTACAGATGAGAAAACAGAGGCTCAGAGTGGCTTGCCCATACTCACATTGTTAGTAAGCCAATTTTAAGGTCCTCTGCTTTCAACATGGTGCCCCATTTAAAACACTATTCAGCATCGAAATAAAAGGTCCCTGAGCTATTGAGGATCCACTGAATCAAGTCATCTCCCTCTAAGTCCCAAGATCAAAGCCACAGGTTTCCTAGGTGATAGATAAGCCTTTCATTTGTCTCAGAGCCATCTGAAATCAAGCAGTGAAAGCTAACTCCATCTCAGAGGAAGGAAGCTGAGTTTTTGGCGAGTTTCTTTGCATTTTGATTTAATGATTAAGGCTTTTGATTTTTTGCCATTTTGATCTCTATCATTATGATGAGCTCCTTATGTGAATTTCAATAGCAGCTCTACCAGCAAATTTTATATTGTTTAATCCAGGGTGATGAACCATACAGATGCCACAAACAGGTGTACCCAGAAAACTACCCAGACATTATCTAAAACTGAAACTCTTAACTGGTGGTCAACAATTTTTCAACCTTAGTCTACCAATATGGTTTAATGTGCCAGAGACCTACTTAGAGAAACAAATGCTAGGGGACATGAGAGGAAATTGTACCAATCAATATCCTATGGAGTGACAGAAATGAAGAACAGATTACCCATTATCATAAAGAGAAATATCTTTTTTCCTTTTACCCTTTAGCTTCAGCATCATTAGGGCCACACCACTTATCGATCTGGATAAGGAAGCTGTCTGCCTTGACCCAAAAGACTCGACGTGATTCAACAACAAGATACAGAAATCTGGGATGGGGCAAGCATTTAATTCCATAAGCTCCTCCCATCCTAGAATAGAACCGGGAAATCTGACAAAAATCCAACTGCCTCATTTTACACTGATGGAGACTGAGGTACAGGGAAGAGGGCGATGTACCTTAACCAATAGCATACAGCTTTTGACAGAGCTGAGCTGAAAACCCAAGTCTCCTGATCATTAGGCTACCATTCTTTCTTATATATCAAGATGCTTCTCATATTTATGCTTTTTTTTTGTGAAATTTATGTAGTGGGGTGGGTAGTCAACCACAGAAGATTTTCCTTCCTGATTACAAGTTTGTCTTTCCAATTTCTCCAGCGTTGTGCATGTGATTTTTTTTTTAAAAAAGGGAATTGTGATGCTTTCGCTCTCATAAGAGAATGTGTTATGTATTTTTTTATGAGTCACTTGCATCATTCTCACTTGTGATATTTTTAAAGCCTGAAAGTCAGTATTGATTTAAAGTATCTGACTGTCAGGTGTAGCAAAATAAGAAGGTAAGACAATCCCTCATTTAAAGGACTAGAATTGTAGAGGGACCATAGAGATTCTCCCTTTCCCTCTCCTTCTTTCAAACAGATGAGGAAACTAAGGTTCATTTGGCTGAGTGTAACAGTTTGCTAATGTTAAAATTGAGATTTGAAACAGCTTATCTCATTTCTGTAGCATTTTATTAATATTTCTTGGCAAACGATATAAAGCACACATACCATATTAAAGAAAACATCACCCTCCCCATTTGTCTATCACCACCACAATCACCTGCACCATCAACACCATTAATGCCTAGTCATTTAAAATTCTCCAAAATGTAAAATGATATATTTAGAACTAGAAGGGACCAGAATGGTCCCCGAGTCTCACCCCCCACCCCACACACACACTTTAGAGATGAAGAAGCTGCAGAGGAGATGAAGAGACTTAACCAAGGCCACGCAGGCATTAAGCCACAGAAAGAAGCTTTGGATGGAGGTCTTCTTGCCTCCATGTCCAATGCTAACTAACAATTCTTCAGTTTGTTCTCATCCCTCTCACTTATTTATAGAACCACAGCATCATAGATTTTGTTACTTTTGTTTTTGTTGTTTTAGATCTGGAAGTCTGGTAGAAGACGCTGAATTGAAAAGGTTTGGTTGGTTTCTTCCCATAGTTGGTTCTTTCCCTCCCAACTGAGTGGTGCCTTATCCCTCTATTTCAGAATCTCCCTCACTAAAATCTGCTCCCCAAAAGGCACTGGGATCTGTCATTTCCACATTAGTGTAAATTTAAGAGGATGAGATACTTTCCTGTGGTTGTTTACAACTAAATCTATATTTCTGACAAATGTTAGAAGTCACAGCAGTTACAAGGGAGCAGGAAATGGATTCGATTGAAAAAAAACCACAAGGAAATACCATAATAGAATAGATGGAGCAGTGGTTTGAGGGTTTAGAAACCTGGTTCTAGTCCTACTTCAGGGGTCAATTTGGAAGCCCAGATTCTGCTCTTAGTTCAGGAGTCATTCTGGAGGCTTGGTTTTAGTCCCAGTTCTAAACAGAGATTGTTTCTTGTGATAAGTTTTGTCTTTGCATCACCACCAACTTGTAGCTTTTGGGAGCATGAATCTCTGAGCCTCAGTTTCTTCATTTGTAAAATGTAAGTTACAATTAATGTACCTAAATCATCAAAAATGATTTTTGTCTTTGTGTCACCAACATCTCACGTGGTACTTGGCACAGAGCAGGTACTCAACAAATACTTTTTACGTGTTGAATTAAATGAATAGTGATTCAAAATTTTTAAATAATCCAGAAATCTAAATTAATAGGTGACTTTGGTCTAGCAGTTAGACTCCATCACTGAATCTGTAAAATGAAGAGAATGGCTTTTAAGGCCTCTCAGTGGCTTGCCAGTTTGATGATTCCACAGAGATCATTTGAGAGATAGAAAGGATCTCAGAGGCCATCTAGTCTAATTCACTCATTTTACAGATGAGAAAACAGGCCAGGGGAACCCAAGGAACTCACCCCAAATCACATTTAGGCTCTTGGATCTAGAGATGGAAGGGGCCTCAGAGGTTACCTAATCCCAAATCTTCATTTTACTGAAAGGAAAACAAGCTCAAAGAGAGAAAGTGACTTGGCCATTGTCACCCAGGTATTACACATCAAAGGTAGGATTTGAATCCAGGTCCTCTGATTCAATGGATAGAGCTCTTTCTACTGTGCCGTGGCTACTTTTCACTTATTTCCCCTACAGAAGGTAACATACACAAATAAAGGATCCAGGATCTCCTCATATTCTTTTCTTTTATTTGCTCTCCATCAACAGTTGGAGAAGCTGAGCCCTGGGTTAAGGAAGCCAAGGGAAAGATCAAGTCTCCAGCCCCTTTCCCTGCTTCTGCCTGCCTTGGCTGACACAGAATTCTCATTCCCTTGGCTACCAAGAGTATTTTGTTTGATCTAGCCCAGGATTAGAGAGAGAGAACTTTTCAGTAACCACTTAGCAGCTCCTCCAGTGAGTGCCCTACGTTCTGGGGCTCCTTGAAGTACAGGAAGATGATGACCATTATCTTTTCCTCATCACTGACACAGTTTAAATGCGTGATCTTCAGGCAAGGGAAGAGACCTGGTAGTATGCTGAAACAAGCAAGCCTTCTGCATTTTTTTTTTTTTGGAATTTGGATAAGAACTCCCATTTCTAGTGTGCTTTGGTATTTGTGTGGTGTTTGTGAAGTACTTTACAATCTTTGTCTCAAAGAGACTCACAACAACCCCATGGTGGGGGAAGGGCTTGCTTTAACTATCAATCCTAGTTTATGAAGGTGGAAACTGTGGTAAGGAAGTGATATGCCCAGATTTCCAGTTAGTAACAATCTTTGGAGGGAGGTGCTTTAATTATAATGCCCATTTTACAAAGGAGGAAACTGAGGCTCAGAGACTTTCTCAGACTCAAAAAAATTGTATCGACTTTATTTGGGAGATGCTTCAGTTATCAACCTATCTGACAAATGAAGGAACAGAGAGGCCAAGTGACATTCACAGAGTGTTCGAGGTGAGAATCGAACCGGAGTCTTTTTGATTTTGAGTCCAGTGCTCTATCCACTTTGCTGGCAAAACCAGAATTTCTCTAGGTTCTCACATCGTTAAGATGCATCACCTATGAAGATAATTGCTTAAGTAGGGGCATATTGCACTGGAGAAACAAAATTCCTCTGAAAATGCTCTGGCTTTGGGAGCCAACCAGAGTCACCGATCCAGCCCAGGTCATCTGCAGGCACAGGACAACATACAGAAAGCGCTTTGAAACTTGCATGAGGCACAACAGGAATAAAAGGTCATTTTTTTAATAAAATGATAGACCTCAAAGGGCCCTTGGAGATTGTCTCTGATACTGCACTTTCAAAGGTTCTTAGAATTTGAGCTGAGAGGGATCTCCAGAATTGTCTTGTCCAACCCTCTCTTCTAAATGTGCGAAAAGCGAGGCCCAGACACATGGAGGATTTCCCAAGGCCAATGAGTTAGTAAGCTGGAAAAAAAAAGGTGAGAACAACTGTGGGGTAGAGAGGCTGCAATGTCACAGAAAGGGTGTTATTTTCACATTTCTGATTATCT
>CM053624.1:357822230-357858120 GCA_028646595.1 Phalanger gymnotis
TTTTACAATATCTTGATTTCTCATCAATTCACTAGCTTCCACTTGCTCCAATCTAATTTTTAAGGTAGTATTTTCTTCAGTGGTCTTTTGGACCTCCTTTTCCATTTGGCTAATTCTGCCTTTCAAGGCATTCTTCTCCTCATTGGCTTTTTGCAGCTCTTTTGCCATTAGGTTAGTCTATTTTTTAAGATGTTATTTTCTTCAGTATTTTGGGGGTCTCCTTTAGCCAGTCATTGACTTGCTTTTCATGGTTTTCTCATATCACTCTCATTTCTCTTCCCAATTTTTCCTCTACTTCTCTAACTTGCTTTTCCAAATGCTTTTTGAGCTCTTCCATGGCCTGAAACCAGTTCATGTTTTTCTTGGAGGCTTTTGATGTAGGCTCTTTGACTTCTTGACTTCTTCTGGCTGTATGTTTTGGTCTTCTTTGTCGCCAAAGAAAGATTCCAAAGTCTGAGTCTGAATCTGAGTCCATTTTCACTTCCTGGCCATGTTCCCAGCCAACTACTTGACCCTTGAGTTTTTCATGGAGGTATGATTGCTTGTAGAGAGTACTTTGTTCCAAGCTTGAGGGCCTGCACTGTTGTTTTCAGAGCTATTTCTGCACTGTAAGCTCTGCCACACCAGAGCTCCCCTTCCCCCATGAACCGCCAACCCGAACAGTGACTGAGATCTTAAGCAGGCTTTGTACTCCTGCTCTGATTCACCACTTAATTCCTCCCACCAGGTGGGCCTGGGACTGGAAGCAACTGCAGCTATAGTTCTGTAGCTGCACCTTCTCCACTGCCTCCAGGATGGTGGCCAAACCATGAGCTCCTTTCACTCTGTCCCCCACAGCTGTTCCCACCAACCTTCTATGTTTTCTTTGGTGTTTGTGGGTTGAGAAGTCTGGTAACTGCTACAGCTCTCTGATTCAGGGCCTGTTCTGTTCCTGGTGTAGTTGGTCTGGGTGTGGCTCACACTGGCCTCTGCTCTGCTCTGCTCCCCAGCTCCGTGGGATAGACCTTACCCTGTGACCATCCAGGCTGTCCTGGGCTGGAGCCCTGCTTCCCTTTGCTATTCTGTGGGTTCTGCAGCTCCAGAATTTTTTCAGAGCCATTTTTATAGGTTTTTCAAGGGACCTGGGTGGGAGCTCAGGCAAGTCCCTGCTTTCCAGCTGCCATCTTTCTCCATCCCCCTATTAAACATATTTTCACATTAGCTATGTTGTATATAGAAGAATTATAGCAAATGGGAAAAACCATGAGAAACAAAAACAAAACAAAACAGGAAAAGAAAATAGTCTGCTTTGCTCTGCATTCAGACTCCATAGTTCTTTCTCTGGATGTGGATAGCATTTTCCATCATGAGTCCTTTGGAATTGTTTTAGGTCCTTGCATTGCTGAGAAGGGTTAAGTCTATCAAAATCTGTCGTCACACACTGTGATTGTTACTGTGTACAATGTTCTCCTGGTTTTGCTCACTTCGCTTAGCAACAGTTCATATAAGTCTTTCCAGGTTTTTCTGAAGTCTGTTCATCATTTCTTATAGTACAATAGTTTTCCATTACATTCATATGTATTATTATTCAGCTATTCCCCGATTGATGGGCATCCTCTTGAGGGGACATTTTAAAAAGGTCATTGAGAAGGTGGAGCACATTCTGAGAGGGATGATCAAGATGATGAGGGATTGGAATCATGCCATATAACAAGGAGTTTGAGAAACTGAGTATATTCAGTACAGAAAAGAAAAGATTTAGGAAGGATATGATAACTTCCTTCAATTATCGGACTCATGGTCAGGCACTCAATAAGTATTTATTAAATACCTACTATGTATCAGGCACTGTCTTACATGCTGGGGATACCAAGAAAAGCAAAAATATAATCCCTACCCCCAAGACTCTCACAATCTAATGATTCCCAACTTGTGGCAATGAATGAAAGTTCCAGAGAGACAAACTCTGACTTCAAATTAAGATAGACATCCTCATAAGCTCCACAGTTAAAATCACCTTGTATATATTTTGCATATATTCTGTAAATATTGGTGATATATGTATATATATATATATATATGACATAGATATAGATGAAACATAGATAAATAATAGAGTTATAAAACATAGATTATATGGAAATAGATATGTATTAACACATATATTGTCTCCCTGAGAGAATTCTTGATAATATACTGTCCCATTTCTCTGCATGGACCCTAACACCTAACACAGCATCTGGCTCACAGTGGGTGCCTAATAAATGTATCTTAGTTAATTGATTGAAGGGATCTATTGAATGGAAGGGTGGACTGCCTCAGAAGGTGAGGTGTTTTCCCTTCACTAGAGGTCTTTAAGCAAAAGATAAATGCCTTTTCCCCCAAGTTTGTTGCAGAGGGTATAATTTTCAGGTATACACTGGATGACTAGGTGAAGCCACTTATAGTGCTGACTTTCTAAGATGTTAGTACCATAGAACTTGGAACATGGAACAATGTATCTTTGGGAAAGGAAGAGAAACATTGATATAGCACCTACTCTGTGCCAAGCACTGTGCTAGTCTCTTTACAAGCATCTCATTTGATCTTCAAAACAACCCTACAGAGGGTTTTCTGTTATTACCCCTGTTTTACAGTTAAGGAAACTAAGGCAAAGAAAAGTTAAGTGACTTGCCCAGGGTCACATGTCTAGTATGTATCTTTCGGCAATGACATTTAATGTTGTGATCAGGGTGTCAGAAATGCACCTGTTCTATTTCCAACACGGCTTGCACTGGAATCTAAACTTCCCTACCCAGCCCACCATTATCTATTCATTTCTCTGACTATCTGGGCAGTGTGAATAAATTATAGGGACCAGGTCCAAAACACAGATATTGACTCCCATGACTCAGATTGGGGGCCAAACAATGTGGTACCTGGTAGGCTGAGGATAAGAACCAGAGGTAGGAATGATGGGTTCAAGGAGTACAGGAGTGAGGACCTGTGTAGAGTCAAGACTTCACTTATCACTTTCTTTGTCTAATCAGTTTTCCCTCTATTCTCTTATATTACACAATAGGAAAGTGTTTCGTGTAGATTTCTCTTGAGGGTTTTTTGGGATTTGGCACTGCAGTTGATAAAGCAGAGACAAATGTGGTCACAAGGCTCCATAGAGCTACATTTCCATGTAAACCCTACAGAAAAAGATAAAGTCTCATCCAGTAGACCCTTGTAACTAGAGTTGCATGCATTTACATACACTTCAGAGGAAAGTTAGACTTTGGTGACCCTGAGTATTTCTACCCATGTCATAGGGTGGAGACAAGATTAAAATAAAGCACAACAGTATCTCTGGGTGAGTGTTGGCACCAATCAGGAAAAAAGATTTCAAAATATGTCCCAAATATTAGCTGTGTTACCACAACCAAGTTAATAGAGTCTCTACATCTCAGTTCCCTCATCTGTAAAATGAGAAGATCAGACTGGGATGACCTCCAAGGTCTCTTCCAAGACTAAATATATTATTATTATTAGAATATTTTTGCCTAAGGAAATACTCCAGGGCTTAGGGAAAGGAATATTGAAAGTTGGAAGAAGAAGGAGAAGGCTTTACATTCCTCTTTCCCCCCATGATTGTTGCTGGTCACCTGTACTTCTACTTCCTAGTTTCCTAAGACCTTTTACTCTAAGTTAGTTGATAGACCCCAATGCAATGACTTTTAAATTCTCTGCAATTCAATGGAAATATCCGGGTGTCACAGTGGACAGAATGTTGGGTCTGGAGTAAAAAAGAACTGGGTTCTTATCTGGTCTCAGACACTAGTTGTATGACTCCTGGCAAGTCAATTAACCTCCTTCTGACTCAGTGTGTTGAACTGTAAAACGGGTGTAATAGTATCATCTACCTCATAGCATTGTTATGTTTGATGATAAAATGAGACAACATTCGTTAATGTTTAGCATAGTACCTGGTGCATAAGCAGGTGCTTAAGAAATGTTTATATTTTTGTTTCTTCCCTTTCAACAGGCACCAAGCTGGTAAAAAGCACAGAATTTGCAGTCAGAGGATCTGGGTTCAAATCCAACTTTTGCATGACTACAGGCAAGTCACTTAAACTTTCTAGACTTCAGTTTGCCATTTGTGGAAAGAGAGTGTTGGACTAGATTACCTCTAAGATCATTTCTAGCTTTAAAGCTGGAATTTATGATCCTGCAAAATACATTCAATTCAACAAGCATTTTTAAGAGCCTGTACAATGCTAGGCATTGGAGATGTGAAGAGCACACACAAAAAGCACCACATCCCCCTATGCTCAGGGATCTTATATTTTAGGGAGTCAAAGCACAGGGAAGGCAGGGCATCATCAAGTGGATATATAACAGACTCAAAATTAACGTACAGTCAGCAAACATATATTCAGTGCCAACTGCATGCTAGCCACCGTAGTAAGCCCTGGGAGTTACGAAATAAGGCAAAGGATGGTTCCTGCTCTCAGGGAACTCAGAGTCTGATGAGGGAGACAACATGCAAACATAAATGTACAAATAAGCTATGTGCATGTCACATAAAGGAAATCCAAAATAATTGTAGTAGGACGCTAACTGGGATGTCAGAAAGGGCCTCATGGAGAAAATTGCAATTCCTGCAAGCCAAATTATGAAGGTGGTTCAACCTCCAAGAGGGAGGGATGAGGATGGTGGACCTTCTAGGCATGGATGATAGCCTCTGGAAAAGAACGGGAGAGGAAAATAGAATAGCATGCATGAGGATCTGCATGGACAGGATCTCTGGTGTTCTGTAAGGGGGGTGTTTGTTTCAATCAAATGGGTTGAGCTTTACTTGCAATAAAAAGTTTATCTACAACTTGTATGCCTTCTTAACACAGTTCTGTGCTTTAAAGGAAATTATAAAACACATGCACACAATTTTCAATGATTTCGATTTAAAAACAACACAATCTGTATGAATGATAGCCCAGAAATCATCTTCCACAATCAGAAAAAAGTTCTGTAATCACACAATCTTAGTAAGTACATTTTGTTTATTGCTTTTTTTCTTAAAAAAAGCAAAATGTAGAAACTTTGATGGGACTAGTTTGAATACAGGATCCAAAGCAAGTCAAGAAAAGCAGAATATTACATAATGGTGGGGGGGGGGGTTGGGAGAGTACAAAAAATAGCTAGAATTAAAAAGGGC
Organism: Phalanger gymnotis; assembly: GCA_028646595.1. Taxonomy (NCBI): domain Eukaryota; kingdom Metazoa; phylum Chordata; class Mammalia; order Diprotodontia; family Phalangeridae; genus Phalanger; species Phalanger gymnotis. The sequence continues at coordinate 357,827,389 of CM053624.1, forward strand.
AATGGAATTAGATTCAGATATGAGTTCAGATCTTGGCTTTTTCACTATCAGTTCAACCTGGGCTGAGTGGCTTAAACTTTCTGGGTCTCAGTTTTCTTGGTCTGTCAAATAAGGGTTTTGGATTAGAGATTTAAAGTTTATTCTAGCTGCAGACCTACTATGCTATATGCTTCTGTCATCACCTCTAGCTTTGAAAATTGGGCTGTGAACTCATTCCTGTTGTCTTGGGCTATATCCAAATGACAGCTATACGGTGGGATATGAACTTGTGTCAGTGATCAAAGTTGAAGAGTCATTAATCACATGGCATTTATTATGAGAATTGTGGTCATGGAAACTCTTGGCCCCTGGGCAAAAATACCTAACAAAATAATCAGAAGGTACAGAGTAGAACATTGTTGTGAGCCTAGGCTAAGTCAGCCAAAGAATCACTTAGCAACAAGACGTGAATGGGGAAAAATACAGACTACAAGTCCAGAGACAAGAGCAACCATAATAACAACAGTTAACAATGACAATTGGCATTAATATTGTGCTTTAAATTTTGCAAGCACTTTACAAGTATCTCATTTTATCCTCACAATAAACCTGGGAGATAGATGTTATTATAATTCCCATTTTATGGATGGAGAAGTTGAGGCAGTAAAAGAGCTACACAGCTAGTAATTGTCTGAGCCCACATTTAGACTTGGGTCTACCTGACTCCAGATACAACTTCTATTCAGTGCTCCACCTAGCAGGAAAAGTCAGTGCAGTGTGGTCTATCAATTAACCTAAGGAGAGGCTACAAGAAACAGGAAGTATAGACACACATAACTCACATCAAGCACTATAGAGAGTTGGTAGGGATTGCAGGCTCACTTGGGCTCCAGTCTATGCCTGAGAAACAGTGTGATATCTGTTGAAATAATGTAGAATGAAGAATCTAGAAAGACCCAGGCTAGGATCTTCCTAGTTGGGTGACCTTGGGCAAATCCCATCTTTGAGTCTCAGTTTCCCATCTATAAAAGGAGGATAACAATACTTGCAATATTTATCTCATAGCGTTTAAGTAAAAGAATTCATAAACTATAAAGTGGTCTATAAATATGAATTATTCTGGCTCTCCTTTTTAAACCTATTCTTTACACCTTCTTATGCAAATCAAGCTCTGGCTTACACAGACACTGTCAAATATGGTTGGCCCATTTTAGAATTTAATTTCCAAGACCGAACCACAGCCTAGTCACTGTAGATCTGCAATTCATCATCTTTGTGGGGTTAAATGGAAGCATCCTGGAATAGTGGATAAAGATGTGGCTTTGGAGTCAGGGAATTGGGTTCAATACCTGATTCTACCCCTAACGTGATATTAGACAAGTCATTTCACTTATGTGGACCTCAGTTTCTTTATTTATAAAATGAGAGGGTTGAATTAGATGAACTCCACAGTATCTTACAGTCCTAAATCTTTGATTCTATGTTCTGCATAAAACCTGGCAGATGATATTGTATAGTCTGACATACAATATGATGTAGTGGGAAGAGCTGTAGAATTTGGACTCAGTGGACCTGGGGCAAAACCTAACACTGCTGGTCATCACTTGCTTACATCATACTCACATAGTGTTTTAAAGTTTACAAACACTCCTGGTGAAGTAGGTTTGCAAGTATTTTATCCCCATCTTACATATAAGGAAATTGAGGCAAGGAGATGTCACACAATGTTCACACAACCAGAAGATACCAGAACAGATTCAAACGTAGGTCTTTCCCAATGTAAATTCTAACATTCTTTCCCCTAGGCCACACCATGTAACCATAGGCAAGTCACTTCCCCTGTTTGGATCTGCTTCCTCATCTGGAAAATTAGAGCACCAGATCACATGACTTATAAGGTCATTCCTTGTTCAACATCCTATGAATCCCTGTGGTCATAGCACCCTGCCTTTGGCAAAGTCATTTATGGTAAACAACAAGAAAAGGAAAGGCTTTTCTAAACATCCGATACACTTGTTTATAATTTTTTTAAAAATGTGGAGGGAAATTTCGTGAATGAAATTTGACATTTTAAAAAGCAGCTAGGGATCTGAAATATCATAAAAGAGCCAGTGGAACTGGCTCTTAAAGTTCACATCCAGCTGCTAATAAATGCAGCTCTGCTCTCCAGGGTGCTAGAATCCAGATTCATTATCCTTCCATGATATATGACTGATCATTTTTTCCCCCTTTACATTTTATGCTGTACCAGGAAGGCAGATGTCTTTTTAAGTGAATTCCAAACATGCATTCATATTATGTAATGAACATGCCCTGCCCAGAACTGACTCAGATCTGCAAGTCTGCCAAATGAGGCTCTTAAATAAGGACTAGATGATGAATATGACACAAATTTATCTCTCCTTCCTATCCCACAAAGGATACAGACACCGGAGATTGAGACTATATAATGGGACTGTATTACTTAGTTGCTATAGGAAGCAATTGAGTATCACATTTCTGAATGCAAATCATACACATATTGATTTATTTTCCAAAATAGGAGAGAAACTACATGTCTGTAAATGTGTCTATTTTTCTTAAACTCATCTTTTCCCTAAACAAGCCCTAACACAAAAACACTAATCCTTTCTCTTTCTTAAAGTGCAGGTTTTGCCATTATTTTGAAACCACTGCTATAAATTAGCCACGAGTACACTTTCCAATATGAAAAAAGAGAGGAAGAAATGGAACTAAGTTGTAAGCAGCATTTGATTAGATTTAGGTAAAAAAGAAAAAAAAACTGTCTAAGAGTATAGATAGTCAAAATTTAGAATTTTGTAACAAAATAAGTTATATATTGCGATATTAAGTACCCTGTTTTTTCACATGACTTGCAATTGACTGATTTGAGTGAGGAAGGGCTGTGCAAGGTCACCAGCCTCACTTTCTCCTCCAGAGCCATCTGGGTCCAGTGGCCAGATATTCACCAGGATGACTGGAGATGACTCATGCATTGGGAGGCTCTGGCCCTTTTAGACTAAGGTCTTTTCAGGTTCTCACTTTGAGTGAGGCAAGTCATGTCATTATCTCCCTGATGTCATGGTCCTCTTTGAGAATGAAGGACAAACACAACCTTCGAGTAGTTCAAGCTGCATGAACAGGGATCCAGCGGGCCAATTCCAGTTGGGTAACTCAGCTCATTGTCATCTCTCTCTCTCTCTCTTTCTCTCTCTCTCTCTCTCGCTCTCTCTCTCTCTCGCTCTTTCTCTCTCTCTTTCACTCTCACTCTCTATCTCTCTCCCCCTTTTCCTCTCCCCTTCCCAAGTTTGCTGGCTAGATTTCTTTCTCATAGACAAAACCTTAAACTTAATTCACTCTGGAGCTCATAGATTAGACAACCATAGGTCCTTGCCCAAGCACCACTTAATTGTTATTATTTTGGCCCTCCTGACTCTGAGTGAAAGTAAATAGTAACTTTTTCTCTCCTGGACAGCAACCTGAGGGTTTTCCCCTCCCGGTTTGAATCTTTTTGATCAAAGGGGCCATCCCTTGACTCACTTCTTAAAGAGGCCTATTCACTGAATGGGTGTTACCTCACTCAAAGTAGAAGCTGAAAAGACCTTAGCTTTTTTAAAAGGGCCAGGGTCTCTCATTGCATCCTGGGCCGTCTCCAGTTGTCCTGATGAATATCTGGCCACTGAACCCAGATGGCTCTGGAGGAGAAAGTGAGGCTGGTGACCTTGCATTGCCCTCCCTCACTTAAGTCAAAGTCAATTGCAAGTCATGTCATCATCTTCCTGATGTCATGGTCCAAGGATAAAGACAACAATAATAACAACATCTGTTTTTTAAGGGTTTAAACTGAACACCAGCTCAGAACACCAGGTAGAAGGAACATTATAAGGGTAGATAACACCAAGTGCTGATAGGAGAGAGAGCACTGAGTAGGGGACAGAAGAAGAGAAAAACAGTGGTGGTTGGTGACTCCCTAACCAGAGCTACTGAGACAACTATTTACCAACCAGGTGAGAATGATGGAGAAGGCCTGTTAATTTCCTAGGACATCAGTACAAAGTGTGGCAGAAAACTTTCTAAGATTTGACAAATGCTATGACCACTGGCCATTTTGGTGATTTATATGGCTGCATATGAGAGGGGTAAAGAAGCTAAATAGTACTTATAAGGATCATGAAGTATTAAGTAAAAAATTGAAGATGTCGAAGTCTTGAGTATTATTTTAATCACTGGCACTGACTGAGAACAGAAGAGAACAGCAGACACCTTCTGAAAAGCAGTCAGGTAATATCATGACCTCTGAGAATGCGATTTGGATTTGTTCATCACAGATTTCACATTCATTAAAGAATAGCAGATTGCTAGCCAGGGCTGTGGAGTGCATTTAGTGAGGGCTATCATAATATTAATTTGCCTGGAGCCCTGTAAATTAGATCCAAAGATACACTCAAAACAATGGGGGTGAAGTGGGGAAAGAACACTGCCTATGTGTATTCAGCAAATTAGATACCATAATGCATAGTTACAGTATAAGAAAAAGAGCAACATAGATGCTCAAGATTAACAAAATACACAAGATAAGAAAGTATTTAACAATAAAACTCATGATTTTGGATTTCGATACATAAATGTACAAAGCAAAGGTAACAGACAAGGTAAAACAAATTTTATTTTGACCTCCCATATATCACTGTGACTTTGTAGCATGATTGAAATATGACTCTGGAAGGTTGTACATCATTAAAAGGACAAAGAAACCAGGTATGGTGATCCATGCCTAGAGTTATTGCTACTGTGGAAAGTGAGGCTGGCAGATTGCTTGATTTTGGGAATTCTGAGCTGCAGTAGGACTAAAGTTGATCGGTGTCACGCTAAGTATGTCATCATTATGGGGAGCCCCAAGATTGCCTAAGGAGGGGAAAAATGATATGACTTGGAAACAAGGGTGGTAGATAAACAGAGTGGAGTTGTGCTAATGAGTGGCTGCTGTACTTTCAACAGTGGTAAGACTGAGAGACCCAATCTAAAAAAAAAAGAGATAAGAAATGGTAATGGGGAGTATAGAACAGAAGTGTATATTAAGAACACATATTCATGGGAGAGTATCTGGGGAACAGAAGGGACAAACATGGTGGAGAACATTAGAATAAAGATCAGTGGAGGTCAACAAAAGAAATACTGAATTAAGAAGAAGAAATAGCTGAGGAGTTTGAGGAATGGATAACAAGCTTGATAAAGATGTATGATATAGTGTTAATGGGAACCATCAATTATCAGAACAAATTCTAGAGCCTTCTCTCTTTTCAAATCAGAACAGGCAGCAGGTTTTTGTTTTTCCTTTTTTGAGATTAATGTATTTATTTTTAGTTTTCAGTATTCATTTACACAGGATTTTGAGTTACATTTTTTCCCCATCTCTTCCCTCCCCCACCCCAAGATGGCATGTGTTCTGATTACTCCTTTCCCCAGTCTGCCTTCCCTTCTCACACCCCACCCCCATCCCCTTCTCCTTACTTTCTTGTAGGGCGAGATAGATTTCTATACCCCACTGAGGTTTTTGTTTTTACTTGTCGTATCAACAATGTAATTCTTCAATTTATGGGGACTATCGTTCTGGAACTGATTTCACCAAAAGAAGGAATGAAGCTCTAGGACTGAATTGCTGGAAACTTTGTGGAGATGTGATCACTAAAATTTAAGAGTCTTTGATTAGAGGGAGAAATGGATAGGCATAATACAATACGTGGCCTAGATCTGAAGAGAGCAGATTTAAAAAGCTTCACAAAAGGATCTCATGGACTAAAATTACTCTGGGTATATAATCCCAGAAGCTTTCAAGAATGAAATTCTGAATGCACAAAGTAAAATCATTCTCAGCAGGAGCAAAGAATGGGTGTGAGAGGGAGGAGTTATCTAAAGGCACCGATGTGGATATGCAAAGAACTCATCAACCAATTTAGATATTACAAAGGCATGCATGGAAGCTACTGGCAAGGATGCATACCAAAACATGACACAATCCCATAAAGATAATTTTAGGAATGCTAAATCTCATAATAAGCTGAGACTGTAAGGAAAAGCTAAATATAATATTAAAAAGTTTGTGATTTAGCTATATATCAGGGAAAAGAAGAGGGTCAGAGAAGGTATAGGACTACTGATTTGGGTTAATGAGATGAAGCTAATTGGAAAACCAAAAAGAATCAGCAATTCTCAATTCTGACTTTGTATCAGGCATCTCTGTCAACAAGAATGATCTTTCATCTGGAAAGGACAAAATAAAAATGGTTAATAGGAAGCTGATGCCCCAGATAAGTAGGAGGGTAGTAAGACGGCACCAAATTTCCCTGGATGAGTTCAGCTCATTAGGACCAAATGAAACTACATCCTTGGATCTGAAAGAATTTAGAACTATTGAAGTGTATGATTGATAAGATGCCCCAGTGCTCCATCGAAGAGTATGGAGAATGGGAGAAGTACCATAGAATTGCAGAAAGAAAAACATACCGAGTTTTAAATGGAGTCTGCAAACCACAGACCAATTGACTTGCCTTCAATTTCTGGCAAAATTCTAGGGCATATTATCTTCTGGATGATGGGTTAACATTTAGAAAATGGAAAGTTCATCCCAAAGAACCATATGATTTTATCAATAATTACTTATGCCTGACATATTGCCTTTCTTGGCAAGAATATCTCAGGGAATGATGTAGGCATAGTTTACCTAGATTTTCACAGCACAATGGGCAAAGTCTGTCTTCCTATTTTTGAGGAAACTATGAAGAGTTGTGGGTGAAGCAATAGTATCATTGGACAGATCTGAAGCTGGCTGAAGGTGAGAACTTAAAGTGTAGCTATTAATGATTCGATACCAGCTTAGAAGGAAATATCCTGAGGAATATCTTAGAGAGATGTGTGTGTGTTATGTGTGTGTGAATGTGTGTGTGTTTGTGTTTGTGTGTATATGGATATGTGCATATACATACACATTTATATATATATCTCAGAGAGATGTGTGTGTGTATGTGTGTGTGAATGTGTGTGTGTGTTTGTGTTTGTGTGTATATGGATATGTGCATATACATACACATTTATATATATATATATATCTCAGAGAGACGTGTGTGTGTGAATGTGTGTGTGTGTGTTTGTGTTTGTCTGCATATGGATATGTGCATATATATACATTTATATATGCATACATATATGTATGTAATCAATGACTCATAGAAAGGTGTGATTGAAATGGCTATCAAATTTTAAAGTGACAAAGATTAGAGAGTTGGCTAAAATGGGAGAAAAAATTCAAGATCAAAGAATTCAATTCAATTGAACAAATATATTAAGCTCCTACTACACTCCAAGCATTGTGCTAAGTGCTGGTAATACAAATAAGAAAAAGACAGTCCTTTCCCTCAAGGAGCTTACAATCAAATGGGGGAAGACAGCAGACAAAAAGAAGCTGAATAGTGGGATGAAGGGCAACATAGAGCGTGGCGCACAAAGGCGTGATGGTGTATGGAGTCAAAACCAAGCAGTTTTGTGGATGAAAATGGAGAGTTACCAGGAAAGTTTTGAAAATTCTGAGCCTTCTTTAAAAGAGGGTTTAGGATAAGTATATTGCTCTTTTGGGCAGTCCTCCAATCAGAGAGGGGAGATAATTGAAGGAGTTGAAAAGATGTTGAGTATCAAAAACTTAATTAATCTGCATGGTGATGAGATCTTGACTGGATGAAATTAGTGAGATGAGTTTTACGAAATTAAATTCAAATTGGAGGCGTGGGATAATTTGTCCTTGGGCTCATCAACTTCTTAAGTAAAAAATGAGTGCTATACCACAGCTTATATGATGACTATGTGGGGATTATAGTGCCTGAAAATCCAATGTGGGTCGAAAGTATAATATTCTTTCTTCAAAAGCAAATCTATTTCAATCTTAAGCCACATTAGGAAGATCTCTAAGGCATGGACTGGAGAAGTGCTAGTCCTACTCTACTCTGCCCTACTCAGATCTCATCTGGAGGATTGCTTCAATTCAAGTGACCATATTTTAAGAATGACACTGATGAGAAAGAGTTGGGGAAAGGGAGTAAAGGAAGTGGAGGACCTTGAGATAGCGCCTCATAAGAAACTACTGAAAGAGCTGAAGATTTTTAACTTAGTGACGATTCAGGAGTCACATGGTAATCATCTGCAAGGACCATCCTGAAAGAGAGATGAGACTTGATCTCTTTGTCCCTAAATGGGTCATCTTAGGAGCAACAGGTAGAAGTCACAAAGAGACAAAATCTTTTGACATTAGAGATATTCTACAGTCAACAATAGGCTGCTGCAGAAGGCCATAAAAGTCTCTCCTGGAGATTTTCAAGTGAAGGTCTAACATGTTCTTTGAGAAATATTATAAAGAGGATTCTTTTTTTCAGGTTAAGTCTGGACTTAGTGGCCCCTAAGATCCTTTTTCACTTCTGATCCTGTATTCTTGAGGACTCTTTGAATACTATGGTTTTTGTTCTTTGTCATCTCGAATAGAATTCTCACTGAAATATCATTTTAAATAATTTTATTTATTTTATTCTGAATTTAAGAAATAAAGCTTTTCCATAACATAGTGGAACAGAAAAAAAGCTGGTTGTGAAACTGCAAATCTATTATGTACAGCTTGTTATTCCTTTTAAATCTATAGTAAAGTTGTCACGTAACTTTTCCCTTTTTTTCTTCCCATCCCTCTCCCTGCCCTAGAGATGTCTACCATTAGACGCAAATATGTAGATGTGTATATGTGTGTGTGTGTGTATGTGTCTATGTAAAACCACTCTATGCATACTTCTAGTTGTCAGTTCCCAAAATATCATCTTCCATAGTAGCCTCTGGGCACTGTTCCCAATAGACCATTCCCTGATGTCCAATCTCGCCTTCCTACACTTTTAGTTCTTTCACATCATTGATTCAAGGAAGATTTGGAGTAAGAAATCTGTCTGACTGGTTCAGTTAGAATAACAAACTAGTTCAAGTACTGTATGTGCAACAAGCCATTCTAGCAGGGGAACAGTTGGCTTTGCCAGCATATTCTCTGGAAGTCTCTAGGGGGAGTAATTTCTTCTTGTTTGGCAATCCAGATGCTTAGGCTTAGAAATCCACTGAAGGAATTCAAACCCAACCCCTGAGTGAATGTAATTGAAATCTAAAGTTGGGAGGCAGACATGGCTAATTTGCCTTTCCTTGATATATACTCTATATCATCTAGCAAATAATTTACCATTAAACACATAGTAATAATAACCACAAACTTCTCCGTAAACCAAAGAAATCTATTTTAATAACACCATTTTAAAAACCTATTTTAACACTAATATTCTCATTGTTACACTAAATGACTACAAAGCATGGCACACCACAATCTCTGAAGAATTAAGGTGGTGAGCCATATGTAGGGCAATGGGGAAAGACGCGCTGGGCAGGAGTAAGTTTCAGCATGTTTCCGAAGAATAATCAATCTAAGCGGCAGAAAAGAGTTTGTCAAAGAGAATTGTGATCAGAAAAGCAAGTGGGCTAATCAGATAGTGAAGGTAAGAAATACCCCTTGAATAACCTCTGTGCTTCATTAATACCACGCGATATCAACAGATTTAGGGGATATAGGTTAAGGCAGCTAAGTAGCTAGAGCACAGACAATGGAATCAGGGAAGAACCAAGTTAAAATGGAGCCTCATAAACTTTCTGGTGGGTAAGTCACTTAATCCCTGTCTGCTTCTGTTTCCTCATCTAAAAAATGGAGATAGTAATAACGCCTACCTCCCAGAGTTGTGAAGGTAAAATAAGCTGGTATTTGTAAAGTGCTCAGTAAACCCTAAAGTAGTATGTAAATGCTAGTTACTACTGGTATTGCTGTTAGCTGTTATTAGGGAAGGTGCCTAGAACTTTAGATGACTCTCGTGTGAAAGATATGTGGGAGATGAGAAAGAATTGCCCTGGGCGAAACAGCAAAAACGCGTGTGAACTGAGAGTATCTGCATCAGGGAGAATGCAGATCCATCGAAGTATCACAATATAACAGTAGTAGAAAACTTAGTTTTGTACCATATTATAGCTACAAAGTATTTTTACATATCATCTTACTTGAGTCTGGCAACGATTCTAGGATATAATTAGTACCATTATCATTATTCCTATTTTACAGATAAAGAAAACAAGGCTTACAGAGGAGAAACAATTTGTCTAGTGTCATGAAGCTCATGTTGATATAGTCTGGAATAAAAGATACAAATGCATCCAGATTGTTTCAACTTCAGCCCCTTTGGGATGATAATGAAGTGAAGAAATGTCTACAAAGTTTGCTAATATAAGCTATGTTCCTCAAGGAGAATTAAACTATATTTTCTGAACAAGGATTAATAAGCAGAAAAGAACAAAAAATGTTTGGCTAAGGCATGTATATTTTAATTTGACTCACCCTTTCAGCAACTATCCATTGGTATGGATGATGTCCACTGCATGTTAAAAGGAGTAGGCTGATTTAAATGTATCTGTTTCAAGATAGTCTCAGAATAATAATTGATTAATAAGTATTCTTTTTCACTATAATTTGAGGATAGTGATGCTGGATCAAAATATTCAGGAGATGAGTTACCTAACCAAGCGATTCAGTGGTTAAGTTTTTTTGCTCATAATCTATGCAACTTCATCTTGGGTTCTGCCAACAGCAGATGTCTCTGCCTCCTACTTCACAGAGAAAATAGAAGCCACAGCGAGCTTCCTCTTTTCCCCCATGGCATCCTTCAAAATGCTTTTACGTCTTTACTCATCTTCTCTTTTTGATATTTTTCCGGAACAAAGAAGTGGTCCTTCTTCTTGTTGAGGTCAACTGCTCTATTTGTGCTCTTGGTCCAAATGATTCACATCTTTCTCCAAGAGCTTTCCTCTTTCTTCTTTGCCCATCCAACCTCTCTTCTTTGATCTCTCCTTATCTAGTAGTCCTTTATCTGCTGCTCGTAAACATGCACTGCTCTACTGTATTCTTGAAAATCCGTTACTTGAATGTCATCCTCTCAAGCCATGATAATGTGTTCCTCATCTCTTCACTGCCAAACTTCTAGGAAGAATCCTCCATACTCACCTGCCTGTGTTTGATCACCAGACATTCATTTCTCATCACCTTGCAATCTTACTCACAACCCTAGCACTTGACTGGTAAGGCTTTCTTCAAAGTTACCAACTATCCTTAGCTGCTCAATTCAATGAAATTTCTTGAATCTTCATCCTTCTTAATTTATTTGCAACTTGAATCCTCTTGATCACCACCCTCCTAGGCACTCTTTCCTTCTTTTGCTTCTATGACACATACATACACCTCTCTCTCCCTTTCCCTCTCTCTCCCTCATTCTTCTCAGTCTTCTTTGCTTAACCATCTTCTGATTCTCTTAACATGCCTATTTCTGAATGCTCTCTTTGGAATCTTCTTTTGTCTCCTCAGTCTTTCCCATGGTAACTTGATTGACTTCCAATGATTCTATGCAAACAAGCATTCATGTGTGTGTGTGTGTGTGTGTGTGTGTGTGTATCTCCAGCCCTTGAGTCTATCCAAAATGCCATTTATGCATCATCAACTGTCTTGCTGTATATTTCTTCCTGGAAGTGCCATGGGAATATCAAATCACATGTCTAACATTGAACTCATTATCTTCCTACTTAACGTCATTCCAAACTTCCTTCTATTTGCTGAGAATTCCATCTTTTCCCTGTTACTCAAGTTTCTTAACTTAGAGTAATCTTTAACTCATTCAACCCCTGAAAAACATATCTCAGCTCAAATAACTCAGGAAAGAAGAATGCCCTAATGCCGGTAAAAAAAGATCTGAGATGTGTTTCTCCAGGTGAATCCATCAAAAGCACCAAACCAGGAATCATGTTTGAGTTTTCGCAACGCTATCCTCTCTCTCTGAGAGCTAGCTTCTCCCTCCAGTCAAATACCTTGCACAAGTTAATAAGTTAATTTTTCTGCTTTGGGTATAAAGACAAATGGAAATAGGATTCTGAACAGGACCACTGTTTTTTAAAAATAGTAATTATTTACATCTTAGAATGATTTACACATTGCAGGACATTTTTTATTCTCACAATTATCTCATGACGTGAGTGTTGCAGTTTTAATGAGGGATTAATCAGGAAGATTTTGGATGAACTGAATATTACCAATCCTACTTGATGGAATTGTAGAATCAGGAAGGGACACCCCCACCAAGAACCTGGACAGTCATGCTAGATTTACTCTGGGGAGCATCAATTAATCAATATTTCTTAAGTATCTACTTTATGTGCTAAGCACTGGGGATGCAAAAAGAAGCAAAAGATGGTCCCCGCCCTCTAGAAGCATACTCTCTAGTAGAGGAGACAACCTACAAACATATGTGTATACATACATACCTATATACTTATGAATGTATATATGTATATATATATATACACATATGTTTGTGTGTATATGTATACTCACACATTATATATATGTATATATACATATATGTGCATATATGTATATATACACACACATATCAAGTGATATTTGTGAGAAATAGGAGAAAATTAACAGAGAAGGCCCTAGAATTCAGAAGGATTGGGGAATGCTTCCTTGGATTTATGTTGTGACTTAAAGGAAACCGGGGAGGTTAGCAGTCAGAGCAGGGGAGGAGAATTCTGGTCATGGGGGACAACCAGAGAAAATGCACATAGTTGAGAGGTAGAGTGTTTTGTTCATGGGACAGCAAGGAGGCCAGTATCACTGGATCAAAGAGTGCATGTCAGGGAATAAGGTACACGAAGACTGGACAGGCAGGAGGAGGCTAGGTTATGAGGGGTTTTGAATGTCAAAGAGAACATTTTGTATTTATTTGTGGAGGCAATAGCCACTGGAGTTTATTTAGTGGGGGAATCACATGATCAGACTTGGATTGAGGAAAATCACTTTAGTGGTCTAATGGAGGATGGATTAGAGTGGAAAAAGACTTGAGGCAGGCAGACTCATCAGAAGGCTGTTATAATAGCATAGGTATAAGGTGACAAGGGCTTGAATCATAGTGGGGGCAATGTTGCAAATAGTGGTAGAAATGTTGCAAATATGAAACGGGCAGGTCTTGGCAATGACTGGATATTAAGGATGAGAGATTGTGAGGAATGCAACATGACTCCTAGGTCATGAGCCCGAAGGACTTGGGAAAATGGATTTGTCCTGTACAGTAATAGGGAAGGTAGAAGGATGGATTAGGGGCAATACACTTAGCTCTGTTTTAGACATATTGAGTTTAAGATTCTACAAGATGTCCAATTCAAGACTTCTGAAAGGTAGTTGGATGTGCGAGAACAAAGGTCAGCAGAGAGTTTGAGGAGGAAAAGTAGATTTGAGAATTATCAGCATAGAGAGGAAATGGTGAGACCGCCAAGTGAAGAAGGAGAGAGAGAGGAAAGAAAAGAGGGCCTATGACAAAATCCTAAGGGGCACCTATAGTTAGAGGGCATGATCTTAAAAATGATCTAACAAAGGCAACGTCACTTAGTGGTTGTTGTTGAGTTGTTTCAGTTGTATTTGACTCTTCAGGACCCCATTTGGGGTTTTCTGGGCAAAGATACTGTGTGGTTTGTCATTTCCTTTGATAGTTAGTTTTACAGATAATAAAACTGAGGTAAATTGGGGTAAGTGATTTAAGTGTCTGAACCTGACTTGGAACTCAGTAGGATGCATCTTCCTGGCTCCAGGCCCAGTTCTCTGTCTACTGTGCCACTAAGCTGCTCACTTGGTGGTATGACACAGCAAATATTGATTGGCCCCCAAGACCAGGAGTTTATATAAAAGCTCATCACACACAGCCATTGAGAGTCAGGAGGATAGACTCTTGTGAAATGATCCCATTTTATTGGGAAAAAATCTGGGGCTCAGAGAAATTAGAAATCTTGCCCAAGCTGGAATATTTCCCCAGGTCTTTCCCAACTCTCATTTTCGCCCTCTTTCCATTACTCTACTCTGTCTCCAGAACTTCTGGATTTCATTTTTCAAACACATGATAATGAGACATTAGATGCCATTATAATTAATGTGTTCTTATTAATTAAATACCATACTGAAATTAACATAATGATATATAAAAACTAAAGTGGAGCACAGGTAGGCATGGGGAAATTAATTTTCATCTCTTGGGATTCCTTCCCATGCAAAGCCACTTTATTCTTCCTCAGCAGACAGTTTTCTGTCAATGGGCTTGCATGTTTTAAGCACAGCCCTTATCGCTGTGCTGAATTACTAATGATGTCCCTTCTAAGAATGAAGGATAGCAATCAACAAAATGTTTGGTTAGCTGGTACTTCATTAATCTTGACATAAAAGCAGAAAGGAGCAGTAGTATGGGATTCTCTCAGAAGGTCAACAGTGCTTTCTTTCCAAATCTCCTTTCTCAGAAATATGAAATATAATTATCTAAATGTAATGTGTGGCCAATATTCAGTTTTTGCTATTTTGTGAAGGTTACAAATGGACATAGATTATCACACATTCATTAGGATTCTCTGGAACATATTCAATGTTCAGATGTTCGGTGATGCATTTTGTGTTTTATTATAAATACATCCTACAGATATTTACCTTACGGCCACTGAATTTACATGATGGAAGTAATCACAGAGGTCATCTTACCCTAGCTAAACTTGTTTAGTAATTCACTCAATATCCCCAACTTGTGTTTTGGAGACTTTTTGAATACAGACTCCATTTGAATACGTCCAGCGAGGGAAGCTCCACTACCATCCCAGATAGCTCATTCCACTTTTGGAGAGCTTCCATTATTAGCTAGCATTTCCTGACATCAAGTTGAAATCTGTCACCCTTCAGGGATAAGCAGAAAAAGTCTAAATGGTATTCTAAATGACAGCTCTTTAAATACATGAAAACTACTAACATGTCCTTCCAAAGCCTTCTCCAGGCTAAATATCCCCAGTTCTCCCGACAGATCCTCATATGTCATGATCTGGAGGTCATTCACCATTGTGATTACTCTGTTTTGGATTCTTTGGAACTTATCAGTATCTTCCCTAAAGTGCAGCACATATAACCACACATAATACTGTGTATTAACTACTCAATACTCAGTTTAAATTTCCAAGTATCCTCAAGGAAACTAGAGTATTGTGGAATTCCCTACATATCTCAGGAAACTGTACTTGGTTATAGCTCTTGGGTAGCTAGATGGCTGGCCTGGAGTCAGGAAGACCTGACTTCAGATCTAACCTCAGACACTAGCTGGGTGATCCTGGGCAAGTCTCTTAACCCTGTTTGCCTCAGTTTCCTCATCTGCAAAATGAGTTGGAGAAAGAAATGGTAAACCACTCCAGTATCTTTGCCTAGAAATTCCTAAATGGGGTCATGAGATTGAAACCACTGAATGACAAACAACAACATAAATCAAAAGCTTGGGTTTCAACAAACCACACTCGAACTTGCATGCCAAAAGTAGATCAGAGTTAACAAAGTGGTGGCAGGCAGTGGAAGTCAGCCACTTACTTGCTGTTTGTCTTTTGAAGAGGACCATGGCATGAGGGAGGTGATCCCATGACATGTAAATGAATTGGATTTAAGTGAGGGAGCATTCAGCAAAACCACCAGCCTTACTTTCTCCTCCAGAGCCATCTGGGTCCAGTGGCCAGATATAAATCAAAACAATTGGAGGTGGCCCAGGATGCATTGGGGCACCTTGGCCTTTTCAAGCTAAGGTCTTCAAGAGATCTCAGTTTGACTAAGGCAAAGCCCATTCCGTGATTAAGGCTTAATAAGAAATGTGGCAAACAATGCACTCTTTAATGAAAAGAAAAAAGGTACATGGTTTAGCTTTAAATCCCAATGGATCCTTCTATTACTCAAATGCTTCCTCTCCCCTCCCCACCCCGCCCCATTCTTTACCACTTAATTGGCTAGAGTACTTCATACATTCCCCCTAATTTTCTTCAGTCTTTTACCCTTTTATGCATTCTTTCATTCTTTAGTTTAGAAAACAACAACAACATGGATTCATTCATAAGTAGGTTTATGAAATTTACTCCATAGTGTTTCAGATTTGTTCCTTCACCTTGAGTTATTCCATTTAAATTCTGCTTTCACCTGTCTTCTTGTATAATTTCTGAAAGACATTTCAGGTATTTTGTTTTTGTTGTTTCTATTGTGTTTTTTAACCCCATAGTTCTCACTCTCTTTCTCGTATTATCCCTCTCTGGAGTAATTCATTGTGTTAATTGTGCATTCCTTTTTAATTGTATTTTTAATTGTATTTCTATTGTCTGGTGTGCTTCCAAAGCAAATAACCTACTTATATCTGCTTCCCCCTCTTTGCTTTGTTGAAATGTTTAAAATGTTTCTGTTTTATTGTACATCCCCCATCCCAACCCCATTTATTATTGTATTCAGGTTTCCAATATATGTGGCTTTGAGTTCCTTCTTGAGTACATTTGCTCTTTGGGACACATTATTCCATTCCCTTCTCTGATTTCTGGTAGATGAAGAATAGTCTTTTCTGTGCAAAGTTCCTTTCCTTTTATATTTGATGGTCTTTCTTTTGATTGTTTGTTTATAAAATTTATTGCTTGTATTTAGATTTATTAAATTTAACCACTATCTAAGAGTTTGCAGCAAAAATTCACCTCTACCTCAGAAGTGATCTGTGGATTGTTCGAACTGACCTTCTGTATTTTATGCTCAGGAGTTCTGGACAGGTTTCTTAGGGGCTTTTCCCCTTGTACTATAGTATGTGACATTTCTGTTTTTTGGGGGGGACCTAGAATCTTAAGTTGTTTCTATGCATCCTCTCTTTCTAGACTAATATTCCTCTTGCTTGTATAAAGAACAGGATTTCTTTTAACGTTATTTATTTTTGCTATTGTTCTTTTATATTTTCCTTCACTTTTATGTATTTGCATTCTCAATAAACTGTTTTCTCTTTTATTTCTTTGGTGAGTTTTGCCACCATGGAATCAAATTTTTCTGTTCTGCAGATTATATCTGTTGCTCAGGCCATACAGTCTGCATTCATGGTACTTATTTCTCTCAAGCCTTTTGGAAACATCCTACTATGGTTCAGTGTTATCTTGGGAATTCAAAGTGTTCTCTACCTCTTCAGCTGTTCATTCACTCTCTTTTCCTCGCAATATTTATTGAGAGGCATTTTTTCAGCTTCTTTATGAGTTCAGTTTATTGTCACCATGTTGGAGACAACCACTAAAAACACGGCAGGAGAATATTGGTAGAGTACTGAAAAACTTTCAATGGCTCCCTATTACCCATAGAACACAATATAAAATTTTCAGTCTGATATTTATGTTCATATGTATATATGTTCATATCCTGGCTATCTTTCCAGTATCATTTCATCTTTATTCACTCTGTTAGGAGGGCAGGGACCTATTGTCCAATCTATGAGCTCCAGAGCGAATTGGGTTTAAAGCTTGGTTTTTGAGAAAGAAATCTAGCCAGTAAAGTTAAGGAGGCAGTCTTCAGCCATGGAAATGTATCTTCCTTTGGGCAGAGCAGAGAGAGAGTGAGAAGGAAAGGGAGAGACTATTCACAGGTTGTATTTGTCCTTCATTTTTGAAGAAGACCATGACATCAGGGAAATGATAACATGACTTGCAGTTGACTTTGGTTTCAGTGAGGCAGGGCTGTGCAAGGTCACCAGCCTCACTTTCTCCTTCAGAGCCATCTGGATCCAGTGGCCTGATATTCACCAGGATGACTGGAGATGACCCAGAATGCATTGGGAGGCTCTGGCTCTTTTTGGCTAAAGTCTTTTCAGGTTCTCACTTTGAGTGAGGCAAGAGTCTCCAGTTGTTTGGCCAGTATTATATTTAGAATTTTATTCAGTATCTAATCTCCATGCATTTGACATATTGTTCCCCATGTCTTCCTCTTAAAAATCTGTGTTTTCCTTTAAAGCTCAGCCCAGTCTTATGGAGAAACCCTTTTCTTATTCTTCCAGCTACTAGTTCCGCCTCTACACAACTGCTTTGCATTTATTTTGCATCTTTTTAAAACGTTCTTACGCATGTATATATTGTCTCATGTTAGAATAAATCAATTAACAGAGTACCTACTATATGCCATGTTCTTTGGTAATTCAATGTTCCCTGAGGGCAAGGACTATCTCATTTCTGCCTTTGCATCCCAATGCCTGGTATAGAATACCTGGAATATAGTAGGGATTTAATAAATGATCCATTGATTGCTATTCCTGTACTCAGTAAACTCCAGTGGCTTCCTATTGCTTTTAGGAGGAAATACAAGATTCTCTGTTTGCCTTCAAAGACCTTCATAAACTATCTTCCTCCTACATTTCCAGTCTTGTTACATCTTACTCCCAGACAAATACTCCTTCATCCACCGACACTGGGGTCTCCTGGCTGTTCCACAAACAAAAGTCATCAACTGTCAGCTCTGGGCATTTTCTCTGGCTGTCCCCCGTACCTGGAATGCTCTACCTTCTCTGCTCTGATACTGCTCTCCCAGACTTTCTTTATGTCCCAAATAAAATCCAACCTTCTACAGAAAGCCTTTCCCAATCCTTCTTAATTCCAATGCTTCCCCTCTTTTATTTCTTATTTATCCTGTACACACACACACACACACACACACACACACACACACACACACACACACATACACACACGTTTATACATATATACCTATGTGTGTATGTATCTGTTTGCATGTTGTCTCCGCAATTAGGTAGTAAGCTCCTTAAAGGCAATGACTGTATTTTGCCTCTTCACAACATTTAGCATAGTATCAGGAACATAGTAGACACTTCATAAATGTTTATTGAATTAAATTGACTATTAAGGCCAAGGTGGTTTAGTGCAAAGAACACTATATCTGGAATCAAAGGAGGTGAACTCAGATCCCAATTGTATCATTTTCTACTTCTGTGACTTTGGGCATGTCTTTTAACTTCTCTGGCCCTCAATTTCCTTATCTGTAAAACAAAGATATTAAACTTGAGAATATCTCTAAAGGTCTTTTCCATCTCTCACATTTTATGGTCCTTTAAAAATCAGCCATCGATTTAACAAACTTGGGCAAAAAAAAAAAACATTAGGCAACAAATTCATTAGAACACTACAAGCTGATCCTTGTGGGAGAGTATAATCTATTGATTCATACTCAGATTGCACATGATTTTGTCACTAATTGAGAGGCTAGAAAGTTATAATTAAACCCATATTAATGTAACTCAGCAATTACTGCAGACCCTCATTGGCAGATTGCAAGTGGATGGTATAAATAATTTTTGGTCTAGAATCACCTCCCTTGTTTATGCTTAGAAAAAAAAACAGTCTGACTCACACCATGACAGCTTTTTAAATTTGAACAAATCATAAGACAAAATGGCTGTAAAATTAGAGGAATTTATTAATAATGTACAATTGAACTTATTTTTTCAAAATTATTTTCAAGATAGACAATTTTAATCAGAAGAAAAAGCACACAAATAAAGTCCAAGCTTGGGAGAGAGCTAATGTGGGTCTAACTTACCCCACAGATACCACTAATCTCTTGTATTTAGAAAACTAGGTGCATATATTTCTCCACCAAGTGGCAGAGAAGCCACAAAATTTGCTTTATACCTTCATTTTGGCAAGCACTGTGTGGAATGTGGGGCTGCAGAGAAAGAACAGCAGCAGTGGGAGTTTACAAAAAAGCATAGTCGATGGTGTGGGACTGTAGGGCAGGAAGATCTGGGTTGAAATCCTGCTTCTGATACTTCAATAGCAATTATTGAATGCTTACTCTGTGCCAGGAGCTACATATGGTACATGGGATATAAAGACCAAGCTGAAAAGATATTTGTTATGATCTCTTCATCTCAGAAGTCAGTCAACCAACAAGTATTTATGAAGAGTTAACTGTGTGACTGCTACTGTGCTAAGTGCTTGGGATACAAATGGAGCACCCCCTCTCAGCTGCTCCTCCAATTGGCATTTTGACTAACGAGCTGAGTCCCCCAAAGGTGACTAACTACTACTCTATTTGGGATTCTAGAGGTAATCCTGAGTTGTGATTTCTGACATTATAATAACACTTGAGCTACTGTTGTTAACTTCCTCATTATCAATCAGAATCCATTGAACTCCATTAACTTTTAGAAAAATCATATACTGACAAGGTAGGATACCAACATTTACACACACACACACACACACACACACACACACACACACACACACACACCATAGTAAATGGTTCATTCTTCCCTTGCATGTACAAGAGCTTGGGAACTCAGAGCTCATAGGCAAAATTTAAAGATATTATAGTACATGTGTAGAAAACCCATGTGGCCAAGGGTTATCACCCAATTCCTGGACTCGAAAGTCCTATCCAGCATTCATGGAGTCCTACTAAGACTATTCTTTAGAATAGTTCTCTGTACCACTAAATATCACATTCCCTGAAGCCACCATTTTCTTTTGGTGACTGTCTTTCTACCTCTATCTTCAACTATTTTCCCTGTGATAAGTCCCTATTACCATATGACATTGACCTCTGGTGGACTCTGCTGTTGACTCATGATGTTGGTGGAACCTCTGATGTTTCTTTTGACCTTTTCAAATTCACAAGGTCATCTGGACATTTCTATTTAGAGAAGCTTATTCTCCCAAGATTACGGGAAAAACAAACACACATAACCAAAGGGAACATCTGATTATGGATATTGGCTGCCATTCCCTAATCTGGAAACTCCCAATAGCTTTTGCCTGTCTCTCTGCAAGGAAAGAAAAGAACAGAAGCCTGAAGGATGAGTGAATCTAGGAGTGGGCTGATACATGTTTAACAATTGGCTCCCAGGGAATAAATATGTATGACACACTTTTAAATGTAACCTGCATTTAAAAAAAATTTTCCCATCATTTTCTTCAGCCTAGATAATCAACAAAAAATAAATTGAGCCTTAATTTGTAGTTTTTGACAGTTTCTGAGGTGTAAATGGTCACACTGAAAGTGAACAATTATTTCTCAAGAGCCAGCACAGGCTGCTTCCAACACACTCGAGGAGATGATTTCCTTTGTATGTACCTTCAGTTCCAGATCTTATATTCCTGAGTCATTTGACCATCTACTTCTTCAGCCAACCTGAAGATTCTTCATCTCAATATCACCCATACTACCAGCCCCACATACTAGTAAGTAGAAAGGTTGGGACTTCCAAATTTGTGCTCATTCTATCACACCACAATTTATAATTACCGGTCATTATTATATCAGTATAACAGCTGAGGTGTTACTGTAGTGGACCCCTGTATATCTGCTCACTACTTACCTGTTTCTCTGGGTTATCTGGTCTCTTTCTTGGTCCAGGATGAAGCAAAGAATACAAATTAGAGTCCACAAGGAAGCCAGATAGAGATGTGAGGAGTCATGGGAGTTAATTAGAACTTTTACAGCAGAACTAAAGAAGTGGGAACAAGGGGGTAAAGCTACAGAAGCAAGGAAATCAAAAGCAGATAACCTAGGAAAGAGTTAAATGAGGCAAGATAGAACATTTGAGCAATGGGGAAGATAAATTGAGATGAGTCTATCTCATCATACAGGAAAGATTTAGACTATTTGAGTCTGTAAATGGACCAAATGGTATAACATGTGTAAAGCATTTTATAAGCCATAAAGCGCTTGTAATGAGGGCCTATATACTGCATGAGATGGAATCTGCTGTCTCCAATCCAAAATATTAGCTCTTCCCCAAGTACTTCTATTACTAAGTATGTAGATGGCAGTTATTATCATCAAGGCATATAGGTGGCACAGTGGACAGAGCACTGGGCCTGGAGTCAGGAAGACTCATCTTTCTGAGTTCAAATCTGGCCTTAGATACTTGTTAGCTGTGTGACCCTGGGCATATCGTTTTACCCTATTTGCCTCAGTTCCTAGATCTGAAAAATTAGCTGGAGAAGGAAATAACAAACCACTCTGATATAATTTTTCCAAACAACAACAACAAAGAATTGGACACAACCGAAAAATGAATAAACAACAAATATCATTATTATCATCATCATTATCATCAGTGTAGCATTCATTCAGAGTAGCAAAGTAAATTGTTGGATAGAGCCTTGGACTTGAGTCAGAAAGACCTGGATTCAAATCCCACTTCTATCTCTTACTATGATCATGGGCAAGTTACTTAAGCTATGTAAGTTTTAGTAGCCTCATCTATAAAATGGGATAATAATAATAATAATACCTGTCTTCCAGGGTTGTCATAATACTAAAGTTAATATATCTGTATCTAAATCATCCATATGTATGCCATTAATGAGTATTAACTACTGGATCACTCTTGGTCCTTAAGAACCTGAATATGTTAGGTCCTATGATCTTGTATTACATCAATCAATCAATATTTATTGAGCACCTACTGTGTGCCAGGCACTGATACAAGCAGTGATATAGAAAGAGGCAAAAGACAGTCCCTGACCTCAAGGAGCTTTCAGTCTAATGGGGGAGACTACATGCAAACAAATACATACAAAGCAAGCTATCTATTGGATAAATAGGAAATAATCAATAGAGAGAAGATATTAGAATTGAGAGAGGCTGGGGAGACTTCCTGTAGAAGGTGGAGTTTTAGTAGAAATGCTAATGGTGAGTTGAAGATCTCTTCAAATAGAAGAAAAATAGGCTGGGGTGGAGGTGGGGACAAGTGACTAAACCCCCAATGGCCAGAGAAGTTGCTATAGTTTAAAAGAAAAAGATAAAAAGATAGGATGTGCTTAGAAGATGAAAGGACAAATACAAACAAGTTAATTTTACATGGCACCAAATGAATCTCACAATATTAGAGTTGTAGGAGCGCTCAAAGACCTAGTCTAATTTATATCTGTATAACAATCTCCTTTATATAAGATGTATTTGGAGAAATCTGCAAAGATTTGTACAAAACAATGGAGTGCCAAATGAGCAGCACTAGGAGAACAATTAACACAATGAATACAATATTTTAAATAAAAATATAATTTGGAAGACTTAAGAACTCTGATCATTACAATCCCAGTCTCAAGTCCAGAAGACAGAAGGTGAATCATACTTTCCTCTAGGAGCAAAATAAGAAATGCATTTCCAGTGACAGTCAATAAATGGATTTGTGTTTTGCTTGACAATACTTACATGTTATAAATGAGTTTGATTTTCTTCAGAAAGTTTTAATGAAGGGAATGATAGTAATCTCTCCTCTCACCTGAGAATCACCTCTCATTCCCCGCCCCCGACAAAAGACAGAAGAGTATCAATGAAACATTCTTAAAAATACATAGAAGAGAACAGAAGAAAGTTCAGAGGGAGACATGAATGAACAGGACAAAATTGATACTATTGTGTTAGATTTAATATATACTCAAAAAAATGAAAGAGCCTCCTTTAACCCAACTCCAATAAGTGGTCATTAAGCTTCCTTCTAGTGATGGAGAAGCTATTACCTTTTGAGCTAGCCCATTCAATTCTAGGAAAGCTCTAATGGTTCAGAAATTATTTTTTTCCTTTATATCTTCCTAATTTCCACATCTGGGGTCAAAAACAATCCTTTTTTTGTATGTCAGTCTTTTAAGTACCTAAAAATAGGCACCATGTGCTTTCCAAGTTTCTCTTTTCCAAGGTAAACATCGCTAGTTCCTTCAGCTGCATGCCAGTGCTTATGTGACCTAAACCTAAAACTCCTCAAGATCCTTCCCCCAGCCATTCTGGTTTGTTAGTGGCATATGTACCAAAACTCCCGAGATCTGTAGTTTCATCAGCATGAGTAGTCCCTCTGCTGCTGCAGATTTAAACCCCTCTATAACCTGGCATATGGTTTTCAAATGTTGTGCCTAATTTGTCACCCTGTGGCCAAGATGTTAATGAACCTTGCAAAACTTAAAGCTGAGTATTGTCTTCATATAACAGACATGGAATTAATCTCCAAATCCATATTTGAAGTCTCTCCAGCTCAGTAGGAACTGTTGGAGCTTGTTCCCTACTGGCATGTGCTACAGAAATCTAGAGTAACATCATCACTAGCAAAATAAAACTTTAGAGGAATAGCTTTTCAACAATACATAGATCCTCTAGTACTTAGCGCCAAACTAAACAAAATACTCCAGGTGTAATCTAATATATTGTGCAGAAAAAGCATCACTGCCCTAGTCCTGGTCACCATATCTTTAAATGCTGGTTAAGATAATATGATCACAAAGGAGTATCGATGGCTGCTAGACTAATCCTGTTAAACAGTAAGAACCAGGAACTGTTCCACTCTCATGATTATATAGTCCACCCAACATCAAAGAGTGCTCTTCTCTCTATGGGAGTGTTAAGTTCTCAGTGGTTCTCAGAGAGCTGGCTACCTCTCTCTGCTATATTTTCCCTTTTATGATGGTAGTAGTGTTTATTTCATGAGTTTAGGGATGTAGTCCAGTTGGATTTGTCCAGCTAGACTTAGTTTCTCTACACTAGGAAATCTCCTTCTTCTGTTCATGTTGTTTCAATGAAGTCACGCCAGATTAGTATAAGAGCTGGCTGAAATGTACATGGTTCTTTCCTCAACCATATGTGGAAAAGGAATGAAATCAAAAATGTTAAAAACAGTTGCTATATGGACTATGCTCCTGTCTCTTCTCCCAAACTCAGGTAGGATTTGACTAGGCCACATACATACATAGCTTACACCCAAGAGTTCCTGAGAATAGTTTAATTGCTTAAACACACACCCTTTTGTCAACCACTCTTACCCCAGGGGGTGGCAAGGGTATTCAATTGCTTTTCTCTTTTATTTTCTGACCATCACAACACCATGCTTTTCAGCCTCTGCCTCTAATAACAGTATACCCTGGCTGTATGTTTTCAACATGGAAAATTCAATGATACATATATTTATTCAACATACACTTATTAGTTGCCAGCGGTGACTATAGCACTTTGCTATCATTAAGAGGATAGAATTTAGAAGAGATATGACTTCTACCTTCATGGAGCTTATAGTCTAAGAAAGAGGAAAAAAAATCAGAAAATAATATTTAAACACATTGCTGAGAATGATCAAGAAGTGAGGGGAGTTTAATTTCTCTTTCCTTAGTTTGTTTTTGTGTAATGTTCTTGCTGTTTAGTCATTTTTTAGTTGTGTCTGACTCTTTGTGACCCCTTTGGGGGTTTTCTTGACAAAGAGTGGTTTTCCATGTCCTTCTCTAGATTACTTTATAGATGAGGAAACTGAGGCAAATAAAGTGCACAGGAAATGAGTTTTCAGGACCTTTTCAGCTTTAAAGTTCTATGAGTCTGTAAAGCTCAGTAGCCTTTCATAAACTTAGCTTCTTTTAAAGCAATGTAACATGTGCAAAATACTTTCCATTCAGCACTCAAATAAACATGGGCACATATCTGTTTTCTTAAATTGTCAGGCCTTCTGATAAAACGTCCAATTAGAGATCCAAAACCCCAAAGTAAAAAAGAAATTTAACAGTGATTTCTTAAAAAAAACCCACAAAACAAAAACAATACTTTGCCCATTTTTAAAAACAGTAATAGTCCAGGAGACAAGAATTAGTGGCATGCCATGAATTTTAAGTTTGTCCTAAAAATTCATGGCCATGGGAAAAAAATGGAGTTTGATTATGACAAGACTAGCTTTGAAATCTACAAAAAAAGATACCTCAAATGTTATAATCTGTCTCATTCTATTTGGTTTGGTTTCTTTTACATGTCTTAGAGAAGGTGTTTTGGAGATTATATTCTCTGATCATGAATCCTTTTAGTAGTCTAAGGAATACAAATGCAATGAGCTACTGAAAGGTACAAGATGCTTCCTGTTTCGTGTTGTTGATGCTCATTCCATTTTGCATGGTACTTGAGTGAAGAATAAACTTTTTGAGAAAGAACTATTGCTTTCAAGGATTATTTTAGACAACTGTGACCAAGTTAATGCATTTCTTCTGTCCTGATAAATTTCACTCTACTTGTGGAGACAATCATTTTGGCAATGAAAACTGCCACATTTCGAGTTTCCCATCATTCACAGAGCCATGGAGATTAGTTGTGGTCAACTGGAAAGCCGAAGACTCATCTTTTTGTTAGTCTCATTCTTCCATAGACTAGGACTAGTTTGGGTTATTTTGGTATAGCACTCAAGAACTTCAAAAATTTCTTAAATTTCTTAAGATCTAGAGCCAAAAACATCCCAATGCACATTCAAATTCAATTATATACTCATAAAAACAGCATCCCCCATTATGGAGAACTAACATTGGCTGAGAAGGATGAAGAGAAGGATGAAGCAATTGATATTTCTGGATTTTAAAAGATATGTTTTTGTTTGATAACTTGCATTTTTTTTTCTGGCAGGACCCGTCCTGTCATATGTGTAGGGACTGCTCTGTTGAGAAAACACACTCTATTGTTGCACGTTAATAAATGCTCCATAGCTTCTGGTCTTGGCAAGTTCCAGGGTGGGGGAGGGGTACTGAGGGGCAGAGTAACTTGCCCAGGGTCACACCATCAGTACGTTTCAGTAGAATGATTTGAAACCACATCTTCAGCACTTCATTATTGACTCTTTATCCACTATACAACACTGCCTCTCATTGAAATATCAAAGTATGGGAAAATGACAATACGATGGTGTATGTCTCACTTTTTTCCAGAGAGGCCAAACTGTGTATTTTTTTAACATGTGAAAGTCATGAAATCATAGGAATTATTCAATGACCAACAGTTTTAGGATATGAAGAGAGGTAGAATAATCAAATGGGCATGGGTGTCACAACGACATTTTCCTTTGTTGGGGGGTGGGGTACACCGAAACAGCCAAATGAAATTCAAATTCACATCTAAAACATTTCTCTGGCAATTCCCACCACAAAATTACCTCTGTGAATTAGCTTAAAACACAGATTGAACAATATCCACCATAGTAATGAAAAGATAGATGTCCTGACCTGTCATTTCTATACCACACTTATGCCAATTTAATAATATGTAAATGATTGAGGTAATAATGCAGCTCATTTACATAATACTTTACAGTCTTCCAAAGATTTTTCATTTGCAAAAATATTATTTTCACCATTTTATAGATGAGGGAGCTGAGGCTCAGAGACATTATCATAATCATACACCTACTAAATGTTGGAGCCAGGATTTGAACACAGAATTTTTGTTTCTAATTCCAGTGTCTTTTTATTAATTAATTAATTAATTATTATATAATAGTTTGCAGCTCCTCTATGAGATACCAAGTAAAAAGGAGCATAGTAACAGGATCAGGATAATGGAAGTAATACAAGATAAGGCATAAGTTTCCCTTAAGCCTCTCATTATCACAACTATATAAGAAATACTGGAATGTTCAAAATTGAGAAGCTAGTCTTTTTTATGATGAAACCATCTATAAATTCATATTTTATCCCCATTCATGAGAACTAGGGAAATAGAGAATCATAAAGCAATATAAAATATTTAAATTGACCCAAGAAGTGAAAGATGGTAGCTCTAAGCTTAGTACATTATGAGAAAGAGATTCTTTTGGAACAATGTAACTATAGATCCATATGAAATCAAGTAACCACAAAACTCAGGAGAGAATGAGAAGAAGAAAAAGATTGTACCTTAGATGCCATTTTCATTCAAAGTGCATTTTAACTAGCAAGCAATAGTCACCTCCTCTGCAGAAATCTGAATCAGTGCTAGAGAAGGTAGTGTGTAGAGAAAGGAACACTGGATGCATAGTCTGAGGACCTGAGTCTTGTTATGAGCTCTGCCATCAATTTGCTCTGTGAGCTTCACCAAGTGCCTTATCTTCTTGGGTATTTAATTTCCTCATTTGAAAAGTAAGTAGGAGGAAAAATGGACTAAAGTAGAGGTGTAAAACATTAGACTCAAACAAAATCAAAATGTATTGGGAAATATCTAACAAAGATGATTGGTTGGTTGGTTGTTGTCTTTCATTCTTGAAGAGGAGCAAAATGACATCACTATGTTAGAGTCAAGATACAGTGTGTCCTACCATGGCTGATCAGACCAATACAATCTCAGAATGCTCTAGCAAAGGTCAGGCGCAAATAGTCCGTATGAACATTTGGGGTAGACTCTTTAAATTTGTGCATCTCACATTTCTTTTGAGCTACTTCAATTCTGCTTTGCTTATCGAGCACAGCACCTTCTCTGATGAGGGCACACCATGCTGGATGGTCCTCTTCCAATGTGTACTATGTCATGCAATCAATTCCAAAGTTCTTTTACAATATACCATAGATAATTTCAATATGTTGTATTCTAAGTAAATATATGACCAGAAGTGATCATTATTTCCTGTTTAGTAGACTCTTTTTCTATTTGAATTTGACAGATTGGACTAGAGCATCTCAAAATTTCAGTGTAACTCTATAATTCTGTGATTTTCAAAACATAGTGGGTTTACACTGCAAATGCACTCTTTCCTCCATGAAATATATGCTAAGGACATGACATTCATCTCTCAGTTCTAAAGGTTAAAATTTTCTATTTAGCTGCAAAGTAGGCAAAGTGTGACTATCATAGATGTCTCCATTCATATTCTTCTCACTACTTTACACTGTTGTTGATAGAAGTGTCAACATCATTCATTCTAATCTCTGTCCAAATGACTTTGCTGTATTTCCTGAAGCATAACCAAGAATCCGTTTGATTACTAAAAGTGTAGAAGAGTTATTCAAATAAATGCTATTTAATCTTATGTCTATGCCACAAAAGATGAGAATTGAAGCAATTATCCAGAAAATTCAGGCCAGTGCAAACACACATACACACAACCCTACATTCATCTGGAATATACAGAAACTTAAAGCAAAAGGGTACCTTTTCTTTACTTGCCACATATGGACAACTATGTCAATTTCCCACTCTATCTTATGTGAATAAATGTATGCACCACACACAGTGGAATTGTTATGTTTTTTGATGATGAATTGGATAAAATGTGTAATAAATTTACATGAAGGGCAGTGATATGTCCAGTCTTCATAAGAAGAAAATAATACCAACTAAAATTTATAGCATGTACTATATGACAGTGACTGCACTTTATAAGTATTATTTCATTTAATCCTAACAACAACACTGGAAGGTAGGTGCTATTATTCTATTTTATAGAGGAGAAAACTGAAGCAAACAGCCATCATATAGCCCAATAGGATCAAAAGTAAGTATGGATCTATTACACAAAACAAGCAAAAGGGAGAGATGCTGCAATTATTCAGAAGATTGATCTACTTTTCTTCTACCCACAAAAATATCAGATACACATTATTGTAAGAAATACAGTTGAAGAATTGAAACTTAATCAATCAATCAAAATAAATTTATTAAATACCTACTACATTCCAGACATTGTGAAGATACTGGTGAATATAAATATAAAGAAGAAAACAGTTTTTGCCCTCAACGAACATACATTCTATAGGGGAGAACAATATGTACATATATAGGTATACACAAGGCATATGCAAAATAGCTACAAGATAGTTTTGCCAGAGGGACTCACTATTAACAGCTAGGAAGTACATCTGTGTTTTGAAAGAAGCTAGGGATTCTAAGAATTGAAAGTAGAGAAAGCATAGGGGAGAGTGTACAGTGATTAAATTCATTAGATCACTTAGTTTTTTGTGACCCTGAGAACATAAATTTTATTTTTTATTTTAGTGAAGAAGCAAGAAAACAAACCAAAAATAAATCCATGCAGAGTGCAACTTTAAAAGCCCAGTAAGCCTCATATGAAGTTCATATTACTTTAAGCCAATTGGAAACAGTGACAACATGGGAACGTGTTTGTGAGAGGATACCATTTCAGACAGCATGGGACCTTGCAGATCACCTGGGCCAACTTCTTCCTTATAAAAGTGAGGAAACTGATATTGCAGCAGATATTACCATTGACTATTCCTCTAATTCCACTATTCCTATTTTTTCCATCTATTATCCATGCTCTATCATGACATTTCCCATTTTGCAATCTTGACCTTATAGTTAATCTGTACAACTATCCCATACTCTGCAATTCTTTACGCTCATTCTATTAAAACTCATCCTTGGCCAAACCAAAATTTTAGTTTACTCCAACTATTCCCCTTTTATTTTACTATCTGAACATCATTGGAAAAATCATGCATCTTGGCTATCTGGGCCTACTACATTTTTATGTTAGCTAATTTCAACTGAACCCTAACTGCTGCAGTTGATTACTTTTGTTTTGTACTGATTGACCGACATAGCATCTTTGACAAATGCCATTTTATCTTTTCAAGTCACCTCTCCCCTCTTAGCAAAAGTCCTTACCCCATATTTTAAAGAGAAAATTGAAACCATCCATCATAAGCGCCCTCTTATCTTTCATTTTATACCTCATATCACAATATCATCTCCATTTTCTGCTTTACTTGATCTCATCCCTTCCTTTTTCATCTCAACTCAAAAAGAGACTTTTCTCTTTTGATAATTCCCCTCCTGCCAACTATCAAATCTCTTTGTCCACTGGTTACAAATATACTCAAATATCCATCATCCTTAGAAAACCCTTTACCAGATGCTACTACCCCTTCAAATACATGCAATATACCTCTTCTTCCTTTCATAGCCAATTTTTTAGAAAAAGCCATCTACATTGATTCCTTACACTTCCTTAACTCCCATTTACTTCTCAATCCCTTGAAATCCGTTTTCTGACAATACCATTTCGTTGAAAT
>CM053624.1:357858620-357890539 GCA_028646595.1 Phalanger gymnotis
GGTACAGCCTTTTGACTGAGTCCAAGTTTTACAGAACAAACCTTTTATTAAGGGGATTTATTCTGTGAAGTTTGAATTCAGTCAAAAGCCCACATTTGAGGACCTAGAGGGCCCCAAGTGGCCTCAAGGCTGCAGGTTCCCCACCTCTGATTTAAATCATATTGTTTCAGTAAGGAGATGAGAGTTTAGCTAATCAGATCCTACAGCTACAAAAGTTGTGAGACTGGACAGGTAGTGTAACACCTGGACAGGTAGTGTAACACCCTTGTGGTCCAACAAATCCCCAAATAGAGAACTGAAAAATAAACAATAAGTTTCTTGGACTGTGGCCACTTCCTGATTGTTTAACTTGGCTTTTATAGACAATAGCCCAGAAAACCAGGCCCAGGGACAGCAGATCAAGCCTTTCTGAAAGCTGTCTTGACACATGGCAGATCAATGTACCCATGTATTTTATTCAGATCTCAAAACAAGGCCAAGAGAGAATGTCCCAAAACAACACTGTCATCCATAGAGTCAGACACAGGAGTTTGGAGGGAAGATGTGGGATCACAAAACACATACATACTCACACACTTACATAATTTCCCAGCCACTCGGTGTTTGGGGAATGTGATTAATGCTAGATGACGTGCTCTGAACTTTTCGTTCAGATAGGTTCTTTTGCCTTCAAAGCTCCTGGCAATGAATGCCTTGTGACCTGCAGATTTCACTCTGAATAACCATCATCTAAAGCAACCCTGACATCGTCTGGATAACCATTTATTTCCCTTACTGTTCTGTTCACAGACAAGTTTATTCAGAAACATCAGAGGAGTGTTTGTTTATTTATTTACTTACTTATTTTAAATAAGGGACTTAGACATCAAAGAGAAAAAAATAGCTCCTCAGCTCCTAACACCTTCCATCTCACAGAGGGAAGGCATAAAAGCAAGGTGAATTTTCCTATCCAAATGTCAATGAGAGGTAGTGAAGGGAGGAGAGACAGACAGACAGAGAGAGAGAGAGAGAGAGAGAGAGAGAGAGAGAGAGAGAGAGAGAGAGAGAGAGAGAATCTACACTGCTTAAAGCTCTTAGTTTTCCCCTTTCTCATTTTGACCCTTCACCTGCCCTGGACCAGAAAAAGCTGCCTGGGCCCAAGGAAAAGGGAGCTGTCCGGGTGCTGAATGCTTTTAGGAAGCCAGTCACGGACTTCCAGGATTGCATCCACCTCACAGAACCCAACACCCCGGCGCTTCCCCCTCACCCTCATCCCTCCAAGCCGGTTTGGCTTTTAGGACATGCTGCTCCAGAGGTACCAGATGTAGGCAAGACAAGCTAGCTTCAGCTCATCTTTCCTCCAGCCTCCCGAGGGGCTTCCTCCGCCCCGGCAGAGACTTGACCCTTAACCACTAACAAGACAGCTGACAGCTCCCCTCTTTACCAGTCACATAGAAAGGCAGCTGACCCAGAAGAGCCCCTCCCCTCCTCCGCCATCTCCACGTCCAACCCCAAGAACCCCACCCCTGCGCTTAAGGTAGGGACTAAGATAGTGGAGTCCCTTGCTCAGGTCGTCTCGAGAGAAAACAGCCCCTGCCCCATATAACCCTCCGATCGTAGAGCTTCTGACTTGGTATTCACGAGCCCAGACCCACCCAGCTCCTGAAACTCACCCATTCCAGAGCTCGCAGGAAAGCGAGCGGTTCCTTCAGTACCCGAAAGGTCCCCGAAGAGGCCAGCTGCAGATGGATTGGGAGTCGGCGGGAGGAAGAGAGAAGAGATTAAGGGGGTGAAGGGTTGAGTAGCTCCAATTCCCCATTCCCTTACCCCCTCCCTTGTCCTCGCCCTCGCCCTCGCCTCAACCTTCTCCCTCTCCCTAGCCAGATACGGCAGCAGCTGCCCAGAGCACAGGGTGGCGGTGAGGGAAGGGGGGTTTTGCTTACCTGATTCACAGGGTCCATGGCCGCTCCACTCTTTGCTCCTCTCCAAACACCCGCTCCTACTTTAAAAAGAGGTGTGTGTGTGTGGTGGGGGGTAAAGTTCAATCTTTCCGCTGCACACACCCGCAGATTTCGGGGCTCTGAAAAGAGCGGCAGCTCGAGAAGCGACTCTCTGGGCGAAGGCACTGGCGGGCAGGAGGGCAGGAGGGCTGGCAGGCGGCCTTCCTGGGAGCTGGGGCTGAGATGCGCGCTCCGCCTAGCTGAGCTCGCCGATTAGCCTCGCTCTGCTCTGCTCGCAGGGAGCAGCGGCGCGCGCCCGCCAGAGACCAGAGGGGACGGGTAGGTTGGGGGTAGGGGCTCCCGAAACAGCCACCAAAACACAGGCGCCGGCCCCGATCCTGCTGTCATTGGCTGGCCAGGCGCCTATTAGGGGCGGGCGGGGAGGGAGAGGGGAAGAGCCCTCCGGGATTGGTGAAGATTGGGCAGCGCTGGCGCGTGGAGAAGATCAGGGGCGCTGGGCAAACTTTGGGGTCTGAGTCTGGGAGGGGGCAGACATGCAGAGTTGGATGGAAGACAGGGAAGGAGGGGTCAGGTAAATGGCTCCTCTCTCCAGCATGAGGAGAGAGGAAGAGGGAGAAGGTGAGGGAAACGTTGAGGGAGAGGAAAAAAAGAGGAGAGGAAGAAGGAAAAAGGGAGGAAGCGGGAGAAGGAGAGGGCAAGAGAGGAGAGGGAGCCATAGAGAGGGCAAAGGACACCCCTAGCTGAATTTGCAAGTGTTCTTTGTTCCTGAATCCGAAAAGAAAGAAAACTCACTGTTCATTTGGCCTGGGGATATGAAGGAATATTAAGACCCAGGACATATAGCGAGATGTCCTGGAACACATGCAGGATTTGGAGTCACCGTTCGTGGGTTCGAATGCGGATTCAGCTACTTATTACCTGCGTCAATGTGCAAATCAGTTGACCTCTCCCGGTCTCAGGCTCCTCTGTAAAATGAGGAGGCTGGATCCCACCAGCCCATTTCAATTCTAAATCTATTATCCTATGAGAGAACTCCCCTCCTCGCCGATTAACTCTGAACAGACCTCCTGGTCTGCCCTAAAAATGTGTTCAGCTTGTTTTGCTAGGAATCCTTTATGAATCTGTAGTGTAGTGTCTTGGAGAGATTCCTGGACTTGGAGTCAAGAGAGGCCTGGAATCAAGTCCTGCCTCCCACACTCATTAGGACTGCAACCCTGGAGAAGTCACTCTTACCTCCCATAAGCACCACTCCTACGACATGGGGCTAACAATTGGACCTATTGCACAGGGTTATGGAACGACTTAAATAGATGAAGTGTGAAAAATGCCGTCAGGTCACAATGGAGAAGTGTATATAAAATGAGCTTGGAAGCCAGGAAAACCTGGAAGCCCTGCTTCTGGCCCATCCTGGCTGTGTGGCCCTGGCAAGTCAACCTCTCTGTGCTCTAGTCTAAGTAATTCTTTAAGACTATCCCTTGTGCCCAACGTGCTAACCTCCATTGGGAGGGGGAATTTCTTCATCTGGGAATTTCTGCTGCCAGTGAAGTCAGACTTCTATGTAAAATGCTTAACAAACCTTAAAGCACAATGTAAATGTCAGCTATTAAGTAATACTGGGCACAAATTTCCTCCTCAACCTGCTAGCCACTCTGCTGTGTATCCGCCTTTCTCCTCTCCCCCTTGGAGCAGGTTCCACATAAGAAGTGGTCTCCAAGCAACACAAATAGACAGCCCATCTGTTTACCGCTAAGCTTAGCCAAAAAGGTTGTGTGTGTGTGTGTGTGTGTGTGTGTGTGGTGTTTTTTTAAGATGAGATGCAGCACAAAAACAATTTGCAGACTGGGAGGTGACAGGGGAATTTGGGTAAGGATGGGTGATCCCATGCCTTCTGTCATTACATGAGATCTGCTCATGGGATTTTTTCTAAAGAAGCCGAAAACTGAAAGAGGGTTAACAATTCAAGGGCCATTCAATTAGGTGGCCTGGATGACACATTCCTTCTTCCATATTTATACAGAATCTACTATTAAATGAAAATAATACATTTTTTATAAAATAAATAGGTGCCTGTTCTACTCAATATTTGAAACAACTGAGCCTGTTCCCTCATTTGTAAAATATAAAAGTAAAGAAAAGAGGAAGTTAGACTAGATGGCTTTTGATTTT
Organism: Phalanger gymnotis; assembly: GCA_028646595.1. NCBI lineage: Eukaryota > Metazoa > Chordata > Mammalia > Diprotodontia > Phalangeridae > Phalanger > Phalanger gymnotis. The sequence continues at coordinate 357,862,727 of CM053624.1, forward strand.
TCTTTCATGGGTAAATCAATGATTCATAATCTGCTATATCATTGCATGAACTTCATCACTTCAATGGGTCCACGTTCTCATCCATGAGGGTACTTTTCTTTAGTGATATAGCTTCATCTCATATGTCTACACTTTCTTATCCTCTATGATTCTGGTTGAAGACCTCCCATTATTGTTAAATAATGAATATACCCACCATGGTGCAGGGCCTTTCTGTACTCTGTGGGCACTAGTACAGTACTGGTCCATCTCTTTTCTGTTATTCACACTATGTGAGCAGCCCTTCTTACTTCTCGCATGCAGGTCATCATCGGCAATATGCTATACCTTACTTATTTCTCCATTGCCCTTTGATTCACCTACAGCCTTGATTTTCCGTTGACTATGAAGTTCTATGGTTTTCAGTCATAGAATATCCCCCAAAGAAGACCATTTTCAAAATGAGAGCAATTTATATTAAGCATAATCAAACACAATTGAGGAGGTGTCAGGAACAAGATGGATTTAAGAATATCTGCAAATTGCTTTATTTCCAGAATGAACAAATATATTGCCAACTTTACAGTTTAGGACTACTTCTCAGACTTAAGTAACAGTAATGCTTGGGAGATGGATAGATAAATATAAAAATAGATATGTGTGTATACACAAATACATATTACGTATATATATCCATGAAAATTTCCTTATTAGTCATCTAAAAGTTTCTCAACTGATTTTTTCTGCTTTGATGTTCCATGTGATATGGAGGTGACTCCGTGCTCTTAAAGTTTATGACAATGTTCCTGTCACTTACTATGTCTGGGGTTATATACAAATGACATCGTCTCTGGGTCTCAGACTCCTCTTTTGTAATAAGAGGAAGTTAGATCCTTTCTCTCAGATTCTAACAAAGACCCAGGAAGAACACCTAATCAAATAATCAATGAGCATTGAAGGCACTTACTTTGTCTGTTGCAGTGTAATAGGTATTGTAGAAACAAATATGAAGACACAGTTCCCCCTCTCTGCCTTGAGTATGAGCCTGGCAATGGACTATTTGCCTTCTGTGTCTAGATGGGGGTGGGGGATGGAGGAGGACATAACAACCTAGTTAAATTAGAGATACCCAACACCAGGTTAGCCACAAGGTTATGAATTATTATTTATTCACAACAATACATAAAGGCCATCTCTACTAAGCTGTAGACTAATTATGATCTGTGTCAGAGGAGGGAATGGTTATACCAATAAAACCACAGATGCTTTCAATGTTGATGCATTGGAGTAATTTGTAATATCAAAACTGGTGATCCCTAGTGTTAATGGCTAGGGGACACCTTTCATATAGTTGATCAGCATCACACGAGTATTAGGAAAATAATCCTGGTTCTGGAAATACCAAGAACAGTGTACTAGTAGATAGAAAATTGGATTCTGAGGGTAGGAAGACCTGAACCTGGATCCTGACAAACCTCCATATTGGCTGTATCACCCTAAGCAAAACTTTTACCTTCTCACTTCTGCAGATGGTGCTTTGAAGGTGGCATGGCAGGTGCCAACTTGCATTGGTAGAAGGTGTTTTCTTATTCTTGAATTCCTTTTTCCAATGAAATCATAAATCTAGCTTTTATGACAGGAAACATTATTTGCAAAGGTTAACATTTTATTGACATGGACTACTTGAGACAACAACTACCCAGCTCTGAGACCACGTGATGCTCTCTGTGGGGAAATAACAGCAGAAATGGAAGGGATGATGTCGGCTCCTTCAAAAGAAGGAGCTGTTCTCTAGCTCTCCTCTCCCCTCTCCCAGGACTTAGAGTTGGCAAAGACCATGGTGGTTGTCTATTACTTTATTATTATCTAGCAAAACCTCCTTGTTTTACAGATGAGTGAACTTGGGCCAGAGAGGTTAAGCGATTTGCTCAAAGTGACATAGCTAGTAAGGGGGGCAGGACTGGGATATTAACTCAGGTCTTCTGATTCTAACTGCAAATTCACCCACACCTGGTACCACTACTATCTGACATTACTGTTCTCTTTGCTTATAGTAAGGATGTAATAAGTGATTTTTTTTATTCATTCTCTCCCCTCTCCAGAGTAAGAGAATATCTTAAATGTAACAGGGCACATTCAGCCATAACAGCCCCTTTGGCAGTCATTTTAATATGTTTAGGAAAAAAGAAGACTATATAATCATGGATTTATAATGAGAAAGGCTATAAGAGGCCATGAAGCCCAACTCCTCCTTTTTTGGTATAGAATTGAATATTGAAGCACAGACAAAGGTTAGTGATTTTCCTAGAGCTGAACAACTGAAGCTAGATTTAAGCCCAGAACTTCCTGCATTCAAGTCCAGTGCTCTGTCCACCACTCCAGGAATCCAATGGCATGATCTAGAAAATACAAATGCTTCAATATTGGAAGGGATTGTGATTTCATTGAACTGGATATTCATTCCACCATCCACCAGACATCATAGCTCTCCTCGGTCCCAGAAAATGATATTCCTGTGTTTCGAGACAGAAAAAGTCATTACTGCATGGACAATGTCTCTGGACTTAGAATTGTTGATCTCCATGGTAGACTGCAAGTGAAGCCTTTTCAGCATTTTAGGATCTGCCTGGGTTTGTTTTCTACTGCCATAGTCTTTGAAAATGCAGATATACTTCTACACCCCGATGAGGCATAAAAATAGAACTCCAATCAATCAATCAACTTCAGAAAATATATATTCATTAAATGAATTACTCAGTCATTTCCAACTCTTCATGACTCCATGGACCATACTGTTCATGAGGTTTTTTCTTAGCAAAGATACTGGAATGGTTTGCCTTTCCTTCTCCAGTGGATTAAAGCAAATATAATTTAAGTCACATAGCTAATAAGTATCTGAGGCCATATTTTATTTCAGGTCTTCTTGACTCCAGGCCCACCCAGAACTCTATCCACTGAACCACCTAGCTGGCCCCTCAACCAACTACTTTTTAAATGCCTTAAGAAGATAGAGGTTTCTTCAGGTCAGGGACTGATAATTTTTGTCTTTCTTTCCTAAGCCACTAGACATTGCCTTACACATAATTGTACTTGATAAGTGTTTGTTAAACAGAACTCAATATTTGTGTTTTTGCACCCAGAAAGTGAAACACATTTATTTCAGCCTTTATTTTAGTGTATAAAAAGGTATTATTTAAGTCTTATTTTTAAGACTTGAAACTTCAACTAAAAGCAACATTTTGAACTCCCAGATGGGGAAATTGTACATCAGTATTGGAAAAGTAATATCTCCATCCTAATAGAGTCAGTATCCTCCAAGCCAAATGGATTTTAGTCTCATAAGATCACTCCTGTCTTCCTTTCTTGGGTTGCCTATGGCAAAGATGCAAGAATTAGTCCAAACTTTCCCCATACCAGTTTCAAATAGCAGTGTAAAATCACGTGAACTTTTTTTTTTGACTGACACAATGAGTTATTAACTCATATTGACCTTACTTTCCATTAAAAACTCCAGGGTTTGGTTTTTTTCAGATGAAATGCTACTTTATTCCACCACCACCCCCATTGTGAAGTTGATTTGTTTTCAATTCAACTTAGCAGATGTGCACACATATAGTCATGTAGACTACACAGAACATACTGTTCTGGATGCTAGGAATACAAAGACAAAACATAAAATGGTCCCTTCCTTCAAAGATTGTAAATTCTCCTGGAGGGAAACAACATATATTCATATAAATAAATGTAAATATACAAAGTAATTTCAAGAGGTAGAGGGTCTTAATGATCTGTGGGGAAGAAAAGGAGAAGGAGGCTAGGGATTCTATAAAATGGGGGTGAGGAGGGACTCCATTTCAGATATTGGGAATCAGTTTATAAAAGCATGTGAGCACAAGATTGAGCATCATATATGAAAAATAGCTAGCAGATCCGTGTCACTAGAGTAGATGCTGTATGATAGGCAATAATATGGAATTAGAGCCCAAATATATTAGCTTTTCAACATAAGTTATACCTAAACTACCAGGAATACTAAATATCACGGAACTGGAAAGCTGACAAGGACATTAGTAGTTATTTGGCTTAATTAATAGCAGTTCACTTGACTGCCTTTTAAAATCTTGACAATTACCTTGTCCCTCCTAGTTTTATCTTTTTTCAAGCTAAGCATCCTTAGCTCCTTCAGCTAATTCTTGTATGATGAGGTCTTGAAACTCCTCTTCCTCCTCCTCCTGATCAACTTCATTCAGATACTTTCCAGATTTTAAATGTCCTCTATGAAATGTGGTGTCAGAACTACACAGTCCTCTAGGCAATTTTGTAACAATGTGTAAGTACAATACTCTAGATAATATTATCACCCACCTGATTTATAGGAGCTCTCTTTGTAGTGGCAAAGAACTGGAAATCGAGGAGCTGCCTGTCAATTGGGGAATGGCTAAACAAATAATGATACATGATTTTGATGGATTACTACTGTACTATAAGAAAATAACGAGCTTGTTGATGTTAGAAAAACATGAACAAACTTGAATGAAAGTGAAGAGTCAAATGAACAGAAGAACCAAGAGAATATTGTACAAAGTAACAGCAATCTCGTTCTAAGAACAATTTTGATTGAATAAGTCATTTTGAGTATTATCAGTACTCAGGCTACAAAGGATCTATGAATACAGATGCCATCTACATCCAGAGAAGAAAGAACTGATAAACAGAAGTATATATAGTATGGTTTTACACATATACACTTATTTACGTCTGATGGTCACCTTCTCTGTGGGGAGGGAAGGAGAAACAAATGAAAAGTACATAATAGAGAACAAAAGAAAACTTGTAAGGAAGAACAGAAAAGCAGGGTAGCTTTGAAAATTATGTGTAGTATTCATTACATAGTCAAAAAATCTCAAAGCAAAGAATTTTTCCTACTACCACTTGAGCTAATTTGCATACATTGAAATGGAGAAAAAAATAATATCTTCCTAATAAATACCCCAAGAATATCTCGAGTATCCTCTCCTTTCTCAATGCAAATTCTTCAAGTCTTTCATCACTGGCTATGTTTTCCAATTATGCAGTCCTTTTCAATTTAATTCAAGAAACATTTACTTAGTACCTGCTCTATTCAAGGCACTCTTCTAGCTGAGAGAAATGCAAAGATCATAGAATAGCAGGATCATAGATTTAGGGATGGATAAGCCCTCTGAGACTGTCTAGCAGAACTCTCTCATTAACAAAACTCCCATAAAAAACTGAGACCCAGGGAAGCTAAACAGCTTGTATAAATTCAATAGTTATGACTCACGACACAGTCATGACCTTAATATAGGCTTCCTGGCACCATATTGACTCTATCATATTGCCTTCCAAACTCTCCCAATCCCTACACCCCCAGGACTCAAAATCAATCTGTATTCAAACCAAGTCCACCCTTATATTATATTGAAGAATTATTTTGACCTATCTCTGCTACTTTCCTACTATTTCTCCAGTATAGAGCATTAAACATTAGAATCTTTAGCCTCTCAGTTAATTGTCAAAGTTTTGCATTCACACAATGATCTCAGCCATCTTTGCTTCTATTTGCGGTGTATGATCCAAGACCTTCCATCTGCAGCTCTTCTTTGTTTTAACTCTATGGAACAAGGTGGCCCTCCCAGAGTAAGTTGTTCATTTCTAATCTTACCATTATGCTGCTAACTCAAGTCTTGGCTACCACTTCCATCAGCCTCCTTTCTCTTCTGATTAGAGGCCTGAAGGGAGGAATAGTACATTCCTCCAAAAGCTTTCCTTTATAGAGGGCAGAAAGTAGACTTCCACATCACTCCTTCTTCCATCTGGAGCACTGCCTATTTTTTAACTCTAATGAACAAGATGTATACCCCCCACTGTGTACCCCCAAATGTCCCTCCTCCATGTCTCTAGCTTCCTTTTGTGTGTTGTCTTCCCTGTTAGTTTGTAACATCCTTGAGGTCATGGATTGTCTTTTTCTTATTTGTATCCTAGCACTTACCAGAGTGCCTGGCACACAGTAGACACTTTTTGAATTAAATAGAATTGAAAACAGGGTGGGCAATTCAGGATACTAATGTTCTAAGAGACAAGTGATCTTGTCTTTGGTTCTGGGAAAAATCTAGACCAGAATTTCTGAAAGATGTCTGACTAGGGGAAGTAGTGATGACAAAGAGCCAGAGTGGTTTCCTCAAGATTAAGTCATTCTAGACTACCCTGATATCCTTTTTTGTTAGGATTACTAAACTAGTAGATAAGCAAGGAATTTTATGGATATCATTGACCCAAATTTTAGCAAAACTTTGGATAAAATATTTCTTCCTATTCTTATGGTGAAGATAGAGAGATGAGGACTAGGTGATAACGAAATCATATACAGAACTGGTTCAAGTCATACTCAAACAGAAGTTGGTTATGACAAAGACACAGTTTTGAAAGACCTGGGTACTCTGCTCAATGCAATGGTAAGCCAGGAGTCCAGAGGACTGCAAATGGAGAACCCTACCTACTTCTTGCCAGAGAGGTGATGGATTTAAAATGCAGAAGGACATATATGCTTTTAGACTTGGCCGACGTAGGAATTTGTTTTGCTGGACTATGCGTTTTTGTTATAAGGGTTTCCTTTTACTTTTTGAATTGTTAAGGAATAAGGACAGAACAATATAAATGCACACACAAACACACATACACATATGTGCATATGCCTGGGTAATATATGTGATAGATATGTATACACATGTACATATATAAGTGTGTGTATAATAGTTATTAATGGGTCAATGTGGCAAAGGGTCTCCCATAGAATACCCCAGAAATCCATGCTTGGCCTCAGTTTTTAAAAACATTATTATCAAGGGAATTATGAGGGTATAGCTGGGGTGGCAGAGTAGAGGAAGCACTCGATCAAGCTCTCCCAGCATTCCCCTTCAAATGACTTTAAAATAATGCTTCAAATCAAATTCTGGAGTGGCAGAACCAGCAGGAGATCAGGGTGAGACTTTTTTCAGCCTAAGGAAACTTAGAAGATATGAAGAGGAAATCCATGACATGGGTGGGGGCTATCTCAGAGCCTACATGGATGCAACACCAGTGGTGGGACTTGGTAGTGCTGGCAGAGGCAGCAGCAGCAGCAGCAGCTTCAGGAACTCTCAATCCAGAAATGATAAGATCTGGCAACTGGTCAGAAGGACATTATGAGGCACCTCTATGCTAGTATTGGACATAGGACTGGACTCTGTTTGGCAATTCCATTCCCTATATCCACTTCTAAGTCACAGTTCAAGAGTGGAGAAGAATACTTTGGTCACAAGCAAGAAGGGGCCCTGAGTAACAGTGTCACTTTTAGTCCTAGGGGATCAGGGACTCTGAGGAATAGCATCACTTGTCATCCCAAGGGAGCAGGAGCCCTGAGGACAAGTGGTTCCAAGGGATCAGGAACAATATCAGTTTCAGTCCTAAGGGATCAGGGACCCTTCTGGGCTAAAGACCAGATCACAGATGAGGAGAGCAGTGACCACATCTCTGCCCAGATCTATCTTAGAAGCACCAAAAACTTCCAACCCCCCAGTTCTGAAAACAGCAGTGCAAAAAAAGAACCTGAAATCTGAGACAGTGCCTCTCCCTAATTCCGTGTTGAGAACAGAGCTCAATTTTAACATAAACTTCAAAGTCAAGAAATAGACTAGAAAAAATAAGCAAACAACAACAAAATAACTTGATCATTAAAAACTACTCTGGTGACAGGGAAGATAAAGACACAAATTCTGAAAAAGACAATGATGTCAAAACAGCTACAAGCAAAGCCTTAAAGGAAAATGTGAATCGGACACAAACTCAAAAATCCTTGGAAGAGCTAAATAATTATTTTCAAACTCAAATAAAAGTGGTGGAGGAAAAATGGGTGAAGAAATTAGAGTGATGGAAGAAAATTATGAAAAGACAGTTAACACCTATTGGTAAAAAGAGACACAAAAATACTGGAAAAAAAACACCTTAAAAAACAACAACAACAACAAAAACTTAGAATTGGCCAAATGGTAAAAGAGGTATAAACTTCACTCATGAAAATAACTCCTTAAAAAGCAGAATTGGCCAAATGGGAAAAGAGGTACAGAAACATTTTTTATCAATGACTTGAACAAAGAAAGACAAGAGGCGTATTTATAAATTGTGCAGATGATACAAAGCTGGGAGATAAACAGTTGTTGAAGGCAGGCTCTTAAAGGCTCTTGACAGGCTAGAGACTTAAATTGAATTAAATAAGATGAAAATCCATAAGTATAAAAAGTCTTCCATTTTCACAAATACAAAGTGGAGGAGACATGATTGAGTAGCATTTGTTATGAAGACAATCTGGGAGGTTTTATAGACAGCAAGCTCAACATGGATAAGTAGTGTGATGGTGGTGGCTGAGAAACCCTGAAAAGACTTCGAGCACCGCTATGAAAGTCATAGCTTCCAGGAATAGGGAAGCGATAGTTTCACTGATGAAAGTAATCCCCCAATCAGACCTCATCTGGAATAATCAGTCATTAAAATTAGACAGTCAACAATCATGCATTATGTGCTTACAAAAAAGAGACACTATGATAAGTGCTGGGGATACAAAGAAATAAAAAAAAAATGTCCCTGCCCTCAGGGAGCTCACATTCTATTGGAAAAGACAAAAGGAAAGCATCTGAACAGATAAAAGCTACATGGCGTAGATGGACATTTATCTCATAAGAATGGCATCAGTGGCAGTGAGGTGGGGAAAAAGAAGGACCTCCCACAGAAAGTGAGGTTTCAGCTGAGTCTTACATGAAAGCAGAGGAGCTAAAGCTGAAGCAGGAGAGTATTCCAGAGAATAGGAAAGTCAATGAAAATGCATGGAATCAAATATGGAACAGCGTATGTGAGCAATAACACGTAGCAAGTGAGTGGAAAAAAGTGGAAGAAGATTAGAAAAGGACCAGATTGTAGAGGTCTCTTAAATGCCAAAGATTGCACACATTTCATTCTAGAGTCAATAAGGAGCCACTGGAGCTTGGTGAATAATGGAATGACATGGTCGGAGCTACACCATGGGAAAGTCATGTTGGCAGCTGAGTGAAAGATGGATTGCAATGGGGAGAGATAAGTTAAGGAGACCAATTAAAAGGCTATTGTAATAATCTATCAATGGATTGATAGCTATTATTTGAGTGTATATCCATACACAAATAATTTTTCCAAAGGAAGTCTAAATATATGTTATACATGTATACACATATATGCATTATATATACATGCATGTGTGTGTATATGTATGTATAAAACAAGAGTTGAAAACAGATTGGATACTTGGGATGAATATGAGTGAGGAGATTTCAACATTGTCAGCCTATGTGATGGAGAATGGTGGTAACCTTGAAAGTAAGAGGAAAATTGGGAAGAGGGAAGGATTAGAAGGTAGAGACAAGTTATGTTCTGGACATGTTGCATTTAGATATCTCTGAAACATCTGAGGGGAAACTAGAAACTACAGTGGGTAGAGTGCCAGGCCTGGAGTCAGGAAGATCTGAATTCAAATGTGGCCTCAAAAGCTTGCTAATTGTATGATGCTGGGCAAGGCACTTAATCTTTTTTGCCTCCTTTCTTCATCTGTAAAATGAGCTGGAGAAGGAAATGGTAAAGCTCTCCAATATCTTTGCCCAGAAAACCCCAAGTGGGGTCATGAAGAGTTGGATATGACTGCAAATGACTGGACAACAACAACAACAGGACATTTGGTTGGATATATTCAAAAGGCAGTTGTTGATGTGAAATTAGAGCTCAGGATAGAGACTAAGACTGTATATAGATCTGGGAATCATCTTCATAGGCACGATAATTGAACCAGCAGGAGCTGACGAGCTCACCAAGTGAGAGAGTATAGGGAGAAGATAAGAGGGCCCAGGACAGAATCTTATGGGAGACCCAGTATTAGTATGTGTGATTTAGATGAAGAACCAGAAAAAGAGACTGAGGAGCCATCCTAGAGGGAAGAGGAGAAGCAGAAGAGATCCATGTGACAAGAACTTAGAGAGGAGAGAGTATCTAGAAGAGACTGATCGACAATGTCAAAAGTTGCAGAGTAGTCAAAAACAGTGATGACTCATCCTTTGGCCAAAGGATGGCAAAAAATGCCACTCATTTGTCAATTACAAGATTGTATTCTGTTTTGTGCACCATGGTTTATGAAAGAAAAGCTGTAGCATGTCCATAAGGGCCTTGAGTCTCTTTCATGTAAAGATTAGTTGAAAGCCATGAAGATGTTTAGCTTGGAGAAAACTGAAGGGAAATGTGATAGCTGACTTCAATTATACGAAGGACTGTGAAGTAGAGGAGAGATTTGATATGTTCTATTTAGCTCAGAGGACAAAACCAGGAATATGCAGAGAAGCCAGTTGGGGCTTTTTGTCAGGAAAACAGACAAAACACTACAAATAAACAAACTTCTTAAAAGTTAGAGCTTTACCAAAATGGAATGGATTGCCTGGAGAGGTGGTGGGTTTCTGCTCCGGGGATGTTTTCAAGTAGAATCTGGATGGCCACTTGTCAGGTGTTTTAGGAGGGATTTCTTTCATGTATGGCTTGGACTAAATTGGAACTGAAGTTCTAGCTCTGAAATTCTGTGATTCTCCTTATTACCTTATACCTTGAGAAGCGTTGCAATGGCCTGCCAATTATTCTCCCTGCTTCCAGTCTCTTCTCTCCAAACAAGGGCCCATACAGTTGTCAGATTAATATTCCCAAATCATGGGTCTGAAAATATTACTTTCCCTACTTTAACATCTTCAACAACTCCGTAATGGTTAAAGAATAAAATTAAAATGTCCCAGCTTGATATTTATAGCCTTCTACTATATATTCTTCAGTTGTGTCTGGCTCTTCATGAACCAGTGGAATATTATTGTGGTTTTCTTGGCAAAGATACTGGAGGGGTTTGCAGGCTCCTTTTCTAGTGGATAAAGACAAACAGAGGTTAAGTGACTTGCCCAGGGTCACACAGCTAATCAAGATCTGAAGCTGGATTTAAACTCAATTTTTCTTGACTCCAAGCTTAGTGCTCTATCCACTGAGTTACTTAGCTACTTCCACTCCTATATGGTACTCATCTTCTTTTTTTAGCCTTATTTTATAGTACTTCTCTTTTCAGACTCTACATTCTAGCCAAACAAGCTTACTATCTCTCAGACTTCACATACTATTTTCTGTCTCTTTGACTTTGCCTAAACCATCATGCATACTAGAAATTCTCTTCCTCTTCCTCTCTGTCTGCCCCTATTTCCCTTTAAAGTTCAGCTCAATTGTGACCTCCTATGGAATATTCTCCTTCCTGATAGTACTTTGTATTCATTTATCTTTGTATGGACATATACAAAGTACATAACCTCCTTGAGGTCAAGAACTGTTTAGTTATTAATCGTTGCATCCCCAGAGCCTGAGAGAGTGCCTAGCACATAGTAGGCACATAATATGAAAGACATTGAATGCCATCCCATTTTGAAGCCTCTTCCCACAAGATTTCCTTATTATTTCCTTATTTCCTCTCCCTCCTGCCTGAAGATTCTCCTACTTTTTGAATCCTCAGCTCTTTCCTTGTGATTTCTTACTTCTTTGGGTTTTTTTTCTTCCTTCAGCTTTAGATCGTGGCCATGGGACTCAGGGGAATAGTTTCCAATTGTTTGATGAACATGCAATGCTTCGGGGGCCTTTTCAAAGAGCTTTCTGTGGTTATCTATACGTGCATGATCGCCATCCCTTATCAAAACCACACATATAAAAATGTCACATTGAGAAATAATTTTCCCAATAATTATAAGAATAAATTGAGATATGTATTCAGCAGTTTTTTTTTCCTGCTCAAGAAAAAGGGGTGGGCTGATTGTCTGGAGAGTATGAAGAATGGACCACCTACATGCTGTTTGTTATCCTCTTTCTACCAAAAGAAAGAGAAGGTCCATCCTAGAATGTTGTGGTCAACTTTTGGGATGACAGATATAACAAGCACAGAATGGGCAGGCAATGATGGGTTGCAATTTGCATAATTGGAGGAATAAAACCTTCAAGAATGTCATAGATCCACTGAGTTTGAATATTTAAATATTCAGTTTTTTTTCAAAAGAAAGTCTAAGTTTTGTAATATTTGCAATCTCTAATATGAGCTTTTATTTCTGCTCTCAAATATTTATGGATGGAAAACTCCCAAATGATGAAGATAGAAAAGATGGAATGGATTCTATTCAATTCAATTTAACAAGCATTTACTTTGTCTTTAATTTTAAAAAATGTCGCTTGAGTTCCTTTCCTAGTTTTCCCTTTATTAAACTCTCCAGATGGTTGTCAGCACACTTGTGTCTCTTTATGGTAAAATCTTTTTCACATCTGCTCTGATTGAAAGCAAGAGAAAACCTTATCTAGTATTTTTTCTGAGGGGCTGGAGAGTTTGAAACATCTTGTTTACTTCTTCATTAAACTAATTTTACAAAACAAAGGATACTCTACAAAGAAGTCACATTTCAGACCTTAGATGATCAGGAAGGCTTCTTTGCCAGTTTTCCTTCCTCCATTTTCTTCTGGCCCAGGTTCACACACACGCTGACACATTTGTGAACCTTTTGCAGAAACCATGCACTATAGAAGAGACAAGCAAAAATTCAATGACTAAAATTAGGCTTTTGCTAAATGAAATTGCACTGCATTTCCACACCTGCTTGGCAAGCAGTCCCCAGAGGAAAGGTACAATTATTGAAAATCTTTACCAGAAAGAAGAGACAGGTTAAAGGGACCAAGGAGGTGGGGGGCGGGGAGGAATGCTTTCAGCAGGATTATAAAGTAGGAGCTACACACACTTCTGTCAAAGAGCATTTGGTTCCTGGGGAAATTGACAGGAGTTTAGTGTCATCACTAGACACCTGTCAGCATCAACTTATTCCCTGAATAGCTAATCAAATATTAGGGAACCTGATTTATCATATATTTAATCTTCAAATGCTCTCAAACCTCAATCATGTTATTGCTGTAGTTGAAAAACATGATCTGGTTCTTAAAACCCACTTTCTCATTTGGGTTTTCAAGTACTGAAAAGGACCTAATCCTCATTCTCATCCTTATCAATTATAATAATATTATTACTGGTCCTCATCCAAAACGTACCATTGTGCATCTCTCTATCATCGTCCTGGCTGTCCACTCTGCTTGGGATAGGCAATCTTGTGCCAATATATGTTCATGATGTCTCCTACATGAGAATGTAAGATCCTTTAGAACAGGGCTTCATTCTCTTTTTTCTTTGCATCCCCAGCAGTAAGCACAATTCTTGGATACAGTAGGTGCTCAATAAATGCTTGTTGATTGGTTATCTCTGTATTATATAAGAGGAAATTTAGGCCCAGAACACATCCATGACTTACTAGAGCACATCCAATCCATCTCAGGACAGAAAGGATACACTGATGTGGGATGACTGATTCTTCACGTCTGTATTCTTAGTGTGCAGCAGTGAGTACTATGCACATGCTAGGCGCTTATTAAATAATTGTGGATCGCATAGCACTCTCCTAGACACTGGAGATACCAACACAAAATTACAAATAGTTATGGCTCTCAAGGAGTTTATTGTCTACTGAGGGGATACAACATATAATCAAATAAATAAGTGTGTTATAACTTGAGGAAAGATAGCTAACAATTGGGAGCCTTTAGTCAAGCAGCATTCGTATTTAATGAATGTTCCAGGCACTCTGCTAGGCCCTGGGACTATGAAGTAAAAATGAAATACCTCATCCTTGGAGGAACCTTGGAAGGTACCTTAGAAATCATCTACTTCAACCCCATCATACAAGTTTGGTTCTTTTTTCCCATTGCTCCTATGTAAATTGATTTGTAATTTTAAAAATTAAGCAGTATGTTTTGTGTTTTGTATTGTTCTCTTGGAGATGAAAGGTGTCGCATTGGATGCTGGACTTAGGTTCAGGAAGCCTGGATTTGAATCCTGAAGCCAGAACTAATTGTGTAGCCCTGGCTAAATCACTTCACCCCTGCCCCCACCAGAGGCTCAGTTTTTCTATCTGCTCATTAGGAATTATGTTATTTCCAATACCTAATCAACTGTATTGCCCTTGATTAGACAATCAAAGTATCATTCCCGAGAAAATCTAGCATGCCTTAGCTCCCATCTCAAAAGAAAACCATGTCCCAGCAAGCTTTAGGCGAGAGCAAACTGCTGAGCTGATTAATCCATGACTCGGTAGGACATATCTAATTAAGTCATAATATAAAACCACTTTTCCACTAAAATAGTACAAGTAGAATCACCTTGCAATTTTAAAAAAAGTTATGAACTTCATATTTGTCCAGACTGGCTCCATGCCAGAAACATACTCCTTCCTCAGTGCATCTATCTCTTAGAATCTCAGCTCAACAGCCACCTCCTCCAAGAAGCCTTTCCTGATCTCCTGAGCTGCTGGTGTCTCCCCTCTACTGTCCCCTAACAAATCACTTTGTACTTAATTTGCATTTACTTCCATGTGTATGGGATTGTTCCCTGGATTGAATGGAAACATCGTAAGAACACAGATCATTTTATCTGGTGCACATAAAGGGGGATAGGTATATATATGGTGCTTACTACATGCCAGACACCATGCTAAGCCTGTACAAATATTATCGCATTTGAGCATAGTAGCTACCAAATAAATGCTTATTGCTTGATAAAGTGTGGCATTTTTTAGAGGGATGAATTTAGAATTAGTAAGACCTGTGTTCAAATCTTCCATCATTCATTCACTACTTATCATTAGCTCCATTTTATAGATAGGGAAACTGAGGCTTGGTGAAGATAAATGACTTTTCCATAGTCATAGTATTAGAAGCAGGATTGGAACCTGGAGTTTCTGTGTACTTGAAGCCCAGAGATATTTCTTCCATACTCTGCTGCCTCAATGATGAGTTTAATGTGTAATTAATTGATGGTTCAGTTAGGGTAGAACCTCCGATGTCTCTGTACCTCAAGACTTAGAAGGATGCTACATAATCCTGCCTAGGTACAGTTGAACTGTGCCTGGACTCTAGGCTCGTGTCCAAGGGACCATTTAACTGGCCTCAACAAGATCTGGTATGAGCTCCAGCTTGGCCTAGCAAACAGATCATTCAACACAAAGCCAGTATAATGTAGGTTCAAATCTCCCCTCACTTACTAGCTATGTGACTTTCTGCTAGTCAGTTAATTGACTGTGCCTCAGTTTCCTCATCTATAAAAATGAGAAGGTTGGATTCAATAGCCTCTGAGGTTCCCAAGGTTCCAGGTCTATATCTATGACCCCATGGTAATGGAGTGTACTTATAGGTGCTTTTCTTCTTCCTAGTGTTACCTGGCTTTATTTGAGAAGTTATTCCCTGGGCTAGTTGTGGGAGAGAAGTCTGACAGGTAAGAATCAGATTCAGTTCTTTGATTCCAGAGATACTAAAATTTGTTCTTTGTGACAGCTAATACTCTGAACAACACACTCAAAGACAGAATTTGAAGCCAGAGAACCTAGACCTGAATCCTGTCCCAGTTGCTTACCATCTCTATGAACATGGACCAAATACAACTTTCATGGATCTTAGTTTCCTAATTTGTAAATGACAGAAGTGGACTAGACCACTTAATCATATGATTCTGTTTGGTAAAAGTCATGTAAAACATACTTACATATTAGCCATATCACAAAACCAAGTGAAAGAAAGGAAGGAAGGAAGGAAGGAAGGAAGGAAGGAAAGAAAGAAAAGAAATAAGAAAGAAAGAAAGAAAAAAAGAAAGAAAGAAAGCAAGAAAGAAAGAAAGAAAGGAAGGAAGGAAGGAAGAGAAATCATATTCCAATCTGTACTCTAGTTGTCAGTTCTCTCTCTGCAGGTAGATAGATTTTTTTTTCCACTCCGGAGACCTTTGGAATTGTCCTGGATCATTGTAGTGATCAGAGTATACACTTCTTTCACAGCTGCTCACCATTACAATATTGCTGTTACTGTGCATGACATTCTCTCATTTCTTCTCACTTCACTTTGCATCAGTTCATACAGGTCTTGCCATTTTTTTCTGAAATCACCCCCCTCATTATTTCTTATAGCATAATGGTATTCCATCGCAATCATATGCCACAATTTGTTCATCCAAGTCTTTCACAATTGATCATTGTTACAGTATTGCCATCACATATCCAATGTTCTCCTGGGTCTATTCACTTCATTTTACATCAGTTCATAGAAGTCTTCCCAAATTTTTCCAAAACCACCCTGTTCATCATTTTTATACCACAATAATATCCCATCACAATCATATGCAACAACTTGTTCAGCCATTCCCCAATTGATGAGCTTCCCCTTCATTTCCAATTCTTTGCCACCACAAAAAAAGCTTCCATAAATAATTTGGTACATATATGGCCTTTTCCTTTTTCTTTGATCTCTTTGGAGTACAAACCTAGCAATGACATTGCTGGATCAAAGAGTATGCACAATTTTATAGCCCTTGGCATCACATACCCAAAATTTATCAGGATTCACAAGGCTTCAAGAAACAATAAGCCAAAGTCAAAAGAATAAATAAAAAAAACAAAAGAAATTGTGAAATATCTCATTGGAAAACAACTGACCTGGAAGATACAATTCTAGATTGTTCTCCAGAATGGTTGGACCAGTTCTATACTCCACCAACTGTTCATTAATGTATCTATTTTCCCTCATCTCCTCCAGTACTTATTATTTCTGATACATGTGAGGTGATACCTCAGAATTGTTTTAATTTACATTTCTCTAATTCTTAGTGTACTTTTATATGGATATAGATAGTTTGATTTCTTCTACTGAAAACACCTATTCTTATACTTTGACCATTCATCAATTGGAGAACGGCTCTTATTTTTATTAATTTGACTCAGATTTGAGATATGAAGCCTTTATTAGCAAAACTTGTGGCAATTTTTAAAAACTTCTTTCATTCTCTGTGGTACCTGTTAGCAAAATATAGTTTCCCTGATTATCTTTTTTTTTAATTAGGTTTATTTTTGCTTTTGCTTTGTCTGAGTTCATAATTGCTACCTCTACCTTTTTAACTTTTGTTCTTCTCTTGTTGTACCAATTCTGATGAGAGTGAAGCTGAAGCATTTCCCACATCCTCTGCATTTTCATCTTCTTTATGAAAGTTCTTCCTTGTATACCTTTTTATGTGAGAACATTTTCTCCATTCTACTTCTCCCTTCACCCCTTTCCCACTGCATACCTCTTTCTCACCCCTTCATTTTTTTGTGGAGATCAGCCCAACATAATCAATGCACATCTGTGTCCTTTGTCTATGTAGACTTCTAATTGCCCTAATGATGGTAAACTTCTTCAGTGTTACATGCATTATCTTCCCACATAGTAATGTAAAAAGTTTAAATTGAATCCCTTATGATTATTCTTTCATGTTTACCTTTTTATGAATCTTTTGAGTCTTGTATTTGAAAGTCAATTTTTCTCTTCAGCTCCAGTTTTTTCATCAGGAATGTTGGAAAGCTCTTTATTTAATTAAATGTTTATTTCCCGCATGAAGGATTATACTCAGTTTTGCTGGGTAGGTTATTCTTGGTTGTAAGTCTAACTACTTTGCTTTCTAGAATTTTATATGCCAAGCCCTCTGCTTCTTTAATGTGGAAGTTGCTAAATCTTATGTGATCCTAACTATGGCCTTACTATATCTGAATTGTTTCCTTCTGGCTGCTTGCAATATTTTCTATTTGACCTGGGATATCTGGAACTTGGCTATAATATTTCTGGGAGTTTTCATTTGGGGATCTCTTTAAAGAGGTTATTGATGTATTCTTTTCACTTCCATTTTACCCTCTGGATCTAAGGTATTGGGGCAGTTTTCCTCTATAATTTCTTGAAATATCATGTCTAGGCTCTTTATTTTGATCACGGCTTTCAGGTAGTCCAATAATTCTTAAATGATCTCTCTTTGCTATGTTTTCCAGGTCAGTTGTTTTTCCAATGAGATATTTCACATTTTCTTTTATTTTTTTCATTCTTTTGACTTTGCCTTATTGTTTCTTGAAGCCTTGTGAATCCTGATAAATTTTGGGTATCTGATGCCAATAATCAAACTCAGCTCCAAACAGACTTAGACTTCAGTTAGGTATGAACGACCTACTTTTACATATGGGTGATTATGTTGAAATAGTGACTCTAGGCTTAGAATCATATGCAATAATCCAGATCTGATTCAGACCATGCTGGTAATTCAGTTTCAAGATTGGAATAAGGTGAAACACTTGTAGGCCTTTCAATGATTAACAGGAAAAAATTAGCACAGTGTCTGACATATAATAAGTGCCTAAAAATACTTCTTGTCTGAATGACTAAGCCATAGCATGGAAATGATGCTCATTAAGGATAGATTATTTGACTTGAGTAGGTGAATTTCCCATTATCTCAATAAAGAAATGCCTCTGGTCAGCTATCCGTGGTTCGATGTCTCTTGGGATGGCTTTTGAATCTGAAAGGTAATGATGATACAAGGCCTAGCCTTTTTTATTACTCTTAGGTGATGACAAACTGTATCAATGGTTACATACTTTGATCTTCAGACCCCTGGATCAATAAAGGCTTCGGGAGACCTTTTGTTTTGGTTTGGTTTGGTTTTGCCTTTTAGAGAAGGAACTAGTTTCACCCATGTGATGAAAGGACCCTAGTAAATATGGCTCCTACTATATCATACTCCATTGGAACCAAGATCATAAAGGTCTTCAACTATAAGTTGAAGAGCAAGTGCAGATTTATATTGGTAGAAGGAATTTATCATGAGCTATCCACACTTATAAAATCACAGATCTGAAAACAGTAACAGTAGCCACACTTTCTTTGTTTTGCTATTGTATCTTGTGACCCTGTGCTCATTCCCATCTGAATTGCAGCTGAATCCTCCCATGTGTGTTACCCTTCTCCCCCAATTGGAATATGAGCTCCTTAAGAACAGGGATTGCCTTGCTTTTATTTTTGTGTTCCCAATGTTTAAATAGACTTTCCCAATAGTAAGTGCTTGATAAATGCTTTCTCATTCATTATTTCATTCATTCAATCCACTACTTGAAGGGTTCTAAGGCCATTGTTGGATAACACAATCTTGAGGCAGACTTGGCTCAGACTCAGTATATTCAGGTAATTTCATTATTTCATAGCATTTGTCCACCTGAGGGTCAAGTAATAGGCATATTCCCAGATTTTTGTGATACTTGCAGGGTAAGGAAAAAACATCCTGTCTCCCTACCTATACTTGTTTGCAGCAAATCTAGCTTTCTGTTCTTTCTACCTGCTCCTCCTTCTGTCTCCCCACTCCAGAACATTTAAAATACATCTAATTCCTCTTCAGTAATTTCCTAATTTTATCTAGAGTTGTGTTAAAAACTCAAAAAAAACCTCTTCATATGAATAAGCAATACTTCACAGGTTGGAAAGGGAACTGATTTTTTCCCATCGACTGTTTACACACTTCTTACAAAGAATAGAATGCTAGAATTTGCTTGGTATTCAGCTCTAGAATCACCTTAAGCAATCCAAGTTCCTGCTTTATGCTGATAGGGGTCATTTGGGCTTTTAATAAAGTAGCTTTGCACTTGGGGCACTTTCCCTCTTAAAAAGCCATATTTGTCTATCCAACTGCATACTTATGAGGTTGTATTTGCATGTCAATATGAGATTGTAAAAAAAAAAAACACTGAGTGAAACTGGACCACATTTCCTGAATTTCTTGCTTAAATTTCTTCTTTGATAATTCACAAAGCATCACAATGACTTCTGAGTTGTCCTTTTACCCTTTTCATCCCCAAGTGGATTCAGACTGGGTTCCTTCTTCTACTTATCTAATCCTAACCCTTTTATCCCTTCTTCTTATACTGGAGTGATTCAACCTCCCACAACCAATTGCACCACTTAAAAATCCAAATAGCAATCTGGGAAGTGTGCAAACAATATTTCAAAAATATGTATGACTATAGAGAGAGGCAATTCTCTAAGACCATTAAGTTAATGAACAAATGCTATTCTACATTGGGAGAGGGTATTTCTTACATGATGCTCTCCATATTGCTGAAATGGCAAGTCTGGCTAAAAAACAACAATATTCTAGATAAGAAAGTGTTATGAGATATAATCTGCATTATAAGGTGGCTTAGTAATAGAGTGTTGCATCTAGAGTAAAGTGGATCTAGATCCTTTCTCTTCTTCTTACCAGATAAATCCTTCCTCTTCCACTTACTAGATAAGTGACCCTTGACATGTCACTGAATCTCTATGAGACTCCATTTCCTCATGTATAAAATTGTAATAATACTACCTTGATTACTCATCCCACACAGTTGTTTTGTGGCTCAAATGAGATGATTGTGTAAAGTTCTCCAAAAATTTCAAAAGGCTTTGTAAATATCACTTGGGTCAGCTATTTAGTCTAGCACCCTTATCTGATGGCAGGAAGGGAGAACCAAGAGGAAAAATGATGAGTTCAGTGCCACACTTCCGACCCATTGTTGGGTCCCCCACAGCCCCTGTTAAGCCATTAAATTCTAGGCTACCTCAGGACATGACATCCACTCTCAAAGGGTGAAGATGTGCCATCTCTAAGGATATTCAAATGAGGAAATGAAGCAGTTATTAATAGCATTCCTCAAATAAGTGCTTTGAAGGTTTATACCAAGAAAAAATAATCTCACCATCTTTATATGCTATTTTTTTCTTCTCAATGTCTGTGAAGGGAATATTGGTTCATACTGTATAGCTGGAAAAAGAAAACTGGACTAATTTTCTTTTGAATCTTTTTGCAGTGCATTATTTTACATAAAATTGCATGCTTTCATCCTCTTCCATGAAATTATGGAAAATAAAATTCAAATTAAGGGGAATTTACAATTAAATAGAACAAATCATAGAACTTTAGAATTTGAGAGAACTAGAAGAATATCTAATCAAACCTGGCCATTATAAAGGACGTTTCAAAGGTCTTAGTGCTAAGCATCCTACTAAGACTTTTGGGACACCCTGTACAAATGAGCAAACTGAATCTCAGAGAGATTATATAATTTATCCATGGATACACAGTTGTATCAGAGATTAGACTACTACAAGGGTGGGGATCCTGTGGCCTTGAGGCCACATGTGGCCTTCTAGGTCCTTGGGGGTACCCTTTTGACTGAGTCCAAGTTTTACAGAAAAAATCCCTTTATTAAGAGAATTTATTCTGTGATGTTTGGATTCAGTCAAAGCACCACATTTGAGGACCTAAGAGTCACGTGTGGCATTGGGGCTGCAGGTTCCCCACCTCTGGACTACTAAATGAACAGTTGGTTGTGAAGCAGAGCAAAAAGAAGAAAAATGGTATTTTAACTAATTCCAAAATTGCCATCTAGAATCTAGCTCTACCTATTTCTCAGTCATAGGATTTAGAGCTAGAAGGAATCTTTAACATTATCTAATCCATCTAATATACTGTTGCTGGAGTTGGTAGAGAAGAATTTGGAACTGCACTTTAAGGGCTATAAAAATGTGCATACTCTTTGACCGAGCAATATCACTACTAGCTCTGTATCCCAAAGAGATAAAAAAGAGGGGAAAGGACCTGTTGTACAAAAACATTTATAACAGGTCCTTTTGTAATGGCCAAGGATTGGCCATTTGAGGGGAAACCCAACAATTGCAGAATAGCTGAAGAAGTGGTTGCATAAGATTATGATGGAATACTATTGTGCTATAAGCAATGATGAACAGGGTGGTTTTGGAAAAAAAATTGGGAAGATTTACATGAACTGATGCAAAGTAAAGTGAACAGAACCAGGAGAACATTGTACATAGTAATGACAATATCGTAACAATGATCAACTGTGAAAGACTTGGCTACTCTGATCAAGGCAAGAATCTAAGACAATTTCAAAGGAATCACGATAAAATTGTTACGTACTTCCAGAGAGAGAAATGATGAAGATTGAAGTGTACCTTTTTAAACTTTATTTTTCCTGTTTGTGTTTTATTTTGCAAATGACTAATATGGAAATATGTTTTGCATGACTTCACATATATAATTGATAGTAAATTGCTTGCCTAATTTAAGAGAGGAGGAGAAAGAGAGAGAGAGAGAATTTGGAATTCCAAATAAAAAAAAAGATTGCTAAAATCGTTTTACAAATAATTAGGAAATATTTAATGAAATAACTAAAAACATTTGAAAGATTATCTAATCCAGTCCCTCTCATTTTTCAGATCAGGAATACAAAAGCCAGAAAATTAAGGGGATCCTACCAAGGTCATGTATCTATTAAGTATCAAAAGCAAGATTCAAACCTGTCTTCTGCTTCAAGTACTGTGTTCTCACCTTACCGCAATATCTCCTTTTATTCTTCTGCAGAAAGCTGTATTATCTAGAGTAAAGAAGCAATAGGAAAAAGTAAGCTCAGCAATGATGAATAGCTTGAGTCCTTGGCATGTGTGGTGCTGGATCAGTTAGCAATTCCATTGTATTCTATCAGAATACCTCCTCTCCCCAATGCAGAGTTCATGCTCATCAAAAAGGCATTCACTTTCATCCTGTCTCTTCTGCAACCACATGTGAATAAAGGATAACAAAATCAGTGAATATCCCCTGAGCATTTGTAATTATGCAAAGATTCCAATAACTAATTAGCACAATGGATTGTGGTCTTAACTTTGATGTTCACACAGCATTCATTTCTCTCTCCCTATGATTCTCACTTCGTAGACTATTTATAAAGATCTTCCCTCCAATGAGGAATTTATGAAAGAAAGGGGGAGGGGAATCACAAGAAAAGAAGTATGGTTAAGTATTAATTGGCTAACATTTTCATATCATCAAGTTGTGGCATTAGCTGAAATATATATATTCTCCATGAAAACAAACTACTTTTCTCTTTTCATACTTTAGCATCCACATCCACATCTGCCAACGCCCACAAAATCCTATTCTGATGCCTCATCACAAATGCAGAGATGACCTTGCGTTCTCAGAACTTATGCCAGTGGAATGCCAACTGTCAGGTACTTGGGCTTGAACATGAAGGTTTATGATGAGAGTTAGTAGACAGTATATTCCCTTCAATGAAATTACAGTTTCTTTCATTCATTCAACAAACACTTATGTGCCTTAAGGTGAAATGCACAATTATGGGGTAAAAAAGATAAACATGGAATTGTCCCAAATTCTATTTGGGGTGGGGATAAAGAATGCACAAGAGGGTAAGTAAATAGAAAATATATCAAAGTAAATATGAATTGCTATTGCTAGGGGGAAGGATAGAGG
Source organism: Phalanger gymnotis (assembly GCA_028646595.1). Lineage (NCBI taxonomy): Eukaryota > Metazoa > Chordata > Mammalia > Diprotodontia > Phalangeridae > Phalanger > Phalanger gymnotis. The sequence goes on from CM053624.1 coordinate 357,886,035, forward strand.
GTGCTTATAGAAAAGATCTCTGGCAGGTGGTGGCACTTGAACTGGAAGGGAAGCTAGGAGTGTTATGAGGTAAGATGTCAGAAGGAATTGAGTTTCAGACATAGGAGAAAAGTAGAGATTGTGCAAAGGAACTTAGACGAGAGATTGAAAGAAGGGGAAGGGAAAGGGGAAGGGAAAAGAGAAAGAGAAGGAGAAAGAGACAGGGTAGAATGGGAGGGGGTAGAAGGGGAGGTGGAGGGGTGGAGGGCAGCTAGGTGACCCAGTGGATAAAGCACTGGGCTTAGAATCAGGAAGACTTATCTTCCTGAGTTTAAATCTGTCCTCAGACACTTAGCAGCTATGTGACCCTAGGCAAGTCACTGAATCCTGTTTGCCTTAGTTGCTTGATCTTTAAAATCAGCTCCAGAAGGAAATGGCAAACCACTCCAGTATCTTTAGCAAGAAAACCACAAAATGGGCTCATAGAGAGTCACACATGACTGAAAAGATAAAAAGCCAAAAAAAAAAAAAAGATGGCATTCATCATCACTACAGGCCCATTAAATAGATATAATTATTATAATTAATTTACAGGTGTGGTGTTAATGTGATTAAAGATCTTCCACACCCATTAATCCCATTAATAGGTCTCGGGTATAGCTAGTTAAGGGAACCTTGATTAGGGGAAGCTTGTTCATAGGAAGGCCTACACCTTTTGCTAATTAGGTCATGATGGTTGTAAAGCCCTTGGGCTCTAAAACGTGTATATTCACTCCAAAGGTAGCCATTAAACTCTCTCTAAGAACTGCAGGAGGAGAAGACAGAGGCAAGCAGACAGCTAGGATTTGTCAGTGAGTGTTTATGGGAAGGCTCCAGCAGAGGGGAAGGTTATGGGATGGATTGGCTCCCTGCTGTGATAGTATGTTTTAAGTTCTTTGCTGTTATAAAGAAGTAGACTTATTGGCTTTGGGATATAATTGTTGCTATGTTGAATTGGAGTTATTGGTTTGGGGATTTAATCCTCTGGTGTCTGAATAAATGTTTTACTTCTTCTGCCTTCTATATGGAGAGTCTCATATTCTGACACAGAACTATACAGGCACGTTCATGGTCACCCTCAATATTGTGACACTTGACTTATTGATATAACAAGTGAGAAAAGGGAGGCTGAGGGAGATCCAATGACTTTCTCAGAATTAGCAACAAGTCCATGCCTGGGGCAGGTGATCTCTTGTCTTCTTTGTTGTGTATAGTAAGTTTTTGAAGCATTGAACTAAAACCCTTCCTTAAAGTCCTTCTTTGGGAGGTGACCTAGGGATCTTGAGTAGAGTACAAGGTCTCCTTGGTCTTAGCAAGTTAAAAATACTTGGAGAAAAAACCTGGAGGAGGACCAGATGATGCTTGTTATACAAGGACCAGCTGAGCTAAGTTCAAAAGAGCTCACTACCTGAGGGATGGCCACCAGGTGAATTGTTTCGTTCAGATGTAGAAACTCATGAGCCTTTCTACTAGGCTGCAGAAGGATTGAGTGCTCTGTAGATGGAGAGACTGTTCATACTGATAAAATTATCATTTGGGTTTTAAAGTAAGCATATATTGTAATTGATTAATAAAAACCTTCCTCTGTTCATCTATCCTAGCATTTACAGCATGTCATCAGTTGATAGATTTCCACAGGAGAGAAATAATGTTTGTTTTTTTTTTTAACCAAGAACCTCAAAAGGTTTTAAGTTAGAAGCAGATTATCAATCAACTTTAAGTAGGCTAAAAACAGGGTTTGAAATGTGCTTTTTCTCAGAGGTTCTCAAGTCTAATCCTTGGTATTGGCCATCTGAGTCATATAGTAACAGGAAAAGGTAAGCAGTCCTTTTTGCTTTAGGGAGAAGGCCTTTCTTCCTTCACTAGACTGACTGGCAGATAGACTGGGATAAGGAGCTGGCCCTGGGATCAAGATAGAACTGAGTTCAAATCCAACCTTAGTTTTTTTCTAGCTTCGTTAGCTAGGGGTCACAACTTTTGCCTGCCTCAATTTTCTCATCTTTAAAATGAGAATAATAACAGCATCTACTTGAAGGATTTTGTGAGGATGAAATGAGCTAATATTTGTAAGGTCCTTTGCAAGCCTTAAAGCTCTAAATCAATTCTGGCTATTATTCTTAGCACGAGACCACTAACCTCAAATGCAGTCATATTTCCCAGGATGACTGAGACTAGAGTATGTGCTTAAAGTAAGAGAAAGTTGGTTCTCTAGTGGGAGACCATTCTGTGGGAGTTCTTTTATGATGCCTTACTATTTCACTTGGTGATCTTAACAGCTCCCATGATTTAATGCTATCTTTATGCTAATAATTCTCAAATTTACCTTTCCTGCCTCAATCTTTCTGACTTCCAATCTCATATCTTCAACTGCCTTTCAGACATCTTGAACTGAATGTTCAATATACATTTTAAGCTCAATATGTCAAAACTGAATTCATTACCTTCCCCCTCCCCCAACTCCTTCCCCACTCCCATTTTCCCTGTTATTGTAGAGGAATGCTATTCAGGATCACAACCTAGGAGTGATCCTGGATTCCTTACTACCTCTCATACCCCATATTCACGCTGTGTCCAAGCCCAGACAGTTTTGCCTTTGTAACATCTCCCAAATAGGCCTCCTTGTCTCCTCTGCCACTGCTCCAGTACAGGCCCTCATCACCTTTTGCTTTTATTACTGCTTATTACTCTTTTATTACTGCCTCAAGTTTTTCTCCATTCAGCCGCTGAAGTGATTTTCCTAAAACACAAGTCTGATCATGTCACCCACCATACTCAACAGACTTCAGGGGCTTCCTATTACCTCCAGGATCAAATACAAAATCTTTTGTTTGGCAATCAAAGCCCTTCATAACCAAGCCCCCTTCTACTTTTCCAGTCTGCATACACTACTCTCCAACATGTACTCTTTGGCCCAGTGAAACTGGTCTCCTGGCTGCTCCATGAACAAGACACACTCCATCTCTCAACTTTGGGCATTCTCTCTGGCTTACCATCATACCTGTAATGCCCTCCCTCCTCCATTCTAACCACAGATCTCCCTAGTTTTTTTGAATCCAAATTAAAATCCTTCTACCTAGAGAAAGCCTTCCCCCCCAACCCCTCTTAATTCCAGTGCCTTCTCTCTGTTAATTATTTCCTATTTATCCTGTATGTAACTCAGTTTGTATCTGTTTCTTTGTGGGTTATCTCCCCTATTAGATTATAAGCTCCATAAGAGTAGGAACTGTCCTTTGCTTCTTTTTGTATCTGTAGTGCCTGCTTGGCACAGCGCTCAGCACATAGAAGGTGCTTAATAAATGTTTGTTGAATTAAATGATTTGACTAGTCACAAAGTTGCTAAATGTCTGCAATAGGCTTTGAATGCAATTGTTCCTGATTCTATATCCAGAACCTTCCTTGAGTCATGTGCCTACCTGGAATTGAGTGCTTGATTGATGCCCTCCCAACAACCTTATAAAGGAAACAGGATATGTATTAATCTCCTTTTGAAGAATGAGGACTAGGTTCTCTGGGCCAAGAATCACAGATTACAGAGCTGGAAAGGTCCTCAGAGGTCATCTAATCCAATTCACACCTAAACAAAACTCCCTTCTATACATTTGTGGCAATTGTTCTCACTGCTTTTACTTGAAGAACTCTAGTGAGGAAATCTTATCACCTGCAAAGGCGTTTGGTTCTCCTTTGGGAGAAAACTACTTGTCAGAAATGGACTAAACTCACCTCTGTCCAACTTCCACCCATTACTCCCATTTCAGTCCTCCATGGCTGACCAGCTTTTACCTATCAAATTCATGAGGATAACTATACTGTCCACTGTCCCAGATCCTGGTTCTATCATTCAACATGGCAACTACCCCTTCTAGCTTTCTATCATGTACAAGTTTTCTATTTATCAACCATGCATTTATCTACGTGGGTAGCTAGCACTGAAAATCTATTAACTAGCACAAGACCAAGCACAGATTGCTGGGAAACTCCCCTGTAGACCTTCCAAGCTGACATCTTAACTATTATTGATTACTCGTTTTGCACAGACATTCAACTAGTTCTAAATCCACCTGAATGTATCATTGTTTGAGCTAATTTTGTTTCCATCCCTGAAAGAAAGATGTGATCTTAAAAGAAAAAGAATTGTTGCCAAAATATATAGATGTCCACATGGTAATGAAAGTCTTTGTACCTTTTTGCTATACTTGAAGATTTTGTTGTTCAGTCGTTTCATCCATGTCTGACATTACTGACCCCATTTGGGGGTTTTGTGGCAGAGATATTGGAGTGATTTTCCATTTCCTTCTCCTGCTCATTTTATAGATGAAGAAACTGAGGCAAAGAGTAACTTGCCCAGGATCACAGCTGGTAAGTTTCTGTTGCTGGATTTGAACTCATGAAGAAGTCTTCCTGATTCCAGGCCCAGTACTTTATCCACTAAGTCACCTAGCTGCCCTACCACATCTTTAAGGTATGGAATGCCAAATTGAGTTATTTCA
>CM053624.1:357891039-357908181 GCA_028646595.1 Phalanger gymnotis
TGGTGGGACTTCTCCTTGCCACAAGCACATCTCCATTCCAATTGGTTATCATGTCTAGAAATCTTTAGGGCTACATATATACTGTTCATCATCCAGTGGTTAGTACACCTTTCCTCTGCAGAAAAGAGGTAAAGGCTCTTCCAGCCACATCTTGCTCACCAGGCTACACCATAGAAGCTAGTAGAGTCCTGGGCTGAGATCATGTCTGCTTTGTCAAATACTCTCAATTCTACTTACTTTCTGATGCCCCTGGTTCAACTTTAATCTGTTATATGGTTTAAAAACCCATTTTAGCTCTTAGTTCTGATCATAGCCCACCAATTGGGGCATATTCTCAGGGATCCCCTTAACCAAATGGAAAATAAACATGGTAAAACTATGTGGTGCAGAAACATCTTTTAACTTTCTCTTATGGCTTTTGGGTTGCACAAATCTAAAGTTTTATACTGGTTGGAGAAAGCTGATATGTCTAGTGAACTTTGCCCCACTTTTTCTTTCTTCCACAAGCAAAAGAATGCAGCCCAATCACCCTCTTGCCTCTCTCTACTGGTCTGTTTGTACTCACAATAGCCTTCTTGGTAGGAAGTGTAAGTATATTGATTCCTATTTTGCAGATGATGAAATTGATGAAGATGATGGGTTGATCAAGGTCATACTGCTAATAGGTGGTGGGAACTAGGATTTGAACTTAGATTTAGTAATAATGTGTCTATTCTTCTATTACATAAAAGAATATCCTTCATATGGGATGGTGATGTTTCTAAGTAAACAAGAGATAGATGCTGAAATACATTGCTGAGATTTGTACTATTTCAGGGTGTTTCAAATTTGTCTTAAATAACTATCATTGGGAAGACCTCACAGTATGTTATTTTTGCTTGCAGGAAGTTGGCTGACTCTTCAATGCTTTGACTAGTTCTGTTTAATCATGCCTAACAATTATAAGACTAGCTATGTTTTAGCACAACCCAACTACCTTTCAAGCAAGGATAATTTAACTGCTTCAAGAAGCAATCTTAATCCCTAATTCTGTGGGAAGTAATAGGCTCCGAACCCAGGAAAACATTTCTTCTAGGAACTGCTGCAGGTAGGCTATCTTCCCAGCTTTCTTCAATCAGTCAACAAACAAGTAGTTATAAAGCACCTACTGTGGGCTATGCACAGTGCATGTGATATAAGTACAAAATTGATCAGAAGGCGCTTATAGTTTAAAGATTATATGTAAAAGATCTATCAGTGTATACATACACATATAAATAAATACAAGGTAGTTTAATATAAGGAAGTTTGGGAGGGAGGGCATCACCATGCAGAAGATGGTACCTTCTTCCTCTCACTCCTGGGTAAACCTAACATACAACCTTATCTGTGTCTTACTGTACCTTTTGGGTGATTTATGGACACAGATGGAAAAAGACCTCTCCTCAAAAGGCAAGAGCATTGATGATTACTTGAGAAATAATTGCTGAGACTTCTTCTCACGTGAACGGATTGGAGGTATCAAAAAAGAGAGAAATTGAACCAGTGCTATGTGAAACATCTTCCTATGCCCTGGTTAAAAAAATATTTCAAGTATACAAGCTTTAAGGTTCTTAGGTCAAATAATTTAAGACATTGCTTTTCTTCTTTAATGAAGAGAATCAGACAATCTTCAAGTTGAAAGGGATTTTTGAGGTCATTCGGTCTAAATGGTTCCTGAATAGGTATCACCTCTATGGCCAACTGAAAAGTAACCATAGTGGGTCACCCCATTCCATTTTGTTACAGTGCTAATTGTGAGAAAATATTTCCTTTCTTTGAACTGAAATGTTCCTCACTGCAATGTCTAGCCATTACTCTTCCTTCTGCTAACTGGGATAAACTGGAACAAATTTAATCCTTCTTCCACATGAAACCATGAGGAGTTGTCCAAAGTCCTGGAAATTTTGAATCCAATTTCTTGGCAAAACTAAGTTTACCAAATTGTTGATTCGACACACTTTCTGACTTGAAATTTGTTTTTGACACACATTCAGGGCCATATATAGGAATTTTATACTAATAGAATCCCAGAAATAGTTACGGGTACAGTAACCATATGGCTCATATTTTATTCTTTTTCTGAAAATTCCTGATTTCAAGAAAAGAGAAAAGTACTTATAGTGAGACTTTGTAAAAGGAATAACCCTTGTTACATTCTGTGTCTTGATTCTCAGTTCATAAGACATGATCAGAGTAATTATGGTGCATATAAGGTATTGTTTCAACAATCTGGCTAGCAGCTGTTGTGGGGGTGAAAGACCAACACAAGCCCAACAACAAGAATGCTACCAGCACGCTGCAAAATCACAGGTTCTTTTGATCTGCTTTAGTAAGGAAAGCAACGTTAAGGGGTTGATAGGCTTACCTTAATTCAGCATACAAATATCACTCACTTAGTTCAGGGGAAAAAAACCAGCACTCTGAACTTTAGAGAAAAATACAAACAAATTGCAAACATCAACAGACAGACCCAATACAATTAATAGTTACCAACATCTAGGTTCAGCCCGGGAGCTCAGAATAAGGGCTGGTCCAGAGTCATGCATGCCACCATGGCTGTGGGAAAGAGCTCCAAAGAAGAGGAAACCAACCCCTTGTTTTATATCTTTTTCAGGGTCAGGGGTGAGTCACACATGCAACTTACCCATGTGACCTAGACTCGTCACAAAGAGGTGACTTAAACCCATGTGGTCTAAGAGCTTCTGATGTCCCAAACCTATCACTCAAACTCATGTGTAAACTAGGCCCTCCTCTTAGTTAGCCCCACTTTGGGCTGCACCTTAGTTACCAATCCATACCCACGTAGGTTTTACACCTAATTGGGGTTTGGGCCTGGGGCTTAGCACCTAGTAAGACTCAATGAAATGCACTGAATTACTCAAAGGAAACAAAAGCCAAACTCTTCAAGGGTGCTTGGTTGAACTAAGTGCTAAGAGACCATTTTCCTTACCAACACACTTATACATGTATATGTGTATGCACTTGTAACTTTCACTAATATGCTGAAATATTCTGATGTTGCCGTGACTTCAGAAGTGTAGATTTTCCCTCCAATGATCCAGATCATAGCCCCTCCATAATCACCAATCCTGGGCTTCTTTTGACTATATCCTTCGAGAAAGTCACTGCAAGTATTTTATCCCATGTTCTGAGGACCTTCTTTGCCTCCCCCCTCATACACACACACACACACACACACACATATATATCTATACACATATGTATTATATAATAATATAGAATATCACACATGATATATTATCTCTATACATATATTATGTATTTATATATGACAAAAATCACAAAATTTAAGAATTTACTATCTAGTCAAACCCACAAATGAAAGCCATCCTCATTGTAGCCTATCTGACAAGTAGTTGCCATTCTCTGGTTAAAAACTTTTAAAGAGGGGGTACCAGCAACCAATCAAGGTACACTAATCCATTTTTGAAAAGCTCTAATTATTAAGAAATTTTTCCTGACGTCAGGCTAAGTTGGCCTCATTTCAACTTTTACTCGTTGCTCCCAGTTTTGCCCACTGGGGGCAAAACTAATGAGTTTAATTTCTACTCCATATGATGGCCTTTAAATATTTCAAGCAACTATCACTGAGTCTTTTATTCTCTGGGCTAAACATTCTCAATTCCTCCCATTAATCCTTATATTACATGGACTAAAAATTCTTCACTATCCTGGTTCCTATACCCTGGGAACTCTACAGCCTATCAACACACTTCTTAAATTATGGTTCCCAGAGCTGAATGCAATACTGAAGATGAACTCTGGTGAGGAGAGAGCACAGTGGAATTATAACTTCCCTATTTTTGGAAGCTAAACCTCTCTTAATGTAGCCCAAGACAAATTTTTTTTCTCACTGCCTTATCACAGTTAATTAATTTTTTAACCTTGAAGTCTGCTAGCACTCCCACATCTTTTTGAGAACAACTGCTGTCTCAACATGCCTTTCCCATTTTGTGGTTGGGAAGTTGACTTTTTATACCTAAATGTAAGAATTTACATTTATCACCATTGGATTCCATCTTATAATGGCTAATATTTATATAGTATTTTAAATTTTGCAAAGCGCTTTGCAAATATAATCTTATTTCGTCCTCACCATAACCTTGGGAGGCAGGGGCTAATGTTCATAACATTTTTACAGGTAAGAAAACTGAGGCACAGTGAGGTTAAGTGACTTGTATAGAATCACACAGTGAATCAGTGTCTGAAGCAGTATTCAAACTCACATCTTCCCTACCTTCAGATTGAGCACTCTACTTGACAACTTAGCTGAGTGAAAGAAAAGTGTGTGCATATAAGTATATGTATATACACTTGTGTATACACACATGCATGTGTATACACATATGCATGTATGTGTATATACACATATACATGCGTATGTGTATATATGTATATATGTGTATATATGTGTGTATATCCATATTCTTGATCATGTCATAGGTTTCTTCCCACTATATCCTACCATATACCTATGAGATCATATTTTCCTTCTTGTGGTAGGGCCTCCATTTCCCCTTATTTGTTGGCCCCAAATTGGGAATTTAGATATAGATATTTAAGATCTTGTTTTTGATATTCCTTTCTTGCTTTTCTCTTGTATACTTTTAGTGTCTCACATGCTATTTATCATTCTTCTTTGTATTCCCTTCTATGATTTATTTTGTTTTTATTTGGTTATTTTTCAGTCATGCCTGACTGTTTGTGACCCCACCTGGGGACTTCTTGGTAGAGATACTGGAATGTTTTGCCATTTTCTTCTCCAGCTCATTTTACAGATGAGGAAACTGAGGCAAACAAGGTTAAGTGACTTGCCCAGGATCACACAGCTAACAAATATCTATAGATAGATTTGAACTCAGGAAGATGAATCTTCTTGACTCCAGGCCTGGCACTCTATTCACTGTACCACCTAACTGCCTCAAAAGTAGTCCCTACCCTCAAGGATGATACATATCTTAATGAGAGATACCATGAAAATAACTGTTTTTGCTGTTGTGCAGTCATTTCCATTGTATCTGACTCCTCATGACTCCCGTTGGGGTTTTCTTGGCAAAGATACTGGAGTGCTTTGACATTTTTTCTATAACTCATTTTAGAGATGAAGAAACTGAGGTAAACAAGGCTAAGTGACTTGTCCAGGGTCACAAAACTAGTAAGTGTCTGAGACTGGATTTGAATTGTCTTCCTGACTCTAAGCCTGGTGTTCTATCCATTGTGCCACCTACCTGGCCATGATTTTTAGCATAAAGATAAACAAGCAATATACTCCTCCCAAATATTTAGTTAAAATTCTTTTTCATTAGAAATTACAACACCAAGAAAATATGTCCTTAACAGTTCTTGACTGTTAACAGAGAAGGAAATACTCCTTCTCTGGCCAGCTCTGCCATTCCTATAGTGTATATTAAACTACGTACAGAAGACCAAATCCCTTTCTCCAAAATCACTTCCATAATATTAACTTTTCACATTTATTTTCTCCATACTTTCCTTCAAAGGACAAGAGCAATGAGAATGCAACCTCTGTTCATGTGGTCTTCAGATTTTGCCCAAGACTTTATAATGATTGGAAATATTTTGGCTGTCCCATCAGGTGATATCATCTGTGCTCAAAAGAATCATTACAATTATGAAATTGGCATTTGTTTTGGTAAATCTTGGATACATGCTCCATGAAGACGACAGACTTCTCTATCAATATTACCATGCAGACACACAGCTTCTCCAGCTTTTCTCCCTTCGGCCCTTCCTGGATGATCTGATCACTTTTGAGACTGTACTCTATGACAATTTGGAGGAAAAACCATCTTCTTTGCCTAAGCATGTTTCCATCCTATTCAGGAAATGCCCCAAAGTAGTTCAATAACCCTGAGAGTTAGGTACAATTATTAACCACATTGTAATATATGTATACATTCTTACACATATGTCATAACTGCAGTGTGGTGTAGTGAATCTGGTTTCCAAGGCAGGAAGAGCTAGGTTTAAATCTCACCCCTGGAATGTAATGAATGTCTTACCTCATCTCCGTATTCTAGACAACTAGATAAGAAGCATTAAAGTCAGAGAATCAGGTGCTGACCTGCCTTCTTAGACATAGTACCCTTACTTATGAGTTTCCTATGCAAGTGAAATCATAGGTCCAGGACACACAGACACACATATGTATAAAAATATGCACATATACACAACCACATACACACATATATGCTGGAATTTATTATTTGATATTTTAGATTAAATCTAATTTAATAAAATGTTTTTAATAATGTTGGTTCCTCTGTGTGACCTTAGGCAAGTCACTTAACCCCAATTGCCTTGCCAAAAAGCAAAAAAAAAAAATAACATTGGTTCCTATCACTCCATTAGGCAGGTAGGTAAAAGGGGGAGCAGTAAATTAGGTTGATAGATTAAAAGCTGGATGAGATCTCAGAAGTCATTAATTTCACTTGCCTCAACTTACCAATGAGAAAACTAGAACCCTGAAAGTTTAAGTGAGTTGCCCATAGTCACACAAACTTGAACTCAGGTCCTCTGATTCCAAATTCCAAGGCATTTAAGCTATTTCACAATACTCTTTCAGGCACTGATATGTTGGGCACACAAAAAGTTGGGCATATCATGGTCCATATCCTTCGTCCACCCCTCTGTTATTCTGTGCATGCCTATAAAAGTCAATGGGACAAATATTCAGACTTGGAGAAGTTTGGTTTTATGTAATTTGCCAAACCTTCTTCCCTCTGAGTAACATTTAGGAATGAAGTACTTTTGACTCTAGCATTTATTCATCCTTTGGAAATGTACCATATAATTCAATTACTCAGAGTAAATACTTTAATCAGAAAACCTAATGAATATTCAGATATTGCTCATTGTTAAAAAAATGAGATTTTTTGACAGATTTTTTCTACTGTTGTCTGAAAGACATCCAGAAGAGGGCGCTGCTGGTCTTTAGGAAATAAAACAAAAATATACACAATGCCCTCCAGTGATGTTCTCTTATGTAATCCATCAGAAAGTCAGTGATGATAGAATCAGAGGATCACAGATCTAGATCTGCAAAGGATTTTTGAGGCTTTATAATCCAAGCTTCTTATTTTACAGATGATGTAATAGAGGTCCAGTGAGACTAAGTGAATTACCCAAGGTCACACAGTGTCAGAGGTGAAATTTGAACCCAGGCCCTTTCACTCTCAACTATATGTGTGTGTGTACATATATATATATGTGTGTGTGTGTGTATACATATATACACATACATGTATGCGTATACATGTATATATACATACATATGTGTGTATACATATGTGTATGTATATATGGTATATATGCACAAATACATATATGTGTATATATGTACTGTGTATATATAATATATACACATATATATACACATACGTGCACATATATATATACATATATATGTAAAATACAAAAATACATTACTACCTATTGTGAAGAGGACTTAAGTAGTAAATCCAAAGTCATGGGCAGTTTAATGATTCTTAAATAATCGCTGTTGACTCATGGTTGACTTTCTGAGAATTCAAGCAAAGTTAGGGAGCCCCAAAACAATAGCAATAAACTCTAAGAGATAATAATTATCTATTCATATAGAATCACTTTGAAGCACAGAATTTCAGATTTGAGAAAGACCTCGGTGAACGTTTAGTCCGATGCATGCCCAAAAAACATTTCCATCTACCAAACACTCAAGTGTTCTTTCAATCTTTGATTGAAATTCTCTAATAAAAAGTGATCTCCCTTCCTTACCCTAAGTGGTTTTTTTTTTTTGTTTTTTTGCTCTAATCAGGAAATTTTTTGTTTGTGACTTGGACATATCCCTCACAGTTTCCCCCACTGGGGCCAAACAGATGAAGCCTAAATACTTTCCTACATTGTTGACCCAAACTACTCAACCAGAGGTATTCTTTTACTCATTAGTCTTGTCCTTGACAAGTTAAACACACCTAAAGCCTTCCACTGATCCTTGTGTGGCATGCTCTAAAGGCCTGTTGCCATCTTAGTTGTCCTCTTCAGGATACTCTCTAGATTCTCAGTTCCCTTCTTTGAATGTGGTACCAGGGTAGGGCACGCTACTCCAAATGTGGTCGCACCATGACAGAGTGCTTTAGGAATCTCAGCTTCTCATTCCTGGGAGCTATGCCTCTCAAGGCAGCGTAAATTACACTAGCTTTATTGGCCGCCAAATCACAATGCTGATTTATGTCCAGCTTGCCATCCACTAAGACTCAGATGTTTTTCAAAGGAACTTCTTTGTCTCTCTCCTCCTCCTTCTTCCCTCCCTCTCCCTCTCCCTTTCCCTCCCCTTTTCCCTCTCCCCTAATCTTGTGTTTATGGAGTTGACTTTTTGGAACTCAAGTATAAGACTTTATATCCTCTTATATTTAATTTTTGCCATACTTGAGTCAGCTGAATGCTCTATCGCCATAAATGTTCACAGGTAAATGTATTGTGGTATTTTTCATAGCTCTGATTCTTCCTGATTTTTCATAAATTCATCAATCTTTCAACAAGTGCTGAATGGGATGGATAATTGTGAAGACTTCACAAGGTATGTTTAATGGAGAGGTTTTGGGATTTGATTTGGCTTTGCGATTTTGGAAGGTGAGGGCCTGGAACTGAAGGCATGGCCTTCCCCCCCCTCTCAGATGTTAGAAGATAATGAACTTCCTGTGAGCTATTTGTTCTTTGCTCTAGGAAGTTCTCTCTTCCCCCCCACCCCATTTCTTCTCCTAGACTTTCAGACACCACCCTGGCAGTTGAGTTCTGATAGGGAAAAACCTGAATGGATCGGATCAACCTTGGTCCTCTGTGTAGTTTTCACACCTAGACTGTAATCCCACCTCCCAGCCAATGGTGAGAAGGGATAGAGGTGGGTGGGAATCTTTTCATTAAGACTGTAAATTAAGGCAGGCTCTCTTTTACCTCGCCTCCTCCATTCTGGAGGTGTGCCCAAATGTTGCAAGGTTTGTGAAATAAATTTACTTTGTTCTTCATAAGGATGTCTCTCCTATTATTTAAAATTCTGTCCCATACAGTGCTAAACAGTTTTTTCTCCTATGCTTCATTAATCCCAACTAAAATGATGTTTTAAAGGAAAACATCTACCTCTGGTAGATTGTTTATATGCCTTTCAATAAAATGACTTTTCTTTTGGAATAGCAACATTACTCTTAGGAATTTTCCAAGTCCACCCATCTGTGAATGCTTTCTTCTTTAAAATTATCAACATATACACTATATGTATTATGTATATTCCTACATAATTGCATGTTATAATATAGTACACTCTGTGTTAGCAGGGGCTGTTTTGTTTTGTTTTATCTTTCTTTGTAGCCCCAGTGCTTAGCACAGTGCCTGCCACATTTTTGTTGCGCTTCAGTTGAATCTGACTCTTTGTAACCCCATCTAGGAGTTTTTTGGGGGGGGAGTTGGTTTTGGTATTCTTTGGCAGGATACTGTAGTGGTTTGCCATTTACTTCTCTAGTTCATTTTCTAGAAGAGGAACTGAAGCAAACAGGGTTAAATGACTTGCCCAGGGTCACACAGCTAGTAAGTGTGTCTGAGGCCAGACAAACTCATGACAATGAGTGTTCCTGATTCTAAGTCTAGTGGTCTATCCACTGTACCACCTAGCTGCCCTGCCTAGCACATAGTCAATATGAAATTAAAGCTTGTTGGCTGAGCTAAAGGAAGGTCTGTGGTATGTAGGCTTGATTCTTTATGGAAGATTTATAAGCTGTCATAGACAACAGTTATATAGAATAAGGGCATGGCTGGACAACCATATTGTGGGAGGGAATACACTAGATAGAGAAATGAATGGAGTGCTGGATATAAGGCAGGAAAGCTTGAATTAAATTCCTGCCTCAGACATTTCCCAGTTCTGTGAGCCTGGGCCAGTCACTGAGCCTCTTTGTGCTCAGTTTCCTCTTCTGAAAAATTTAGATGAATAATAGTATCTGCCTCACAGGGTTATTATGAGGATTAAATAACATATGTAAAGTGCTTTGCAAACCTTAAAGTGCTATATAAATTCCAGTTCTTAATATTTTCATCAAATGAACTAGGCCATTTATAAATCTCTTTTTCATTATATTTTATATAAACAAAGCCTTTAAAGGGATTTCTAAGTAAAAATATTTCACTTATGCCCAGAAAACACATGTGATTTCCTTTGGTTCTGACAGTTTTCTGAGCTTCTCTGTCCGTGGTTCTGACTATTTGCCTTTTGATGAGAAATATGAAGTGGAGAAGTAATGAAAACTGTAAATTTCCTGCAGGCCAAATAAAATGCAAATGAGGAGCTTCCGGTGTCTGACAAAGTGATGATCTTCAGAATACAAATAAGGAAAAAGCTATGCTGACAGCAAAAGCTATTTTTATATCCTGTTACTGGCTTCTAGGCATAACAGCTTTAGGAGGACAACATCTGGATTCCAAATTCCAGGCAAACCACATGCTTTGAAATGAAGCTTATACCTAGCAGAACAGGATTGATCACAGAAGAAAATTACTTATTTTTTTAAATGAAAGATAAATCCTTTCACTATTTTCCACTCAGGCCAACACCAATTGAAAGCTTAAATAGGAGAAAGTCAAACAGTTAATGTACTACTGAAAAGCAGCAGGCAGTAAGCCTTCCTCTGACCTAAACACATCCACTCTCCTACTGAGAAGAATCACCAAGATATTCTTTACATGGGCAGATAAGTTAAAGTTAAAGCCTTATCCCTAGGGGTCCCCATGCAATCTTCTGTTCTGAAATAATGTTTGTAGGGTAGCCTCTCCTGCCCTAGCCTGACCAAAATTTAAATCTTGCACAACCTCCCTTAGAGCAGCATAAGTTAGGTTGGGAAAGAAAAATGGGTCTTTTAGAAATACATCCAAGTAATCTCCCTCACTTGCTCCTACCCCTCCTACCCTTCTGTCTAGTCGCTATTTCTTTCCCTTCATCAAGAAATGAACAAACCTCTGTACTTAATGAATAGATAAAAAGTCTTTTCAAGTTCTATTGAATCACAGATTTTGAGCTGGATGGAATTTCAGAGGTAATTGTTTCTAGCCCCTTCCTTTTACAGTGGAGGAAAATGAAGTCCCAAGGCATGAAATGATTTACACAGAATAAAGAAGTGGAGAAAGAATGCCTCTTCCTGCTGTACTGATTGCACTGAACTGTAGAATACTGCTGAGTTTATTAAATCCAGCACTCTATCCATTTCTCTATCTAGCATATAGCCTATGTAGACTGACCTTTGGCACATGAAAGATCAAATTGATGAAGAATGTCTGTTGCCCAGATTATGGCATTCATTTGGACAGACAACATATAGAGCTTGTCCATTAGTATGCATATGTTGGGTAGTCGATACAAATGGACAATGAGTTGTACCCAGAATTGAACAGGAGGAGGAATGCAGAGTAGATTGCCTTCACAGAACTGTGAATCTCCTTTAATGACCCCAAGCTTCTTCCAGAAACAAAGCTCACTTTTAAAATACATATATTAAACTGGTGTTTCAATGAGCAACACGGAATGAAGTAGTTTCTGAAGAATAGCAAATGTATCTCACAAAGAGGGTAATGGGAAGACGTGTGCTGTTTGTGAGCAGCCTATAAACAATCAGGAATTCCAAAGAAGGACAAGAGTAAAGAGTGTCATCAGGAAGATGTATGACAGTGGGAGAAGATGGGCTGGTCATGTAGTTATGATATGGGATGATGGACAGATGGCCATTCATTCATATTCTCCTGATGTCAAGAGTAACTAAGGAAGACCTCCAGCATATTAGAGAGAACATCCCTCTCCCCTTTGATAAACTTATTGGAAGACACAGACAAAAGTCACATAGAATGGGTGGGCATAGATGACATGGGATGTCAGATAGATAACCAAAACACTTCATTAATATGTGCCTGATGTCAAGAATAAGGAAGGAAGGCTATTCACATATTGGATGGACTACACACTCCTCCTTTGGTGAACTTATGGAAAGACACAGAGAAGAGTTATATAGAATGGTTAGGCATGGATGGGTTGCAATCTATGTCTTTGGAAACCAATGAGGTCACTAATCCATTGGAATATTAGTGTATTTGTATTGATCCAATAGATGTTTTTCCTCTTGTTCAGTTTCAGTTTCAATTCACTGCTCTTTTTCCATGTCTGTACAAAATATGTGTATTGATGACTATGGTCTTTAGATTATCCATTGAACTCTCTGAATTCTTTATTATAATCTGGTCAATAGGTATTCTTAATTCACTTAGTTATTTTCCTGAGTAGATAGCTAGGTCAAATCTGTTTGATTGCTTATGGATCTCATCAGGAGCCTCTGCAATATTCTGGAGCTTGATGCCATCTCTACAATGTCATATGGCAGCTGGAGCATCTGGATGACATCACCATTTATAAGGAATTTCTCTTCACTTGAACAGTGAACAGAGGAATAGGAACAGAAAAATAAGTCAAGATTTATCTAGGAATCTCCAGAGTCATCTCAATGACCTCAAACATCTCTCTGAAAAACAGACCTAACTCTTCAATACCAGCCTTCTTCCAGTAACTTTGCATAGCTGCAAGTCATGAAGTACTATTGGTATTGAGGGATGGAAAATAAGTATGACCCTGATCGGTCATACTTCCCATGCAATGAAAAGGTTCATGGTGGATGTAAACAGGCCAGAACATGTCACAGTAGAAAATTATGAAGGAGAATCAGAAGAATAGAGGTCATCAAAGAAATGTGTGAACAATAAAGGAGTTGAGCTGGCTACACCATAATGATATTGGGCTGTCTATATGCTCCATTGGTACCTTCATGAGGTAAATGAAAAAGTAAAGAAGGGCTCCTAGCACATTGGGTGGGTGTCCCTGTGAGCTACTCATGAGGGTACATAGGTAAGAGTCATACAGGATGGGCAGGCAAGAACCATTTATGAACTTCGTTTGTGACAACAACCACTTTGATGAGATTGCTGATATATTTGAGTATTGATAATAGATTTTCACACATTTGTAACGTCATCTCAATTAGGTAAGAAAATCCTTAAAGTAGAAACCATATTATGTAAGTCTTTTTATCAGCCACTATGCTTAATGCAGAGCTAGGAATGTCATAGACACATAATAAATACTGATTGATTTCCTGTGAAAATAGAAGAAGGAATAGATTTCAGTTGAAGCCAGGATACTTAAAGTTAAATTTAAGAAGGACTTTTAATTATTATGCATTCCAATGCCTTAATAATCAATTAACAAGAATTTATTAAGCATTCACTATGTACCAATACTTGCTAGGTAATGAGGACAAAAGACATAAAAAGAGAGTCTCTACCATAAAGAAACAAACATTCCATTAGAGGGAAAAATTTTCATCTATAAGTATGTATACTGATAAGTATATTCAGAATAAGGCAATTACAGTGGTATCAGATAGCAGCATGGATGATCAAAAAAGACAAGAGAAGACATTTATAAAGTAAAAGAGATTATAGAATGCTCACAGTCATGATTCAGAAGGACTGAAGGATGATGCCATTGAAATATGTTTACAAAAGGATGCAAGATGGGAGGGTTAGGATAGAACAATGATGTAAGGTGGAGTGTTTTGCAAAAGTACATAGCTAAAAACAGCACAAAGTTCAAACAAAAGAAGGAAAGTGCCTGCCCCAGAGAAAGCTAAAAGGCAGGAAAATCTCAGGCAGGTCTGCTTTCCCAGTTGGTTTTGCCAAAGCCTCTTGAGACCAGATGCCAAATGTGACAGTGATACTTTGATGGATTTGTGATCTCATCCATATGGACATTCCATCCAGTGGTGCAGATCGCAACCCACCCACACTTTCTTATCCTACAGGACTCTTGTCCTTGTCATTTATCAGTATTCTATTAATTTTTCATCAGAAATGCTGGTGGTTTCCTCTAGATAATTTGACACAGGGCTTTGCAGAGTAAGCAGTTTTTTTTTTAATTCATTCATACATTTCTTGACATTGTGTGGATACTAGTGAAGCTCATGAATTGACCATCAATTATCCCTAATTCTCATTGTATGATTAGTCTACCTCATTTAAAAAAATAAAGATAAATATAAAATTTGGGATTTTCCAAAACATCAACTCATGAGTACAACATCAAGGAGACATAAATGTAGATTTCTTTTGAAAAAAGTATGGGGCAGGGAGGTTATTCAATGCAAGCCCCAAAGACATCAGTGATGTGATATAACAGCCACACAATTTATAGTCTAGTCATACTGGACTCCTTGCTATTTCTTACAGACAGCAATCTATCTCCTGCCTCCATACTTTTGTACTGGCTATTTCCTATGCTTGGAAAGAGCTCTCTCCTTACCTATGTCTCTGAGAATCCCTGGCTTCCTCCATCACTCAGCACAAATGTCACCTTTCCTGGGCCTCTAAGCTACTAGTGCTTTCTCCTCTTGGGTGACTTCCCTTTTGCCTTTTATGTGTCTGTATGTGCCATCTTCTGCACTAAAATGTAGCCTCCTTGAAGGCAGAAGCTGTTTTCACTTTTTAAAAAATTCAATCCATAGAATTTAGCTCAGGGCCTAGCACACAGTAAACACTTAATAAATATTTGATAATTAATTGAAAAATATTTTATTTTATGGTAGAAATTATAAGTATGAAATATCATAAGCTTGGCTAATAGATATATTTAAATACAATTTTAAAGGCACATTATCTATTATTTACTTATACATACTTTATTTAAATATTGCTTCTATTTAGAATGCACGGAATAGAAAAATGCATACTTTAAAATTTAGAATTCTTAAAGGAAAAGAAAAATCAGCAGCTTTCTTTTTTTTTGAGGGGGGAAGGCAGGGCAACTGGGTTTAAGTGACTTGCCCAAGGTCACACAGCTAGTAAGTGTGTCAAGTGCCTGAGGCCAGATTTGAACACAGGTCCTACTGATTCCAAGACCAGTGCTCTACTCACTGCACCACCTAGCTGCCCCTAGCACCTGGCTTTCTGCGAGGGATGGTATTCCATTTTACCTACAGAGACTTCTTGGGACCTGTTCTAACCCTCTTATTTCAGAAAAGTCTCTCAAGTTTTTTCTACTTCTACAATCTAGTAGAGTGGGCCCATCATTGCCTACAGACCAATCCAAGTGAGGAACCAACAACCTAAGAGGAACATGATAAAATGATTCATGTTAAAATAATGGAGTGTTACCTCTAGGAAGTGCTCAGAGGTTGCCCATTCTAACCTTTTCGACTTAGAGGTAAGGACACTGAGTCCCACTGGGGGAACATTGAGGCAAATTGCTAGTTCCATTTGACAAATATTCTTGTTATGGGTCAATGAAGAGGACCATGACATCAGGGAAATGATGACATGACTTGCAGTTGACTTTGATTTGAGTTAGGGAGGGCTGTGCAAGGTCACCAGCCTCACTTTCTTCTCCAGAGCCATCTGGCTCAACAAGTACATATAATCATACAAGATAATCTTCCATACGTGCAATAATTTCAGAGAAGGCAGACATACTCTTTGACCTCCAGTTATGAAATAATGGATCTTTGGCTTATGGAAGTATGTCTTCATTAAAGCATAGTATTTATAAAGTCTCAAAGCCTCATAATCTAAAGCAAGCTCTAGCATTCCAAAACTCCCGTGAAGGACCGTTATCAGAGAAATGAAGGAAATTGAAAATGGTATCTTTAGTAAATCTGCCTGCCTTCACCTTCATTGTCAGTATTGAAATGACATACTCCAAAATATCCAAATTCAAAGTGTTTCTCAAAATAGATAAAAATAATCGTCTATTGGGACAGTGTAAGTGATTATGATCTAGAGAGGACTGTGGATTGAATTTTTTGAAGGGGATAGGTTAGATAGCAAAGTTGGATGATCTCTAAAATTGCTTCTTACTCTCAAGTCTATGATGCTATGATCCTATATGTTGCTATGTCATCTTGTCATTATTTATAAAGTCCATGGAAGAAATGAAACTAATAGTGACTCCAGGTATTATAAACCTATTATTATCATTAATTTATTTCACATGCTTGGGATCTCCCTGTCCATTATCTTTACCAACTCTGGTGTTTTCTTTTTCCAAAAATGTAGGAAAGTCTCAGAAGATGTTTATTTCTTTAAATGGTAAGCAAATGTAGCTTGTTAGAAGCTTTTTATCACTGCTTTTCTGTGCTGCATATAATCTGATGCAGTGGGGGAGGTGAATAAGAGTGGGTCCCAAGCTCATGTCTTGCACATAGTGATTTTCAGATCAGAGTTTAGTGTCTGGGACTCCTCAGTTCCACACTCACTCTGAGTACAGTCTTGGCTTCTCTTTCTCTTCCATACCATATGCTGAATCATCTCCTCCCCCAAGTCAATTTTCATCCTTTTCAAGATCTCCTACTCAAATCACACTAACTCATCAACTCCCAAACACTTAAGAATTCAAATGCTCATTCTCTACCTCCATTCTCTGCTCCCATCCCTTCTTGAACTTCTTGAAGAGGCCTGTTCACTGAGCGGGCATTACCTCACTCAAAGTGAGAACCTGAAAAGACCTTAGCCTGGAAGGGCCAGGGTCTCCTAATGTAGCCTGGATCATCTCCAGTGGTCCTGGTGAATGTCAGGCCACTGGACCCAGATGGCTCTGGAGAAGAAGGTGAGGCTGGTGACCTTGCACAGCCCTCCCTAACTCAAATCAAAGTCAACTGCAAGTCATGTCATCATTTCCCTGATGTCATGGTCCTCTTCAAGAACAAAGGACAAACACAACAAACAGAACAACAATCTCCACTCCTGTGCTATTCTTCATGCCCAGGTCATTTTTCAACTTGCCAGATAACAAATAATGGCCCACAGCTTATTTCCTTATACCCTTAAAAAGATGCAGGGGGTAACTGACGGTGTGGAGATCTATATTACCCTTGAACTTTGAATTTGTAACTGTTCCCTTTCTGTTACATTCTTAGTCTCTAGCAACAAAGACTTGATCATAGCCCAGAGCATGTGACATCAGATTATATTAAGACTGTGACAAAAGTGGCATAACCCAGACAATAAGCAAATGCAGCAATGTTGTAA
>CM053624.1:357908681-357966175 GCA_028646595.1 Phalanger gymnotis
GGGGAATGAGTGAATCTTGCTCTCGTTGGATTTGACCTGAGGAGGGAATACCATACACACTCAAATGGGTATCTTACCTCACAGGAAAGAAGGAGGAAGAAGATAAAAAAGGGGTGATGATAGAAGGGAGGGCAGATAGGAGGAGGAGGTAATTAAAAACAAACACTTTCGAAAAGGGACCGCGTCAAGGGAGAAAATTCAATAAAGGGGGTAGGTTAGGAAGGAGCAAAACATAGTTAGTCTTTCACAACGTGAGTATTGTGGAAGGGTTTTACATAATGATACACGTGTGGCCTATGTTGAATTGCTTGCCTTCTTAGGGATGGTGGGTGGGGAGCAAAGAGGGGAGAGAATTTGGAACTCAAAGTTTTAAAAACATGTTCAAAAACAACAAAAAAAAAGTTTTTGCATGCAACCAGGAAATAAGATGCGCAGGCAATGGGGCATAGAAATTTATCTTGCCCTACAAGAAAGGAAGGGAAAAGGGAATGGGAGGGTGGTGGGGTGACAGAAGGTAGGGCTTACTGGGGAACAGCAACCAGAATATATGCCATCTTAGACAGGGTGGGAGGGTGGAAATGGGGAGAAAATTTGTAATTCAAATTCTTGTGAAAATCAATGCTGAAAACTAAAAATATTAAATAAATAAAATAAATAAGTAAATAAATAAATAAAAAGTATAGCTGAATCATGTTAAGATGTAATTGGAAATACTTAAGAAAAGAAATAAAAATACAATAAAACCTAGATAACATTAAAAGAAGAAACAGAGAGACTTTGGAGTCTAGGACCATGTTGTTCAGTCACTTTTCAGTTGTGTGCCACTCTTTGCGACCCTATTTGAGCTTTTCTTCACAAAGATGCTAGAATAGTTTATCCAGCTCGTTTTACAGATGAAGAAATTGAGGCAAACAGGACTGAGTGACTTGCCCAGGGTCACACAACAAGAAAATTCCTTAGGCTAGATTTGATGGATCTTTTTAACTCTAGGCCCCGGCACTTTAACCGCTGCACCACCTAGCTGCCTGAGGACCAGATAACTTATAGATAAAAAAAGAAAACTTTTATTCTGCCCTCAAAATAAGTGTCGTGTATTCTTGATAGGAAATGTGTAGAAAAGACATGAAAATAAATTTAAAATTGTTGAAGTAATAAAAAAAAAGAAGTATGGCTTTCTTCTATCTAGGCTCTGGGAGGTTTACATTATGTAGGGTTTCCAAAGATCCTGACAAAGATTTTAATCAGTTAAGCAATTTTGAAATAAGACCTGGACTTGGTAATCCAAAATAAGTATGTTTTAGGTGGATTTAGGACCTGGGGGAACCCAAAATATCTTGTAGCCATCTCCACCTTTCCTAGAGAGTAACTACAGTCAGTTACTAGGTGTGCACAACCTTTAATCACATATGATTGTACTTTAAAATGTAATAATTTTTCCCAAACAGAATAAATTATTTTTCTAACAATATCCCTTCAATTTCCAATTCTTTGCCACCATGAAGACAGTTGTTATAAATATTTTTGTACATTTAAATCTATTTCCTCTTTCTTTGATCTCTTTGGAGTATAGACCTAGTAGTATTTTGAATGGTAGACACAGTTTAGTAAATTTTGAGGTATATTTCCAAATTGCTTTCCAGAATGGCTAGACCCATTCACAGCACTAACAACACTGCATTATGTATCTATTTTTTCAGTCCTCTTGTCATTGGTCAATTTTATTTTTTGTGAACTTTGCCAATCTGATGGATATGAGGTGTGTCAAAGTGTTGTTTTAATTTGCATTTATATAATTATTGATGGTTTAGAGTGATTTTTCATGTGGCTCTTGACAGCTTAGATTTCTCTTTCTGAAAATTCCCTGTTCATATCCTTTGACCATTTATCAGTTGACAAGTAGTTCTTATTTTGTAAATTTGACTGTGTTTTCTATATATCTTAGAAGTGAAATCTTTATCAGAGAAACTTGCTTCGAAGATTTTATTGCTGCATGCCTTTTCAGCATCTTGCAAATTTTAGTGGGTTTACCATTGTTGTCTTAATGAAATTATTTCTATGATTGGTTATTTTACCCACCATTCTTTGAGATTGATTTATTTAGCTTCCAATTATTTAATATTTGCTTCAAGGGCCCTTTATTGAATATATTTTTATTAAATTACATTTGGTAAAAGATGCATGTAATATTTCTTCACTTCTGTATTTGTCTGTGAGGATTTAATGTCTTGATACATGGTCAGTTTTTTTGAACTCTACAGCTAAGAAACAGGTATTTACCTTTCTATGTATTCAATATTTTCCAGATAGTTATCATATTAAACTTCTAAAATTCTATGCAGGTACTTCATTTCTTTTTTGTTATTTTTTGGTTAAATTTACCTGGGTCTGAGAAGGATAAATTCTAGTCCTTCACTACTATTTTCCCCCTGTAATTAATTTAGCTTTTCTTTTAATAATTTGAGACTATACCACCTGGTACATATAGGTTTAGTATTGCAATTAATTAACTGTCTTTGGTACTTTTCTGCAAAAGGTAGTTTCCTTATTTATTTCTTTTAATTAGGTTTATTGTTGCCATTGCTTTATCTGAGATTATGAATGCTTTCTTACTTTAGCTTAAACAAAATAGATACCACTTCAGCAAAATGAATTACGTGTTTATCTGTTTTATTGCACATGTGTTTCTTGTCAACAACATATTGTTTGATCCTGGTTTTGTTTGTATTGAAAATGGTTGGCTGGTATAGCCTCATTCTCCATTTCAGCCTTTTGCTGGGATAGAACTATTATGATTAACTTCTCTACTTTCCTGTTCTGCATTCCAACTTTATTGGCTAAATTAGAAAATATCTTTATTTTATAGATCCTGTAGATAGGAGGGAAGACACTATTGGTATCATACTGGTTTGTCATCGAAAGTGACATATAAGGTCAATCTCTGAGGGTCTAATGGTCTTTGTCTGGAGCATGAATAACAGTGTCTTGTGCTGCCATATGGGCATTGAGGCCATCCATCAAGACTGTCTCTGCTAGCAGCTACTTTTCCACTTCCCCTATGAGCAACAATATGTTAAGGCTATCTCTATCTGAGATGACACATTTTATCTGAACTCCTCTGTGCTAATGTATCCTACTACATTCTTCCTCTTTATGGGTGAGTGTATCCCATTCACATTCACAGAAATGATGGTTAATTGTGTATTTCTCTCCATCTTCTTCTCTCATATTTTTCCTTCTTTTTGCTTTCTGTCCCATCTTTAAGAGTTTGCTTTGTTTATCTCTCTTATAATTTGTTTATCTCTCTTATTATTATTCTACCCTCCCATTTCCTCCAGTCTTTTTTTTCCTTCTGCTTCCCTGTTGGATGAAGTTACATTTCTTTAACCAACTCAGTGAGTGTATGTGTATTGTTTCCTCCTTTGACCAGTTCAGATGAGGAGTTTCAAGTGTTTCCTACTCGCTCCTTCTTTAAACGACACCATTTTATGTGAAATTATCTTCCACATTCCTTTTGTCTCTTACCTCTCCCCCCAATGTATTCTTCCTCCCCATCCTTTCCATTCTTCTTTTAAGACTATCAAAACATATTGGAATCATGTCTGGTTCCTCTGTTTAATTTGACTCTCTTTATAGTGGCTAATGATAATAGATTTCTGAAGGGATACCGGTATCATCTCCCCATACAAAAACATTAACAATTTAACATTGTTTAATCCCTTGTGGTTTCTTCCTGTTGTTTATCTTTTGTTTGTTTTTTTTTTGGGGAGACAGGCAATTGAGGTTAAGTGACTTGCCCAAGGTCACACAGCTAGTATATGTGTCAAGTATCTGAGGCCAGATTTGAACTCAGGTCCTCCTGTCTCCAGGGCTGGTGCTATACTCATTGTACCACTTAGCTGCCCTTCTTGTGTATCTTTTGTGATTCTCTTGACTCTTATATTTGTATGTCAGGTTTTTTTTTCCCTCAGCATTTTTCTTTTCATCAGGAATGCATAGGTGTTTTCTATTTTATTAAAGACCAAGTTTTTCCCTTCTCTAAGACTTTACTCATTTTTTCATATCACCATAGATAGCTTTGATTACTTCATCTGAAAACTGTTCATATATTTTCATCATTTATCAATTGAAGAATGGCTCTCATTTTTATAAGTTTGACTCAGTTCTCCATATGTTTGAGAAATGAGGTCTTTATCAGAGAAACTTGTTTCAAATTTTTTCATAGTTGTTATTGCTAACTGTATTTCCCTCCACCCTATTCCCCCCAAGCCATTTATTATATTCTCTCTTTCTTTTCACTCTGTTCCTCCTCAAAAACATTTTACCTCTGGCTACTGCCTCCCTCAATCTGCCTTCCCTTCAGTCACCTCCCTTCTCTCATTCCCTACCTCTCCTACTTTATTGTAGGGTAAGATAGATTTCTATACCCAATTGAGTGTGTATCTTATTCCCTTCTGAGTCAATTCTGTTGAGAATGAGATTCACTTACTCCTCCTCTGTGTCTTCCCCATCTTCCCCTCTACTGTAAAAGCTTTTCCTTGCCTCTTTTATGTGGTTTAATTTACTCCTTCCTTTCCATTTCTCCAAGTACATTCCTCTCTCACCCTTTAATTTTATTTTTTTTAGATATCTTTTCATATTCAATGCACACTTGGGCCTCTGTCTATATATACTCCTTCTAACTACCCTAATAATGAGAATGTTCTTATGAGTTACAAGTATTATCTTCCCATGTAGGAATGAAAGAGTTTTAACCTTATTAAATTCTTTATGATTCCCCTTTCCTATTTAGTTTTTTATATGCTTCTGTTGAGTCTTGTATTTGAAAGTCAAATTTTCTATTTAATTCTGGTCTTGAAAGTCTACTATTTCATTGAATATCCATTTTTTTTTCACCAAAGGATTATGCTCAGGTTTTTTTTTCTGAGTAGGTTATTTTTGGTTGTAATCCTAGTTCCTTTCCTTCTAGAATATCAAATTTCAAGACCTCCAATCCTTTAATGTAGAATCTGCTAAATCTTGTGTTATCCTAACTGCAGATCCATGATACTTGAATTGTTTCTTTCTGGCTACTTCCAATATTTTCTCTTTGGCCTGGGAACTCTGGAATTTGGCTATAATATTCCTAGGAGTTTTCATTTTGGGATCTCCTTCAGGAGGTAACCAGTGGATTCTCTCAATTTCTATTTTGCCAATGGTTCTAGAATATCAGGGTGGTTTTCCTGGATAATTTCTTGAAAAACTAGGCTTTTTTATCATGGCTTTTAGGTAGTTCAATAATTTTTAAATTCTCTCTCCTGTATCTATTTTTCAGTTCAGTTGTTTTTCTGATGCAATATGTCACAATGTCTTCTTTTTTTCATTATTTTGGTTTTGTGTTATTGTTTCTTGTTTTTGTTGTTGTTGTTGTTGTTGTTTTTTGCAGGAGGGAAGGCAGGGAAATCGGGGCTAAGTGGCCTGCCCAAGGTCACACAGGTAGTAAGTTTGTCAAGTGTCTGAGGTCAAATCTGAACTCAGGTCCTCCTGACTCCAGGGCTAGTGCTCTACTCATTGTGCCACCTAGCTGCCCCTGTGTTATTGTTTCTTAATGTCTTATAAAGTCATAAGCTTCTATTTTCTCAATTCTAATTTTTAAGGAATTATTTTCTTCAGAGAGCTTTTGTACCTTGTTTTCCATTTGGCCAATTTTATTTTGTAAGGAGTTTTTTTCGGTGAATTTTTGTGCCTTTTTTTTTCCATTTGACCAATTCTGCTATTTAAGGCATTCTTTTCCTAATTGGCTTTTTGTACCTCCTTTGCCATTTTGCCTTGTCTGTTTTTTAAGGTATTATTTTCTTCAGTATTTTTTGCGTCTCTTTTATCAAACTGTTACCTTTTTTTCATTGTTTTCTTTCATCACTCTCATTTCTCTTCCAATTTTTTCCTCTACATCTCTTACTTGATTTTAAAAATCCTTTTTGAGCTCTTCCATGGCCTGAGATCAACTCATATTTTCTTTGGAAGCTTTGGGTGTATGAGCTTTGACTTTGTTTTCTTCCGAATGTGTGTTTCCACCTTCCTTGTCACCATAGTAACTTCCTATAGTCAGATTTTTGCTGTAGTTTGCTTATTTTCCTAGCCTATTTCTTGATTTTTAATTCTTTGTTAAAGTAGGACTCTACTTGCAGGGTGGAGGGAGCACTGTCTCAAGCTTCAGAGGTTTTGGGCAGCTGTTCTCAGAGATATTTCTGGGGATCTGTAAGTTTTCTTCCAAAGTGCTATGATCTAAGCAGTGGTGTGTTTCCTACTCTTCTGGCCTATGCTCTGGTCTGTGAGTGACCACAAACATTCTTTTCTGCCCTGGAAATGTGGAGAAGATCCCTGCTCCACTGCAGCCATAAGCTGTGGTGTGCTAGTGTTCTTCCTTACCCTGGGACTGCCACCCAGGGCTGTGGCATGAATCAGAGTATGGGCGAAGCAACAAAGTCCTGCCTCGGTGCTAGAAAAGAGACCCCTGTAATCTCCTTCTGGCCAATTGTTTGACCCCCTTCCCATCTGTAGACTGAATGTTCCAGATGCAGCTGCTGCCACTGCTGATTCTGTGACTCTGAAGTCTTGCTTCTGCTTTGCTGTAGCTGGGGCTGTGCTGGCATATTCTGTGCTGGACTGTCCTCCACTTTCACCCAGGTGTGACAGATATTTTGAGCTGACCTTCTAAATTGTCTTTGGCTAGGAAATTATTTCACCCCGTTCTTTTGTGAGTTCTGTTGCTCCAGGAATTGTTTGATGGCATTATTTAAAGGTGTTCAGAGGGGTTTGGGGGAGAGCTCAGGTGAGTTGCTGCCTTTTCCCCACTATCTTGGCTCTTCCCCCCTTGCCTAGGAAATCTTGTCGGATTTGGGTCCAAGCTGCATTTTTATTTGAGGTTTTGTGTAAGTGTTTGAGTTATTCTCTTCTTGGTTTGTGTCTTAAGCTTCTCTATTAAAAACATAGCTCTTGCTTATTTTTCCAGGCTACTTCTCAACTTCAGATTTTGTGTTATGAGTGAGCTATCAACACTTCTGTGGGGAATATCTGGGATGAGCTTCTGTACTCTTGGTACCCATTATCTACTTTGCTGGGATAGTGTGTTCTTCCAAGATCTCCGGGATAATTCTGTCTGGGGACTTGTCAATTCTCAATGTTCCCAAAGTGACAAAGATTTATTGTAAATACTGATTATTGCCCTCTTGGCCTGAGCTCTGCAAGTTCTTGACCCAGACTGGTTTACAGCAAGACATCTGTTGATGTGTTCCTCATTAGGAGTTTCAGCAGACTGCTGCAGGACTCAGACACTATTAGACCTCAGGGAAGCTCTGCAGAATCAGAGAGACTGAACTGCACACTCGGTGTTGTTCTGAGATTTCTGTCATGATTATTCCTTTTAAGTTTTCAGCCTGGGCTAGAGGCTAGAACTGAGTTGCTGCTCTAATCCCAGGGTAAGAGGCTCGTGGTTACTGTTTGCTTATGAATTCATTACTCATTCAGTACATGGTTAGGAATCTTTAACATTGATATAGCCCCTACTATGTGCTAATCCCTTTTTACAAATATCTCATTCAATAATAGTATGGAACTGTAAGAGTTAACTGAATAGGGGTATGTGACATGGTCAGGTCTGTGCTTTGAGAATATTTTGTCAGTTGTATGGAGGATGGGTTGCAGAGGGAAGAGATTGGAAGGAGAAAGACAAATTAGGAGGCCTTAGCAGTAATCCAGGTAAAAGATAATGAAAGCCTAAAGTAGGATGTGGTTGTATGGGTAGAAAGAAGGGGAAAGACGCAATAGATATTGTAGAGATAGGAATAAGATTTGTCAACCAATCCCACCAGGTAGGGTGGGAAAGAGGAAGGAATTCACTTAATAGCTGTTAAGCTGTGTATCTGGAAGAAGGGTAGAGCCCTCAATAAAAACAGGGAGATCTTAAAAACAAAAGCCAGTCATTCAATGTGTCAAAACTGGGAGCTTGATAGCAGCTGACATTTCCTGACATAGAGGCCAGTCTTCTATCCACTGCTCCAAATAGTCTTAAAGAGACATTACTTGGAACTTATGTGAATTCTCTGTACTCTAAGAGCCATCCCTCAGTTTTGTCATCTTTCAAATGGATCTAATTCCTGCTATACCAGCTTTTCAAGGTTGTTATAGGGGTCAAATGAGAAAATAGGATATAGAGCTAGAAGGGACTTTAGAGCTTATCTCTCTAGTCACCCCTCCCTCATTTTATATCACTTACACAAATTAAGTCATTCAATGTCACAGAAATAGGATATAGCAACCAAGATCCTTTGACCTTTGACCATAGAACCAGAGTTTTTCCAGGAATATCAAGATGCCTCTGTAATAGACATAAGGCACCATACTGACATAATATGGTATTAAGAATAACAGCTCATATTTATTGGGTTCTTCAAATGTTAGCAAGATGCTTCACATATGTTATCTCATTTGATCTTACAACAATCTATTAAGATAAGTTATTTAAATATCTCCCCTTTACAGATGAGGAAAATGAGGCTGACGTAGATGAAGTGACTAGCCCAGGGATGTAGCTAACAAGTATTAGAAAGAAGATTTGACTTCAGGCCTAGATTCCAAGTTTGGTGTTTTTGCTCTTAAACCAAGTTGCCTTTTATAGACTGTTTTGATTTCACTTGGACAGTCTCTTATCATCATGCTTTCCTGTGTCCTAAGCTAGAGAAGGATAGCTTCTTTTGCCAGATACAGTTATTACTAACATTACTCTAGTTTTATATAACCTCCTACCAAGAATTAGTTTCTGTAATATTCACTACTGCGAAAGATAAACTAAAAACTCACTGTATTTCATCCAGGAAACAGAAGGGGGCACTCTAAGAATATTTTAAATTGTCAGGTCGTCTCTATAACAAGAGAATTTCTGTGAAATGGGTTTTGAATACTACAGGGAAAGCTTCCTCCTTAAGCATTTCCCAATAGGGGATAATCTCACCAGTTCCCCTTTGGAAATCTTCCCTGAGGTTTTCATAAAGCCATAACTACAGTAGTTATTAAGACGATGGAAAAAGCCAGTGACAGTAATGGAAGATCGAAATTAAAAGGTTACATTTGTCCCAGAGATAAAAGGGTTTATAATAGAAGTTTAGAGGGTAGCTTTTGGAGTCAGGAGGATTTGGGTTTGATTCCTCCCTCTAACCTCTAACGCTACCTATATTAGTGCAAGAAATGTGTACTCTCTGAGATTTAGTTATCTCCAGCACCCAGAAAGGCAGTTATGCTGCTTACCTCCTAGGGTTGTTGTCAGGCTGAAATGGTCCAGTGTAGAGTAGGTGATTTGAAAGTATGAAAAATATCATCCATTTTATGCTTTCCAAAGCAGACCCTCTTCTGCTAGGTCATCTGATTCTCACAATAATCATATAAAGTAGGTAGGACAGTTATTTTTGTTTGTTTTGGCCAGACTTACGATTGTCAGGAGATGTCAGGGAAGAATTCCTTCCCTTCTCTGGATCACAGTCTTAGAGAGCAGTCTGGGGCACTACTTGCCCAAGGCCACGCAGCCAGGGCAAGTTAAAGGCTGCACTCAAAGCCACCTCTTTCTGACTCTAAGTATGGCTCTTCATCTAAACATGTTGGTCTGTTTCCACAGGGGTTGTTTATTATCTGCCTTTGACAGATGGGGAAATGGAGAATCAGGGAGGTTAAGGTTATATGGGTGAAGGCGACTAGTGTGAGAGTCAGATGTTATCACTCTAAGCCTAATACAGTATTCTTTTTGTTGCACAGAATAGAATTACAGAACCACAGAATCTCCTGAATGGAAGGATCTCAAAGACCATCTTTTCAATCCATTCCAGGGCAAGAATACTCTACTCCATACTTGCTAAATGGTCATTCAGCTTCTGTTTTAGGACCTCCAGTAAGTGGAAAACTATTACATTCAGAGGCAGCCTGTTGCACTTTGGGAGAGCTAGAATTTTGCGAAAGCAATTCTACTCTGTCCACTTTGTGTAATATAGCTTTGGTCACTCCTCTGGTGGATGTTGCCAAGGAGATCAAGACACAGGAGATGTATGCCTTCCAGTTTGGGCCAAGATTTCCCAGCATCCCCCTCTTCAGCTCCCTGACCTTGAAGCTGAAAACACTTGTGGGAGCTAGAAGCAGGAAGAGAGAAGGACCCTTGGATTTGCTCACTACATCTCCTTGAGAAATGGTTATAGTGTCACTATTTAGTCTAAAATCGTTAGTTGCCAATAACTGCCAATAAATGGCAGAACCTGTGATTTTTTTTTTACTATAAATCGAGTGATCTCTCCCATGTGATCGAAGGGCTAAGGAGCTCTTGGTCCTCTCACTTTTCAAGTGCTTGATTTATGCTTCTCCTCATACCTACACTGCTAGGTATTGGCATATGTGTCTATCCCCCAATAGGTTGTTTGGTCCTTGAGGGAAGACAGAATGTTTTAAATCTTTTGTGTTTTCCCCCAGCAGGGTAGTATAGGATCTGTGATTCTGTAGACTTGGGAACTCTATCAATAGATTTAGTAGTTAAGGCCTGAGGAACATAGAGATTAAGTGACATGCCCAGGATCACTATTTTCGTGCTGATGTCCTTTGGTAATGGTAATCAGGGCGAGGATTTTTGCTGTTCTTCTCTTAAGTGCCTTTAATGATTCTGGCCTCCTTTTGAATGGGACTGGTAAAGTGGCATCTTGTCTTGGAATGTTTCTCAGCACTAAGACAATTGGGACACCCTAAATGGGAATTTTCACTGTTCTTTGAGTGCTTCTAGCACTGAGGTAATTAAGTGCCCCAGGGCCCTGAGATGGGTATATAAGATCCGAGGTTGGTGTTTGACCTTTGGGGGTACACTCACTGAAAGAATGTGGGTGACAGATTCTGGGCAAGCCTTTGAACCCCACCCCCCACCCCAGCTTTGCTAACCCAGACAGATGTTGGTGCTCCTCTGGTAACTATGACTTGTGATTTGAATCAGACAAGGTCTGTCTGTTGACATTTGTAATTTCTTTTTGTATTTTGCCTTGAAGTTCAGGGGGCTGATCTTTTCTCCCAGAACTAAGTGAATGATATATGTATGTTTGATTAAACTGAGATTGTTAACCCCTTAAAGTTGCTTTCCTTAGAAAAGCAGATCAAAGAACCTGTGTTGGCAACCCTTTCTGTGTGCTGCCTGTTGGTTTTACACAGCCACAGTAGCTGCTAGTAGATTGTTAATACACCTTCTGACCGAGTCAAGTCAACAAATTAACAAATGTTTATTAAGCACCTATAGTGTGCTAGACACCATACCAAGTGCTGGGTATAAAAAAAAGGCAAAAACAGTCTCTCCTCAAGAAGCTCACAAACTATCTATTACACCATGCTACCTACCCTCATCTCTCTCTCTGTCACCTTCATTTCTCTTTCTTTTTCATTTCTCTCTCTTCCCCATCTGTCTCAATCTCTAATCTGTTATCTATATAAATTCATATATGTACATATACTATATATTCTGTATAGCATTTTATGAGAGAGAGAGAGAGAGTACCAAATGGATATTTGTTAAATTGAAATCCATGATCATAGAGTTAAGAGTTGAAAGCTTCGGGGGTCCTTCAATCCAATTCTCTCACTTTGTAGATGAATAAATAGAGACCCAGAGTGGGGAAATGACTGATTTTTAACCATGTAGGAAATGACAGAACTGAGAATTGAACCCATGTCTTCTGTCCCTGAGGCTGACACTGTTAGAAATAAGAAATCATTTTTAGAAAAAGAGAAATGGCTAGAATGACTTGGAGGCTCCATTCAACCAACTTTCCCCCTATTTTTCATCAGAGGCCTTGAGTCCATGTGGTTTAAGGGGAGATGCTGTGATCCAGGTGGGCAGATTTCTAGATTTTATTCCATAGCTGAATTGATGAAAACTTTTCCAGCCTTCTATCTGCTTTATCTGAGAGTGGGGCTAGGAAGAAATCAAGACGGAGGAATGGGGTGGGGTACTGATGAAAGGGTCAAACTGGTTAAGTGGAGGACAACTCAGAACATAATTGAAAGCATTTTCATGAAAAACAGAAACAGAAATATTATTCTGGCTGCCAAGGCAAGGACCAAGATCCTAGGCAGTTTTTTTAAGAGAGATTTTTCGTGGTAAGACAGGAAAGACTTGAGAAGAAAATTTAGATCCCAGGACACAAGGCCCCATTGGAGGAGAGACTTAACCTTAGACATTGTCCTATTAGAGAAGGTGTAAATCAAGACCTTGGGAGACCAAAGGACACCCTAACTCTGCTTCTGGGTAGACTGATACTAAAAGAGAGAAAAAGCATAGGGCTGAGTGGGATAATGAAGACCTCTCATAAAATCTAAATCTCAGCTTTACTATAAATTGAGTGGAATAAATAAAAGTGAGGACTTTTCATCAGCTTGACACAGGAGGCTTCTAACTGATAGCTAGGCCTTTCAAATCACTAGAAATCACCTGACTTATAGGAATCCGAAACTTAGAGCAGCCTGACCCATTGCCACCTCAGCATGATCCTCACCAAATAAGGATAAAGGTGTTTTTATGAATTGGTATTGGCTAAATTAGCACTCCCTTGTTCCTTATACCTAGGGTAGATTTCCATGTTTAGATTGTGAGCCTGAACTCCACCAATGAGAGTAAAGGTTAGTGGCATGTGAGGGTGGTTTGCACTAAGGTTTATATCCAAGCTCTGCTTTCTGTGTGTCTCCTCTCTCCCTACTGACAGTCAGTTGGTTGGAGATGCCCTTTCCCATGGGATTGTAAAAAAATTCCTTTCTACTTTGTACTTTGAGAAGACTCTGAGTTTAATTTTGAGTGAAGTTGCTGTCCCACACAGGGTTAGACCATGGAGTTAGGAGGAATTCATCTACCCCCTTTCTGTTTGCTTCTTATTCAATTGATTAATAAACATTTATGAAATGCCTATGTGTTAGACTACGCTGGATATTAATGGTACAAGGAAAAAGCTAAAAAAAAATCCTCCCCTTGAGTAGCTAACATTCTAATGGATAAGATAATATGCATGTAAATTATATGAATGTGTACATACTAGAGATATATGGAGTAGATGGAAGGTAACTTTAGAAGGGAGAGGTGGGAAAGATCTACTGAAAGTGTTGTTTGAGTTATTGAAGGAAGCCAGACATTCTAAAAGGTGGAAGTGGGGATAGAGAGCATTCCAGGCATGAGAGAGAGCTTTGAAGAGAACCATGGGAGACGAGGACCAGAGATAGGAGATGGAGACTAGTGTGTGAAGAACAGCAAGTGCATCCATCTGATTAGGTGGTAGAGAATATGGAGGGAAGCAATGTGTCAGACTGGACAGGAAGAAGGGGGCCACATTATGAGCTTTAAATGCCACAGGATTTTACATTTAATTTTGAAAGTAATAGAAAACTGTCGGAGTTTATTGAGAAATAGAGTAGTGGAGATAGCTAGAAAGTGCAGTACATGGAATTCTAGGCTTAGAGACTGGTTCACTTAATCTCTTTGCTTCAGTTTCCTTATCTATAAAATAGGGATAATAAGAATAGTACCTACCACCCAGAATTGTTGTGAAGGTCAAAGGAGATTATGTTTGTAAAGTGCTTACCATAGCGCCTGGCACATAATAGGTGCTATATGTACGTGATGGTTATTATTATTATCATTTCTGAACCGAGACCTAGACTTTAGGAAAATTACTTTTGCAGCTATGTGGAGGGATTACAGTGGTAGAAGGGGAGTCCAAGAGATTAATAGGAGGCTATTGCAACAATCCAAAAGAGAGGTTTCAAAGGCTTGAACTAGAGCTGGGCCATGTTAGTGGATGTAAGGGAACACACAGGAAGCAAAAATAATAGAGAACTGTTGTTGTTTTAAATCTAGTTACTAAAGGCAGTTGTTCCTACCTGCTGATGGAGTAGAAGTGGATGCTCTGAGCCAGTACTCTAATTGCCACACCTTAGTTACAGCTGTGAACCACCTAGAATGAGAGCCTTGGTTAATTCTACCAATTCATGTTAAACTGTCACCCTGTTTGATGGTTTTGAAAAGTGTTAAAAATAGAAGTGTTGGCAATATCAAATAAACTCGGTTTTAGAAATGCTTCTGGGGAAAAATGAATATCCATATTTATGAATCTCAAATACAAAATTCAGTCTTTGAATTAAAAAAAGAAGAATATCTGTCTTTTTTGTCAATATAGAGACTGTGAGCATGAAAAATGAAGTAATGTAAAATAAACTTAGCATTAGCAATTTCGGGAGCGGTTTGTCTCCTTTCTTAACCTTGTTCCCTCAAGGCCTGAATTTTGAAAATTGGAAAGATGCAATAAGCCCTAAATTGCCCATCCTATTATGATAAGTGTGGGCTGCTTAAAACACCGTAAGTGCATTAGGAAGATTTCTCCCACCCTGCCAAGGTAAGAAAAGCTGAGCGTTGCTGCCCTTTGCTTCGTAATCAAAGA
The DNA here is from genome assembly GCA_028646595.1 of Phalanger gymnotis. NCBI lineage: Eukaryota > Metazoa > Chordata > Mammalia > Diprotodontia > Phalangeridae > Phalanger > Phalanger gymnotis. The sequence goes on from CM053624.1 coordinate 357,923,150, forward strand.
AGGTAGAAAGGGTTTGTAGGAGCTGAATATTCTCCCATAAAAAAGGATGCCTATCACAAATCCATTTTTAACTGTGGTTGTTTGCTTGATCTATCAAGCCAATTGGTGGCTTGTATGACACTATTGGTGGCCTATAGTTTGCAAATATTCTCTCCCTTTTTGAAAATTGGGAGGATTCTGGGAAGATGGCAGAGTAAGGCAGAAAACTTCAAGCTCTCAAGATTTTCCTCCACATCAGAGATAAAATAGTTGGGTGAACATGGAGCCTTGAAAACAAATAAGAATTGGGACAGAACAGGGGTGCTCTTGTGACAATTGGAGAAGACCTGAAGAAAAATCCCAGGATGAGATTTCCTCCCAGTGAAGAGTAAACGCCTTCAGGCCAGGATCCACTTTAACAACCTAGGACAAGCTGCTTAAACAACAAGCAGCAAGCACTGGGGTTGCCTGGGTTGGGAGGCTGCCTCAACAGGCACAGAAACTTTTGCCCTCGGGACAGTTAGGGGAGTTAGGCATCTGACCTGGGAAGATCTAGGGCACCTCTGCTGACAGGGAATGGCAGACTCAGCTGTGCCGTGGAAAGCAGCAGGAGTGAGAGAGAACCAGCATACACCTGGTGAGTACAGAAGCAGTGGGTTGGAGACCCTGCTGACTGCGGGCTGGAGATTTGAGTTCGAGGTCAGAAGGGAGAACTGAAGAGGATCAAGAGGCCAGAGGCACCACCCCATAACCCAGGACTAGGGGTGATTACTAAACTATGACAAAAAAATGCACAGGCAAAGGAGAAAGAATCCAACCACAGAGAGCTACTATAGGAATAGAGAAAGACTAGGGTTCATCTTCAGAGAAGAATACTGAAAAAAAGAAACCCTCTTCTACCCCAAAGACTAATTTCAAATGGTCACCTGATGAAAAAGAATTCATTGAAGAACTGTGTTGGTAAGCAAAATGGGCTCCTTAGCACTATAGTGCCCTTGAAGAGTTTGGCTTTTGTTTGCTTTTAGTGTATTTCATTGAGCCTTACTAGGTGCTAAGCCCCAGGGCCAAACCCCTATTAGGTGTGGAACATATGTAGGTGTGGATTGGTGACTGGGGTGGGGCCCAAGGTGGGGCTGACTAACCACCATTAGGTGTTAACCTAATCTATATGGATGTGAACCTCCCAGGGTCCTAAGGGGAGGGGCCAACTCAAGAACCAATCACCAGAGCCTAAGCTAAGCTCTGGTCATGCGGACGATGCTTGATGATGTCAAAAACTCTATAAGAGGAGAGAAGACAGCTTGGAGCCAGAGGCAGCTACAGCTGAAGCTGAAGATGAAGCCAAAGTGAAGATGCAGGAGCTGCTGGTAGCAGGGCTGACTCTGTGGACCTAGGAGTGCTAAGCAAGGGCTTGAGGCCAGTGAGTAATCTTCTTACTGGAGGGGGGAAGCATGAATATGATTTGGTTTAATGCCACCATGTTTTTCTGTGGCCTCCTGGTTACTCTTGTGAGGCGGACTTATTGGGCTTGGAAGCTTTTGACCAAGATATCAAAATGGGGACACGGGTTAGTGGGTCTGCTACTTTGGAGCTTGAATAAATGCTTTAATTCTTCTGCCTTCTAGTTAGAGAACTCCTTATATCCTGCAGTTCTGAACCGTTCAGACATATATATGATTCTCTTTGAAATAATAAATTCTGCCTTCATACTACAAGAACTTAAAAAAGACTTTAAAAATCAAATGAGAGAGAAGGAGGAAAAATTAAAAGGAAAGTAACAATAATACAAGAAAAACAAAAAGATTATGACAAGAAAATCAACCAATTAGAAAAAAAGATCCAAAATCTTAAGGAAAAAAAGAACTCCTTGGAAATCAGAATTGAGCAAGGAGAAGTCAGAAAAGTTGTGAGGTGAATAAATAAATAAATATCTATATCTATCTACATATAGACAGATATATAGATGAAAAAATAAAAGAGAATGTGAAACACCTCCTAAGAAAAACGACAGATCTAGAGAACAGAATCAAGAAGGCAAAGCATAAGGATAATTAGACTACCTGAAGGTTCTAATCAAAAAAAGAATCTTGGTACAATAATATAAGAATTAATTAAATAAAATTGTCTTGAAGTATTAGAACATGAGGGGAAAGTAGAAATAGAAAAAAAAAGTTCAGCAATCACCATCTGAAAGAAATTCTATGAAGAAAACTGACAGGAATATTATAATTAAATTCTGAAACCCCTAGATCGAGGACAAAATATTATGAGCAGCAACAACAAGAACAACAAAGCAATTTGTATATGACAGTACCACAATTAGAATCACACAAGACCTAGTGCTAGTGACACTGAAAGATTGCAGGTCTTGGAACACGATACATTGAAGAGGAAAAGGATTGGGCCTCTGGCCAAAAATATCACACCCAGCAAAGCTAAGCATAATTTTGAATGAAAAAAAATGGACATTAGATTGACTTGTCAGACATTCAGGACTTTGTTTAGAAACAAAACAAAACAAAAAACCTGAACTCAATAGAAGATTTGACATATGATAGCCAAGAGAAATACGAGGCACGTACCAATGGCCAATTACAAGGGACTAAATAAGGGTAGAATATTTACCTTTTATATATGGAAAATGTAAAACCTATGTCTAAGATTGTTACTAGTAATTAGGTAACTTATAAGAAAGATTGGGTAGACCTAAGTATGGTATGACTTCAAAAAGTAAAACCTTTCAACAGCTGAAAGAATAATTATACAAATGAGGTGCAAGAGGAAGAATCAACACAAAGGAATTAGATGGGGAAAGGGGGCTGTTAGTTCTGGAAACCTATTTCCATTGGTGAGTGGGAGATAACTCGTGAAGACTTTACAGAGAAAGAAATGGAAATTATTTCCTTCTTTCATTCTTAAAGTAAGTGGAGTTGGAGGGGGGCATTAAAATGGACTCAGGATTTAGCCTTATAAGAAGTGGATTACCTAACTCTTAGGAATTCAGGGCTTGGAGCAGTAAGTGCCCTCCCTTTCTTTCCCTTAGTGCTAGCACAAAGTTTTTACCAAATAAGGATATGATGGACTACATACGGGTTGTTTGTTTCCTGCTCCAGGAAGATTCCCCCTCCCCTCCCTCATTCCTCCTCTTTACCTTAGCCATGTTATTGCCACCTCAGCAGCTAGTTGCTAAATAAGGAGATATGTTTTTGCATTGGCTGAGGTTGATTTGCTGGTTCTTTGTCTAGCTTTTCACCTCTAGATTGTAAGCCCACCTCCCAGCCAATGGAGAGGAGGGATAGTGGTGGGTGGGAATCTTTTGCTTTAGGATATAAATTGGTGCCCTGCCTTTTGTAATTCACCTCCTTCCCCTAGTCCGTCCTAGTGGAGGTGACGCCCCTTTCTCATGAGAATTGAATAAATACCTTCTGTTCTTACCTCGAGATGCCTCTTTGCTTTATTAAATTTTATATTAGTAGGGCTCTTGTACCCCACACAATTGGAATGGATTTAAGAAGGGAAAATAAATATACATCTAGAAGAGTATAAAAGTCTTCTAAATTTAGAAACAAATAAAACTTCAAGGAGGTAGGGAGGGGGGAGAAGATAAAGGAGGGAGCTTTAGAGGGTAGGGTAAGGAAATAGGTTAAAAAGAGGATATATAAGGGTGTTTGGATTTAGGGACACGGGAGGATAAGGGAGGGAACTTTATAGGGGAGGGAAACTGAATAGGTCAAAAGGGTGTCCAGAAAGGTATTTAGATTTAAGGGAATGGGAGGGTAAGGGAAGGACTGCTGGAGTAGGAGTAGGTTAAGTAATAGGAGGGTAAGGTAGCAGGTAGAAGTAAAGTAGAGGAGTTAGGAGAGATAGGAAAAAAGAGATATGCACAAACATATAAGCAAAGATCAGGAGAAGAATCTCTTAGGGAAAGTATATGTTTATATATGTATGTATGTGTATATATGTATGTATGTATATGTATATATCAATACCTATATATGAATACATCTATGCTCAATTGCAGCTTTGGGGTGGTGGGTAGGGGGAAGAAGGGGAAAGAACAAAGTAAAAAGTATACAGCAGAGAACAAAAGAAAACCTGCAAGGAGGCAAAAAACAAAAAGTGGACAGCTTTCAACATAGTGTACAATATTTAATATATAGGCTTTCTTGAAATGAAAAGTTATTGCTATATATTCTGAATCCTCTCCTATGTTTGTTATGGCAATCAGATTTTTCCCTGTTCTTCCCTTTTGGGATGCTGAGACTATCAAGTCTCCCCTTTGTTTGAATTGATGGGAAACCTTTTGCTGTATTTGTCTTGGAGTACTTCTCAGCTATTTCTCAGCATTGACAGTCAGGAGTCATTGACTTGTATATGATGTGATACTGGGGATGGGGAACTTTCACACACCCAGCCTAGGTGAGGTCAGAACCCTCAGGACTCTGAACAGGATGTAATTGAGGGGAGCTTGGTGTTTGACTTTTGGGGCTCACTCATGGAAGGAATGTTGAGACTCTGGGCAAGCTGTTGTAACTGCCCCCTGACTTTGATCACCCAGACAGATATTGGTGTTTCTCTGGTAACTATGAATTGTAATTTGAATCAGACAAGGTCTGTCTTTGGATGTTTATAATTTCTGTTTGTATTTGCCTTGAAGTTCAGGGGGCTGATCTTTTTCCCCTGAACTAAGTGAATGGTATATGTACGTTAAATTAAACTGAGATTGTTAACCCCTTAAAGTTGCTTTCCCTAGAAAAGCAGATCAAAGCACCTGTTTCAGTAGTCTTCTGTGTCCTGATTGTTGTTGGTCTTACACAGCCACAGTAGCTGCTAGCAGATTGTTGCTACAATGTTCTGCACATGGTATTTTTTCTTTTCTTGTTTATATTCAATTTTATAATGTTTCCTTTTCTTTTCTTATATATTTAAGTTTTAGCATTTGTCTAAAATAAAAAAAAAAGAAGCCAAAGCCAGAAAGGCCCACTGGATCATAGTTTGAGAGCTAGAATGGACCTCAGAGACCATTTAATTCAACCCCCCCCCCCAGCCCTGAGCATAAGAATTGCTAAATGACTTGCCCAGCAACACACAGGCAGATAAATGTTTGGAGTGGGATTCGAGCACCAATTTCTTATTCTCTCCACTGTACCATGATTCCTTACAAAAACCCTCATATCTCCCCATTGGGAAACACTGATTTCCCCATGACAGGCAGGGGATGTTCACCGTTATACTAATGAGTATGCCAAGGAATGTACTCAGTGTGTATACACAAGGAGTATAGCAGGAGGAGGGGAGAAAAGGGAGAAGAGGAGTTGGGAAGGAAAGTATGGAATAGTCTGTTTCACCCAAAAGAAAGGAACTGATTCAATAATGGTCCACTAAACACTGTACAAATCACTGGTGATACAAATGGGAAATTAAGCAGAGATTCTGCCCTCAAGGAGCTTACAATCTAATACAGGAGGATAAAACAGATTAGATAGACAAAGATATAGATAGGTAGATGGATTAATAGAGACAGAGAAATAGAGGTAGAGACAAAGAGAGATTGAGAGGCAAAAAGATAGAAAGACACAGAAAGAGAAACATAATCATGACATATGAAGCACAGCATAATACATACAAAGGAGAGATCCTTATATAAAGTATCATGAAAAATTGAGTCATATAAAGAAAGGAGTCACTCATCTATGATCTCAAGCCCTGTAGTAGAAAGAGTGGCATCAGAGGGCATGGGTTTTGACTTCCAGCTTTGCTATTTACTACTTGTGTGACCTTGAACAAGTCTCTATACCTTTCTTGTACTCATTTGCTCATCTGTATAAAAAAGTGACTTTTAATAGATGGATTCTAAAATCCCTTTCATCTGCAGCACATCAGTGTATTAAAGACCAGGACCTCCAAGAACCAAATAATCCAATCCCTTCATTTTACAGATGAGGAAATACAGTGCCAATAGCCAAGGTCAGATTCAAACCCAAGTCTCTAAATCCAGTGCCCTTTGGACAGTATCCAAACAGAAAAAAAAAGAAGAAGAAAATTGGAACACATCTTTAGTCTTGTGCTATCTCTTTGGTCTTCATTTCTAGAAGGCCCAGTGGATACAGAGTTGGGCCTGGAGGTAAGAAAACCTGAGTTCAAATTTGACCCCAGGCACTTAACTAGCTATGTGACCCTGGGGAAGTCATTTAGCTTCTGTTTGCCTTAGTTTCCTCATCTTTAACACAGCGATTGTTGTGAGGATGAAATGAAATGATAATTGCAATTTTGTCATTCTGTCATTTTGAGTTGCATCCAACTCTTTGCGACCTGATTTGGGGTTTTCTCCTCAAAGATATTGGAGTGGATTATCATTTCCTTCTCCAGTTCTTTTTGTTTATTTATTTTAAAATGGAAATAATTTTCATATAAGTCATTTGGTACAAGAAAGCTTGAATAAAATAAAAGAAACAAAAGAAAGAAAGTTAAAAATAGCATTCTGGATTCAGTCTCTATTCAATTAATATCAGTCCTTTCTCTGGAGGCAGATAGTATGCTTCATCATTAGTACTTTGAGACTGTCTAGGATCATTGTATCTCTGAGAATAGCTAAGTCATTCACAATTTTTCATTGAATAATATTGCTGTTACTGTGAACAATGTTCTCTTAGTTCTGTTCACTTCACTATGCATCAGTTCATGTAAGTCTTTCCAAGATTTTTCTGAAATAATCTTACTTGTCTTTTCTTATAGCACAATAATATTCCATTATAATCGTATACCACAGCATGTTTAGCCATTCCCCAATCGATGGGCATCCCTTTGTTTTCCAATTCTTAGCCACCATAAAAAGAGCTTCTATAAATATTTTTGTACAAATACGTCTTTTTCCCTTTTATTTTGATGTCTTTGGTATATTGACTTAGAAGTGGTATTGCTGGATCAAAGTATATGCAGTGTTTTATAGCCTGTTGGGCATAATTCCAAATTGCTCTCCAGAATGGTTGGATCAGTTCAGAACTCCAACTGTGCTTTACTGTCCCAGTTTTCCTACAGCCCCTACAAAATCAAACATTTTCTTTTTATTGTCATATTAGCCACTCTGATAAGTATGAGGTGATAATCTCAGAACTGTTTTAATTTGCATTTCTCTAATCAATAGTGTTTAAGAGCTTTTTTTCATATGATTGTAGATGGCTTTGATTTCTTTTTCTGAAAACTGCCTGTTCAAATCCTTTGACCATTTATCAATTAGGGAATGACTTGTATTTTTAAAAATTTGAATCAGTTCTCTATATATTTGAGAAATGAGTACTTTATCAGAGATACTTGTTTCAAAAATTTTCTGCAGTTTTCTGCTTTCTTTATAATTTTGGTCACATTTGTTTGGGCAAAAACCTTTTTAATTTTTTTCTAATCAAAATTATCTATTTTAAATTTTGTAATGCTCTCTATATCTCCTTTGGTCCTAAATTCTTCCCTTATCCATAAATCTGACAGATAAACTATTCCATGCTCTCCTGACTTGCTTATGGTATCACCTATAAGTGTAAATCAAGTACCCATTTTGACCTTATCTTGGTAGACAGTATAAAATACTAGTCTATATCTACTTTCTGCCATATCATTTTCCAGTTTTCCCAGAAGTTTTTGTCAAGCAAGTTTTTGTTCCAAATGCGTGGACCCTTGGGTTTATATATATATATATATACATATATATATATACATATATATATACATATATATATACATATATATATACATATATATATACATATATATATACATATATATATATAGTAATCAAGTATATACATATATACTTGATTACTATAATGTAATTTGTATATGATCTATTCCACTGATCCAGCACCCTATTCCTTAGCCACTGCCAAATTGTTTTGATAATTACTGCTTTATAATACAGTTTGAAATCTGGTATAACTAGACCACCTCCATCTCCTTTCACATTTTTTTTCATTGATTCCCTTGATATCCTTGAGCTTTTGTTCTTCCAGATGAATTTTGTTATTATTTTTTCTGGCTCTATAAAGTACCTTTTTGATAGTTTGATTGGCATGGCACGGAATAAATAGATTAATTAACACTTTTATTATATCGGCTTGGCCTACCCATGAGCAATAATATTTTTTTCCAGTTGCTTAGATCTGACTTTATTTGTGTGAAGTTTTTATAGTTGTGTTCTTATAGTTCCTGGGTTTGTCTTGGCAAGTAGACTTTCTATTCCCAGTTTTCTCCTGAGATCTAGCATATCTAACTTTTCCAAAATTTTATTTGCCTCCTTAATTTTTTCTTGTTTATTTTTTTGTTTAGATTTACCTAATTCCAAGCGGGGAAAGTTGAGGTTCCCCACTAGTATAGTTTTATTATCGATTTCCTCCTGTAATTCATTCAACTTCTTAAAAAATTAGATACTATACCATTTATGCATATATATTTAGTATTGATATGACTTTATTGTCTATGGTACCTTTCACCAAGATATAGTTTCCTTCTTTATCTCTTTTAATTAGATCTATTTTTGTTTTTGCTTTGTCTGAGATCATGATTGTTACCCCTGCTTTCTTAGCTTCAGCTGAAGCATAATAGATTCTGCTCCAGGCCCTTACTCTATATGTATGTCTTTATTTCGGGTGTGTTTCTTGTAAACAGCATATTGTAGGATTCTGGTTTTTAATCTATTCTGCTATCCACTCGTTTTATGAGTGAATTCATCCTATTAACATTTATAGTTATGATAAGCAATTGTGTATTTCCCCCCATACTATTTTTCACTTGTTTATCCCCCTGTCTCTTACAGGTGTTTTACTTCTGATCACCACTTTCCTCAATATACCCTCCCTTTTATCAGTCTCCCCTCCCCCTTGTATTATCTACATCCCTTCTTACTTCCTTATAGGGTAAGTAGATTTCTATATTCAACTGAATTTGTATGTTATTCTCTCTTTGAGCCATTTTTGATGAGAGTAAGGTTTAAGCTTTGCCTCCCAAAGCTCCTCCCATCTTCTCCATTATAATAGCTTTTTCTTGTCTCTTTTCTTGTGGGATAATATACCTCATTCATTCAATCTCCCGCCTTCTTCTTTCAGTGACATTTTCTTTCTCACTCCTTTATTTTGTTTTGTATTTGTCTCTGTGTGTGTGTATCATCCCATCAAAGACATCTTATATCCACACCCTTTGTCTACATATACTCCTTCTAATTGTTATTGTAGTAATAAAGTTAAGAGTTACAAATATTATCTTGCCATATAGTTTAACCTTAAACAATTTAACCTTGCTGAATTTCTTATGTTTTCTCTTTCTTATTTCATTTTACCTTTTTATGTTTCCCTTGAGTCTTGTGTTTGGAGGTCAAACTTTTTATTCAGCTCTGGACTTTTAATTAAAAATTCTTGAAAGTCCTCTATTTTTAAAATATCCACTTTTCCGCCTGAAGGATTATACTCAGTTTTGCTGGGTAGGTGATTTTGGGTTGTAATCCTACCTCCTTTGCCTTCCAGTATATCATATTCCAAGCCCTCTGGCTCTTTAATGTGGAAGCTGCCAAATTCTGTGTAATCCTGACTGTAGCTCCATATTTGAATTGTTTCTTTTCAGCTGCTTGCAATACTTTTTCCTTGATCTGTGAGCTCTGGAATTTGGCTATGATGTTCCTGGGAGTTTTCATTTGGGGATCTATTTCAGCTGGTGATTGGTTGATTCTTTCAATTTTTTATTTTGCCCTCTGCTTCTGGGAAGTTTTCTTCAATAATTTCTTGAAAGATATTGTCCAGGCTTTTTCTTTTTTTATCATGACTTTCAGATAGTCCAATAATTCTTATATTTTGTCTCCTGCATCTGTTTTCTAGCTCAATTGTTTTATTCAATGAGAAGTTTCGCATTTTCTTCTATTTTTTCTTTTACTTTTTTTGATTTTATTGTATCTTGATATCTCATAGAGTCATTAGTTTCCACTTGTTCAATTCTAATTTTTAAGGAATTATTTTCTTCAGTGAGCTTTTGTACTTCCTTTCACATTTGGTCAATTCTATTTTTGGGGAAGTTATTTTCCTCAGTAAATTTTTGTATATCTTTTCCAGGGCTATTGACTTTTTTTTTTATGATTCTTTTGCATTACTAATTTCTTTTCTAATTTTTTCTTCTATTTCTCTAATTTGTTTTTTAAAATCCTTTTTAGAGGCAGCTAGGTGGCCCAGTGAGTAGAGCACTGGCCCTGGAGTCAGGAGTACCTGACTTCAAATCTGGCCTCAGACACTTGACACACTTACTAGCTGTGTGACCTTGGGCAAGTCATTTAACCCCAATTGCCCTGCCTTGCCACCTGCAAGGAAAAAAAAGAAATAAAATCCTTTTTAATCTCTTTCATGAATTCTTTTTGAACCTGAGACCAAATTACATTTTTCTTTGAGGCTTCACATGTAGCCATTTTGACACTATTGTCCTCTACTAAGTTTATGCCTTGATCCTTGCCATCACCATAGTAACCTTCTATATAGTCAAGCTCAAATTTTGTTTTTCGCTCATTTTTTCCTGCCTTTTTATTGTGAGTTTGTGGTTTTATGTGAGTGTCGGACTCTGGTCTTGCACTATCCCAAGCTTTTTGTGCTGTGGCTCTGGGCCTTACTTCTAGCCTTCACTAGACTTCAGGGCTTAGCTGCTTGCTTTCTCTGGAGAGTAGGATTCCCTTATGGCTTGTACTGGGGTGTGGGACCTCCCTGTTGGCCTCCCCTGGGTGTGGAGTTTATTTGCTGGCCTGTTCCAAGAGTGATTGCTTCTGGGCTGCTATGGTAACAAAGTCTTTCTGGTGACTGGCCCTGTAGAAGAGATCTTATTGCTAATATGCCCTAGGGGTGAGGCCCTACTACTGGGTTGCTATAAAAACAGGGTCTCTCCGCCGGTAGGCTCCAGGGGTGGGGTCTCATTATTGGCCAGTCCAGGGGCAGGACTTCACCAATGGTCAGCAATAAGGTAAAGACTTTGCTGGTGGGCCGTCTTGGGGGTGGAGTCACTGGGGTGAGACTTTGCTACATAGACTACTCACCTAGGGGTTTGCTGGTCTGCAGGAGGGTGGGGTCTTCCTGGTGGATTGCCCCAGGGTTGGAGCCCTGCTGCAGACCCCCTGCTGTGAGGCCAGCTTTTGCTGCTGTTCTTGGACCTTACTCCCCTCTAACCCTATTGGGACAGACCTTTCCTGCCACACTAGTTAACTGCTCCCTGCTCCTACATTAATTCTGAGGTAGTTTTCTAGTTGTTTGAGGGGAATTGGGGAAGACTTCAAAAGGTTCTTTTCTTACTCCACTATCCTGCCACTGAAAGTTCTGTCTAGTTCATTTTATTTATTTATTTTTAAATAACTTTTTAAAAATGTTAAACTTAAATACAAAATAAAAAAAAGCATTGCCATGTGCACAGCAGCACATGAGAGAAAAATTCAAAGTATGACGCAAAAAAAATTTCCATTTCAAGAAAACCTATATAATAAATACAACACACTGCACTCAAAGCTGTCGATCTTTTCTCTTCTTTGTAGGTTTATTTGGTTCCCTGCTGTGCAATTTTTACTTTATATACACATATACACACAACCATATATATGTACACACATACATATACATATATACTTACATATACATAGATGTTTATAATCATACACATTTATGCATATACATTCATATGCATTTATTTAAGATTATACTATACTTACTTGTGCTCTGTTACTCTGAAGGTGGACAACATCTTTCATAAGTCCAAGTCTTTTCATATTTTTGTAAATCCACCAACTCATAGCAATATGGCAAACATATTATCTAGTTATTTTAACTGGTCTAAAACCATATTGATTAATGTGATTGATACATAGTGTAGATTCCTTATTTTTCTCTTGATTAAATAAATTTTAGCTTTAACTTTGTCTGAGATCATGATTACTAATCCTGAGAGCAATATTCTAACCTTATACTGTCTAGTTATTTTAAATAATCTAAAATAATATTGACTAATATGGTGACATATAGTGTAGTTTCCCTATTTTTTCTCTTTTGGTTAAAACTATTTTAGCTTTAACTTTGTCTGAGATCATGATTACTACCCCTGCTTTTTTTCCCATAACAAATTCTACTACTGATCTTTATTTTTTTGTGTGTTTCTATTTCCTATCATTCCTGACTCCTCTACTTTACTTCTACCCACTACCTTGCTCTCCTATTACTTAAGCAAGCAACCCTACTCCCCCATCAAAAGTCCCTCTTTTATCCTCACCCCCACCCTAAAATCCCTCCCTTATCCTCTCCTTCCCATTAATCTAGATACTCTTTTATACCCCCCTTATCCTATTCCCTCACCCTCTTATTTCCCCTCTTTATTTCATTCCCATTAATCAAGACTCCTTTCTATACTCCCTTTATCCTATTCTTTTAAGCGTAGAACTCCTCCCCCATCTAATTCCTTTGTGCCAGTTCTTCCTCTTGCACCTCATTTGAATAAGATAATTACTCTTTTTAACTTTTCCTAGATGGTATTATTTTTTTAGAATCACATCATGCTCAGCTCTACCACAGTCTTTCTTTAGAACTATTAAATTACTAATTGCAGTCTTAGACATATGGTTTATATTTCCTCATATAAAAAGTAAAGTGTGGCCTTATTGAGTCCTTTATAATTAGTCTTTGATGTTTACCTTATATTTCTCTTGGATCTTGTATGTCACCTTGTTAATTGAGCTCAAGTCTTTTCGCAATAAAATCCTGAAGGTCTGGCAATTCATTGAATGTTCATTTTTTTTCATTCAAGATTATACTTAACTTTGCTGCACATGATATTTTTGGCCACAATCCCAGTTCTTTTCCTCTTCAATATACAGAGTTCCAAGACCTGCGATTCTTTTGATGTAGTCACTGCTAGGTCTTGTATGATTCTAATTTGTGGTTCCACCATATTTGAATTGTTTTTTTTCTCATTTCTTGTCATATTTTCTTCTTGAGCAGGGGGCTTCAAAATTCGATTAAGATTTTCCTGTAACTTTTCCTCATAGAATCTCTTTCAGGTGGTTATCAGCAGATTTTTTTCTATTTCCACTTTCCCTTCTTGTTCTAACACCTCAGGGCAGTTTTCTTTAATTATTTTTTCTATTATTGTGTCAAGATTCTTTTTTTGATTGTAACTTTCAGGTGGTCTGACTATTTTTGCTTTCTCTTCTTGATCTGTTCTCCAGATCAGTTGTTTTTGTTATAAGATGTTTCATATTCTCTTCTATTTTTCTTCATACTTTATATTTTGTTTTATTATTTCTTGGTCTCATAACTTTGCTGGCTTCCTCTTGCCTAATTCTAACTTTCAAGGAGTCATTTTCTTCCTTAAGATTTTTTATCTCTTTTTCCAGTTGGTTAATTTTCTTTTCATAATCTTGTTTTTCTTGGATTGTTCTTATTTTCTAAATAAAGAATTCTCAATCTCTCATTTCATTTTTAAAAAGTCTTTCTAAAGCTCTGTGAATTCCTTTTGGGCAGGTGACCATTTGATATTTTTCTTTGGGTTAGGAGAGGCCTTTTTTTTTCGCTTCAGTGTCCTCCTCTGAAGATGAACCTCAGTCTTCTCTATTCCCATGGTAACTTTCTATCATTTTGTTCTTTCTCCTTTGCCTGCTCATTATATATATATATATATATATATATATATATATATATATATATATATATTATTATAATCAGCTCTAATCCTGGGCCATGAGAGGTAATGGCTCTGGCCTCAGATCCTCCTTCAGTTCTCCCCTCTGGCTTGGTACTGAAACCAGAAACTCTGCCCTCCTGTAAGTACCTACAGCCAGTGGTGTCCCTGCTCCACTGCTTCTGCACTCACTGAGTGTGTGCTGGTTCCTTCTGATCTAGAACTGTGTCTGGGCAGCATAGCTGGGCCTGGCAACCTTTATTAGGAGAGATTCCTTCAGTCTTCCTTCTCTCAGACACCTAACTAACTCCCCACACTGTCTGGGAGGTGAAAATTCCTGTGGCAGGGGCCAAGGAAACATTTAAATCCAACTAGCCCCAGGGCTTGGCACTTGCTGTTTCAGCAGAACTAGCCTGGAGGAGTTTACATTTCACAGGGATCAAACCTCCATCCTTCTCCAGTTGTTCTAGGAAGTCCTCTGTTCTGACTAAAATCTATTTTTACTGCTCTATGTTTGACCTGAGATGCAATTTTGTCTTGTTTGTGGGGTAAATCTGAAGAGCTTGGAATTTTCTGATCTACTCTGACATCTTCCCAGAATCTTCTCTCTCCAATTCATTTTAAAGATGAGGAAACTGAAGCAAACAGAGTTAAATGCCTTGCCCAGGGTCATATAGCTAGTAAGTGGCTGAGGTTGGATTCAAACTATGAGTATTCCTGATTCCAGGCCTGGCATTCTATCTACTGAGCCACCCCATTGCCCCAATAATTGTGAAGTGCTTATCATAGTGCCTATATAAACATTAGTTATTATTATTAGCTATCATTTTGCTTGTTGCAAAAAGCCTTTGAATGTTGCATTGCTTTCTCATCAGATCTCTACTTTCTCAGAAGAGTTTAGCCTAGCTATGCATGTAGGAGAAGTGGGAAGGATGATTGGTGTCTCTTGTCCAGCCAATGATAGACAGAGTAGGAGGAGAATGGTATAGCACAGTGGCCCTCAAACTTTTTCTTACACTCTTAAAATTTATTAAGGGAGCCCCAAAGAGCTTTCTTTTGTGATTGGCAGATAGATGGTGCAGTGGGCAGAGTTCCAGGCCTGGAGTCATGAAGATTTGAGATCAAATCTGGCTCTAGATGCTTACTAGCAAACCCTGTTTGCCTCAGGTTCCTCATCTTTAAAATGAACTGGAGAAGGAAATGGCAAACTACAAACCAGTATATTTGCCAAGAAAACCCTAGATGGGATCTTGAAGAGTTGGACACAATTAAAATGACTCAACAACAACAAAACTAATTGTTTACCACAGTAAAAATGAAAATGTCTTTAGTTTTATTCGGAAAATAGTTTTTACCTCATGGACTCAGGAAGGGTCTCTGGGACCCCATGGGTCCCGGATCACAATTTGAGAAACTACTGCAGTGGATAGAGAAATATCTGCAGAGTCAGAAAATAAACTTAGGTCCTCATCCCACCTCTGATACATATTGACTGGGTGAGCTGTTTTCTGAGCCATGAGAAAAATTACTATTATACTATTATATTAATAACTAATTCTTAATTTGTGATCCACCCTTTTCTCTTCTATTTTCTGTTAATGTCCAACTCCTGAAAAGGTCAGTTAGTCTATGAAGGGCATGGCTGAGTAATGAGATTGTTTCTACCCCTCAAGGCACATGCTCATTAACTTTGGCAGGACTTGACCCAACTGGGAGACCTAATTTCTATTTAGAGTACAAACAGAATCATAGTCCCAGTGAGCCTTTGCCTGGAGGATGAACTTCCTCTCCTTTGTCCCCTCCATAGGGCAACCCAGCTCATGGAGGAGGAAACTTGCTAGACAGGTCCAGATGGGGATGCCTTCCCCTTGCCCAGAGGCCTTGAAGCTGCTGAGTTTCATGATTAAGTCATGTTTTTAGCAGGAGGAGCTGAAGACTTTTTACATACCTCCTCATTAAAGGTCCACCAATCAGGGTTAATCTTCATTCCTCAGGGGAGTTCTTTTTTAGAAGGAATTTAAGTCTTTTCAGGGTCTTCCTTTGATTATTGAGAAAAACCACTGACCATCAATCTATTGATTGTTGGCTAGCCTAATTAATAAACTAATCATTGATTACCCAGCAACTCTATCCCTCTGGGTTTTCATTTGTCTCAGCCAGAGGTGGTAAACCAAAGACCAGCAGGTGGCCTTAAGCCCACAACACTCTTGACTGTGGTCTGAACCACAAATTAAAATATAATTGAGAAATATTTAATAAAATAAATAAGAAAACAATAAAACATAGATAATGTTAATGTGTCACTTTCTAAGCCAAAATGAGGCCCACGGGTGTCTTTATGTATTGTTCAGTGGCTCCCTTTTCAATTTACTTTGGATCCCACTGCTCAAAGTAACTTCCCACAATTATACAATGCAGAGAAAGTGCAAACCTATTTTGGTAGATGGATTCCCTCACCTGGTATTTTCCTACATGGATGAAATGACTGGTCCAGGCCCTATCCCTGTCCTTACCATTCGCTTAAGGTTTTATGGACAACCTACAGAAAGAGTCCAATATTAGATCCATCTCAGACTGACTCTGAGAATGGATGATAAACTAGGTCTTCTTGAAATTGTAATGTCCTTGTAATGGAGAGAAGGAAATAAGCATCTATTATGCACCTGTTATGTGCCAGACACTGTGCTGACTGCTTTACAAATATTATCTCCTTTGATCCTTACAACAAACCTGGGAGGTAAGTACCATCATTATTCTCATTTTACAGTTTGAGGAAACTGAGGCATCTAGTAAGTCGATAAAGATTTTCGTTTACTGGGTGCTAGGCACCATGCTAAGCCCTGGGGATACAAAAGGGGCAAAAGACAGTCTCTGTTCTCAAGGGGCTCACAATCAAATAGGGGAGCAACAGGTTTGTGCAAACAAGCTACATACAGGGTAAATAGGAAATAATTAAGAGAGGAAATGAGAGACTAGAATTAAAGGGATTGAGAAAAAAGATTTTTGTAGTAGGAGATGGGATTTTAATTGAGACTTAAAGGAAGCCAGAGGAGACCATAAGAGAAGATGAAGATAGAGAGCATTCCAGGCATGGGGGACAGCCAGAGGAAATGCCTGGAGCTAAGAGATGGAAGGTCTTGCTTATGGAACAGCAAAAAGGCCAGTGTCACTAGACTGAAGAGTATGTGGTGGGGATTAAAAGTGCAAGAAGACTAGAAAAGTAGGAGGGGGCTAGGTTATGAAAGGCCTTGAATGTCAGACAGAGAATGTTGTATTTGATGCTGGAGGCAATAGGGAGCCATGGAGTTTATTGAGGAAGGAGTGACATGGTTGGATCTACGTTTTAGGAAAATCACTTTGGTGGCTGAAAGAATAATGGGAGTGGGGAGAGACTGGAGGCAGGGAATCCCAACAACAGGTTATTGCAATAGTCCAGTTGTGCAGTGATGAGAGAGACAGAGGCTAAGTGACTTTTCCAGGGCCACACAGCTAGAAGTATCTGAGGCCAGATTTGAACTCAGTTCTTCCTGACTCCAAGCCCAGAGCTCTGTGCACTATGGTGCAACCCAACAGTCATCAGTGTATTGGTCATTCCACAAACCCTCATTCTTAACTATTCTCATCTTTTAATGATATTCTTCTGGTCCTGCAGCCTGATGGCATGTCATACAATGCCAGTTTCCAAAAAACAAAAGTTAGAGGTTCCTCATAGGACAATGGCGATGTGAAAGCATCTTGTACAGCAAAGGCACTTAAGAAATGTTTTGTTGAATTGAGGTGGTTGACAGTTTTGAACAGTCTATGTTATTAATGGAAAATAGCACCAGCAGAGAATATATGGAGGATGTCATTCTATAGCCAATAAGTAGGTGGGTCTATCTGGTAGGAAGAGAGGCGAATATAGCACTTGTTCCATCAGCATCTCTGCCATGTTAACAAGAAGGCCCTGAGCACATTGAGCGGATGCCCTGCGGTAAATAGAATCCAATCCTCCCTTTTAGAGGGGATAACAATAATTGTAATAGCTTGTGCTAGGCATTACGCTAAATTGTGTGGGATGAAAGACCCTCACCAATTTTAAAAAAATTAATTTTTAATAAGGAACCATCTCAGGGTGGGAACATAAATAAAATTTTATTCAATTCTCACGAGAATAGGGTGTCCTCCGCCAGAACAGATCTAGCAAGGAAGGCCCCATACAAGGGGCAAAGCATCAATAATTAAACCTAATGCAAGAGAATTCCCACCCACCTCTGACCCTTCTCATCATTGGCTGGGAGATGGGCTTACAATCTGAGCATGAAAAACTAGACAAAGAACTGGGAAATTAAGGCACAGAAACTCCAATTCCCATTCCCTTAGTTAATGATTACAACTGAGGTGACATCTATAAATCTGAAGAATGAGAATAAGATAAGGGGAGGGGAAGACACTCTCCATTATTCTACAATCCTTTTACAGTAAAGGAAAGCAGGTCACAGTGACCCTATTCTTACTGAGCAAATCTTTAAACCAGAATCAGAAGAAAGAACAAAAAGTTTCAGGGTGAAAAAAGAAACTTCCCAGAGGCTGAGCAATCGGGCTCTCATGGCCTCAGAATTTTTCCACTTCCCTATTTCCCTATTTCCTGATTTTTAAACTTTTCTGAGTGTAGATATGAATAGATATAGATATATAATTATACATATATATTCCCTGCGAAATCTTCACATTTTATTTTTTCACTACCTCACACATAAACATTATTGCATTTGATACAACAACACTGAGAAGTAAATGCTATCATTATCTCATCATACAGTAGAGGAAACTGAGGCAAATAGATGTTAAGTGACTTGTCCATGGTCATATAGCTAAGAAAGTGTCTGAAGCTGCATTTGAATTCAGGTCTCATGATACCAGGACCAGGGCTCTATCTATTGTACCATCTAACTGTCTCTTGGGCTTAATAAAATAAAGATAACCAGCAGTACCTACGTTTGTGAGAAAACATCTATCAAACCATTGAGGCATCTGGAAACAATAATTGCCCACCATCACCATCATCATCACCCTTGAGATATTTCACCTAAGAGGATATGAACCCTAAGAAGTGCTTGAGGCCACTCTATGCCTAATTTTCTTTAACTAGAGAAAAAATAAAATCATTTATGAAAATAATTTTTGAACAAGGTGAGGTAGCTTAGCAGAATGGATAGAGCGCTGTCCCAGGAACTGTGAATTCTAATCCCTTCTCCGCCACTAATTAGCTATGTGATTTTGGGAAAGACATTTAATCTCCTTGGGTCTCAGTTTCCTTACATCTGATGGAATGAGCTTTCGGCAAGAATGGTCTTCAATTATCCTTCTCCCATCCCCAGCCCATCCACTAAGCCTGGTGAGTCGCCATGCCCTTAATAGGCACTCAATATATATTTGTTGAATTAATGAGGGGGATTAGACAAGATGATCTCTGAGGTCCCTTTTGTTTCTCAGTTTTGATTTCAACATAATGCACAATTACTCAGAAGAATTCTCCTCTAGTCTTGGCCTTATTAAATTCTATTTATCAAATAAAATATACCCTGAAATAAATGTTTTGCATATACCAGGATTTTAGTGCCAAGTGTGTATGACTGTACATTTGGACTTTAGATTTCACCCTTCCCCCCAACACACCCCCCCCACACACACACACCTGCCCAAGCTTATTGACCTTAACTGAAAGTCAGTAACCACCATAAAATGCACATTGGATGTTCCTGGTTTCCCAGAAGAAGTGGGAGAAATAGATCTAGCATGGTTCAACAGCATTATAAGGAGAGTAGCAACAGCACCAGTGAAAAGGAGAAGGAAAGCAAAAAAGTCCCATCAAGTCACCAAGCATTTATTAAGCATTTACCATGCATCACTATGCTAAAAGTTGAAGGTATAAATACAAGCAAAAAAAAAAAGGCATTGTCCTCAAAGAGTTTGCATTCCAGTTGGAGGAGACACATCATAAGTATGGCATTTGCTGGCATTAGGTTGGAAAGAAGGAGGATTTGTCTGCAGAACGTATCAAGGAAGAACTCACCATTGGGAGAAGGAAGTGGAGTGAAGGAGCGGAGGAAGAAGGCAACCGAAGTGTGGTGGTGGGAATAAAGGAAGGAACCACCTGGAAGGTGGCTAAAAAACAAAGAAATGAGAGAAAAGTGGACAGGTCCATCCCTAGCATTTTTGTTGCCCTATGTAAGTTAACAAAATAAAATGTCAGTTGGGTAGGACAGTCGTACACACATCCCTATATCAACCATTTTTGCAAAAGAGAAGAGAGAACAGAAGGAAGCCCCTGCATGTAGGAAGAGGTACCAGACACTAGTTTGGTGATGAAGGGGACACCCAGTGACACTGAAGGGGCCACTGCCAGGGAAGCTATAACCTGGAGAGAAGGAGGGAGCTGGGTGCTTAACTCATTTCAATGGCAAGACCTCCCAGCTCCCAGTGCCTTGGGACAAAAGCTAGTCATTCAGCTGTCCTTCAAGCTATGGAAGAGGAACTAGAAAACAAAGGATAAAAGGAAAAGACCTTGTTCCCAAAGTTTATCCAATGAATGAATGAATAAAATGTGTTATTATGTCCTAAGTATAAATATAAATGAAAGATAGTCCCTCCTGTGGATGATGCATTAACCTAGGAGTTAGGAAGACCTAAGTGCAAGCCTTGCCTCAGATGCTTGCTGGTTCTGTGACCTTGGGCAAGATATCTAGACTCTCTAGGCCTCAGTTTCTTCATCTGTAGAACAGGGATAACATTATCACTTGCTTCACAGGGTTGTTGTAAGGATTGAATGAGACAACATACGTGAAGTGCTTGTACCTGCTGGTTGTTGTTACCTACAAGGAACTTACATTTTAATACGGGGATGCAACATATATTGGAGAATGGTGGTCAAGGAATGCGTCTGGGAAGTCATGAGGATGGTGACAGATTAAATCCCTGAGAGAATGGTCTTTAGAGGTCTGGTGATAATCTGGATGATGCAGTCATTGGATGGAATAGTCTGGAACTAAAAGGAAGTGATGGTCTGGAACCGAAAGGAAAAGAATCTATGTAGCCTTTGTTGTTCTCTTCTTGAGCCATAGTGGAACATTTTCTAAGGAACAAATAAGTCTGGGGTTAACTGAAATCTGCAGGAGTCTGCAGTAGTCTGGACACATAGACAAAAATGCATATTTTCAAGAAATGAAATGAATGAAATTTTCAACATTTTATTTAATTGGAATACTAACAAATAACATCTTAAATATGCTTTCCATTATTTGTGATGCAAAGGTTGCTGCGCTTTGCAAGATTCACGTGAACTTGATGCAATAACTCCATATTGCTGTCAATTTTAGCACATTCACTCTTTATGCGTTCAATCAAGCGTGCCACATCTGTGATTTTCATTGAGTACGCCTTCTCCTTTAGCATATCCCAGAGAAAGAAGTCACTGAACAACACAGAGTCTTTGGTGAAACAGTTCATGAGATGTTAACGAGATTTCCTATGTGTCCAGACTTTAGGGACACCCCATACTCTGTTCCTACCATTTAGACTAACCATTTATCGATTCCTTATGATTGGGTTAGTCACGTACAACTGTGATGGGAATCACATTTTATCTTGAAGAACTAAAATTTTGGTGGCCCAAAGTCAATAGAAAGATGCATCATGGTTACAAAGAGGCTGCAGCGCATTGCCAGTGATAACTTCCTTATAAATAATCTGTTACAGATTATAATCTGCGACACGTATAGCCAGAAAGGAGACAGACTACTTTGAGAGTAAGAATAAAGGAACAAAAGACAACAAAATCTGTCAGAATTGTACTTGTGCCCTTGGAATATGAAATGTACAGAGGGAGGTCTCCTGTGCATTAGACTCATCCTCTAGGCAGGTTTTAGGGAAAGAAATGAATAACAATAGCTCAGGAATAGAAGGCTTGGATGCATTTCCATTCATTCATTGAGTTAGTCAAACAGTGATTAAACACCTACTACCTGCTGATCAGTGAGACCACAGATCCTTCAAAGACAAGAGAGGTATGTTTTTAAATAGCATCTGATTAAGGATTATACTTCTTTTAGCTTTTAATAACAGATTTTAGATGAATTTTAATTTTAATAAATATTTATTATACATTTCAAAGAGAAGCCTTGTGTTTGTTCCCTCAGAACAGTTCGTTAATTTATTACGCCTTTCAAATCAGTGAAAGCTTTAATTTATTTCTATTATGAGTAATTTCCCTTATAATTCTAGCATGATCATATATGCTGAGACTATCTTTTTTTAAGCCTCAGAAGTTCTTGGCATAAGCCATTACCAGAGCAATTATTTTATAGAGAAATGTGCAGGGTGTGTAACTGTGGCTTCTAACAGCTTTATCTCCCACCTACTACATTCCTACATCTTTGGCCATGTGTGGAACAGAGAGATTCATGTAAGGATGGAACCAGTCACCTTTTCTCCTTATTGTATTCCAACCTCCTGAGCTAACCCTCTACAGGCATATTGACATGATAGTAAGTATTGATTGCTTTTTACTTTTCAATACCTGCATTCCTGGCTAGAATGGGTTTGAGCAAGACTGCAGGAGTTATCTTAAATTATATGCACATCTGTTAAATGCTACACTATTGTAAACTGCTGAAAGTCTCTCCATAGTGATGAAACATTCCCTTCTCCTTCTCCATATTCTACCATTAGCACAAATATATGGGTGCTCACACAGGCACCCACAAGCACACACACATGCACACACATACACACACCCACTCACACAATTTATATGGTAGGCTTAGACAACACCCTATAGCACGAATATGCACATTTTCAAGACATTTGGTGACGATTCTCTATTATTACCCATGATATGCTTTCTTTTTCTCTCCCTCTGCTTAGTTTCCTTTTGACTATCTCACTCCTTTTCTTTTATATCTGTATTTCCCTTTTCTTTCTTCCTTCCCTTCATTAGGGTTTACTAATAGCACCCCACATGCATTGTTTAACCAAAAAGTGGACAATGACTCATGACTTAATTCATCTGTCACACTGAACAAATAGAGAAATGATATCCAATTTATGACTGTGGTTGTGAAAACACACCCTGGCTTTGTCTTTAATAGCTCTACCTTAAAAGAATACAAGGTAAGTGTGTGTGTGTGTGTGTGTGTGTGTGTGTGTGTGTGTGTGTGTGCGTGCGTGCGCACGCGCGCACGGGTAGCCCTGGGTTTCATTCCAAACTCTATCTTTATGTAGCTCTTGACTTTAAAAGACTCACATTTTCTCTGGACTTTACCTGCTCTTTTTTTTAATGAGTGGATCAGATCCAGTGACCTAAGGTTCTTTCCAGCTCTGGTTCCTACAACTCTAACACTGCTTCCTGTATTTGAGTAAATGTATTTCCCTTTCTCTGCTCATCTCTCTCTAGCTTACACATCTCTCACTTTCTGCTTGTCATTTTCCCTATGTTGTTTCCCCCAAAAAACTATTCAATAAATTCGACATGTAATTTTAAAAACCTTCCTTTAAAATTTTATAGTTCCTCTTTTTTAAATTTAAAAATATAAGTAGAGTGTTTTATATTTATCTAAAATTAACCAAAATTGCCTTACACTTATATGCCTTGGTTAAAAAAAATAATGAAAACAAAACTTCCCCCTTCTGCTACCAGTTTAACGGAAAGAGAGATTGATGAAACCTAGTCTGCTGCTCTGGCTGATAATTCCCCAAGATAACAAGTACGTAGTAATATTTACATTCTGTCTCTTGCCTCCATGCCTTTGCCGATGGCTCTGTCTGCCCTCATCCCACCAAGAAGCTTCCAGAGACTAATGATAATGAGGGGGCTCCCTGAGGAGGAAGTCATCGATTCTTCCTTTATGGGGTTTGAGGTTAGGAGTGAATGAGATCCTTTGGCTTAAGTCTGAAAACACTGAGAGATGGATTTAATAGAGAAAAGACTGAGTCCGACCAGATGTACATTGTAGATGGATGGAGCATCAGCCACCAGAGGGCAGCATCCAGAGCAAAGCATGAAGGGGGGTAGAGAGCTTTTTTGTTGGCTTTGCAGGCAAATAGCTGCAGGCATCTTCTTTCTTCCACTCCCTTCTTTCTGCAGATGGAGGTGTTGTTTTGCCTTTTTTGTTGTTGTTGTTTAGTTGCTGTTTTCTCCTAGAGCTTTCTTTTCTTTGATGTGCCATGGTGCTTTTTTTTTTATTAAGCTGGATTCCTTTAGATAAAGAAATTGGGTTTGTTTTCATTGTTTTACTATGACTGTAAATTGTGCTAAAGATGTGCTAAAGATTGAGATAGTGGGCAGGGGGAGCACCTCTACGGAAGTTTTATGTTTGGCAGAATATATAACTGAGACTTCACTCCTAGTCTGGTGGTCAAGGAAACCAATGGAGGGTATATTTTATGAGCCATTTATTTTTTATGTTTCATAGTTAAAAGTCTCAAGGGCAAAATCGTGCAGGAACCTAGGGCTTTCATTCTGTTTGTCCCTCAGACCAAAATCCTGTCTTTCATTTCTATTCACTCACCTTGGCTCCTTGCCTGGCAGAATCCTGAGGCTAGCCATAACCCCTCACCCCAGCAGAGCCAGGGGTGGGTGGGTAGGTATGTATCTGTGAGGTTTTGGTTGAGAAGGAATTGAATAAAGAGAGCACAGACAATCAGCTGTTCCAGTAACCCCTAGGAACTGCCTCTGGAATACCCTCCTTCCTCATCTCTCCTTGTAACCCTTAGCTCCACTCAAGCTTCAGCCCAAGGGCCACCTCCTCCAAGATCTCCCTGATTCCCCCAGGCATTAATGCTTCTTCCGTCATTGAAATGTTGCTGTCTATGTATATAAATACATATATATATATATATATATATATATATATATATGTGTGTGTGTGTGTGTGTGTGTGTGTGTGTGTGTGTGTGTGTGTGTGAGTGTCTGTGTGTATCTATAATATATAATTATATATATATGTTTGTACATCTGTCATATATGTGTGTATTTGCACAGTCATTGTTTCTCTCAAGTAGAATGTAAGTCCTTTGACAGCAGGAATTATTTTAATTTTTATTTCTTTATCTGTAATGGAGAATGATATAGTGGCCAGAGGGCCAACTTTAGAGTCTGGAACACCTATGCACAAGTGTTTCCTCTGCTCATATTCCCTGTGTGACTGCCCAAGTAATTGAACCTCCCATCCTCCAGGTGATTCTTTAAATTGCCCAGAAAGGAAAGAGAGGAATATAAACATTTATTGAGCACCCACTCCCTATGTGTAAATGTGCTAAAGGCTTTACAAAGACTATCTTATTTAGTCTATTTAGTCCTCATAACAACTCTAGGAGGTAGGTGATATTATCTGCATTTTACAGTTGAAGAACTTGAGTAAGGCAGCTATCAAGTGACTTGCCCGAGATCACATAGCTAGGGAATGTCTGAGGCTGGATTTGAACTTTGGTCATCCTGACTTCAGGTCCAAAGTTGTCTTCACTCTATCACACTGGTTGCCTCAGAAGGTATGTATCTTTGATGAGACACTCCCTATGTGAGGGATATTGTGCTAAATAGTAGAGATACAAAGACAAAAAGAAAGGCAGACCTCACCCTTATGGAGTTTCCATTCTAATGGAGGAAGACAACACATAAAGGTGTTGTGCCAAAAAGAGACCCAGATATAAATTTTGATGTGGATTTATTCAAGTGCAGGACTGTTCAGAGTAAAGACTCAAATAGAACAGCCCCGAGCAGGGGTAGGGTCAGGTAATTTAAAGGGAAAAAACACAAACTGATTTTCATGGAAATGGGAACACAAACAGTGGGGCAAGCTGGGGCAAGATTATTTCCATGGAGATGGGAGCACAAACTGTGGGGTGAGCTGGGGCAAGATGGAGGGCAAACAGGGGGAAAGGGCACAACAAAGGCAGCTGGAAAGTTAGGGAGTGGAGGATGATATAGAGTATGAAAATTCCCAAGCTGAGGCAGGAAGGGAATGGAGTTTAGCTGGCTTGGACCCCTCCCCCAAATGGAGACCAGGAGGAACTCACCAATGGGAGAAGGAGATGGGCAGGGTGAAGTGATATTCCAAGGTGAAGAGAAACCAGGCCTAAGAGAGTTTAGAAGAGAAAGTGGAAGTCCCCACTCTATCCAGCTTTCCCAAAGAATTTAGCCATGAAATGAAAGACATGAAGGACAACAGCTAATGGGTAAGAATGGCTCAGTTTAGGATTTTCTGAGGATGGAGGAGACATAGGGATGTGTGTAGAAAGAGAAAGAAAGAGCCAGTAGATAGGGAGAGATTGAAGATTAGTGAGAGTGCAGAGGCTGTAGAAGGGGATCTTCTGGAGGACAAGGGATGGCATGGTCTCACTCGTGCATGGAGAGTGGTTGGCCTTGGCAAGAAGAGTTGCCTCTTCATGTGATGCAAGGGTGCGTAAGGAGACAATGGATGGCATCTGAGTGATGGGAAACGAGGACACTGGGAAAAGAAGGACTCTCTCAGTTAATGTGCTCAATTATTTTTCAGTGAAATAGGCAGGATTCTCCTCTTAGAGGATGAGGAAGGGGAAACCATGGAGAATTTGAAGAGGGATAAAAAGATTTGGAAAAATTGCTTTGGTGAGTTGGGTAGTAAATTGATTGGAAAGGAGTAAGAAGATTGCCTTGCAGTGAGGGCCCAGTCGAGGTTCTGTAGTATAAACTTATAGTGGACCCAGTCATCAAAATATCTTAAATGTGTCTAACTCTACTCAGTGGCCCTTCAGTGTGTATTAGTGAAAGTAGTGGAAGCATGATGTGGAATAGGAGAAGGGATCAAGGGGCTTGAGTGTAGAGGACAGAGAGGGTGTACTGGTCTACCAAAGAGTCAAGCTAGAGAAGGAAAGTGGGTGTAGCCAGTGCAGGGATGATAGCTTCAGAAGGATGGGGGCCCTTGGAGGAGTTGAGAGATTGGAGGTCATAGTGAGGATAAAGCTCAGTATTAGGGACCATAATGCAGAGGAAGCTATTATTATCATCCCCATTTTACAGATGAGGAAACTGAGATTCAGGGACATTAACTGACTTGACTGGGGTCTCACAGCTGAATGTATGAAACAAGATTTGAACTCTGGTCTTCCTTATGATTAAATCGCACCTATGCTCTGTATCACCTAGCTCCCTCATTCATCACCATACACACCTCAACACCCACTCCCCTGCAGAATTGAACACTACCTAAAATTCTATACAGTTAAACAAACAAAAAACCCAGTGCTCTAGCCTCAATCCATACCTATCCCCCTATCAACATTCTGCTTACTCTTATCTCTTGACCTTCAGGATAATCTTCTTCCTTCAACAATGAGTTCAGTGCCCGGCTCAGGGTATTTTCTCCTCCTCAATGGCTGCCCTGATACTTATTCATCCTTCCTTTTCAAAGAGGACTAATGACACCACAATGTCGGGTTCTCTTGGCAAAGATACTGGAGTGATTTGCCATTTCCTTCTCTAGTTCATTCTACAGATGAGAAAACTGAGGCAAAGAGTGACTTGCCTGCAGTCACACAGCTAGGAAGTATCTGAGGCCAGATTTGAACTCATGAAGATAAGTCTCTCTGATTCTAGCACCCAGCACTCAATCTACTGCATCATTTAGCTGCCCCATATAGGATATTTGTACTTGCTAAATACCATATATAACTGAGCCTCACAATAACAGTATGAAATAGTTGACAAAGCATTGAACTCAGAGTCATAAGGATCAGGGTCCAAGTCCTTCCTTAGCCAGGCTATGTGACTCTGGACAAGTTACTTAACTTAATCTGCCTCAGTTTACATGTCTGTAAAATGAGAGCATTAGACATGATGGTCTTTTAGGTTCCTTCTGCCTAATTTGTGATCCAATGAACTCTGTGAGATAGGTCCCTAGAGAATTATTATTCCCCCCTTAGAGATGAAGAAACCAAGGCTCAGAGAAAGCAGCTTGCGAAGACCCTGATTATCATAGGGGGATTTGAACCTAGATGTTCCTGACTCCCAGTGGAGCTCTCTATCTACTATATCAAGGGAGCCTCTCAAAGACGCACATTATATTAGCTTTGCTTCATGACCTGTTTCCTGAAAAGAACCACAATTCTCCCCCAGGAGAGCCCTTCACGGGCACTAATTTGTTGCCCATTTGTGGCATCGTTGTTAGCTTAAGTCAGAGGGAAAAAAAGACTTTGAAAAATGTATAACACAGTCTTGAAGCCTTGGTGAGTCCTTTTCACATCTGAAGCAATAAATATTGTGCTTGTCCATAATCCCTTTTGTTCCAAGGATCCTGGACTGATCTCTTTAATTTACTTCAGTAGGGAGGCTAATGGTTCCTGAGGACACTCAGAGATAGAATCGTAGCCCTTATTTTGATGGATGAATTCTGAAGCCTGGGAGCTTCTTAAGCAAACCTCCTTTGGAAGTAAGGTCCCTGGGCACACAACTGCCCTTCCTTTCCAGCATACACAAATAACAACGGCCTGACACTCAGCTCTGTGTCCAAGGGAACAATAGTCAAGTAGATCACTGGAGATTTGGAGAAGACTAAACAAAGACCCGAGAGCTGTCTTCAAGAATTCAAAGGGGTGTTACAAGGAAGAGGGGTTAGATGTGCTTTGTTTGGCAGCAAAGAACAGAACAAGAGGTGGGATGTTCATGAGACCAGAGGGAAATTTGAATTGGATATAAGAAAACCTTCCTAGTCATTGAGTTATCCTAACATTGAATAGACTTCCTCTGTCAAGGGTGGGTCCCTCTTTATTTCAAGTAAAAGCTGGAAGGGCACTTGTTAAGGATTCTTTATGGGAGAGGATCATCAGGGGTCACTTTAAACTCTGAAAAAGATGGTGTGAGGACTGGAGACCACCCCCATACAAATATCCCTTGAAATGTGGATGTTGAACCTGTGGAAGATATAGGAGTGAACGTAATACCTGTCTGCTTAGAGTATTTGAAAAGATGTCCTCCAGAAATGTATTTAAATTCGTTGAGTTTGGTCCAGTGTGGTTTGCCCTCATTAGGGGTCAAGCTACTGTTGGGTAAGCTATAGGGGCAGTTCTTGGTCAAACTCAAGGAGATGGCATCTCAGACTTCATCTGCTCTGATTCAACTCCACAAGCATTTATTAAGACTTTAATGATTAAAAGGACAAAGTTAAAAAAAAAAAAAGCCCTGCTCTCAAGGAGCTTACCTTCCAGAGCTCTCTTCCAACTCTGGGAATCTGTGTTTGTCTGATGTGCTATGGGAAGGGGAGGAAAAGGACTGAGATGGTTTCCTGTCTACCACCCACCCATCTGTTACATGCATTTTGCTGGTGGTGTCTGAGGTTGGCAGCTATTACAGATGAAGGATGAGATTCACCCAATCCCTAGATATGGTCATAAGTGAACCTGTCAATCTTTTTATCCCCTTTCTTCTCCAGATATACTCCCTCAGACCCCAAGGAGAAGTCTAATTACCTAGTTTCTTAAAAGTTGTAGTGATCTTTCAAGGCTCACTTGAAGTATCACCTGCTACTTGAGGCTTTTCGTTATTCTTTCAGTTACTAGTTCTTATTATTCAGTCATTTCAGTTGTGTCCAACTCTTTGTGACCTCATTTGGGTTTTTCTTGGCAAAGATACTGGAATGGTTCACCATTTCCTTCTTCAATTCATTTTACAGATGAGGAAACTGAGGCAAAGAGTGACTTGCCCAGAGTCACAGAACTAGTAAGTGTCTGAGGCTGGATTTGAACTTAGAAAGATATTTTCCTGATTCCAAGCCCAATGCTCTTTCCACTGCACCGCCTAACTGCCAGTCAGTTTCTAGTGCCTTCTTCCCAAATAATTTTGTATTTTCCTTTGTAAATATGTGATATTTCCTAATCTGTGTGGATGGAACGTGAGCCCTTTGAGGGCAGGGATGGGTTTTGTGTCTGAGTTTGCATCCCAAGCACCTCGTACAGTCTCTGGTACATAATAGGTACTTAAGAGATATTTTTGAATGGATGGATGGCCATTTTGTCTCTTCCTCATCCCAGAAGACTGAATGTTGCTAATAGCAAAGGAGCCCAATACAAACAACATCACACAGCTGCCTTACAGAAGCAGGGGCTTTGACCTCCACCTAGAAAACTCAGAGTTGGTGGCATCTGGCATATAGGGAGAGGCTGTCACAGTCTGGCTGAGGAGGCCTGGTACTGCCCTGGCTTCTTAAGAAGGCAGGCACAGGGAGCTGGGAGCTGACAGTTCTTTGCTCAGAGCCCGTAAAACTCCCCTCCTCAGATGCTGCCATCTGACAGGAGCTACAGAGTCAGCAAATCTAATTTCAGACTCCTTCGAAAATAAAAATAAGGCTCTGTTGTACAGCTAGAGGGAAGCTTTGGGGCTAATTCCAAAGACTTGGCAAGCGATGCTGTTTGTGATGAGCTGTGACTAGCCAGCCTTCTTGTATACAAATAAGCCCAGGCCTTCCTTAAGAGGAAAATGGTACCCCTTATTCTGACCTTCTTCTGACAATGTTGGGACACATGACTCCTCTTGTTTAGGAAATGTCAGCTATGGAAGGTCACATGAGGAGGTGGGATCTAATATGAGGAGGACATTGGTCTGGGAGACAGGAAACCCAGGCTCCCCCAGCCCCCCAGCCCTTTTGCGTGTCCCCGGGCAGACCCAAGGACCTTCCTTCTCTGTATCCTACTTTTCACATCTGTCAAATGGGTGTGAACAGCACTTTAAGGATGACAGAGTCTTTTCCCACCAAACTCCCTCAGTGGTCTGCAGTGTAAGAAGCATTGTTATCCATTTGACAAATGAGAAAACTGAGGAACATAAAGGTGGGATGACACATCCAACATCACGTAGTGTGTCAGTTTTCAGAGCCTAGGTTTAAGTTTACTAGCTGCATGACTCCGGGCAAGTCAATTAATCTCTGTCTGCCTCAGCTCCCCTATCTGAAAAATGGGGCTAATAATGGAATCTACCTGTCTGGGTCATTGTGAGGAACAAATATTTGTAAAGTATTTAGCATAGTGCCTGTCACATAGTAGGTGCTTAATAGATGCTTGTTTTCTTCCTGTACTTTCAAGTTGAGGTATACTGTGAGGTCCCTCTAGCTCAGACCTGCACAACTTGGCAGTGGGGAGGGGCCAAAATTAAAATAGGCTAAACTTCTTTGGACACAGGATTTTCAAAAACACTCAGATCCTAGGTTGGCATCACCCAGGACACATCAGAGACACTTAAAATCACAGTTTTGGGACTAGAAAGGACCTTTGAGATCATCTGCTCTTCTCATTCTACAGATGAGTAAACAAAGTGTCTGCAAGCTTATTTCCTCAAGATCATATAAACAGTCTATGTCAGAGTGAGGATTTGAATCCCTTTCCTGGGACTCCAAATCTCACAATTTTCCCACTGGGTCACACTCAAAGGATCTTAAAAATCATTTAGTCCAACCACTTCATTTTATAGAAAGGGATCTGAGCCCCATAGAGCAGAAAGGACTTTCCCAAGGTCACAAGGCAGTCAGCATGTGGCAGAGTCAGGATTCAGGTTCAGGTCTTTAGCCCACTTCATTTGTGAGAGAAGGAGATAGAAAATATTTTCTGATTGCCCATCGTTGTGGGATTTTCCATATCACTTGTCTGTATCCATTATAAATACCCCAATCACTTTAGGCCTACAGGCCTTCTCCAGGAACAGCAGCCCTTCCGAGTTTCTGACTTGAAGGCCAAGCAGACAACTCCCTCAGCCACTCCCATTATGACCAAGGATTATAGGGAGAGAACGTTGAAGGTTAAAAACCTGAAGGATATCTACGACAGCACAGCACAAAGATGGTAGCCATGGCCAAGGAAACAATCAAAATCAACCCTAGCTGTTGAATGTTTAATGCAACTTGAGAAAAATGCCTGAGGAAATGAGGCCAGTCAGGGAAGGACAATAAAGTCTAGGCAAAGGCAAAGGCAAACTCAGGCTATCTATATCAAGTAGGGATTAGGACCATCCACTACAGTGAGAGGGAACATTTGGGTGGGACTTTATGGTTTACAAAATACTTTTTTTTTCTCATTTGAGCTCACAATAATCTTATGAGAGCAGGTACTATTACTTATGGGGGCTGCTA
This sequence comes from Phalanger gymnotis, assembly GCA_028646595.1. Lineage (NCBI taxonomy): Eukaryota > Metazoa > Chordata > Mammalia > Diprotodontia > Phalangeridae > Phalanger > Phalanger gymnotis. The sequence continues at coordinate 357,954,925 of CM053624.1, forward strand.
GGTGGCACAATGGATAGAGTGTTGGGTATGCAGTCAGGAAGACTTGTTATGAGTTCAAATCTGATCTCAGACACTTACTAGCTGTGTGACCCTGGTCAAGTCACTTCACTCTGTTTGCTTCAGTTCCTTATCTGTAAAAGGAGCTGGAGAAGGAAATGGAAAACCACTTCAGTATCTTTACCAAGAGAACCCCAAATCAGGTCAAGAAAAGTAAGACATGACTGAACAGCTGTTACTCATACCCACTTTATGGATGAGGAAACAGGCTTAAATGGGGCTCACCGAGGGTTACACAGCTTGTAGATGTCAGAAGGGTTCAAAGCCAGTTCTATGCTACCCCAAGCCCAGTCTTTTATTTGCTATACCCTACTAACCCTACAAACAAATATTTTAGGAATTCTTTTTTTAAGATTATAATGAACAGGGCAAATGGAAATTTGTTTCCAGGCAGCTAGTCGGAGCAGTGGCTAGAGTGCTGGGCCTGGAGACAAATCCAGCCTCAAAAACAAGGAAAATTATTTTTCTGTTATATTAATAACCAATTATTGAATTAAGATTAAGACTTTTTTTTTTATTTCCTCATTCGGGGACCAGCCCCTGAAGGAAGGGTCTCTGAAGGAAGAGGCTGATAAATGAGATTGCCCTAATCCTCTAGGATTGCTCCTCAGATCTTGGGCAGGACCCTGACCAAATGGAAAACCTTACTACTGTTTAGAGCATAAACAGAATCTAATCTAGGGTGAATTCCTGACCCAGAGCAATGCACACATGCTCTTGTAACACCCCCATTAGAATTTAGGGTGACCCAGCTCATGAAGGAGAAAACTAAGTAGAGTGGTCTGGGTAGAGATGGATTCCTTTTGTCACAGTCGTTGGAGGAAGCTGAGTTCTTAGAAGGAGTTGAAGACTTTGAACCCACCCCCTCATTAATTGTTCACCCATCAGCATTGATTTTCACCTGTCAGGAGCACCTCTTTTCTAAAGCTTTGATTTCATGATAAACGAGCAAAACAGGGACCAGCTCACCAAATAGAATCACACTTTTCTACCAACTAAAGGCCATGGGTTGTAATTAAACAGTGAGCTCTCCATACTGGTACAAAATGTCAATATTCCATGTCTCAATTTCCTAAATAGCCGTGTAGAACTGGCGCCAGCCTCTCCTTTCCATGGCATCGATTATTCTGTGCCACGTTGTTCCTTGCAAAACTTGCTGCTTTTGCTCTGCGTTTCTCATATTCTTTTCTACTGCCACAGGCATGTTGTAATTTTCAATCCAGTGTCTCAGAGGGTCTGTTCTCTCCCATCTCAATTAAAGACAAATGCAGCTATGATCGGCTTCCATGACTAATCGGGTCATTCCTTTGGGTAAGGCTGTTTACACTCACTTTTTATTTCTGGTGTCAGCAAGAGCACCTCTCTGGCTTAAATACCTAAGTGAAATGTAAGGTCCCTAAGGGCAAGGATTATTACTATTATTATTAGTATATCCACCCCTAGCCCAGTGTCCAGCACCCAGCCGGCTAAATACATGCTTGCTTGCGTATTTGATTGCTCAGGTGACCAGGAGAGGCAGTGGATATAATGGATAGAATAATGTTATTGTCTTGAAGACCTGGTTTCAAATCCTGCCTCTGACACTCCCTAACTGTACAGCACTGAACAAAGCACTTAAAATTCCTGAAATTCAGTGTGCTGAGACTGTGTCCATGGTTTCTTCCAGCTCTACATTAATGAGAGCTCCCATTAATTTATCACTTCAGGGTTTGCAAAATACTTTATGTGTTATCTTATACGATGCTTCAAAAATAACTGTGTGAGGGAGGTGCTTTATTATCTTCATTTTACAGATAAAGAAATTAAGAGACTGAGTCCTCCAGTCACATAGATAAGCAAATGTCTGATGTAGGATTTGAACTCAGACTTTCTTGACTCCTTCCAGTGTGCCACCTAGCTAACTATAAATCTGAGAGCCTTTGATCTAGGAAGAACATGACACTAATTGGGACAACGTCATCATTTTGAGGTTTGTACAGGTCACTTAGTATTGCCCAGAGAAAACTTGTCTTCCACAGTTACATGCTGCAACTCTAAAGCTTTTTTTTTTTTTAAATCAGGTAGTAGAGAAAAGCCATTTTAAAGCCTACAGTCTAGACAGTCAATCAGTCATCTATTTTACGTGAGGCTGAGAAGGGATAGAGACAGCATGTCCAGAACTGGGATGTTTGTGACAGAGTAGACCCATTAAAAACTTTCCTTTATATTTTAAGTTGCTGTTTTTAATGTAATGATCTGTGGTATTTGGGTGTGTGACAGTGTATGAGTAATACTTCTCAGGTGATGTTAATAATATTAATAGGTTTGCAAAGTGCTTTAGAAATGTTAACTCATTGCTCCTCACAACAACCCTGGGAAGTAGGTGCTATTGTTATAACATTTTACTGATGGGGAAACTGAGGCAGAGAGAAGTTAAGCAACTTACCCAGGGAAACACAGCTATGGAGTATCTGAGGCAGGAATCTAATTCAGATCTTTCTGACCCTCAGGGCTGTGCTCTCTTGCTTCTCTTAGAGACAGACACACCAAATATTTTCTTGCACCCCCAGGCACCCACCACCACCCTGTCTATTACTGTGAATATTCTCAGAAATTACTAGAATTGCAAAAAGAAAAATCTGATTGGCTCAGCTTCAGCAAATCAGGACAATATTTTCTCTATCTATCCCTAAATAGATATTTCTATCATCTATATAGAAGATAGAATTATCTTCCAGCTTCTCTTTAACCTTGAACCACAAACTTATAGGTGTAGACAAAAATCTGTGTTAACAGATAGGAAATTTATTAGCAACATCAATGAGTAAGACAGTAAGTCAGTAATAGAATGAGGGGTGAAGGGGAGAGATTGATGGGTTTGTCCCTGACAAGTATTGCTAGCACTCTATTCACATAATCACACCCACACACAGTTAGCTAGAGAAGAACAGCCATCCACAAAAATATTATACCACTCAAAAAACTCCATTTTCTTGAATTTTTCTAAATCTGAAGAACTAGACCAAATTCATTCCAAGAATTACTTTTAAGTTCCCTGTGAAAGATATTGAGCCATTACTTCTGTTTATCAGTAAGCTATAGCTTGCCCTAGAGGGTCTTAGAGCAACAAGATTTCCCTGCAGGCTGTACCACATCAACAACCACATAGCAGCTTCAGATCTTACAAAAGGACTGCTCAAAAGAATGACTCAGCACCCATCCATTCCTACTTCAAAAAAGCAATGCTCACATTCTCCCAATTAGAAAGGCCCTGAGAGGTCATCTAGTCCAACTCAATGCTGTCTGAGGATCCCCTCTGCAATATCCTGATGGCATTGCCCTCAAGAACTCAGGGCTGCCTCCAGGCCATAATGCAGTGTCAGAGCTGGACTTGGGAAGAGACATGACTAGATATGTCTTAATATTGCAATCATAAGTAACCCTGACACTATTTCTTGACTCTTACTCCTGACTAGAATGCTCTCCCTCTTCACCTCTGCCTAACTGGCTTCCTTCAGGTCTCAGCTGAAATCCTGTCTGTTGTAGGAGGCTGTTCACAGTCCACCCCAACTGCTAGAACCTCCTCTTGTTTGATTGCCTTCCATCTACTAAGTGTATATCTTACACGTAATTAGTTTTTTACGTGTTGTCTTTGACATTGGAATGTAAGCTCCTTGAAGGCAGGGACTCTTTATATGTACATGTGTATATGTATATGTATACACACAAACACACACACATACACGCACACATATAAAACATGTACATATACATACAGTTCTTTCTCCCTCTCTCTCTTTCTCCCCCTCCTCAGTACTTAGCACAGTGCCTGGCACATAGTGAACACTTAGTAAATACTTGAGTGACTGACTGATGCTTGTGACTTAAAGCTTCATATGTGTTGCTAAACAGGACCTCAAAAATGTTCTGAAGAATTTGGTTTCATAAAAACAAAAACAAAACCCTTTCGAGGAGAATGACTGACTGTTGCTGACATTTTAGCTCCTACCTATTATTCCAAGTCCTGACATTCAATCAGTTCACTGAGCTCTATTTTATCCTCAGCAAATACGTTTTTGAAAATCAGAGACGGCAAATAGGGGGAAGGAATGTGAATTCAGTGCGAGAGTCTGGAGACCTAGGTTGTAGTTCTGACCCTACTGCTCATCAGTGCTCTTATTATCCCAGTGTTTCAATCTGAGTAAGCTGAGGCAGATAGAGATGAAGGGACGTGGTTTAGCTAGGGTCACACAGTTCTGAGTATCTGAGGCTGGATCTGAAGTCAGGTCTTCCTAACTCTAGGCCCAGCACTCCATCCACTGTGCCACCTAGCTGCCTCAATGGAGATGGTAATACATTTCTTATCTACTTCTTTTGGCTCCTGTGAGGATCAAATGAAAGAGTGAGAGTGAACATTCTTCGGAAATTGTAAAGAACCATAGGGGAAAAAGCACCGCTGATAATAACGAAGTCTTGTTTTTTTTTTTTTTTTCTAGCAGGGTTCAACTGTATCTAGCACGCACCATGTCAGTCTTACTGAAAGTGTCTCCACTTTTCGTTATACTTAATTTCATTCTATGGAAAGATAAGATTCCGGATCTCTAGCTGGAAGGAGCTTCAAAGTCCATCTAGTCTGGCCATCCCATTCTGCAGATGAGGAAAATGAGACATAGGAAGCTTAAGTGATTTGCCCAAGGTCACCCAGTTAGTGAGCATTAGAGGCAGAATCTGAAAACAGGTCCCCTGGCTATAGAATTGTTACTCCTTCTTCTAAACCACACCAGTTCTCTAGCATTCTAGCATTCCAGAATTCTGAGGGGGAAAAAGAGACAATTAGTAGGAAGCAGTAGTGGGGTGTTCAAGAACCATAATACTTATTTAGGGAGTGTGCTCTTGGTTCTCTATCTCAGGCTCAGGCGGCTCTACCTCCTCAGAATTGTAGAGGTACCTCTGGAGGGTTGGAGTATCTTCCTTCATGCCATTGGCTTGAACCTCCATTCCAGTGATGATTTCTGCATCGTTTGTTCCCAATGACTCACACCCTGGTTCCACTTAAACATGGGACATTTATTCATTTACAGGGAGATATTTACTTCAAAGATATAGTAATAGCATGAATACAAACAAAATTTCCCAAAGTTATAGGGGCACAGTATCCCATCCAGTATCTCAATTTCTGGGCAGATTTTGGCTAGACTTAGCCTGGTTGGTTTTTACATAGCACCAGTTCCACTAAGTTCACGTCCAAGGCAGCATCACTGCTGCATGAGTCATTATTTCAGCCACCCCTGGGCTGAGTCCCACACATCAATTCTGTCTCCTTGGGACCTTGATGCTAGACTGGCTGCAAAATGTCTCATGAACTTGACTTCCAGCTTGCTATATGGCTTAGCCTCTTGTCCTTTTGAAACTCACAAGGTCCTAGCCTCCAGATTTGTCTCTTTCACTTAAAATAGAACAAATACTGAGCCTAGCAAAAGATCTAAACTATTTTCACAAAGTTACATACCAGCCTTAGAGGGAGAGGGCTCAAGGCTTTCCCCTTCAAAACTGTGTCTTTTAATGTGAAAAAATAAAATAAGAGTAGTGATCTACTTTGAGAGGGATGTGAGGCTAACTAAGGCCTTCTGGAAGGTTTCCTTGTTCATTTTTTCCAATGTCAGCCAACTAAAAAACTATTATCTACCACATGCATAACAGATCAGAGCCTGTTAAGTGGGGTGGGTATATGTATATGCTTGCTCCAAAATATTTCCAAGGCATTGTTATATTGCTTGTCATCACAAATCTCCCAGAAGCACGTACCCCAGCCTCTTCTACCCGGAGAATAATAGCACGTGACATACATGCCAATTCCCCCTACACTAATAATTCACTTTAAATTGCCGTTTTAAGCCTTACAGAGGACTTTCCCTCACAATGAGTCTGTGATATTGATGGTGCAAATACGTAGCCTCATTTAAGTAGGTCTTGGTACGCCTATCATCTCCACTGTTCAGTCACTAAGAATCATGCCAACTATGTTCCTGGGCCTTTGGGGATTAAACATTCCCAATGCTTTTCTCTCTTCTGAGCAAATATGATCTTCTCACGACTAATACACTCAGCAAGAAACCCTGTGGAGATGTGTTTCTCTGGGAAAGTAAAACTGACAGTTGGAAGAAGAGCTGGCCAATAAAAGCATCCTCAGCACTTACACTAAAGCCCTGCCCAGACTTATTGCTCTGTAAACGGTTTGGGCTGCTTCCATCAGCTCTGCTACAGAGGAAGAACCAATACCAAGAGGCCACTGAGAAGAATTCAGGTCATCTTCGTAATAAGAAGGATTTGGAGTATAGGCAAATGATAGCAACGAGCACAATAATAACACTTAGGTTGTTTTATATGGCCATAGTATATATAACTTTATTCTGCTCATTAAGTGTTACTTATTTCAATGACACAAAATTTTTATTGTGTTTTAGGGGCTGAGACAACCGTAATAATTTAAATTCTTAATGATCCAAATGAGTCTCAAGTCAATAAAACTTTATCAAGTAACTACTATGTGTGAGGCATTAACTGTGTCACACTCTGGGGACTCTATGACAAAAATAAAATAACTTTCGCCATAGAGACACATATTGTTTGGTGTAGGTATAAGAAGGGCTGAGTGAAAGTCTAGGTGTTCTTTCCAAAATGGACAAGTTCTGAGTAAGGCTGCAGCAAGAGACTGTGTGTGGTAGTTAAGGACCAACCAATGCATGGAGGCTCCTCATCAAATAACACCCCAGGTTGTCTGAAGCACCCCCTTCTGCTATTATCATGATGGTGGCACGGAGGCAGAAGAGAGATTAGATTATGCTAAATATAACATAGTTCTTAAATTATCTGTAAATATTAATTGGCAGCTATGTGATACACTGGATAGAATGTTGACTTCCTATTAAGAAGATCTGAGTTCAAATCCAACCTCAGACACTTACTAGTTGTGTGAGCCTAACCAAGTGAATTCATCTCTCTCAGACTCAATTTTCTCATCTGTAAAATGGCAATCATAATAGGAACCCATATCTCACTTTGGGTTTTTGTGAAGATCAAATGAAATAACGAATGTAAAGCACTGTGTAAATGGTAGTCGTCATTATCATTACTATCATTAATTCAACTCTGGGAACTTTGAATGTGAACTTTTTGTACAAAGACCATCCAATTGACTGTCTACTGGAATAAGGGAACCAGGTCAATACCAATAACTATGAGAAGTGATAGCTACTCTTCGGTGGCTCCCATCTGCCAAATCTTACAGAAGGTGAAAGCTGAAGATTAGAAATAATACCTCACTGTAAAATAGCCAAGAACAATGGAGGGGAAAGTATTCTGCCAAAATGTTGGCAAGAGACACAATTAAGGCACCTCATTCTGAAACAACATTGCAATTCAGTTCAATAAACACTTATTAAGCACCAGCTACATGCTGGGCATTGTGTTATTTGCTGGAGATAAAAATTACCAAAAAAGAGTCAGTTCCTGCCCTCAAGGAGCTGGAGGAAGATAAAACAAAAGGAAGCTGGATGGCATCAGGGGTAGTGGGAACCAGGGTGTATCCATTCTGGGGCATCTTGTACTTTGGAGTTGGAATGAAGCACAGCTGCAGAATGGAAAATGGAATGAGTTGGAAATCCTGTTCTTTCCTCTATAAAGGAAAGCTTTGGGATGAGTTTGGTATTCTACCCTCCAGCATTTGACAATAAAGCCAAAAGACCAAAACTCAAAACAAATAAATAGACATTCTCTTTACCAACATAAAAACCCACAGTGGTAATCTATGCCAATATGGCTAAAGCTGCTGTCATTCAGCTCCAATGAGCTTGTGTCTAGGATGCCTAATTTTCTAGTTTGGAAGCAACTTTTAAAAAAAATATATTCATTCTAGGACACAGGCTTTGTAATATTAACTAAGGTGGAACTTTCTTACTGTTTTAAAATGATTAGTTGTCTTTGATTGAGCCTTGCTAGGTGCTAAGCCTCAGGCCCAAACCCCTATCTGTTAGGTGCTAAGCCTATGTGGGTGTGAAGCCCTCAGGGTCCTTAGGGGAGTTGTTAAGTCCAGAGCCAATAGTAAGAGCTTGTGTTCTGGTCACTCAGATGTTTGATGGTGGCTAAAGAGTGCATAAAAAGGGGGAACAGAGCTATTTGCTAAGGGCTCTCACTCTTGGCAGTGTGCTGATGTGGAGACTCTGGGCAGCTATAGTTAAGAGCCCTCCAGCTTGTAAACCCAAATGTTCAGACTTTGTAAAACTCTGGTAACTATGCATTGAGATTTAAATCAGACAAAATCTGTCTGTTGATGTTTGTAATTTGTTTGTATTTGCTCTGAAGCTCAGGGTTCTGGCTTTTCCCCCTGAGCTGAGTGAATGATATTTGTATGCTGGATTAAAGTAAGATTGTTAACCCCCTTAACGCTGCTTTCCTTAGTAAAGCAGATCTAAAGAACCTGGGCTTGCAGCATTCTGTGTGCTAGTCGTTGTTGATTTTACACCTCCACAGCAGCTGCTAGCCAGATTGTCACAACAGGCTTGGATAAAAGAACCAGTCCAAAGGTGTGCCCTCCCTGTTTCCTTCACTCCCTGCAGCTATCTAAAACGGAGATATAAAATTTTCAATCATCCTTCCCTTGTTTTGACTGTTTTTATAACTGTTGATGGGGGTGTAGGGATATGGTCAGGTTATGCTTTAGGAAGATGATTTTGACAGATGTGTGGAGGGATGATAGAGAGGGAGGAGTTGAAGATAACACAGGTTTCAAACCCAGGAGGATAGGAGTGCCCTCAACAGTCATAATGAAGTTCAGAAGAGATGATGGTTTTGTGGGAAGGATAATGCAGCAGTTTGAGACATAGTAAATTTTATATGTCTATGGTATGCTTAGTCTGAGATGTGCAATCACCAGTTGGAGATTTGAGACCTCCAAGGTCAAGAGAGAGATTAGAGTTTGATAAATGGATCTGCAAATCATTAGTGCAGAAAGAATAATTGAATAGAAGGGAGTTGATGGAATCATTAAGCAAGATAGTAAATAGAGAAAGAGAAAAGGACACAATATAGAGCCTTGCAGTGCCTTGGTAAGTAATCCATATGACCTGATTGAAGATCTAGCAATGGAGATTGATAAGTAGGCAGACTGTCAGAATAGAGTAGAAGCAGGAGAGAAAAGTATCAAAGGAAAGCATAGCCTCATTCCGCTAAGTACACGGCCCCAGGGGAGAAGATGAAGGTCCCATTGTGGTCTCAAAGCAAGCAGAGGACAAAGGCAAAAATGAAGTAATTGACAGCTCCTCAGCTGTGGGAACTCAGGCTGGAAGCAATAGAATGTCAAAAGTGGAATGATGGAAGAATTATTTGACCAGTCACCAATCTTTGATTGAGCCCCTAGGCCAAGGAGCAGGAGAGAAATGATATGTTGGGATAAATGTGGTCTTGGCCTTTTAGGATACTGTCAATTATGTGGCTTCTGAGCAAGGGTGTGGTTAAGGCTCCTCTAAAGAACTTTGGAATTGATTGAGTGACATGGGAGACACTGGCACAGGACCACCCATCATAGTGTGCCCTCATCAGAGAAGGTGCTCTGCTCTACGAATAAAGCAGAATAGAAGTAGCTCAAAAAATTCAAGATTCACAAATTTCAAGAAGCCACCCCAAGTGTTCACATGAACTATTTGTGCCTAACCTGTGGTAGAGCCTTCAGAGCTCATATTGGTCTGATTAGCCCCAGTCAGAAACAATGTAATTTGACTCTAACATAGTGATGTTGATATGGTTTGGGGTGCTGAAAACCCCAAAATGTAAGAGTACAGGGGGGTCTGCCTTGAAAGAATTTAACCTTTCAAGCCTTTTTTCATTCAAAGTAGGGAGGTTTATTTGTGACACCAATAGAAGCCAGCTAGATTGTAAGTGAATCTGCTATTGTATCCCAATAGAAGTGGGCAGAGTTCCTAGTGAGTCTGCAAATTTGATGAGGATAGGACTGATACTTATATTAAAAAAAAAAAAAACAGTGAGAAGATCTGGAGGAGATTAAGGAGTGGTAAATAGCTTGGAGTAGGCCAGGTGCAACAGTGAAAACATCTAAATGGGATTAAGGAGTATCAAGTAAGCTAATTAAATAATCAAGGTGGTCTGGGGTGGGCCAGATGCCTTGGACAGAGGCACCAGTGATCTGGGCTACTGAAATGTATGGAAAAATTCAGGGTCCAGATCCTATTACACCATCAATATTATTTTGGTGAGAACAAAGGACAATAACTACCGAAATTGTATGGTTTCTGAGCAAGGGGTTGGCACTTCAGGACCCTCCAGGGGCAGAGTCTTTCACCCTTTTCTAGGTGGGGGAAACTTTTTGTTTTGTTTTCCAGTCTAGGATTTCTTAGCTGCCTTTGAGAAAATCTCTCTGGGGAGGGGGACAGTGGTGGAAGGTAGGGACAATTGATCTTTCAAGCAAGGTAAGGCAGTGAAGATAGCCAGGCTCTTGTCTTGCTCTGTAAGATTATGCCATCTGGAGAATCCCTCTGCCTCCTTGATCTGTGGGGCTTTTCTTTCCTTGGCAACTTGGAACAAAGGTGGCGGAAACAGGTGATTTTGGGAAGACCAGAGCCAGCCTATCTCTATACTTGACTGCTTTGTCCTGAGTAATGAGGCCAGGGGCTATTGCTCTGGAAGGACCAATTTTCCTCTGCCTCAAGGTAACCTAAAGGTCAGTAGCCTGCTCAAAAGAGTACTGGGATAAGAAGGAGGAGACCTGAGGTCTAGGCCCTGCTCTGCCACTAACTTAAGTCTCATTTTCTTTCTCTATGAAATGAAAGGATTGGATATGGTGGTCTTAATGTTCTGTCTCTGTAAGTTTATGAGATCTGGGCTCCATTTATTTGACTCTGTCTAAGCTCAGCCTCATCAGTGAGAGTCGAATAGACTTAGTTTTTGATTCTGAGCAAGTCATTTCATCTCTCTGTGACTCAGTTTCCTCTTCTGTAAAATGATAGAGTTCGTCTAGATGATTCCTAAGGCCCCTTTTAACTTTAAAAATGCATCTCTGGGGGGATTCAAACTCTCTTTCACTCTGTTCTAAAGCACCTCCTCTTTTTTATTTTTTTAATTAATTTTTAATATGTTTAGTTTTCAGCATTGATTTTCACATGCGTTCGAATTACAGATTTTCTCCCCATTTCCACCCCCCCCC
>CM053624.1:357966675-357996068 GCA_028646595.1 Phalanger gymnotis
TGGAGTTGTAAACTGACCCAGCCATTTTGGAGAGCAATTTGGAACTATGCCCAAAGGGCTATAAAAATTGGCCCAGCAATACCACTCCTTGGGTTGTATCCCAAAGAGATCGCACAAGTAGGAACAGGACCCATATGTACAAAATATTTATAGTGGCTGTTTTTGTATTAGCTAAGAATTGGAAATCAAAGGGATGCCCATCAATTGGGGAATGGCTGAACAAGCTGTGGTATATGAAGGTAATGGAAATTGTGCTATAAGAAATGGGGATGATACAGACTTCGTAACGACCTGGAAGAACCTTCACGACATAATGCTGAGTGAGTGGAGCAGAGCCAGGAGAACATTATACACAACCACAGATATACAGATTCTGTGATGACTAACCCTGACAGACTTTGCTCTTCTCAGCAACACAATATGCAGAGACAGCTCCAAGGGACTCGTGATGGAGAGTGTTATCTACATCCAGAGAAGGAACTATGAAGTATGAATGCAGATCGAGGCACACTTCATGCTTCCCTTTTTCTCCCCCCGCCTTTTTTTCTCTATTTTGTATTTGTTGTTGGGTTGTATTTTTTTTTTCGATTCTGTTTCTTCTTTCTCATGATTCATTCCATTGGTCATAATTCTTCTCCACAACTTTACTAGTGTGTAAATTAATTAAATGCCAAGTTATACATGGAAGTTATATCGGATTCCATGCTGTCTTGGGGAGGGAGGTGGGGAGGAAGGGAAGAAAATCTGGAACTCAAAATTATGTAGATCTGAATGTTGTAAACTAAAAATAAAAAAAAAATTAAAAAAGGATGATTGTTTTTGGGCAGGGCAATTGGGGTTAAATGACTTGCCCAAGGTCACACAGCTGGTACATGTGTCAAGTGTCTGAGGCTGGACTTGAACTCAGGTCCTCCTGACTCCAGGGCCAGTGCTCTACTCACTGCGCCACCTAGGTGCCCTGTAAGGATGCTTTTTAACCTAATTGTAAGACTTTACTTTTGGCCCCCTTAAGTTCCATTTTTATTATCTCATCTTCTCGATATTTGAAAGCATTCACCGTAGCCACAGGTGTCTCCATGTCTAAGTAAACGTTCACAGCAACAGATGAGGAAGCAAATTAAGCATGAATTTTTGATGAGAAGTATGTTGAACCTTAGTTGGATGGAGCCTTGTATCTAATTCAGTCATTTTCATTTGCTAAAAAATAATCTCTCGGATTTTTTTAAAGATCTCCCAAGCTTCACTGTGCACTGAAAAGAGTACTGGAGAAGGAATTGGGGAACATGGGTTCAATATTCAGCTAGGCTACTTCTTACATGTTCATCATTGTTCAAGTCACTTCTTTCTGGGCCTCAGTTTCCTCATTTATTAAGTGAGAGGACTGGACTAGATGACCTTTAAAGGTTTCTTTTTCTCAGCTTCAGTTTTACTTTGGACAGTTCTAACGGTCAGGAATTTCCTTCCTGACACCAAGTTGGGAAATTAATTTATTTGCCCCTTTCACTCATTGGTGGTGCAGTAGATAGAACTCTGGGCCTGGAATCAAGAAGAATTGAGTTCCAATCCAGCCTTAGACATTTATTAGCTATGTAACCTTGGGCAAGTCACTCAACCTCTGTCTGCTTAGATTTCTCATCTGTAAAACGAGGATAAAAATAGCACCTATTTCTCAGGGTTGTTGTTGGGATAAAGTGAGATGATATTTATGTAAAGTGTCGCAAACCTTAAAGTGCTTTATAAATTTTCATTATTAATGTTTATAACATCATCACTATCTTACCAAGTTGTTGTAAGGAGTACACAACAGAGTGTGTGTTCTAGTGCTACAGACAATAAAATCCCATATAAATGTAAGCTATTGTTTTTCTTGCTCCTTGGAATTCCTGCTATGATTCTTTGTGGAGGCATGGAAGTGACCCTGGGTTGTTGAAAGCTATGCTAATGAGATCTAGGAGTTCATAACTAGCTGCAAAGAAGGGTCACACAACAGCTTGTCTATCCATCCTCCAAGGACTTGAAGAGAAATTCAACGGAAGAAGTAAGTAATCAAGCAATAGAAAATTTCGGCCACAGCCACCCATGAAGACTGACGTGGAAGGGTTGAGTTTTGTGTTGGTAGAAGGAATATCCACATTGATTAAATGAAGGATTTTAAAAACATTGATTATTTTAATATCATATTTATTTATTTCCCCAGATACTTCCCTATTGAACTCTTCTTCATAGTACAGACAATAAATTAGGCGAAACTAACCAACATAGCAAGCATTTGAAAGTGCATGCGTTATACTGTATCTACACTCCCCTAAGGACTGTAGTTGGTTATTACAATTACTCAGAGTTCAGCTACCTTTTGGTGGTTTTTATTTATTTTAGTTTCCATAGTTGTAGTCTTTGTGTATATTATTCTCTTGCCTCTGTTCTCTTTACTGTGCATCAGTTCATGTCTTCTCACACTTCTCTAAATTCCTCATATTCACAATTTCTTACAGGACAATACTTTCCCATTACATTTACATACTATAAGCATTTTTCTAAATAACTTACATTATTTCCTATGTTACTAATACAAGAAATGCCGCTATGAATATTTTAGTACATATGGGACTTTTGTCCCTATCTCTGACTTCCTTGACATATATTGCCTATAGTTGGATTTCTTGTTCTGCAGGTGTGAGCAATTTAGTGACTTTCCTCACATAATTCCAAATTATTTTCCATAATGGGTGGGGCAATTCAGAGCTCTGCCAGCAGTGGATGGGTGCATTTCCTTCTGTACCCCCTCCAACACTGACTACTTCCATCTTTTGCTGAGGGGTTTGAAGGAAAAATTAGTTACATGCATTTCTTTTATTATTAGTTTTTTGGAGCATTCTTTCATATCGTCATTCATAGTTGGCATTTCTTCTTTTGAAAACTTCATATAATTTAACACTTTAAATCAAGGGTCTTAGAAATGTTGAAATATGCATTGTCTATTATTTCTCCACAATGCCTACCAATTTACTAGGCATTTGGAGATGGCCAGCATATATTAAATGGAACTAAAATTAGAGAAAAGAAACAGAAAATGTCAGGATTTTCCTTCTCAGCTACCATGTTTTGACAGAATTCATCCTTTTTCTCCTCTTACTTTGTTACTCACCAGTTTTTTACAATTCCAGATCCTAGCATTATAATGTCCAAGGAAACCGACTGTCCATTTCCCTCAGTTGAACATATATTAAACCCAAGCTTTCATAAGTCATCTTTTCAAAAAGCAATCCCCTTAAATCCTTAAAGAGGGGCATGTTTCAAGAAACCCCTTAATGGATTCCAGACATTACTGAAAATGATCTATTATATCTATTTATTTGGTCCTTTATGTATCTTTTTTTCTTCAATGAACATTTATTAAAATCTATATGCAAATACTCTGCTAGGTATATAAAGATGACAAACAGCACAACTTCTGCCTTCAAGAAGCTTACAATCTGGAAGAAGGGAGTGGAAGGTCAGGGGTGAATGTACATTTAACATAAATTAAAATTATTATGACTTTAGGGGGACAACAGAAAGCATGTTGGACTTGGAGTCAAAAAGACCTTATTTCTCATCTTGTCTCTCTCTTCAAACTTCTTTTCTGGTCAAGTTACTTAACTTCTCTGAGACTGAGTTTTCTTATCTGTAAAATGGGGATAGTGATAATTGTATTTTTTTCTATATTATAATTAATGTGATTTGCCAACTTCAAGGTGGTACAAAATGTTATCTATTATTACTATTGGATATAGACAATTTATAGGGTGTTGCAAAAGTTTTAGTGCTATTTCAAAGTATTAAAATTCATAGATACACAAAGTACCAGTCTGGATTGGTACATGGATTTCTTTATGTAGAACTCCATTCCCTGATAAAATCACAGGTTTGACCAAAGATGAATCTGAGATAGGGAGCATAGTAATTTCCATCCCATTTTACAAAGGAGGAGATTGAGGTATGGAAAAGCTGTAGCTTGCCTGTGGTACCACTGCAAAGGAACATCAGAAATAGCATTCAAAGCCAAGTCTATCCTGCCTCCAGGTCATCCTCCTTTCCCCTACACCTCAGTGCCTCCCAATGAACAAACTTAGGTCACAGACCCAAGATATGACATTAATTCTTTACAAATGCCCAGCATTTGTTGCGATCCTGCAATCTAATACTGAAAGCCCTGGATGTTTCTCAGCGAATACTCACTATGAATAAACAACAGGTCAGATAATCTTTAAGCCCAGAATTGAATAGGATTGAATGGGCCAGGACACTAAACAACCATTTTAGAAAGACTGAGTCAGCTGGTCGCTGGGAGCTGTGTCAACAGCTGAGTCAATATTTCCATTGTCATGTTCATTTCTTTCAGTTTATCTCCTGACTCCAACATAATTTGTTTGCAATATTTCTTTGTGGTCAGCCCAAACTCCCAGAATGCTTTCTGAACTGGGCTGCTTCTGTCCCTTTCTTTTCTATGTTATTTAGCAATTGAATGGATATTGACAATTCAGAGGGATGAAGGCTTTGCCATCACAGGGAACCACCTCCTCAGAGCCACAGAGATTTCCCAGTTGGTGTTCTAGTGATGACAAGCTTACAGTTCTACGGCAAAGCTAATTACAAGGCCAACTGCATCGCTTATTCAGGGGCACCCCCAGAGAAAGTGGGATGGCTTTCTCCACTGCCATCAATAAGATATCCCCCTTCCAGTGTGTTCTTCCTAACGTTAGCCCCCAGTGATTAGTGCCCAAGTTTCCATCAGTTTACATCAATTAGCTTTTAAAAGGTATATTTACTGTGAAGATATAGTAAGAATAGGAATTTATAAATATTGCCTTCTAACAGCTAGGGGCACACTCTTGTCTATACTGTCTCCATCCATCCCTGTGGGGAGCGAGCTCAGACAATGCCATTTCTACATAGCATCCCCTCTATCACCCACCAAGTTCACTTCCAAATGAGGCATAGTCAATAGACAAATCCCCATCCCTGCTACTGCAGGACTGGACTGGGCAAGCCACCTGGGGCTTCATAACTCATGGACTGGCTTCTAGCAAATCCTGGCATGGATTCTAGCTCCCAGACTTCTGGTGGCTCCTTTTCCTGAACTTTCAAAACTCACAAGGTCTTAACTATCTCCAATATCTCCACAAAACCACAGACACAAAAGCGATGGAAGACCCCAAGTACTCTTGGGGTCACACTGGCTCCGGGTAAAGGATGTCAAGGTCCTTCCCTCCCCACCTCCCCCCACCCCAATCCCCGGGAGCCAGAGCACTTCGGACTCCTTCAATGTCAGGTCAGAAAGAGCCAATACAAGCTTGTTCACCAAAGAAGAGCTAGCTGACTAATGTCAGTCTTTTTTTAATGCACCCCAGTTTTGGCTACCCAAACATCAGTTCATATGGAGCATACTTTTTACCTAAGTATGCAAATCCCTAATTATAAGGACTCAGTAGCAATACTTTGCTGTGAATTTCTATGACCCATTAGAGAAAGTAAATTAAAACATAGAGTGTGGAATAGTGAATAGAGAGCCCACCTCAGCATCCAGAAGACCTGGGTTCAGGTGATGCCTCTGACTCATATTGGGGATCCTAATTACCTCCCTAAATTCTTTGTGCCAAGGCAGCTCTCAAAGACTTTCACTAGCTGAGTAGGTGATGAACTGTATGAAGACAAGGCATTTGTTTCCTGACTGGGAATTCCCTACATTCATCGGTGAATTCCATCAAATTCTAGGTCTACTCCATAATATGACCCATAAAACCTTAGAATACCTACTTTTCTTCACTGTGGTATCATGAATTTGGCTACATAGGCTTATAGGATCACATATTTAGAATTGAAAGGTAGCTTAGAGATCACGTAATCCAACCTCTCCATTATACAAATTATACAACTGAGGCTGTGACTTGTCTTCAGTCACAGAGATCCTAAGAGGCAGAGCTAGGATTTGAAACCATATTGGGACAGTGTGAAAAGAGTCTTTGATTTGGAATCATAGGAGCATAGATTTAGAGCTGTGCTATCTAATCTAATCTAATCTAAACTTAGAGATACTTCAATCCAACACTCTCATTTTTCAGATATGGAAAATATAAAGTGAGTTTGCCCAAGGTCACATAGATAGAAAGGGGTAGAGCCAGTATTTGAACTCAGGTGCCCTGATTCTAGATCCTAGTTTCAAATACTGTCTTTGCTGCCTATTACCTATAAAACCTTGGGCAAGCTACTTAGGCTTTTAGGGCCTCGGTTTCCTAATCCAAGAAGAAAGGGGGTAGGCTAGATCAGCGATATAAACCTGTGGGCAGTGGGCCAAACTACTAAGTACTGCCCAAATCAGATTAAAATGGATTTGGGAAACATGGAACAAAATTTTAAAAAAAGAATAAAACACAGATAATGTGGATATATGGTTTCCTAAGTCAATAGGCATCCTAGAAGGATTCTTATGTAAAGTCTAGTGGCTCCTATTTCTCTTTGCCTTGGTGCCACTGGGATTCATGACTTACAATTTTCCTCGTAGCTTGGAACCTCTGATGTTGTGAACTATGATTTTATGAACTGAGATTATCCAT
This sequence comes from Phalanger gymnotis, assembly GCA_028646595.1. Taxonomy (NCBI): domain Eukaryota; kingdom Metazoa; phylum Chordata; class Mammalia; order Diprotodontia; family Phalangeridae; genus Phalanger; species Phalanger gymnotis. The sequence goes on from CM053624.1 coordinate 357,973,269, forward strand.
CACAATTAATCTAAGTCTTCTGACTCCCAGATTCAACAACATTTTATCCACTGCACTGCCATATTGCTGAAAGCCAAGCTATCTTCCCCAAGCCACACAAAGGAAGCAAGCTTTCTCACCTCAATTCCTCCTTTGGTACTTCCATTCCTCCTGCTGTCTGGATTCATCTCATTATAGACCTATTAGTAAATCATTACCCTCTTCCTAGAAATGTTCACAAGGAGATAGAATTAAAAACAGAGCAAAGAATGCAGGAGAGAAAAAAAATCATGACTATGTCTCTCCAAAGAAAGGTAACCAGATAGCTCCCAAGCCAGCTGCTCCGTTAGTGGAAAGAGGCCAGTGCTAGAGCAGAATTTGCTGATTAACTGAAGCCTGTCTGGCTGTGGTTGCCTAGTTTACAAGGAACAGATGCTCCCTGGGTTTTGCAGCTTTTCTCTTTTCAAACTGAAGCTTAGCCTTCTGTAGCTCCCCTCCCAGATGGAAATCAAGCTCCCTGCATGAAGCAGAGGGGCTTCTCATCTTTGTGTTAAATCTGACATGAGGTTCTGTCCTCTCCAGCAATATAGCAGCCGGGCCAGGTTCCCTCTGCTCTCTACCAGCCAAGGGCATATGTGCTAGCTCCTGTGTCACTGCCTGCTGAGAGACAACAAATCAAAAAGCTCCATTCTTTGAGGCTTCTCTGAGGAAAGGCCCTGCTTGGGCTTTGGCACAACCTTGCATGGTTCACACACACTCCTTTTGTTTTACCCCCTTCTCTTAAATCAACGCCAACATTTAATCTGTATTTAAAGAGAGAAGCTTATTTCATTTGCCAAAGACATTGCCACCAGTATCACATAGCATCATAGGATCATTCTAAGATCATTGACCTAGTCCTGAAAGGAACTTCAGAGAACATCTGATTCAAGCTTTTCATTTTACAGATGAGGAAGCCATAAGATGAGGCCCAAAAAGGTTGACTTGTCCTAGGTTAACACAAGAACGAAATATCAGAGGTGATATCTGAAACCAGGGCTTCTGACTCCAAAGCCAGTGAATGAATGCATTCAGAAATAAATGAATGGATGAATGGAAAAAGAATTCACCAGGCTGTTTCTATGTGAAAAAAACACTGTAGTCTGAGTCATACCTTCCTTCTTGTTTTGGTTTTTGAAGTCCATTCCAGCAGGACACAGGCTCAGAAAGTCACCACCAAATTGGAAAGGCTTTGGTTATTGGCTTGGCAATTGACTGGATGCCTGTTGTCTGAGAATCATTCAAGCTAAGTTTGAAGAAGGTCATCATCCTATGTTGGCCAACAGGTGATTTTTTTCAGCCACAACTACTCATATAGCCACTTCCTCAAGTGTGACCTGCTTAGGACAGAGGGCTCACATTTATGAAAGTTGGTAGTGGTGGTAGTCATTTGTTTTTGAAGAGGACCATTGACATCATGGGGTGATGACTTGGTTGTGAATTGGACTTAAGTGAGGCAGAGTTGTGCAAAGTCATCAGCCTCACTCTCTCTTCCAGAGTCATTGAGATCCAGTGGCAAGACAAAAGTCAGGATGACTGTCAATGGCCTGGGATGCATTAGTAGCATCTTTGATGTATGACCAAGCTTTAAGCTCTTAGCAGTCCACAGAGCCTGGCTTAGCCACCTCCATAGTCTTTGGAACAAGTTGTTTCTGTTTGATCACTCTGCCAAGAGAAGTCTTCAGGGGCTTGAGGTAGATGTCTCCCTAACTCACCATTGGATTTAAGGCCTTTTGGTTACCCTAACCTGGTTTAGTGCCTCTGCCAAGACAGTTTTACCCAGGTGTGGCTGCTGCTCACGTTACAGCTTCTTGGAGCCACAGGAGAGAGCTGGGTAAAAGGTGGGCACCAAAAGTGAATGAGCAGTCCTGAAAAGGGCACAGCAAGCCCTTGCACAAGAGGTGCTGGTCCTCCCTGAGCACCCCATTACACCCCACTTATGAAAGTATGAATGGATGAATGAAAAACACATTAATAATGCATATTTACCGCATGACAGACTTTGTGTTAACACTGGGATCACGAATACAAGAGTAAGGAGACAATCTCTCCCCGTAGTGAACTTGTAATCACGTGGGCAGAGAAAGCACATATGGGGGGTGGTAACCAGGGAAATCTGGGAACTCACAAGGTTGGTGAATGGAGGCTCTTTCTAGAAGCAATGATAGTATGAATTTGATTACTGTTCCCTGCCTTGGAAGAGGATATGGGGAAAGAGGGAGAATACCCAGATGGGAGGGGAGAGGAGGAAGAGGGTATGTCCCATGGCAATAGAGTGGATTATAAGATGATGGTTAGGACCAGAGGGCTGGCTAGAATGTAAAGCATGGCTACTCAGAGGGGCCTCTATGAGGATTCCTTCACTCATTAATAAGGACAGTTGCTGACTGAGCTGACCTTCCCTGGGTGGGAGATCCAAAGCAGGGCACTAAAGTCAGAATACCATACTGTCCTGAGGGCAGGGAGCTGAGACAACTGCTCTCTTAAGGTCCTTTCCAACACTCAGAAAAGTTGTGTTTGATTAAGACAATTATCTTTTTAGGGTTTAAATGAGTTTCCACAACACAAGTCTAAAGTTTGGTAATGACCCCACTTCGATCCAATTCAAAGAGCATTAAAGTTGTTACTGTTTGTCAGGCACTGTACTAAGTCTTAGAGAGAGAAAGTTAAAGTGAAAACAGCCCCTGCCCTCAAGAAGCTTATATTTCACAGGGGGGAGGGGCAAGATACAACTTGAACTTTGATAAATATATATAAAATTATGTTGTTCTTTTTTTTTAAATGTATTTGGTTCTGAGCACCAGATCAATGGCTTGTTTGTAACATAACTTATAGGCCCATTAAAGGGTTAATTGACTTCTCCAGAGTTACACTGTCATATGTGCAAAAGGCAGGCCTTGAGCCCTGGTGCTTCTCATTCCAAGCCCAGCTCTTTAAACAGGATGCCATGTTGCCTCATTAATATTAACAACAGCAAAAGGGCCTTCCTTGCCCATGGGCAAGGTGATTAAGTGTATAGAATTCTAGACTGGGAAGGTATTTTAAGGGAGTCATCTGGCTGAACTCCAACTTTCAAGTGAGGCAGCTAAGTGTCACACTGGATGGGGCACCAGGTCTGAAGTCAGAAAGACTCATTCTCCTTAGTTTAAATCTGGTCTCAGACACTTACTAGCTATGTGACCTTGGGCCAGTCACTTCACCTTCTTTGCCTCAGTTCATCATCTGTAAAATGAGCTGGAGAAGGAAATGGCAAACCACTCTAGTGTCTCTGCCAAGAAAAACCCAAATGAGATCATAAAGAGTCAGACACAATTGAAAAGACAGAACAACAAAAATATATCAACTCACAGATTAGACAAATAAAACCTAGAAGCAGCCCAGAGAACTGGATTGATTTGCTATGAGTCACACAGCTACAAAAATGTGGAAGGGGAACCAAGGTCTGGAGCTCCTGACTCTAGATATGATGCTTTTCTATGATGGTATATAATCTTTCTATAGACTGAAGCCACTTTAAGAAGGAAGAGTATAGGGAGCTATGATTAATCAATGCCCAGAAAATACAAAAATAGCCTGCCTGAAAGATCATAGATCTAAGGCTGTAAGAAACATCAGACATCTTCCAGCACAACCTCGTCATTTGACAGATGAGGAAACTGAGGACCAGAAAAATTACTGACTTGGCACAAATTCACATGGGTAGTAAGAGAAAGAGGAGAGGTCACTCTGCAAAGCTAGAAGGGGAGAAATGAGGTTGGAGCACTCTGAAAGCCAAATAAGGAAAATTCGGATGATGCGAAGCAGGGGTGGGGAATGTGCAGCCTCCAGGCCACGTGAGGCCCTCTAGGTCCTCAGCTATGGCCTTTTGACTGAATATTTGCTCTGTGAAGTTTGGATTCAGCCAAAGGGCCATACTTGAGGACCTAGAGGGCCACAAATAGCCTTGAGGCCACAGGTTCCCCATCCCTGGTAATGGAAAGCACACTTACCTAGATTCTTAGCCCTATCAGGCAGCTCTATGGTGCAATAGAGTGCTGGATTTGAAGTCAGAAGATGTGAGTTCAAATTCTACATCAGACACTGAATATATTATTCTAAGTCACTTAACCTCTATATGTCTCATTTTCCCCATCTGTAAAATGGGAATTAGTAATAACTGCCTCCCAAGGTTGTTGTGAGGATAAAATGAGATTATATATATGTATGTATGTATATATATATATTTATATATATATACATATAAATATGTATATGTATATATATATATAATATATGTAAAGCAATTTGCAAACCTTAAAGTGTTATGCAATGGTAGCTATTATTCTTGGGACTGTTTGGGACTCTCTTTGGGACGTCTGAATTTCTTCCTTCTTGGCGTTGGTTTCCCCATATATAATTAGATCTCTAAGGTTCTTTTCAGTTCTGACATTCTATGATCCCCAATCCTGTTGCTGTAAAGATGCAACTCATGCATTTGGGACAAGAAGGCCTTTGACTGAACCTTAATGGACCATGTCCAGGAGCATTGGGTGACCCAACAGTTTTACTGGAATGACTGAGATGGGTGCCCAGGACTGAGAGTATGTAGTGGGTAACTGTTGTTTGCTCTGACAGGGCTCAGTTTGCCTTAATTTGGTTATTGCAATTAGCATAGAGCTGTTGTCTTGGTGGTAGCCACTATAATAAATGGTAGCACAGCTCCCTGTACGCCATCTGTAAAATTTTGGTTAGTATTCTATGAATTTTTATTGAATTAAAGAAGACTTGGAGGTTGAAGGAAAAGAAGACCGAGAGATGTTATTAAGTATCTGAAGGGCTATCATATAAAGGAATATCATGACTACAATAAGGTAAGTGGAAAATGACCACGACCAATCTGAATTTGTGTAACTATAATGACCTGGGTCAGTGTGGGGAAAGCCCAGAAGAGAAATCCTCCCAGGTTATCACTCTCTGCCCAGATCACCACTCGTTAGCTGCACCACCCATTGGTGGCTTCCAAGGCTGGTTCTGGTAGATGCTAATCCAGGTATATAGAGTCTTGGGAATGGCAGAAAAATGATGGGAAATGTGATTTTCATGCAGGCATGAAAAACATAATCTTAGTGGGTTGACAGGATCCTAGAACTAGAAGGGAACTCAGAGACCATCTAGTCCAACCAGTGATTCAGATGAGGGAACTGAGTTTTAAAGAGGCTAAGTGATTTGTCTGTGGTCATATAGTAGTAAGTGGTAGGGGCAGAATTTAAATCCAGGTATTCTTGATTCCAAAGCTGGTCTTTCATCCACTATATCACCTTGACTCTCTTACAGATGAGGAAATTGAGCCTTCAAGAGACTGAATGATTTCCCTATGGTCATCTTGCTACTAAATGTCAGAACTAGCATTCCTATTAATGGCTGACTTGGAGACCACAGGAAATAAAGCCTTTCAACAAACCAAGGAGAGTGAATCAGTGCACTAACAGGGTCCAAAGATTATGCTTGTTCACTCTAGGGGCACAAGTAAGAATGAAAGGCCTGGACTTTCACTATTTATACCATCTTTGCAAATAAGATACTTACCAGCCAGCAGGCTATGGGGGCAGCCATTGGAAGCCTTTGAAAGGGAAACTGTAAGAAGGGTACATGACATGAATATCATCCCATGATTGCAAAAGCATATTGGATACGACTTTACATTGTGATGGGTGGGCTGAACAATCTGGCTCTGGGGTCCAGGGAAACCAGCTGAGGGCCAGAGGGAATGGGGCCAAAAAGACTGTGAGGAGAGGAACAAAGGAGGCTGGAAAGGTGAGAAGAAGCCAGGTCAGGGAAGACTAAAATACACTTTTTGAATATTTCATAATTGATTGTGAAGGAAGGCTTAATGTTCTTTTTATTCCTACAGACTGAAAATTGGAAGGTTTACACTTAAAATTCCTGGCTGCTCCTATGCCTGCCTGTAATGTTCTCTTTCTCCTCTGTCTCATAATAATGATGATCATAATAAAATAATATTAAGAATAGCCAACATTTACAGAGTGCTTTAAGGCCTGAAAGCAATTTCTATACCTTCTCTTTGGATCCTCACATCAATTATGGGAGATAGGTGCTATCATTCACATTTTACAGCTGAAGAGACTGGGGCTCACAAAAGTTGAATGGTCACACAGCTATTAAGTGTCTGAAGAAGGATTCAAACTAAACTCTTACTGACAACAAGCCTGGCACTCTATCCATTGTGTAGCCTTGGAGATCCCTCTGCTCCATTGGGAAATAGCTTGGATAGTATCTCCTCAAAGGGACCTTTCTTGATTTTCCAAGTGTTCCTTACCTTATAATGTCTGTCTGTCTGAATGTTTCTCTCTCTCTCTCTCTCTCTCTCTCTCTCTCTCTCTCTCTCTCTCTCTCTCTCTCTCTTTACCTCCCTTCCTCCCTCCCTCCCCACTGATCTCTGGATATAGTTACATCTATATAATCTATGGGTTGATATTGATTTATGTATATGCCCATAGAGACAAAGAGATATAGATCTTTAAAATCTATAGACAAGATTCTTGACTGTGTCACCAGGATCTATATCTATACCTATAGCTACAGCTACATATTTCTTTTACATACTAAAGAATAAGCTTCCTGAGGGCAAAGCCTGCTTCTTTTTTGTCTTTGTACTCCTGCAACGTGTAGCCTGGTGCCTGGCATGTGACATGCGCCTACTATTCTTGTTGAATTGAAAAGAAGTGCAGAGCTTAAAAATGAATTCTTTTAAAGAAGTTTGGCAAGGTCATTATTAATGTGTGATATTCACTCAGTTGTATTAATTATTAAAGCTACCCTCAAATTAGAGCTGCCCTGAAAATAAAACTTGATAAAAATGTTAACATTTACATTATTTTTGAAACTTCAGAGTAGACTAAAATCCAAGGGCATCCTGAAGTGTGGAATGTTTCCATGTAGCTCTGACATACTGCTGGACCAAGTTTAGGCTGGGTAGTGCCCTCCAGCATCTATAAGGCAGGGCTATGTGTAGCTCACCACAGCACGTGTATGTCTACCTAGAAACAGATGGGTACGCTACATATGCCAAGGCATGAATTTCAAAGCTGACTTCCATTTTAAATAGAGTAAACTTGTCTTTAGCTGTGTCCTGCCAGCTCTGACCATGAGTTCCAACCGGGAATCATCATCCTATTGACAGTTTCTAATCTCCCTTCCCTTCCTCTACTTCATCCTCCAAGCAGCTGTCAAAACTTCACTTTGTTTTCTCCCCTTCCCCATCTCAAAAGCTTTATTGGTTTGCCATTGACTATAGGATAAAAACAAAACAAAAACAAAACAAAATAAACAACAAAAAATTAACTTGACATTAAGAAGCCTTCCCAATCTTATTCCGGCCTACATCTCCAAATTTAGTCCTTCCATTTGGGCACTCCTACCAAAATGACCCTGAATTTAGCATTCTGTTTCCTACTTCCACACCTTTGCTGAGGCCATCCCTTATACTGGAGTGCTTGTCCTCCTTGCTTCTCCTTCCTAGGATTCCTGGTTCTGTCAATGCTCAACTCAGGGGCCATCTCCTAAAGGGAACCTTTTTTGGTCTCTGACTGGCTTTGGAATGCACATAAACGCTTATATAATGAAATTAAAGTGGAGCCAAGGATGTGCATTGCTTTTTCTCCATACTGATGCAAACTCAGAAATGGATTACGCTGCTCATTTTGTGAAACTGGCCATGGGGTTTGCTTGTTACCTACCTGGTGTGTGCTAAACTCTGACTATCATAAAAAAATGCAATCAACAGGAACAGAAGTTTAGAGGAGGGGTTAAAGAAGGACCCCTTAATCTTTGGGGTGTGGATGTGTGTGCATGTGTGTGTGTGTGTGTGTGTGTGTGTGTGTGTGTATGTATGTGTGTGATGCCTTTGACATTCTAGTGACACCTACTGGAACTTTTCTAAGAATATTATTTTAAAGGACTTCAATAATATTCATACGATTACAACTATATAGAAATTCAATTATCAAAATACATCAAAAACATTTCCTCAGATCCTAAGTTAAGACACCTTGATTGTGAGAAATACAGTAGGCTTGTTTGGATATTGGAGGTCCCCAGGATCTACTTTTCAAGGCATAACACCGTACCCTCACTCACTAAGTTGCTGTTATCTATTAGTTGCCTCATAGAACATTCAGAGAAGCTGATGTCTGCCCTCTAGGGGCTTACAGTCTAAAATGAGGTTAAAAAGAAAAAAAAAGCAATAGAAAGTTGCATGCATTCCTCATTCAGCCTTTCTTTGTCATGTCTGTAGCAAAGGCCACAATTTCAGCAGGAACAACATAAGGGAGCAATATCAATAAAATCAGGCATTTCTTTTATCTTTTCTACATCTCAAAATATTTTCATTCCTGTGTCCCTGAGACATATTCCTCTCACATGTACCCCACCCCCACCCCAGAAGACTTCCAGTTTCGGTATACTCTGTGAATTTGTGCTCACTCAAAATCATGGCTCATGAGTCTGGAACAATGTGTTGCACTTCCTCTAGAGAGAGTACATAATTAGAAAGAAGGAGATCCAAATGGGTAAAAACATCAAGAACATAAATATAAGCCTGAATTTCCAAATAATTAGTTGGTGGGATGTTTTGCCTGAGATGTTAAAGGGCTCCCTACCACTGGACATCTTAAAGCAAGAGACTACGTGACCATTTGTAAACAATATTATAGAGAGGATTGTTGCTCAGGTAGGGTTGGACTAGATGACCCTGCAGTCCTTTCCAATTTGGAAATTGTCAGTTTGTGACCCTCTCCCTACCTGAAAATGTGAGACTTAGGTTCCAGGCCTGTCCTTCACTCCAAGAGGTTGTGTGACCCCCTCATCCCCAAATCTCTTGTCCTTTTACCTCGTCACTTACTTTGGAACAGCATCTAGTCTACTTGAAATAACCTCTTGGCAACAAATTACTTCTAGGGATGAAGAGATAGATTTTTTTTTACATTAAAGTGAAGATAAAATGTTTCTTTAATGTGAATATTTTAAAGAAGTATTTGGAGAAATCTAAGCCAGTAATTATAAAAATAAACATTTGGTAAACTTCATGTGGCCAATCTATTTAGGTAAGTGAATCTGAAAATAGAAGACAACAATTAAGTTAAGTAATAATTATTCTGTAAGACAAATGAAAGCTGAGGAAAAATCACAACATGGTCCCTTCCTATTATACTCCTCTGCTGAACGCTGACGGTGCCACAGAAAATCTAGAAATAATACTGAGAGGCCTCTGCTATTTCATTTGTTAATTATCAATCTAGAATTGGAGGAGGAATCAGAGACTTTCTAGTTCAAATGCCTCATTTGGCAAGTGAGGAAACTGAGGCCCAAGGAGTTAACTAACTTGCCCAAGGTCATCCAAATAATAAGCATCAAAGGTGACACTGGAACCTCAGTACTCTGACCCCCAGAGCCAACGTTCTTCCCAATATACCACACAAGCGAGTTTACATGTCCTTCCATTGGGTGGTGCCAGTGGTTAAAAAGTGATGCTAACAGAGCCATTGTCTGAGATTCCATCCCCGTCTGAACCAATTACCTTACTTTTGTTGGGTAGTTACAAATGATCTCCTTACTATTGGTCATTTTAGTCAACAGTGTCATTAACCAAAAGCAGAACGTCTTCCTCAATGCTGGTCCCACCTCTCCCCAGGCTCCAAGACATACATGAAAGGAACATGTATATGTATATGTATATGTATATGTATATGTATATGTATATGTATATGTATATGTATATGTATATGTATATGTATATGTATATGTATATGTATATGTATATGTATATGTATATGTATATGTATATGTATAAAAACATTGGTTGTTGTCCTCAATTCTCAAAGGGAGCCAAAATGACATCACTATGTCAGGGTCAATGTACAGTGTGTTCAACTGGTTAATTAGAGGAATACAAGCTTAGAAGTCCCTGCCACAGGTCAGCACAAATAATCCATATGAACATTTGGACTGGAGAGGGCATAAATATTAGTGAACAGAAAAGTGCAGAATGAATGTGCCAGTACATTCTCTAAGTAGGATGAATGAAAACTACCTAAGAGATAGAAATCACTTTCACCTTAAAGCACTCCTACCTGAAATTGGCCAGCCTTCCTTCCATAACTCATTGAACGATGAACAATTCAGATCCTCTGGGAAATGTATTTCTTATATGACTCCACTCTCTACAATTTTCTTTTCCTCTTTTCCTCCTATAATTTCACCAAGTGTGAACCAGAATAATAATTTTAAGCTATTCCAAATTGAAAAGAAGGAAATAAAGATCAGGATGGATTTTATTTAGGAAACTATGAATGATTTTCAAAAATCCCAAGCTGTTCTCTAGCACAAAAATCAATTATGTTTTCCTTTTTTCAAACACCAATGTTCTTCTATTAGCCCTATGGCTATGCATTATGGAAAATCACAAGCTCCAAAACGATTAGGTAGCCTAAGGGTAATGGAAAGATGTCCATTGAGAATATGTAGACTGTACCATATTACTCATCTTGACTTGTGCAATAAAAAGGGTGTTAAAGATATTATTAAAGAAATATACATTTAGAAAAGTGTGTATATATACGTATGGGGGTTTTGGTTATGCATCATTGGGGGTAACGAATTGACATCTTGAAGTTTACACTGGTGTCCAGAGTGTTCAAAGACCAAGAGGGAGGTGACTGACACTATGGGGGCTTTATGGACAAATGCGAACAAGAATCACACACAATGAGCAGGGGTGAAAAGGTTACTGTACCACTATATATTCACATTGAATCTCTCTTCCACAAGGCCAAGTGAGTAAATTTGATTACCTGATTTTCTCCTTCAAATGTCAGCATACTTCTCCTTTCTCACACTTTCCCAAGGAAGGAGATAATTCATATATCTTTAGAGCAGAAGTATTTTCATTTTCTCTACACATATTATTTCAGAGCTGCAATAAATACAGAAGACCATCCAACTTGCTTCATATCTACTTGGTGCTATAAACAAGGGAACAAATAACTGACTACATGACAGAATGAATAAAAACACCATTACTAGAATAATTTTGCAGAAGGCCATTGTTTTCTACCTACATAAATTACCTACAACAATGAATATATTTTTAAAGAATTAATATCTTAAGTAATATATTAATACATCCTGGAAATAAAAGATGAGATCAGTGACTTTCTTATCAGAAACATTAATATTATAAGAGATCTTCTCATACTCTTCTTGGAAGAGTCTGGCAAAAATTACAGAATTACAGAGATAGAAGAAACCTCTGAAACCATCCAGTCTAATTTATGTCTAACTAGGTTTGTCTTCTACAATATACAGCAAGCGGTCATCCACTTGTAGCATAAAGAGCTCTTGGGAAAGGGAACTCATTACCTTCCACCCAAAGCCAGCCATGTTTTATAGTAAATAAAATGATACTACTTTTGAAAATCTTTTTGTTAACACAGTGTTTCTAGGCTGAGATCCTCTTGGACCTGTTTTAATCAATAAATTCCATTTATTTGTAAATGTTGATTGGTTAATTTGTAAAAAGTAGAAAATAAAAAGTAGGGATATTAAAAAATCTATTCATATACACTAAGGTAAAGGACTAAAAGAAAAGCATCATAAACACTAAAACATTTATAGCAGCACCTTTTGTCATAGCAAAGACCTAGTAATGAAGTTGTGAAGTAATAAACACTATCTTGGATAATAGACTTGAAGGTTAAGATAACAATACATGTAAAAGTTTGCAAATGACATCTCAAAAGGAAATTACATTTAAGGGAAACTTACTTTAAAATGATTGCACATTCAGAGTTAAAAAAAAAAAAAGGAGAAGGAGTAGAGTCAAGATGGTGGCTGGAAAGCAGGGACTTGCCTAAAGCTCTCCCCCAGAACCCTCCAAACACCCATAAAAATGGCTCTGAACAAATTCTAGAACTGCAGAACCCACAAAATAGCAGAGGGAAACAGGGCTCCAGACCAGAACAGCCTAGATGGTTGCTGGGTAAGGTCTATCACAGGGAGCTGGAAGTGGAGCAGAGCAGAGACAGTGTGAGCCACGCCCAGACCAACCAGATTGGGAGCTGGGAGGAACAGGCCCTAGTGCCCTGAATCAGTGAGCTGTGGCAGTCAGCAGACTTCTCAACCCACAAACACCAAAGACAACAGAGAATGTTAGTGGGAAAAACTGCAGGAAGAGAGTGAAAGGAGTTTGTAGTTTGGCCACCACCCCAGGGGCAGCAGAGGTGGTGCAACTCTGAGGTCAGAACTACAGCTGCCGTTGCTTCCAGCCCCAGGCCTACCGGGCGGGAGGAATTAAGTGGTGGATCAGAGAGGGAGTGCAGAGCCTGCTTAAGATCTGAGTCCCTGTTTGGGTTGGCAGTTCTTGGGGGAGGAGTAGTGCTGGTGTAGCAGAGCTTGCTGTGTAGAAATAGCTCTGAAAACAACAGCACAGCCCCTCAAGCTTGGGACAAAGTACTCTCAACTCGACAAGCAGTCATACCTGGATGAAAAACTCAAGGGTCAAATAAGTTGGCTGGGAACATGGCCAGGCAGCTAAAATAGATTCAGATTCAGACTCAGACTTTGGAATCTTTCTTTGGTGACAAAGAAGACCAAAACATATAGCCAGAAGAAGTCAACAGAGTCAAACGGCCTACATAAAAAGCCTCCAAGAAAAACATGAACTGGTCTCAGGCCATGGAAGAGCTCAAAAATGAGTTGGGAAAGCAAGTTAGAGAAGTAGAGGAAAAATTGGGAAGAGAAATGAGAAGGATGTGAGAAAACCTTGAAAAAGAAGTCAATGACTTGCTAAAGAGACCCGAAAAAATACGGAAAAAAATTGAAGAAAACAACACCTTAAAAATAGACTAACTCAAATGGCAAAAGAGCTCCAAAGAGCCAATGAGAAGAAGAATGCCTTGAAAGGCAGAATTAGCCAAATGGAAAAGGAGGTCCAAAAGACCACTGAAGAAAATACTAGCTTAAAAACTAGATTGGAGCAAGTAGAAGCTAGTGATTTGATGAGAAATCAAGATATTATCAAACAGAACAAAAGGGATGAAAAAGTGGAAGACAATGTCCAATATCTCATTGGAAAAAATATCTCATTGACCTGGAAAATAGATCCAGGAGAGATAATGACATCATAATGATCAAGCCTGATATCAAAAAAGAATATGAGAAGGCACATCTCCTTCTTTGCAGAGGTGGAGGACTATGGGTATGGCACACTACATATATTTTCAGACTTTTTTGATATTTTGGTAAGTTTTGCTGAATTGATTTCTCCTTCCATTTTTTATGTTCTCTTCTAACGTGTTGCTCTCTGGGATGAGTTGGAAGAAGAGATAAATCAGGAAATGTAGCCAATGTAAAAAAAAAAAAGAAATAAATAAAAAAAACTTAAAAGAAATGATGAACAGACAGACTGTAGAAAAATCTGGAAAGACTTATTTGAACCGATGGTGAGTGAGGGGAGCAGAAACCAGGAAAACACTGTACACAGTTACAGACACACTCTGTGATGACCAGCTTTGATAGACTTGGCTCTTCTAAGCAATGCAAGGTTGTAAGACAACTCCAAAAGACTCAGAATGGAAAATGCTATCCACATCCAGAGAAAGAATCACAGAGTCTGAATGCAGATCGAAGCAAACTATTTGTTCTCTTTTTTGATTTATTTCTTCTTTCTTGTGGTTCATTCCATTGGTTATAATTTTTCTTTGCAACACAAGTAATGTGAAAATGTTTAATGTCAATGTATATGTAGAGCCTATATTGGAATGCATGCTGTCTTTGGGGGAAAGGGAGGAGGAGAAAGAGGGGAAGAAAATTTGGAACTCAAAACCTTGTAGAACTAAATGTTGTAAACAAAAAAATAATTAATTTAAAAGGGAAAAAAAAACTTAAAAACTCAGTTCTCTTCAGTAAATAAAACATACTCTTGCCTCTATAAAATAGGGGAGAGAGAAGAGTGCAATGGGAAAAATGCCAGATTTTGAGTAAAAAACTTGGGTTCAAATGTAGATACTCGATATCAACATGATCTTGAACCAGTCATTTTCACTCCCTGGGGCTTCAGTATCTTCATCTGGAACACGAGGACCAGGACTGAATGGAGTCTGAGATACAATTGGGGTGTGAATTTGTGATATTGTGATTCCATAATCTTTGTGTAATGAATTTGTTAAACCTTTACTTCGGGGGTGTTATGCAAACCCCAGGTTTGGCCTGAGTCTGTTGATCATATAGGAGACATTAATATTCTCATCAAATGTATCACCTGGAGTTGGCTCCAGGCATGGCTTTAAAAGCATTGGTTTAGGAATTATAGGAATTGAGTTCAAATTCTATCTCTCACTTACTACCTGTGTAACATTGAGATAGCCTCTTTCACTTCTTGGAGACTCAACTTTCTCATTTTAAAAATAAGCGCATAGGATTCAGTGGTCTCTAAAGACCCTTCTTCCTGGGGTGGACTTGGGATTTATGTTGGAATTTATTTCCTTCTTCTATGTCATGAGGTAGAGGACTATGGGTATGGAATTTTCCATACTCAGGTTGGGATTATTATATTAGGAGGTTTTCCTTAACTAATTTTTGTCAAATTTATTTTGAGAAAGTTTAGGTGGCAGTTCTTGGGATTTAATTCTTGCATAAAAAGAAATCTAATTGATCAATATAATATTTAATTTAAAAAAATAGTGGTCCGAATGAAGGTTTGATGTCTTAGGGATTTGTCCAAATACTTATGTATCTCATTATATGTTTCAGAATCTGGGTGGCTTAGAAATTTTAGAAGATTTCAAAAATGCACACAAGAGGTTAAAACTTCTAAGTTCCATGTTGATCCCAAGGCTCTAATGACAGTTTGGGTACAATAATAACTCTCATAAACAGCCTCTTTTGCCATTGTGAGGAAGAAAAAGGTAGTTTTAAATGAGAAAATGAATAACTAACCTGCTCATTTTTCATTCCAAGGTCCTTTCTTCTTTCCTCCAGGACATAAGTCTGGCTCTAGACTAAACTTGCTTCAGGGGTTCAAAAATCAGGAACAACAAACATTAAAACACAAAGGGCATAAAACAATACCTAATATGATGAAATTTGATGAGAGTAAAAGTAACATTCAATGTGTGCATATAGACTTTTAGCTTAATTTGCATTATTAACAATTGTTCCATCACTTTCTTAGGTCTCCACAATGAACACAACTGTAAATCAAGCTTTAATTCATAGCATTTGTAGATTTCCAAAGCGTAAATGCTGAAACTGAAAATTTAACAATTGGTTGGCATGAGTTGGTATAAGCTGTCTCCCACTCAGCAGCTGAACATCTTATACTTGGATTAAAAAAAATCATCTTCATAAATATAAGATATGGGGGAGGTGTGGTTAGACATCAGCTTATCTGAAAAAGAGCTGGGATTTTTAGTGAACCAGGACCTCAATATGATGGTATATGTATACTATGGTAGCCAAAAAGGTCAATGTGACCCTAGGACACACCAAGAGTCATAGTGTTTAAGATTGGGGAAATTGTTTTTTTTTCCCTAGTCAGACCACACCTGGGGTACAGTATTCAAGTTTTGTGCTTCATTTTGTGAAGGATCTAAATAAACTGGAGAGCATCTCAAGAAGAATAATCAGGTGAAAGGTCTTGAGATGATGCCATCCGCACATGCTTTGAAGGAACTAACAAGGTTTATCCTGGAGAATAGAAGACTTAGGTGTGACATGGTCACTCTCTTCAAGCTTTTGAAAGGCTAGCTAGCAGAACAATTAGATTAGATTATGCTCTAGAAGACAACCAGGAGCAATGGATCCTAACTGTCAAGAGGTAAATTCAGGCTTGAAGTTAGGGAAATTTTCCAAAAGTTAGAACTGTCCTGATTACAATGAGCTATCTTGGGAAAGAGAGGGATCTCTCTAAATTGGAAGTCATTGGATGAGCCCTTTTCATAGATGTTGCCAAGGGGATACCTGTTCAGGAAACGGATTGAATTGAGTGGCCTTTGAAGTTCCTTCCAAATCAGAGTTTCTATGAATCTTTTATTCTATTATTTAAAAGAATGTTCATGACCACTAAATTCCAAAAATCATTTTCCTCCTTCACAATTTTATAGATTTAGAACTGGAAGGAATTTCAGAGGTCATCTAGTCCAAACTCCTCCTTTTACAAACAAGGAAACTGAGTCTCAGACAGGTTAAGCAGTTTGCCTATATCTCTAGCTATCTAGTGAATTACAAAGCTGAAACTTGAACCTTTATTCTCTGACTCCAAATTTAACATTCTTTTCCATTTTGCCATATGGGAGAATCAATCAAGGCAGCTTGTCTCTTAAACATCCTCTAACTCACTTTAACAAAAGTCTTAGCTTGGCCATTATAATTTCACAGCATTAAGATTCAAATATTGTATTGTTGTTTTGATTTCTATTTGCATTGTTGTAGACACTGCAAAAATCATTTCCCTGGTTCTGATTATTTCAATTTGCATCAGTTCATGTCTTCTCCTGTTTCTGTGTATTCAACATACCCACCAGTTGTTACGGCACACTAATAATCCATTATATTTACGTGCCACAACTTGTTTAGCCATTCTCCCACCACTGTTTCCAGTGCTTTGCTACTTCCCTCCCCCAACATTCTTGCCACAAATATTTTGTTCTAAATGGAGCATTTCTTTTTGTCCCTAATTCCTTGAGTAAATGCCTAGCGGTTAAGTCCCTGGGTCAAATGTATGGATATTTTAGTTGCTTTCTTTGCATAATTACAAATTACTGTCCAAAATGGTTGGATCATTAGTGTCAAAGACAGTATATGAAATTATGACTTCTTGACTCTCAACTCAGCCTCCATCCCTTATGCCACGTTTTGCCTCTAATCTAGAAGCTCTAAGCATAGAAAACGTAAATCTGTGTGATCGTCATATGGTTGGGTGCACTAAAGAGGGAACAAAAGGACCCCAAAGTGAGTCTTTTCTCCATTATTCCAAAGAATCTGAGCTTCGATTGTTCACCTTTTTTTAAAACTTTGAAGATCTTAAGATGAAAGGTACTAGCTACATGTAGAATGTCACCCTCTTAGGGATTTAAAAGGAAATGATGAAAAGGATAGTTTCTACATACCTCAAATAAACTGTGAGTCACCACCATATTATCAACTTTTCATCCTCTCTTCTCATTGTTATGAATGTCAAAAGCAGTAGCCCAAGGTTAGCTTAGAAAATAATAGGCTTTGTGGTTTTTCTCATCCCCTTGGCTGCTGGTACTTTCTCCTTACAGGCTCTCTTCTATCTCCTTTGTACGTATCTTTTCCGTACATAGTTAAGTACATGTTGTCTGCATTATAATTCTAGAAGTTGCATTTAGAGGTAGAAGGGACTCTGGAAGTCAAGTTCAACCCCCTTATTTTGTAGGTGAGGGAACCTGAGGCATGAGACTTGAAGGAACTTGCCCAGGATCACATAGCTCTGAAATGGCTAAGGCAGGAGTCAAACCTAGGTTCTCCTGATTCTATATTCGGCCATCTACACCATATCAGATCATGTTAGAGTGTAAGCTCCTCAAGGACAGGAGATGTTTTTGCATTTCTTTGTCTTCCCAGGACTTAGCGTGATGCCTGGCACATAAAAAGTGCTTCAAAAATGCTGGTGCACTTAATGGTTGATTGATTTTTCAACCAAATCTAGGCCTCAAACTTAAAGCCACTAATTAGTTCTATCTAGTAAACATTTATGAACTGGCATTGGGGAATACCAGTCTCAGCACTAAATAGGTAGCAAACATAAATAAAATATGGTATTTTCCATTAACCAGTTCAGAATGTAGTATAGGAGTCATGTAAAGAGTAGAGAAAAGTCATGTCCAGGTAATGATAATAAAATAGATTAGATGAACCCATACAGAAGGGCCAATGGCAATGTTAAGGAGGATCAGAGAAAGGAGAGATCATTCCTAATTCTGACTGGAACTGTCAGGGGAGGCTTTATGGAAGAGATGGCACTGGAGTGAGGCCTTGTAGGATAGGTTGGATAACATCAGGCAGAGTAAGGCAACAGAGAGGACATGATTTTTCAGGTACAGTTTTTTAAATGATTAAAATAAAATACATATGATTATAAACAAAACCAATTATATCAAAATATAGCTACCAAAACGTTAATAAAAACAAGTTCACAGTCACCAGGTTAAGAATTTCTGTGGTCATCACAATCATTCCCACGTAAGGCAAAAAGGGTGAGGATCACTCCCTCAAAATCATTCTATATGAGCTGATGCTGGAAAGACCAACTCCATTATGCTACCTCTCCTCCTCCTACTGTTCTCAACTGAGCACCCAGCCCACCAGCCCTCTTGGCTATTCAATTCAATCCAACATTAAGTATCTACCACATGTCACCCTCAATTTCTCACCAGCACTCACCCTACATATCCAATCTGTTGTCAAATCTTGTTTCTACTTTCAGAATATTTCTTACATACATCTATTTCTCTCCATTCACATTGCCACCATCCTGATATGGGCCCTATCACTTTTCACCCGAATTACTGCAATAGCTTCCCTGATCTAAAACTCTGCCCAGTCCAATATGCACTCAGACTTCGTCAGTTCTCTGTAGGTAAAGAGCATTTTTCATCACAAGTCCTTTAGAATTGGATAATTGTATTACTTGGAGTAGCTAAGTCTTTCACAGCTAGTCTTCATTATAATATTGTCATCACTGTGTACAATGTTGTTCTTGTTCTGCTCCCTTCATTTTGCATCAATTCATATCCCCTTCGTCATTTCTTATAGTACAATAGTATTCCCTCACAATCATATACCATAATTTGTTGAGACACTTTTCAATTGATGAGCATCTCTTCAGTTTCCAATTTTTTGTCACCACACACACACACACACACACACACACACACACGCACATGCACGCACATAACGCTGCCATAAATAAATTTGTTCACATAGGTTCTCTTTTTTTCTTTCTTCCCTCTGGGGTACAGACCTAGTAGTGGTATTACTGGGTCAAAGGGTATGCCCAGTTTTATAGTCTTTTGGGTATAGTTCCAAATTGTTCTCCACAATGGTTGGGTCAGTTCACAATTTCACCAACAGTGCATTAATCTAAACCTAAAGTGTCCCAATTTCCCACATTCCATTCAACATTTATCATTTTCCTTTTCTAGCATGTTGACCAATCTGATAGGTGTGATGTGGTACCTCAGGGTTGATTTAATTTGTATTTCTCTAATCAATAGTGATTGACAACATTTTTATGACAATAGTTTTTATTTCTTCCTCTGAAAACTTCCCTTTCATATTCTTAGACCATTTATCAACTGAAGGATGCTTCTTATTTTTCATAAATTGTCTTAGTTCTTTATATATTTGAGATATGAGGCCTTTGTCAGGAAACTTGCTATAATCCCCCCACCCTGCCCAGTTTTCTACTTCTCTTCTAATCCTGGCTTCATTAATTTAATTTGATGTAATCTTTACCTCCTATGATCCTCTCTGTCTCTTGTTTGGTGGTAAACTCTTCCCTTATCCACAGCTCTGACAGATAAAATTTTCTACACTCCCTAATTTGCTCATGAGATCACCCTTTATGTCTAAACCTTGTACCCATTTTGACCTTATCTTGGTATATACAGTGTGTGATCTTGCTTTATAGGCAAGTTTCTGCCAAACTGCTTTCCAGTTTTCCCAGAGACTTTTGTCAAATAGTGAAGTTTTGCCCTAAATTTTGGATCTTTAAGTTTATAAAACACTAGATTAACATGGCCAATTAATACTATGTATTATGTACCTAATCCACTCCACTGATTCACCACTCTATTTCTTTTTTTTTTTTAATAGTTGCAATCAATTTATTAAAAGAGATGATTGGTTAGGCATCTGCAATGGTGACTTCAACTTCTACACCTGGTTCAATGCTGATAGAAGAGATCTGTTTAACAATTTCAGAAGGACTGTGCAAATCAATAAGGCGTTTGTAGATTCTCATCTGGAACCGATCCCAAGTCTTTGAACCTTCACGGCAAGGAGTTTTTCTAGTGTGATCCGAAGTGTCTTAGTGGGCATTCGAACAGGTCCCTTCACTTTCAAGTTCTTTTCTTTGGCTCCTCTAATTAGGTCAGCATACACTTTCTCGAGTGATTTCACATTGCGGCTGGTGAGGGTGATGTGAATCTGGTGAATGGCCACTTCGGGCTCCACAACGGTCTTGCCGGTGTCTTTGAATGCCATGACAATGGAGCGGCTTCCTGACCGACTTATTCCTCGGTGAGAGCGAACAGCGATGAGTGAGGAGGGGGAGGCGGGGCAGGGACTGCCGACTCCACGCGGCTGCAGCGGCGATACCTTCACCCCACCACTCTATTTCTTAACCATTACCACATTAATCTTCATGGATCTTAAGAGAGCACCTGCATCCAATATGTTGCCTTACCTATAGTGGATACCTAATATATCATTGACACATTGAAATCATCATCTTCACTCCATCATCTTGCCCAAGATGTCAAGTTTTCCCTACTACAGAGACCAGACTACATAGAGTACCTGGATTCAGGAAACCTTCCCAATCCCTAGGACCTATTAATTTCAGGTCTTTCTAAGTGAACCAGTAGGGCTATGCCTCAGTCAGTATTCTTATGAATCCCCCACTCTCAAAGATGTTAGGGGTTAAACATATAAATACAATCAGAAAAGGTTTTCTTAAGTTTGTAGATTGGCACATCCACAAAATGACTTTTAAACACCATCAGAAGATGTTTTCTGACACATATTTTGAGGTCAAAGACAGGTGGGGTAACTTCCAGATTGCTTCCTCAAAAGGCCCTTGGAGCCATTAACAGGAAAAAAATATATTCAGCTAGTTTGGCTAAGGTTCTGATGAGCTTATTTTGTTAGGTCAGCATCTTCCAAACAAACTGACTTGGGCCAGCTGTACTAATAATCACAGCAGGCAGAACATTTACATTTTCAACACAGCTGCCTCACAGAAGAAAGATGGATTTGAGCTTTCCTACATTGAGTGCAAGGGGAGCTGGCCCATGACTCCTACCAACAGTAATGATGGCAATTTACCTCCATGAGTCTAATAAAATCTCAGCAATGGATAAATCTGATTGTTAGACTGTCTTCTGATGATGATTTTTTGCCAGAAACACTAAAGGAGCTTTCCTTCAGGTCACAGGTCATTTGGAGGCCAAACAATTGGGTTACAACAAATGAATTCTATTGAATCTGGCTTACTGCTTACTTGGGATATAGGTGTAGTGCAAATGCATTCAGAACCTCATGATATTTTAAAAATCTCATAAAACCACACATATTCATTCATACACATTTTGTACCTAGTATATAGCTTGAAAGAAACTGCAAAGTCAGCAAAGTATGTCTTTAGACTTAAGACTTTATAACTAGGGAAAGGTGAACAGGGATTCTCTTGGGGCATTGAAATTTAGAAAGTGCAAAAATGTATAAATATTTATTTTTAGAAATTGTGAAATTTTAATTGTTAATATCTTGGCAGCATTTTTTTACTCCTTATATAATGTAGAAATAATTGAGATTAATACCCAGTTAGCAGCAATTATTAAATGAGGAAGCTAGCAGATGGTGTACTTGTTCATTTTCCCTCTTCTATCCCCATTCTCCCTATTGTGAGTGGTCTCCCTAGCAATGGACTTGTGCTGTCCTGAGATCTCTATTTCCCCTAATACAGGCAATTTGGGGTCTGCCTTCCTATTCCAGTGTATTACGTATGGATGGAAAAATGGTTTGAAGGTGTTATCATTATTTGTTCTGAGTGCCAGGGTTGCCATCTGTGATCAGAGACTGTCTGTTAAGTAGATTCAAGGAGAATGCCCCAGGAAGGACTGATGTTCTTGGAAGGCTACCATACTCTTGTCCCACAAACATTTTTATATTGTTTTAAATCCTAATTCCTATGTTAGATTGGGAAAAGCCTCTGGGGAAAAACCCCTTTCAACTGCATTGTATAGCAAAAAGTGAGATTTCAACCCATGTCAGTCAGGCCTTCAATAACCATTTATTAAGCCCTACTATGTGCCAGATATTATGCTACCCATTGAGTATACCAAAAAAGAAAAAAAGGCAAAAGATAATCCCTGCTCTCAAAGAGCTTGACATCTAAGAGAGAAGGCAACATGCAAACAATTATGCACAAATAGGTTATAAACAGGATAAATTAGAGACAATCAATAGAGGGAAGATGTTAGAATTAAGGGGAGCTGGTGACTAGTTTTCATTTAGAATGTGTATTTGTTTTGTTTTGTTTTGTTTTGTTTTGCTTTTTGGTGGGGGCAGGTATTTGAAGGAAGCCAGGAGACAGAGAGAAGTAGAAAGTGAATTTTGGGAATGGGAGTGTTTCCACAATCTGACTAGCAGCTTCTGTAGGGGTGTAAGATCCACCCACAGCCAGCACCCAGAAAGCTGCCAGCATGCTGCAAAAACACAGGTTCTTTTGATCTGCCTTAATAAGGAAAGCAAGGTTAAGGGGTTGTCAAGTTTACTTTAATTCAGCACGCAAGTATCATTCACTTAGTTCAGGGAAAAAAGCCAGCACCCTGAACTTCAGAGCAAATTACAAAGTACAAACATCAACAGACAGACCCAATACAGATTCATAGTTACCAACATCTAGGTTCAGCCCAGGAGCTCAGAACAAGGGCTGGCCCAGAGTCACGTGAGCCACCACTGCTGCATTTTTTATTTTTT
>CM053624.1:357996568-358021244 GCA_028646595.1 Phalanger gymnotis
GATCCTGTGACAAATTGATAACGAGTTTTTTTGGGGGAGGGAAGAGTAGAAAAGTTTTAAAAGACTCTCAAATAATTCCACAAATATAACCATCTCTGTTACAGTAGAAAGGCAGTTAAGTAATGCTGGATTTGTAATCAGGAAGATGAATTCAAATTTAGCCTCAGATGCTGGTTGTGTGACCCTGGGCAGGTCATTTAATCTCTGTTTGCTTCAGTCTCCTTGTCTTTAAAATGGGGATAATAACATTACCTACTTTTCAGTGTTGTTGTGATGCTCAAATGGGATAATTGTAAAGCACTTAGCTTAGTGACTGACATATAATAAGCATTACATAAATGTTAGCTATTATTATTATATAAGTTAGCTATCATTGTTATTGCTACCATTATCATTAAAAACAATACAAGGTTTTGTATCAGGAGATATGGTTTTTGGTAACTCCATATCTGCCAATAATGAGCTTATAATGCTTGTTTGATTGATTGATTTCATGTAGGTAAAATAAATTCTTCAAAGGTCATGCCATTTAAACGAAGGTCACTACCATCTGTGACCTTTGATGATTCTACTTTACCTATATAAAATGCCATCTCTGGCCTCTAGGCATATTCCTTGGTCCAACTTAAAATGTACTGGCTTAGGAATCAGAACACTTGAGTTCAAATCCTGCCTCATTGCTTAGTTACCCTCTCAATGCTTACTTTACCTCAGACATTTAACCTCCCTGGGCCTTAGTGTTCTCCTGTGAAAGCGAGAGTGGTAGACTAGCTTTTATCTCATGTCCATTGTAGGTTTATGATCCTATCATTCTGTTCACATTTGAGGAATGTCATGTTCAAATTTTAATTCAGCACTTGAGCACTGCTTGCTAATGGAGGGGGAGATGCAATTTTTACTTAGGAATCTAAGGCCTTCTACCACCTGGTCCTGAAATATTACCAAAAGATCTCTAGGGTAAGAAGGAGGCTGGGCCTCTGAAGTTCTATACAACCACAGGACTGGGAAGTCGATGCCATTCTCCAAGAATCAAGACGTCCTGGTGATTGTTTAGATAAGAGTGAAGAAGGAGGAAAGACACCAAAAAACACCATTATTCACATTAGGTGACTGATGAATTCACTGGGAGAAATTCTGCATTTGGAATGAGGAATAGATTTGAGGTGGGCTGGGGAGAAAATAGCTTATGTTGGGACTTGTTTAATTTAAGGTGGGAATAGGGCCTTCAGAAGATATCCTGTAGACAAATGAAGATGCTTGTCTGGGACCCAAACAAGAAGTGAGAACTGGAGAAATAGATATGACAGTCACTTGTCTGATGATTATAGGTGAACCCGTAGGCCTGGATATAGTTGTCAAGAGAAAGGATGTGGAGAGAACAACTGAGGGCCCAGCTACTTTCCTAAGAAGGTGGGGTTAAATATTCCAAGATCATATTTGAAAGTAACACAAAAACAATTTTCGAAGATAGAATTGGCTTTTCACCAGAATCCCATGTGTTCCTTCCATTGGAGGTAAAGGCATGTTTTGTTCATTTAATTCCAACAAACATTTACTAAATATTTACAGTTTCTCAGACCATTACGTTGGACACTGTAGACATCTGGTTTAGATATGAAATAGTCCTTTTCTTCCTAGTGTTCACGGCTAAGAAGCAGAATAGAATATAGATATAGATAGGAGTTGGATGCTAGACCTTTGGTGTCTGTCACTCATACAGGGACCTCAAAGATCTGTAAGCTTCTTCTCCCAAGGCTATTAGTGCTTTCACTACTAGTGATGACATTAGAGAGTTGCTTAGAGCAGGAAGAAGCTAAGCAACTTACTCAGAGGCACACAGAAGCCTTAGAGATATATAAGGTTCTATCATCCTAAGGATTACTGGCAATCCAAGAGAAAAGGGCTTTCCTGACAGAAGTGACTAGGAAAAGCTCAATAAAGGAGGTAATTATCTATCAGGTTCTTATGTAATATTGCAGAATCAATCTTTCCCCAAATTTCCCAGAGGAGTTTGCATTTTTTACTAGATGCCATTTAAAGCCTAGGAAATCTAACCAACTTTTCCGTACATATTATATTCTGCTCCCATTTGTGCGTTCTATTGTATGGTTCCACCAAATTGATGGACTTGCCATTCTCTCTACAGGACTCTCCATCTCTTCCCTCCCTGCTTTGCATGTCCTTGGAAAGCATATTGTCATTTCTTTCACTTATTAGAATCCCTGAATCTCTTTAAAGTTCAGCTTAAGTGCCACCTCCTACACGAAGGCTTTTCTTGCCCTTTGTAATAGCTATTGACCCACCTACCCACTCTGAGAGAAATTACTTTGTGTGTATTATAAAGCAAGGTACCAACCTGTATATGGAGGAATGTCCATATTCTATAGCTCTTTATGTTAACAAAGTTGGCAATTCAGTCCCCATCCCTTTACCTATATTTTACATTTAGAGAGCATATGGCATAGCGGATAGAGAATCACGAGTACTTTAGTATGAATATTGCCTCTCATGAACAATGTTTGTGAAACTCTGGACAAGTCATTTAACTTTTCATTGGCTCAGGTGACTTCCTAAGACCAAGTTAGAGAATAGTTCTGTAGCTATATTGGTAGAAGGAGTTACTTCCTTGGAAGCTCCCCAAATGGAATACTTAGATATGCACATGTTTTTCCCTGAATGGATGCAAGCTCCTCAGGGACAGGACCTCTTTCATTTTTGTCATTGTATACATCATATATTGCCACCAGTAAGTTGTTAAGGGCAAGAGTCCTGGGGTGATCACTTCTCCTACACCCCTAATCATCAGTCTTCCTTCTGGTCTAGCCCTCATTTGCACTTTTTGAGTAGACCACTCCTATGGATGAGAGGCCAGCCACCCCCACTGGCTACCAATCTAATTCTACCCACAGGGAAGGCAAGCCAGCCTAGCTGAAACATCAAGGCACCTTGAAGAAGAGACAAGGCAGCAAGTGTCAGGGAAGTCAAACCACTGCCTCTATCTTGGCCGCCATCTTCCTTCTTGCATTGATAGAGATAGCCCAGAATCCTGACCACAAGAACCTTTGGGATTGTGCTGCTTCCATCCCAGTGTCAAATGGTTCAGCATCAGAAATTGATATGATTGATGAACAGTTGTGCATTAAACAGGTGTCATCATCTGTTTTGCTATTGTATCCTTCCAAGGGGCGTTTCCTTCTGACTGGTAGCTGAAACCTCCTGTGTGTTTTGTCTCCCTCATTCACTCCCGAATGTGAACTCCTTCAGAGCTCCGTGCCCAATCCTTGATGCACAGCAAGTGTTTAATACACATTTCATGCATTTATTATACATCATTTAGCGTATGCATAGTCTGTTACATAGCAGGTGATTGATAGAAGACTGCTGATTTATCACTTGATTGACCTACCTTCATCCAAAGAACTGTTGGTTACCATGGCTTTAGATCTTGACACGAAAAGAAGACCACAAAAGACTTACATGGCCTGTAGGGTCACAACATTGCACCTGTTTCCTGAAGTAGTTTCTTTGTTTCATGCTTTTTCCTGGCTGTGCTGTCTTCCTTATTGCAGCAAAACGCACACTCCAGCCTGCTCTCTGCTTCCTCTGCCTGAGCTGATTGTTTCTGTTGCCACTGAGCTGGCCCCTTCCCTGCACATCAATACAGTGACTGAAAGAGTCTGGCTCAAACCAGGCCTGCGGTCTGTGCTCTGACACTGACTTGCTTCTCTCCACTGATTATTTTGTTCTTCTGTTCAGTGTCAGCAGTACACTGAGGCGCCTCTTCTGAGATATAGGAGAAATTTTTTAAAATATCATAATTAGGACATGATAATATAGACCTTATCCTCTCAGAGAATTAGGCACAGGCATTCTGATTGTTCCAACAGTCCTGATGATGTTTAGGGAACCAGAAAAGAAGAGTCCTCCAGCACAGATGGGAAAGACATTTTTTCTGGGTGAAAAGATGGCAGCAGAATTCCTCAGTAAAGTTTGTGTAGGCTACAGAATTCTGTTCTGAACTCTGGACAGAAGCCAGAGAGTCCCATGATGAGAATTTAAGCTCTAGGTTGGAGACAGAAACTAGAAATCAAGAACATGACACCTTGAAGGTGTGTAGAGCTCTAGTCTTATGAGGGTGCAAAAGTTCTAATGAGGACTTTCTATCCCAATGTAGATTGGCTCATTATGTGCAACAGTCTTAGAGTCGCTGGAGATAATGTGGAGTAAGTACATGCCCAGAGTAATACTGTTAGTATACGTCAGAGTTTGGAGGCTCACTCTCTAGCCACTGCACCACAAGGCTTCTCTCTGTGTAGGTCTTCTACAATGAAATTCACACTTCTAAATAACTGCCACCTCGTTCTGCCACATGAGATTACTTCTGCCCTACATTGCTCCCCTCTTCCTTCCATTAGGAGTCTGTTTGCAAATAAATTTTAATGGCAACTAACAGAAAGCACAAACAGAATTGTAAAAGTGAAGAAAAAATATATAGCTGCTTAATAGATTCTATAGCCAAGAAATATGTCTTTCAATTGTCCATTCCTCTTCTCTTCCTTTCTACTGACATAAGTAATCCAATTGAGTATTTACTAGGTTAAGAATCCACATTGGTCCATGAGTCAACTGCTCCTTGCGAATAGGATCAGTAAGTTAAAAAAAAACACTGGGCTGTCAAATTTTAAGAGTTACACTTAATTTAGCTCAGATTTAAAAAAAAACATGTATAAAGTACCTACTATGTGCCAGGCACCAAGCTATGTCCTGGGAATACAAAGACAAAAATATTCAATGGTTCCTACAAAGATGAAAAACAACCTGGGATTTTCTCACAAGAATTGCACAGTTTAGTAGACATACTAAATACAAATGCCTTTAACGTAAGTAAAAAAGGATGAAATACAGAGGAAGAGAGGCTAACCAGAGTGGTTTACATCTGAACTCCTGAGAATATTGACAGATCCAAGAGAAGTCTCAGTACAACCAACAAATCAGAAATACAGCTGGAGATGATTTCTGAATGGCTTTATCATCACAGCACACCTGTACCACAACACCGACCTTTGACCACTGGGGATGACAATGAAAGATTCCATAACTCACAACTCTCCGGGGAAGGAAAACTGCAGACAAAATCCATTGTTCTCCTGTAAGTCTCCATGATGGCTCCACAAAGGGGGTAAGGGAGAAAGATATGTACCCATGTCAATGAATCTTTTTGGGGAAGTCCAAACAGTGTGGCCCCAAACCCATAACTTCCCTGGGCTTGGCTCAGTAACTGTAAACTACCACATCTGATTAAAGGCAATAAGGTTGTAGCTAGCTTAATGATATGCCAGCCAAATTCCCCACCCTTCTTTCTTATAAAATATTTCTGTTATGCATGGCCCAAATTCCTATGTCAGTACCAGTAAAGCAATAATAATTTCTAGCCCTTAGATATTACATTGTCTTACAAAGTACTTTACACATATTTCATCTGAACCTCAAAACAAACATGTAAGATAATCATTATCTTCCTTTACAAATGAAAAAAAATGAAGCTGAGAGAAATTACATTAACATGCCCAGAGTCACAAAGCTAGTAAGCAGCTGAGGCATGCTTACTATGCTCAGTCTATCCACTATGCCACCTAATACTGGCTTTACTAGATTTTTCTAATCACTGTGTTAACAAATAGCCTGAAAGATTCAATGGAAAGAGGGCTCACTTTAGCCAGAAGGATCACAGAAGAGGCAAGGAAGGGATAATAACTGAGATGGGCCTTAAGGGAGAGGGAAGGAAATCAGTAGGTATGGCCTGAGTGGGGAAAAGCTGTTTCACACATAGAAGAAGGCATGGATAAGGAGAGCCAAGAGAAGGAAGCATGAATCTGGAATACAGTAGGATATTATGTAATATAGTGTAGTACGGTAGTATAGTATGGATGGATCTATCTATAAATCTTAATTTTTAAAAAAATAATGAGGGAAAGATGAGTTGAAGCCAGACCATGGAGGGCCTTGAATGTCAGAATAAGGGATTTATTTTTCATTTAATAGACAACATAGATTTACTGATGGTCTTTAAGTGGGGGAGGTGGACTGATGTTATTAGTCTCATACATTAGGAATATTATTCTTACTTCAATGTAAAGATTGGATTGGACAGGGGAGAGAATGTAATCCAGGAGACTATTTAGGGGGCTATTATGCTAGCCTATGACCTAGAGAGGCGATAGGGGCTCACTGAGATGAGCAACGTGGTTTCGGATATATTGAGTTTGTTCATTTGATTAGGCATTGAGGTAGAGCGGTCCATAAAGGAGATGGAAATTGATCTGCCACTCAATCAACAATCATTTATTAAATATGATCTATTAGGCCCTGCACTGAGGATAAAAAGGTGAAAGTGAAACAGTTCCTGCCCTCAAGGAGCTTATATTCTAATAGGAGAGAGACACAGAAAGAGAAAGAGACAGAAAGAGAGAGACAAAGAGAGAAAAAGTCAGAGAGAGAATGTACTTATATACAGCATCCTTAGTTTATTTACAAAATGAATACAAGGTAGCTTGGGGTAAGAAGGTATTAGCAAGTTAGGGGGATGGGAATCAGGAAAGATTTCATTTAAGAGGTACAACTTTAAGAAAGTTTAAGAAAGAGTTACAAAAGACAGATGGGACGAGGGAATAAATTTTTGCCTGTAGGGGCCTGCTTGTACAAAGGCATGGAAATGGGAAATGGAGTATTATGTGTATGAAATGTGTATGAAATAGCTAATACATCAAACTATGGGATTGAAGAGTACATGAAAGCAAACAATGTGGAAAGGAATTGGAAAGGTAGGAAAGAGTCCTGTGGTGAAGAGCTTTAAATGCCAAACAGGAACTCAGGAGAGAGGTTGGGATATAATATTTCAATCTGGGAGTCATCTACATAGATTGATAACTGATGTAGTGGCACTGATTGAAATTGACAAAGGAATGTCTAAAGAGGAGAGAGAAAACACACTGGATAGATCCTGTGGTGGGCGGTGGAAGGGAAAAAAGAATCAGTGAAGGAGATCCATAAACATCCATCACTTAAGAAGAGATTCGAGACAGAGTAATGTCATAGGAGCCAGAGGAGATGAGCATAGGAAAGAGAAAATAGACAAGGGTCACAAAGGCTATAGAAAGAATTGAAATCAGAAACACTTCTAAGTATTGTTTAAAAGCTTTCCCGCCAGGTACTATGTTCTTCAATGTTTCCCCAACCACCAGCAATGCCTCGCCAAGCCAACTACTACTACCAAAAATGCTACTCTACGACTTTGTTTTTAAATCATAGAATTATCAAATTTTAGCAACTATATCTTCATGGATTTAGAGCTTAAAGGGGTCTTTGAAATCATCAGTTTAATCCCTGCATTTTAAAGATGAAGATACCAAGGATTAGGGAGAGGACATAACTTACCTGAGGTCATACAAGGATTAAATTGTGGAAGTGAAATTAAAATCCAGTTCTTTGGACTCCAAATCCAGGATGTAACTAGCTTCACTCTTCTTGTCTTTGCACAGGGGTAACTTTGAAGTTTCAATGCTTAGGCCTTTACAAGTGGGGAAACTGAGGCCAGGAAGAGTAAAGTGATTCTCCTAAGGTCATTTAGTTGTCTAGTTTTTATGTAATAATAATAATCAACGTCAAGCATTTCAAAAATTCTGATAAATGTTTTTTATTACCCATATTTATCAGCAACTAGATAAACTATATTATACATGCATACAAGTAAAAATATATAAATGTATATGTAATACAAATGCATGTGTATTCTACATTTGACAACAATGATCTATCTTTCATGAATGCCATGGAAACTCAATAGATTTCTACCAGTGTGAGCTGAGGAAAGAATCAATCCTGCTGAAAACTCTCCTGGCTCCTGGTGCTACTCATTTGCCCTTGTGAATGATTTAATAGACTTTCCAGAGACTCCATTTTTCATGCTGTAAAAATCTGACACAGAAAGTACTAAGAGAAAAGTGCTAGGAAGCCTAGTCTATTTGGAAGTACACAAAACTATCTTCGTGCTTTTGAGTCTGGACAGCTAAACACAATGGAAAAATCTTCAAAAAAAGCCTAAAATTATAGCAAATCACCTTAAAACTAACTCCTGGCCAGACAAGCTATACAATGACTTGCTGGTTGGCTGAGAGAGTAACACAGGCCTTTGGTCCCCAACCTCTCTGGGAGCCTGAAGTATTTGTCCCTCTACCTTCTTTATTCATCAGAGCAGCCTTCTGATAGGAGATCTTCTCTAACTGGGCCCAGTCATTAAGGTCGCTAGCTATGCATCCTGTTTTCTTTGCAAACTTTCCATCAATTCTCAGTCCTGGTATGATTTTCTCCATCTCCAACAACAAAAAGACTGATGGTGCCAATAAAGATTCTGCTTTGATGTACCCTCTTTCCAAGGAGAAGCCTGTCATAGTGTACCAGCTGCCCCTATCCCATGGGGGTGTAGAGATGAACAACTCAGTGAGAGCTTCTATACTACCTAAGTTAATGGATACTTTGTAGGCCTCTCCTTCAGAATTTGGCATACTACAGGACAGAGTCAGGAGGCCTCATTTTTCTATGAACTCACTGTATGATTTGGGACGTCATGTCACTTCTCTGGGTCTCAACTCCTCATCTCCCCAGTGGAATGAAAATTCCTAAAGATCAGGGACTATATTTTCTCACTGGCCAAGACAGTGCCTTATTTTTTATGCAGTAGGCACTTAATAAGCATTTGTCAAATTAAACTGACATTGGATCAAATCATAGATTTAGAGTTGGAAGAAAACTTAGAGACCATCAAGCCCACTTCCTTCAATTTATAGACGAGAAACTGAGGGCCAGAGAGTTTAAGTGACTTGCCTGAAGTCACCCAGGTAATAAATAGCTGAGCTAGGATTTGAACCCAAGTACTCCTGACTCCAAATCCAATGCTCTCTCCAAATATCCTGCTTCCTGCTTGTTTATATTTGAGTCTTCCTTCAAAACCCAACCCAAGATGCCACCTCCTCTTGGAACCTTAAAATTCTCCACATGGATCTAGAATCTTGTCTTATTCATATTGTCAGCATTCCATGCTGGGTTCTAAACTCCTTGAGGGTGGGGGAGGAAGTCTTACTTACCTTTTCATGTCTTTTCACACAGGGCAGTGGGTATTATATGTGCTTAATATATGGATATTGAATGAATATCCATACAGGTGGATGAGCAAATGAATCTTCCTTCCTGTCCCCTTCTCACTTCTATCTCTTGGAATCCTCAATTTCCTTCAAGACTCAAATTACTGGTTGATGACTGAGTAATGGAGGAGGTGATGGAGTGATGGAGGAGCCAGAAAAAGTCATGTCTAAAATAAGATTCTTGAGTCATCTTTACCATTCAGTGATCACTGCTCAGTGACTTATGGGAATTATATTTGAACTTGGGCACAATTTTTAAATGCTTTGGGCACTTTATGAAAGAGACAGACTGTTCCAATCAACATCAAGATATATTTAATTAGCCTCCTCCTCACTGACTTCATTAGGTCCTTTAAGGAATTGGTCAGGTGGATACAACTCTACCCTTTGGGGCACTTCCCAGGGTCTATGGCAGATTGCCATTTTTAGAATGTCTACAGGCCATAGGAAACACTTATTCTGAGGACAGTGGGAAAAAGTGGAGGGAAGAGAAATAATAAGAGGGGAGACCCATGATTCCCTTGGTAGCTAACAATCCCCACCCAAAGAATTTCTTTTTTTTCATTTTATATTTACTTATCATTTATCTATCCTTTATATCTATCATTTATCTGTCATCCATCAGCTATTTCTATCATCTATCAATCTCTATCTATTTGTCTGCCTATCTATCTAATTCCCCCAAGTGAAATATAAGCAGGAAGTGTTCTGTTTTTGTTTGTACTCCTAATAACTAGCATCATACATGGCATGTGGTAGAGGTTTAATAAATGCTGGTTGAATTGAATTGAAGGGGGAATTCAAAGAAAAAGGAGTAAGTAGAAAGTAGAGTAGAAAGAAAAGTGATTATAGCATAGTGTAGAAGTGAGAAATAAAATATAAATCACTAACTGTGTGACCTTAGACAAGTCATTTACCTTCTCTGGTCCTCAGATTGTTATTATTATTAATAATAATAGTAACTAGCATTTCTATAGCACTTTAAGATTGGCAAAGTGCTTTACATATGCTAATTCATTTTCTCCTCACAACAGCCTTGGAAGATAGGTAGTATTATCGTTCTAATTTTACACATAAATTAATTGAGGCACAAAGAATTTAAGTAAGAATCTGAGACAGGGATTTGAACCTAGATCTTTCTTACTCTAAGTCTTGTACTCTAGTCACTGGGCCCACTAGCTCCCTAGGTTCCTAAATCATAAAATTAGGGTGCTGTATTAGATGACCTGGTAAAAACCCTAAACTGCCCTAAAATCCTATGAAATTCATAAAAGCAGTCACTTAGCACACAACCTTTTTCTAGGCATTATGAGGGATAAAAGTGAAAGATGAAGTCCTTTGTCTCATTGAGTTTAAAGTCTAGTCAGAGGGACAAGATTAGCAGACATGAAAATTACTCTCTACACAAAGCAGTACATGCTAAGCACCAAAGGAAAACAGACGATTAAATTTCATGAACGTTTATTAAGCTTGATGAACCCAGGCACTGGCCTAGATGCTATGAATATGAAAACAAAAACAGAAACCCCCCTTGCCTAAAAACCTTGGATTTTTTGTTGTATCAGGGAGGAAACGTGTACATGCATAAACATAAAGTATCATCGAAATCGAGTTATTTTATATGGGAGAAGCATTAACAGCCAAGATCAGGAACAGCTTGGTATAGAAAGTGGCCCCTGTGCTGAGCCTTTTAGGGAGTTAGAGATTCTAAGAGATGGAAGTGAGGAAGGAAAATATTTTAGTCCAACAGGACAGCTTTTGCAAAGGTGTGGAGAGAAGAGATGGGATTTTGTGTGTGGGGAGCAGAAAGTAGGTCACTTTGGCTGTAATATCAAGTATTATCGGTTACATAATGTAAACTTATTCTAGATAAGCTAGTGCCAGATTGTGAAGAGTTTTAAATGTCAAACAGAGTAATTTGTATTTTATTTTTGAGGCAATAGGAAGCTATTTAAGTTTCTTGGATAGAGGAGAAGCATAATCACACCTAAGTTTTAGAAATATCACTTTGGAGGATGGATTTGAGACAGCAAAAGCTGGTGACAGGATAAGTCATTAGGAGATGTTTGTAAAGGATCTTGGGAGAATTCATTGATAAAGTGACTTGGTAAGTGGAAAGGAGGGAATGGATTTACAGATGAGGAGGCAGAGTCATCACACCTTGGTGAATGATTGGAAGTGGCTGGGGAATGAGAGTGAAGAGTTAAGGACGACAGATGATCCGGGTGACTAGAAAGATGGTGGTTTCCTTGACAGAAATATGAAAGATACACAGGGGGATGTGTTTAGGGGGCAATGTGGTCACAGAGAGTGGGATGCTATTTTCCCTCTGTTGACATGAGTAAAGTTACTATAAAATGAGCCTCCATTTCCATTTTAAGCAGATAGTTGCATCCTATCTCTGTGTCTTGCCTTGTTTTACCCCAGTTCTTAGGCTAGGACTATCAAAAAACAAAGAAATGTCACCTTCCTTGTCTCAGATCCCAAGGCCAATGATAGGTAAGTACATTAGAAAGTCTCCTTGTTGCTCTGAAGCACAACAAACTGTCCCCAAGGCCAGTGATTGGTCAATTGTGAATCCAATGTGTTTTGGTTTTCTGCATTTTTTAAAGTACCTATTGGAAAGCTACTGAGGCTTAGGAATGTTACGTGACTTGTCCAGAGTCAATGTCAGTGGCCTATCTGCCATGTTGAATGGCCTGTTTCAAACTGAGCTTCTCATTCCAGCATAAATTGAGTCATGAAATAATGATGTGTCAGAGGTGTCAAGACCCAAAGCATTCATTGCTAGTGTCACCCTTTGCCCTTATACCAGCTTTCACTTCCTGATGACTGGAAAAGAGTGAATAAGAAAACATCTAGTCTAGACTTGGCTTTCAGGTCAGTCATAATCATTATAAATAGTGCATCTGTCCCCACAAGCTTGACAGCCTTGAGGGTTGCCCATACTCAGTGGAGGAGAGAATCAGACCTCACAGCTGGGGCATGTATCAGAGGTGAGCTGAGGGTTAATGTGTGCAGGCACTGGACAAGCAAATTTAAGTCTTGTCTTCAATACACCCTAGAAAAGGGATGAACTTGGGGCTTGCACAAAGGATTCTGAGGGAAAGGCTGATAGTTTCCATGGGCCATACACTTTTGGTAAGCCTTTTCAGCAATGTTTGAACCCCAATGGACCTCAATCCCTTTTCTGAAAATGGGTAAGAAGTAACTAATCAATTTTCTCACAAACACACAAAATGTGTATTTTTTTTTAATTTTCTCTCTAATC
This sequence comes from Phalanger gymnotis, assembly GCA_028646595.1. NCBI lineage: Eukaryota > Metazoa > Chordata > Mammalia > Diprotodontia > Phalangeridae > Phalanger > Phalanger gymnotis. Next base: position 358,009,037 of record CM053624.1, read on the forward strand.
AGTGTTATTGGTAAAGGAAACTCCAGAAACTCCTTCTACCAGTGCAACTCAGCAAATATTGTATAACTTACCATCTGTGAGTGATGTGGGATAAACTGAGAAATAAAGTGGTTTACCCAGGCTCACACAGTTGTTGTTTGTCCTTTCATTCTCGAACGGCAAACAGGAAGGTGATGCTGTGACTTGCAAGGGAATAAGATTTAAATGAGGGAGGACTGTGCAAAGTTACCAGCCTTACTTTCTCCTCTGGATCCATCTGGGTCCAGTGGCAAGATATAAACCAGGATGACCGGAGATGGCCCACAGTCAGTTTCTAATAGAAGAAAGGGTTTTAATTCAGGTCTTCCTAGTTCCAGAGCCGCTCAGGGCTTCTTTTCATCAGTCTATAATAATAGAATTATTGTTATTATTTTAGAAGTACAGCAAAACACTTAAAGAATTGCATGATTAAGTCAGAAGACCTGTCCCAAGGCTTACTTTTACCACATCTGAGTCATGTGATGTGTCTAAGTCACAAAACCTTCTCTGAGTCTCAGTTTCCTCATCTGTAAAATGGTCTTTTGGGGAAAGACTACACAAATTATAAAGTGACATATAATATTGTCACTGCTTGGCTGTTTATTGTGTATCAGAATGACTTCCAGGAGAGTGCTGGGTTTGGAGTTGGGAGGCCAGAGTTCAAATCCTACAACCCCTGTGTACAGAAGCAAATCACTTCGATTCATCCCTGCTTCCATTTACTTCTCTGGAAAATGGGGATGATAATGCTTTGACCTTGCTACCTCACAGCTAAGTGGTGCAATGGATGGAGAGCAATGCCTGGAGTCAGGAAGACCTGAGTTCAAATCTGGCTTTAGATATTTACTAATTTATTACCTTGGGAAAGTCACTTCACCTTTATCTGACTCAGTCTTCTCATCTTTAAAATAGGGGTGATAATAGCACCTACCTCCCAGGGTTTGTTGTAAGGGGCAAATGAGCCGATATTTGTAAGGCACTTTGCAAAACTAAAAGTGCTACATAAATGCTAGTTATTCTTGTTATTCATAAATTTGGAACTTCCAGGGTCTCTAGAGAATTTGAAACTCTCAGCTTTAGAAAATGACCTCAGTGGCCATCTAGTCCTAGACCTGAACACAAATCCTTTGTGCAACATTCCTGACAGCCGGCCAATCAGCCTGCCCTTAAAGACCTTCACTGAAGGGGAGACCTGCTATGCCCCAAGGCAGCCCATTTCACGTTGGATACTCCTAATTTATAGGAATTTTTCTTTACATCAAGCCTAAATGTAACTTTTTGCAACTTAAATTTGATATGTTGAAAATGACTTGCATGTGTAAGACATTGTTCTTTCATCTACTGCTTCTACTGTTGGCTCTCCGGGGTCAAGCAGAACAAACACTTACTTTACATGACAATTAAAAACAACACTTAAAAAAACTATCTCCTCCCCTTCCCCCAGTCTTCTCTTCTCCATGCTAAACATTCTTATTTCCTTTGGCTGATGCTAACACAGCATGGACTCAAGAGGTTTCACGGTACTGGTTGTCCTTTGCTGCCTGTCAATGTATCTACAAACTGGGATTCCTGAAGCTGAATACACTAATCTAGATGTTATATGTTTATAGGGGTATTGCTTCCCTTGTCCTGGAAGTCACATATCTCTTAATACAGTCTAAGATTAGATTAGCTTTCCTGGATATCACTCAGACTGCTGACTCATACAGAGTTTACAATGCACTAAAGTCTCCGAATCATTTCCAGACAAATTACCTGTGCTTCTCCCTATCTTATACTTAGGAAATTGAATTTTTGAACCCCAGAATAAGACTTTATACTCATTCCTTTTAAATTGATGAAATTTCACCTGTTTGGATTCACCTTGATTTTCTAAGCCAGGGCTGTCCAACCTTAGGTTTTTATTGAAACAGTAGACAATGTATTTTAATTTACCATTGTAATGAGAGCTCTCAGCTTTGTTTACTAAAGCATTTATGTAAATTTCTACGCTTGTAGGTGGGCCATATAAATCTCACTTCGGGCTGCATGCGGCTGCATTTTGGACAGCCCTGTTCTAAGCCATTAAATTCTTTTCCAATTGACTCTGGCTTCCATGTAGAATCCCAGGCCCTTAATCCAACTCTCTCATTTAATAGATTAAGAAACTGAAAGGCAGGGATGGGAAAGGACTAGCACAAGGTCATATGAGTCAGAAGTAGCAGAGCCTGGCTAGGAAGCCACGCTGTCCAACAAGGTTAGCTCCTTCTCTCTTTTGCTTATCTCCAATTTATCTTGTCCACAGCTTGTTTGTAACTAATTCTTTCTATGTTTTCTCCTCCATTAGACTATGAACTCTTTGGGAACAGAGACTGTCATTTGTCTTTTTTTGTACCCCTAATGCTTAGCATAGTGACTGACATATAGCAGGTGCTTAAAACAAATATTAGTTGACTGACTGACCAACTGACTCCAGACTGGGGGCTCTTTGTAGGCAAAGTCCTTTGCAAACTTCAAAGCACTGTATAGATATGACTTATTTTACTCTGCTCTTTACATTGCAAATCTGATCCAGTTACATAAGAGTTAAAGCCTCCAGCAGCATTTTAGCAGTCTCATCGAGTTCAGCTGACTTCTATGAGTTGGAGTTGGAAGCGACATCTGTCACTGCAGACAACACTCGTTGTCAGAAACAATTGTGTCCTTAGGAGGGGTCCAAAAAAATCCTCCACCAGCTCTCCAAACAAGTGACTTTACTGGCAGTAATTTCAATGAGAGCAAAGACCCTTCCAGAGAGTTTCTTCTAGCACAACTCCCAAGTACAAAGCCAAGTCATATAGATGATTGAATGGAAATATGCCTAACTAGCAACCCCTGCAGTCTTCATAAGTGATGGCTAAGATTACTCTCTTTTGGCTCCTTCTAGGCTGACCTCCAGAGAGAGCAGTCCTGGTGGCCTATTGCCCAGCAGTTCATATGATTTGATTTTTCAAATAGTAGAGATGGCTTTGAGAGGTTTTATTTTTTTACATTGCAGGTATAGTCTGTGATCATAATAATACTCCATTTCTTCATCTGTAAAGTGGGCATAATATACTACTTTAAAGCAAGAGCTGATTCATGTGTTTTTCCCTATTCATTGGTAAAGCATCATTAAGTTGAAATGATTTTGGGCACACGCTTGTTATACTGCTACCCCAGATCTATGTGCGGTGGAAGAAAGCGGTCTCCATTTAAATGACAGCTCTGCCCATTAAGAGCACAATCTCTTCACTTTTTCAGGTCTCGGTTTCATGAAATTCTAAATAAGTTGGTCAGCCGAGATGATGTCTAAGGTACCTTTAAACTCTAATGTTCTATGAACTATTGACTACAAAAAAGGATTGTCTCATCACCACCCTCAAAATCCATATTAAATGTAATGTGTGACCCAGAAGAACAACTCATTAAAGCTATGTTAAAGCTTGGAGTCTCACATAATACTTTTTTTTTTGACTTCTGCCCCCATCTAGAGGTTTTCCTTGGAAAATCTGAACTTGACTCATTTTATTTCTTTTGTTTAGTCATTTTTCAGTCGTGTCTGACTCTTCATGATCCCTTTTGGGGTTTCCTTGGCAAAGATTGTGGAGCGCTTTGCCATTTACTTCTCAAACTCATTGTACAGACGAGGAAACTGAGGCAAACAGGGTGAAGTGACTTGCCCAGGTCACTTAGCCAGTGTCTGAGGCCAGATTTGAACTTGGGAAGATGAGTCTTCCTGATTCCAAACACAGTGCTATAAGACCTAGCTGCCCGGGTGAGTCATTTTACCCTCATTCATATTTTCCCCTGAAAACATTAAAATGTCACTGATCTCCACAAGAAAAGTAAAAAGAATTGTCATCTTCCAAGATAATGGTCAGGTTACAAAACCATAGACTATAGAACAGGTTTTATTGAACCCAATCCAAGAAGCTCAAAGGTTCTATAAGGACTCAAAACATACTCGTTACACAAAGAATTTCTGAAAACCATTATTCAAAAAGTTACATAAATAAAGTCAAATATAGGCATGTTTTGCTTTGCCTAAAACTGGACCTCTGAAGAGCTGAAGTTTTATACTGGCACATCTTTTCTTTGAAGAATTCATTAATTTTTTTATTAATTTGTAATTGACCTTCAGCTGACAGTGGCTTTGCATGCCGTATCTTCATGTTTCTCAGTCTCCTTGTTGAGTAGCTAACGATTTGTAACCAAATAATAATACCACTTGAGAATCTTAAAATTGCAAAATATTCACTTTGGAAAAGAACAAGAACTATAAATACCAGGGCCCAGAAATCAGGAGTTTTTCTGGGGGCATCAAAATAGAGGAGGGGTGCTAATAACATTTTCATTCCTTCAGTAACATAAAACGAACTGATTTTTGCATGTATTTAGCAAGAATAATCAGTTAAAATAGGAAGCTACCAGATGGCTCACTCCGCCCCCCCCCCCATAAGCTGTACTTTAGGGGAAATGCTCCAATCTATCTTTCCAATAGCAGAGTTCACATCACTGCAATCCCCCCTTGAATGAAGTAGGGATGCATTTCAGACCATTTGTCCCAATGGTCAAAAATACCGGGAATGACTTAAAAAGGACCTTAGTTATCTCCTTCAGCACCTTTGTTTTAGAGATGAAGCAAATGAGGCCAAGAGAACAAATAGTTTGCCAAAGTTTGTGGAGTTAACAGTGGTGAATTTAGACACTCAAAGAGATCTTCGATCACACTGACTTCTTTATTCCCTCCTATGACCCAGATCATATCTCATCAGTGTCTGCCCATCCTGCATAGCTCATGTCCACATCCTCTGATAAGTTCACCACTAGTTGTTCCCCTCCCCCACCAACACATAGCAGGTAAGGCAGAGAGGGCTCTCTCACTTTGTCTTGATATCATGAGGCCATCAGTGAGTCACATGGTTTGCCTGCTAGTTAATCATCCACTCCTGTCATCCAACTGACCATCTCAAGGCAGCTAGGCCAAACAGTGGAAAAAAAAGCTGCCCCTAGAATCACGAAGACCTGAGTTCAAATTCAGCCGCAGACACTTCCTAGCTCTGTGACCCTGGGCAAATGGCTTCGTGTCTGCCTCAGTTTCCTTAACTGTAAAAATAGATACAATAATAACGCTTACCTCACAGTGTTTTTGTATCTGATAAGATTACATATGTAAAGTGCTTTGCAAATTTCAAAGTACTATATAAATATTAATTAATAGTATTATTGATTTTCCAATTATGTATTTGTTTAGAGGCAGATAGGTGAAGCAGAGGATAGAGTGCTAGGCCCGGAGTCAGGAAAACAAGTTCAAATCTGGCCTCAGACACTTACTAGCTATCATCCTGGGCAAGTCACTTAATTTGTCTGCCTCAGTTTCCCCAACTAAAAAGTGGAGATAATAACAGTACCTACTTCCCAGGGAAGTTAAAGGAATGACAAAGGTCATTAAAGGAACATTGTACTGTCACAAAGATAATGCAGATTAAACTTTTCCTGCAAGTTCCTTCTAGGCCCAGCTCAATGTTCATTTCCCTCTTCTGTCCCAGAAATAGTGGGATCCCAGAACAGTGGAATTTCTCATTCCCTCCATATTTCAGTCAATAGCTTCATATTAAATAATTGTCTACTGTGGGCTATCTCAAATGAACAACTCCTTGTTCCATACTAATACCCTCAATGAGGATGTCCTTGACACACAAGAAAATTATTCTCAAAATATTTGCATAAATAGGAATGCAGGGATGGGGAACAGTAATAGTTGAAATCTCTAAATTGCCTTTTGGGGAGGGACATTAACAAGGCCTAAGATTATTTTCCATATCTTTGCCATCTTCCCTTCTTTCCTTCAGAAGCCCTCTGAGTGAAACCCTCAGGGCCCTCACAATTGAGTCACTTCCCACATAGAGCTCCTTTAGGTATGTTTGGTTTAATCCAGCAGCTTTCCTCATCTTTGTAATACATTTATCTTCTATATATACATTTCTGGGACAGTGATGTTAGAATAGCAGTATTATGGCTCTAAGGACTTTAGTGGTAAAAAAAAAAAGTTTATCATAAAAATCTATGCAGATCTTTCCCATTTTTCTTTTGCTTGTTGTCCTCTATCCATTTTCATCATTAAAAAGTTTTGGGACAATTTTGTACACTTGGATATCTGACCGAACTTTCTTTAAACTGGGTTTTCCCCCCATGGCTATCTCTTTTATGAGGCAACACTATTAATAATATTCCATAATCCTTTCTCTATAAGATTTTACAAACAAAATTATGGTATAAACCCATAATATCCTTGGGTGCAACATCTTTCTGTTCATTAAATCGACTGATGGCTATGGTACTTTTTGACTCTTACAGTCTTCTCGTAGCAATTAGTTTATGTGAGGTAAACTTTGATATGAAATCATGACAGTATTTATTCTATTTTTTCTATCTATAAATCATTTTCATCATCAATAACTCATTTAAATAGGTTACAAAGGAGTTGTCTTAAGTGTACACCTTACCTTTCTTTTCATTTTTGTTCTTTAAGTGTGGCCAATTTTAATTTAATGTTGGTAAAATGAAGCCATAAGTGTTAATAAAGTGACAACTCTATTCTTTCCACTTGGTTGATGATAGTGTGAGGATTTGTGAGGTATTTGGTATTACTCTAGTCCAAGCTTAATTCCACCGAATCCAGTAATTTAAGCTCATAATCAGAATGCAATGTTACAGTCATGGATCAGAAAATCCAATTAAAATGATTTTTCTCTAATAGCAAGAGATGAAATGGACAAGTCCTGAGGTTAAAAAAGGAAGTAATTCAGAACAAAAGAAAACCAAACCACTTACTCTCCTCCACTTTAGCATTCTCCAAGTCAACTGGCCACTTTAGGTCAGTAAGGTGATCCCACAGGATCAGGAATTCTCCTAACACCTCTGACAATGAGTCCACAGGCTGTTCTTTTTAAACCACTTGTATTATTGCTGACCCAAATCTTCAAGTATCCACTTCTCATCAACAAAACAATACCTCCTTTCTGTAGGCTATTCAGCCTGCCTGGAGGACATATACCTGCCAATTGGATAGCATGACACGAAGCTCATAATTAAGTTGGGTCATGCACATTTCTCCCATGAAATCCAACTTTGTGCAACATAGGAAAGACAGATTTTACTAACTCCATTTAACAATAACAAATATATACTTATACGCACATATGTATATGCACACATACTTCTATACATATATTTACATATTTATGTCTACCTCTATCTATCTATTGCTACATGTATATCTATGCTTATACCTATGCCTATATTTATATCATTTTAACTGTTTTCAACTACAGAAGATATCTCTATTTATTTCTATATCAGAAAGGTAAAAACAACATGGATGCCTTCCTCTCTGTCCTGCCCTCCTGAAGCTCCAGATTTCCTCATGACACAGAAATTTCTTCACCCTAGAAGTTCAGTTAGCCCAGACTTCTCACATTAGAACTACTTCCTGCCCCTGTGGCCTCTTCCTTTGATTGGCTACTTTCTCCCAGAACCTTCATTTTAAAGAGGCTGCCAGGCCATCTGCATCTTCATTTTTCTCCAAGTTGTACACCTAACTTTCCCAGACTTTTTCTAGCATACCTCCATGTGGGCACCCCATCTACACTTCTGCCATGATATTAGATTTCATTTTACATGTTGTCTCCCCCTATTAGAATGTAAGTTCCATGAGTTCAAGGGCTGGCTTTCTTTCTTTCTGCTTATATTTGTTTTCTCAGAGTTTGATACAATGTCTGGCAAACTTAGAAAGCCCTAAGTAAATGCTTATGGATTTGACTTGGTTTCTGGCAATATTGTAACTGGATTCAGAATAACTGAAGTCTGTTATAAAGTACCTTGGTAGGTACACATTTTATAAAGTTAGACCAGCATTTTATGCCTTATTTTCCTATGTGATAAACTGTACCCTCCAGTACCCTTCAGAATGTTAACTCTTCAGGGTAAAGTGAGTCTAGTAGTACAAACAAACATGTACACAGACAACAAACATTGGGATGCATCAGCACAATCTAGATGTGGTATTAGGCCCAATTTACAGACTTGAACTACAGAAAGAAAAAAAAAAAAGTAAAGAACATCTACCAAAGCTGGGGAAGTGGGGAATGTGATAGGGTGCAAAGCATGATAGATGTGGAGTCAGAGAACTTGGACTCCAATTATGCATCAGTTACCTATTAGCCTGTGTGATGTTGGACAAGTCACTTAAACACATTAGGCCTCACTTTCTTCCTCAGTCCAATGAGGAGAGAAGGTCCAGATGACTTGTCCAGTCCAGTCTGGTTCTGCATCAATAGTCTCCCAGTTCTGAGTCCTATATTCTTTTATGTATTAGAATCAGAACTGTTAGTAGCAATGCTGATCCCCAGTGAAAACTTTATTGGAGATCCCTAGGTCAAGCAACCAAAAACAGGACTTCAATTCAAATTTCAAAGCTTAATTTGGTAGGAAAACACTCAAGGACACAAGACTCTAGGATGGCAGGGACCTCATGACACTACTAGAAATGCGGAGAAGGCACTGAGACATAAAGATAGGCATGAGTAAGAGGAACTAAGATGATGCTTAGAAGAACAAATGGCTGATTGGGGGCAAGCCATCTAGTTCGTAGATTCAGATTTAACTTAATATTCTATATAACCACATGCTAAGCTCAGTTGTTTTTATGCTAATAAAGAAAAAATAAATGTTCTTAGAACCTTCTAGTGCTTAGTAGTCTTGGACAAAGCTCTTATTGCCTTACCCTAGTTATTCAATTGAATCCTTTTGTAAAGTGAAAAATCCTTATGGAAAGTGCGTAACCACTCCTCAGGTGTTGGTGTTGTAATTTTGGCTTTTCAGCCACGATGTTTCTAAGAGCAGGGCTCACTTGAAAAAAGAGAGAGGGTCCCAAGCCAGTGAGAGTATTTAGTTCTCATAATTACTCAAATTCAAGAGAACAAATGTCTCCATGATGACAGCCAAAGATTTCATTAAATGCTTTGTGAAGCCACATGACTTTCAAGCTTTACAAGTTGAGTGGCTTCTGCTGGACCGCCTCATTCCCTTGGGCCTTAATTAGCATCGCCAGCAGCTATCTTCCAGATAGCTGCCCTCTACAATGCAAGTAAGATAGGAGGGAAGGAGGCAGTATTCACCACCTCTTTAACCATTATAATATAAGTGAAAAATTTCAGTGTGTATTTCAAACCAAGCCAAATCCCATGGGCTCTCAGGAAAACCGGGACCAGCTGAAAATGGCAAACTTTTTTTTCAAAAGTCACTGCACATGAGCTCCTGTTCCATGAATAAATACTGGGTATGAGATTGCTCTGAAATATGACTTTGTAAGGAACCAGCTACTAGATAGTCCTTTACTCAAATCAAAGTCAACTGCAAGTCATGTCATCATCTCCCTAATGTCATGGTCCTCTTCAAGAATGAAGGACAAACCCAACCTGTGAGTAGTCCAAGCTGCCTGAATGGGGACCCAGCCAGTTGGGTAACTCAGCTCAGTGCCTCTGCCTCTTCCTGTCCTCTCCAAAGGAAGGTAAATTTTGATGGCCAAAAGCTGCCTAGTTAACTTGGGGTTTACTGGCTAGGTCTCTTTCTCAAAGACCAGGCCTTAAACCCATTTCATTCCAGAGCTCATAGATTGGATAACAATAGGTCCCTGCCCAAGTCCCAGTTAATGGCCATTTTTGGGGGGCCCTTCTGGCTCAGAGTGAATGTAAATAGTAACTGTTTCTTTTGGTCAACAATCTTGAGAGTCTTCCCCTCCCAGTTTAATTTTTTTTTTTATTAAAGGGGCCATCCCTTGACTCACTTCTTAAAGAGGCCTATTCACTGAATGGGCATTACCTCACTCAAGGTGAGAACCCGAATAGACCTTAGCCAAAAAGGGCCAGGGTCATAGACTGTGTCTACGCAGTGATTTATAGCATCCTGGACCATCTCCAGTTGTCCCGATGAATATCTGCCACTGGACCCAGATGGCTCTGGAGGAGAAAGTGAGGCTGATGACCTTGCACAGCCCACCCTCACCCAAATGGAAATCAATTGCAAGTCATGTCATCATTTCCCTGATGTCATGGTCCTCTTGGAGAATGAAGGAAAAATACAACAACAAATATGGCTAAAGATTCTTGGGGATTAACTGTGAATCCCTGTGTTTCCCTTTCAGTAATATGTCATTGGCTATTTAAATTGTCAGCAACTTTTTTTTATTAAGGTCCATTAGCTTTTCTCTTATATGAAGCAACAAAAAAGAGGGAAACTGCCAGTTCTTACCATTTTTCTATGTGACTGCACTATCCAGAGCTGTAACTAGGAATTGTTTGCCTTACGGCAAGTGGCACAGAGGACACTCTCAGATGAATTGAGTTAATGGATGGATGGGCTATTGACATTTGAGGGGAGGGGAAGAGGAGAGGAGAAGAGAGGAGAGGAGAGAGGAGAGGAGAAGAGAGGGGAGGGGGGGGAGGGAGGTTATAAGGACTAATAGAGAAGGCTGGAAGGGCCTTAGCCAATAAATGTTAGAGGTGGGATTTGAATCCAGATTGTCCCCACTTTTAATCCAGCCCTGGAGCTGCATGGTTTAGTGCTTTATGAGTGGTTTATTTTGAGGATGAAATGAGACTGTGTCTATACAGTTATTTATAGCAGTATTGTACAACATAAATATTATAAGATAATTAGACCTATGTATCTACTTTTATAGTTCACACTATTCACTGGAAGGACAAATACTGAAGCTAAAGCTTAAACACTTTGGCCACATAATGAGAAGATGGGAGACTTTGGAAAAGGCCCTGATGTTGGGGAAAATTGAAGGAGAAGGGGACAGCATAGGATGAGATGGATAATATCATGAAAGTGACGAACATGAGCTTGGACAGACCTCAGGACATAGTGGAGTATCGAAGGGCCCAGTATGCAATGGTCCATGGGGTCACAAAGAATTGGACATGACTGAATTACTAAACCACAAACAAATCTACTTTTTATTTATTCTATATATGTGTGCATGCATGCATGTATGTATGTATACACACATATGTATATGTATATACATAACATATAATGTATATGTATGTACCTCCCCAATAGAATGTATGCTCCTTTTGGACAAGCACTATTTCACTTTTGGTTTTATATCTCTTGTGCCTAATATAGATAGTACCTGCTTCATCAAAGGAGTTTGATTAATGCCTCATGACTATTGCATTGTTATTTAGTTCTTGGGTGAGCCAGAAAGGCAAGAAATTTAATTAGATATCTTCTATGCACGGACTGTTCTTTTCAGTGCTAAGGAAATGTAGAAAAGAACTAAAAGCTCATAGGTTTGGAGCTTGAAGGAAAGTCAGAGGCCACTAAATTCAACTACCTTGTTTTCTAGATGGGGAAAGTGAGGCAAGAGAAATCAATGACTTGTTCAGAGCCACACAGCTAGCAAACACCTGAAGTAGGTTTTGAACCCTGATCTTCATCCCTCAATATTGAACACTCCTTGCTCTTCTATGTACTTGGGCACTGATTTCAAGAAATTCAAAGTTTACTTACATGACATTCAGAACAGATTTGGCATCTGATTTCATGCAGGCAAGTTGTGAGGGTTTTCTAGCACAAGAAAAACAGCCTGCAAAAGAAACAGAAAGAATGACCAGGATAGACCTGGAGCCGGGCGGAGTGTGCCCTAGCACCCTGAATCAGTGAGCTGTGGCAGTTACCAGACTTCTCAACCCACAAACACCAAACACAACAGAGTAGGTTAGTGGGAAAAGCTGCTGGGGACACAGAGTTTGCTGTTCAGCCACCACCCCTGGGGCAGCGGAGGTGGGGCAGCTTTAGAACTAGGCTGCAGTTGCTTCTGGCCCCAGGCCCACCTGGTGGGAGGAATTAAGTGGCAGATCAGAGCAGGAGTGAAGAGCCTGCTGATGATCTAAGTCAAGTCTGGGTTGGGGGTTCTTGGGGAAGGAGGAGTGCTGGTGTGGCAGAGCTGACACATCCCCCCAGGCTTGGAACATAGAACTCTTTAGTCTACAAGCAGTCATACCCATTGAAAAACTCAAGGGTTAAATGAGTTGGCTGGGAACATGGCCAGGCAGCAAAAACACACCCAGATTCAGTCTCAGACTCTGGAATCCTTCTTTGGTGACAAAGAAGACCA
>CM053624.1:358021744-358051111 GCA_028646595.1 Phalanger gymnotis
TCTCTCTCTCTCTCTCTCTCTCTCTCTCTCTCTCTCTCTCTCTCTCTCTCATAGAAGGGATGGACCTTTGATACAAAAGATGAATCTTGGGGGGATTACTTGGAAATCAAAGTGATATAAAGACAAAAGGTATTAATATTTTTAAAAAGAAGTCACTTGTAATTATACTATAAAAATAGAAATCCTTATTAACAATGCATATTTACTGAGGGACAATGTGGAGTGTAGCAAAGAGTCTTTGCAGTCAGGAAAACCTGGTGGCTCTCTACGTGGCTCCAGGCTACTCATATATTTTTTCTTGGCCTCAGTTTTCTCATCTGTGAAATAGGAATTACAGAGGCACCAACTTCACAGGATTGTTGTGAAGCTCAAATTTGATAATATAGCTAAAGCGCTTTGCAAAGGTTAAAGGGTTCTATGAATTTTTCTTATTATCATAGCCATCAAATGTGTTAGCCAAATAACCTGAAACACTCAGGGTGATGCTTCCATTCATAGAAGTAAATTATCTCATTTTCCTCATTAGTTAAAACTGGAGGAGCCTTAGCCCCAGATGTTCCAGCATCACTCTTGACAAAATAAAAGGTCCACGAGGGCCGGGACTATTGGATTTTTGTCTGTTTCCAGAGTCTAAAACAGTTTTGTTGTTCAATCTTCACCGATTCTTCATGATGCCATTTGGGGTTTTCTTGACAAAGATAATAGAGTAGTTTGCCATTTCCTTCTCCCTCTCATTTTACAGATGAGGAAACTGAGGCAAACAGAGTTAAGCAACTTGTCCAAGGTCACACAGCTAGTAAGTATCTGAGGCCAGATTTGAGCTCAGGAAATTGAGTCTTCCTGATTTCAGGCTCAGCATTCCGTCCACTGTGCCACCTCATTGCCTTCATATGTTGCCTAGTAAAATTCCTGGCACAGAATAGATGCTTAAGTTATTCTCATTTAATGATTAAGTTTTAAAAATATAAAATACTCTAGACAATTTCAGAATATGACTGTGTGATTCTCAGAAGAAAAAAAAATCTTTCCAATAAAAGATGAGGAGGGCATAGTTAGATGACAGATTAGTGTGAAAATGATCTCAGGATTATAATCGATCATGAGCTCAGTGTAAATCAATAGCAAGATGTGACAGAGTGGCCAGGAATAGTGAAGCAAGAGTGCCATTATCCTTTTCCTAGATGATCCCACATCTGGAGAATTATGTTCAGTTTAGGGCACCTCATTGTAAACAGGACATTGATGATCTGGAGAGAATCCAGGGGAAGACAACGAGGCTGGTGAAAAAGCTGCAATTCAAGGTCTTTAAGGGTCAGCTGAAGGAACTGTTGATGTTAATTCTGGAGAAGAGAAAGCTTGGGGCTGGGGTAAGCTATGATCACCATTTTCAGATTCAGAGCCCTGCCATGTAAAAGGACTTTGGTGTATTCTGCTTGGTGTCACAAACCTGAGGTAAAAATATAGGTAGAAATTTAAGAAAGAGAAATTTAAGTTTGATTTCAGCAGGAAAAAACTTCCTAAAATTAAAACCATATAAAAATTGAATAGGCTGTGTCATGAAAAAATGTGTTCTCCCTCCCTCCTTACCTACCTTTGTGAGCAAAGACTGGATGATAACTTATCATGTGTTACAACCGAGATACTTTTCCTGGACAGACTAGATGGTCTTAGGGGCCCTTCCAACTCTGAGGATTCTATCATGTAGAGGGACTTTCACATTGCCAAAAGAAGAAATCAGAAGCACAGATAATACAAAATAATTTATACCTGCCTTTAGAATCCATTATATGATTTATGACAGGACAGGAAAGAAAATCTCTGTCCTAATTATGTTTTGTTTGAGCTAACATTAATGTTTCTACATTTCTCAAGCACAGATATTTAGAAAAGCCTAGAAGGAGATGTGAAGCATAGAGCATTCATTCTGAAAAGTTTTTACTGTAAATACATACTTTTTTTATCAACAGACATTTTTTCCAAGCCCAACCTTCCTATTTTTTTATTCTCCCCACATTAATTTCATTGTGTATTTATTACATGGCCAAATCAAAGAACCACACTTAGCACATTCCAGCTAATTTTAAAAATGATGAAACTGAGTCAAAATGGATTACGTGACTTGCCTAGGGTCACACATCTAGTAAGTGTCTGAAAATAGATTTGAACTCAGGTCCTCCTGACTCCAGGGACTAGGTTCTATCCACTGCAGTATCTAGCTACATTTAATGTGTGCTCAATGAATGTTTATTGAACTCACTTTGAAGTTGGGCCAGGAGCTACTTGCAAATTGAGTATCTCCACTTGAATGCCAGATATTTTGTATCCGGTGGGACAATCCTATCCCATTCTCCAAATGTAGAAGAAAAGTTTTGGAAGAGGCATTAATTCTTTCTCATCACTAAGGTACTGCTTGTGAGAAAAGTTTTGGAAACTAGGAGAATAGCTCCAATCAAGCAGTAGGAAATATTCCTTAGCCCTCCTCTTCCTTTACTTCCTTAATTATAGCAAAGCTTAAATCTTGCTTGGAACAACAAATCCTCTATTGACCAAAGCAATTGAAGCTATAATCCAAACAAATGTATTTGAACTAAAATGTGCAACAGTTAAGTGGGAATCAATTCACTTTACACAATTGATTCTTGACTCTTGAATTTATTATATGTTTGTCAAAGCTATTGAGTGAAATACAAAACCATGTTTTGCTTCTGTTGACTCTGGAATAGCTGATGTTAGGAAATCACAGAATCCTGAGGGGAAGGAACACTGAAAACTTCCAGTGAGGACTGTAATGTGAAATGTCAAAGAGGAAGCCAACTCACCCACAAACACCATAGCAAAGGTTGAAAGGGGAACCAGATGGAACAATGATCAAAAACAGAGGGAAACATCAAGAAGTTTTTCCATCCAGTCTAGGACAGCAGTTACAGAGCTACAGAACTGAAGAGTTGTAAGGGACAGCATGGGCCATCTATTCCAACCAATGCACAAATGAAATCCCCAGGAGCCCTACTATGATATAGCAGAATGTGGTTATCAATCTCTGTTTGAAGACGTCCAGTAGGGAGAATCTACAGCATCTTGAAGCATCCCATTCAGCTTCTGAATGACTCTCATTCTTGGGAGAGGGTAGTTATATGGTATAATGGATAGAGTGCCTTGATACAGGAAGACCTGAGTTCAAATCCCGTCTCAGACACTTACTGGCTGTGTGACCCTGAGCAAGTCATTTAACTGTTTGCCCCAGTTTCCTCATCTGTAAAATGGCCCAGAGAAGGAAATGGCAAACCACTCCAGTATCTTTGTCAAGAAAATCTCAAAAAGGGTCATGGAGAGTCAGACTTGACTGAAATGACTAAACAGAAACAACAATCACAGAGGGAAACAAGTACATGTAAAGATAAGGCAGTTTGTGGCACAGTAAATAAAGTGCCAGGGCCTGGAGTCAGGAAGACCTGAGTTCAAATCTAGCCTCAGACACTTCTTATCTGTGTGAACTTGGGCGAGTCACTTACCCCTGTTTCCCTCAGTTTCCTCATTTTTAAAATGACCCAGAGAAGGAAATGGTAAACCACTCCAGTATCTTTGTCAAGAAAATCTCAAAAAGGGTCATGAAGAGTCAGACTTGACTGAAATGACTAAACAGAAACAACAAGCACAGAGGGAGACAACAAATATACAAAAAGATAAGGCAGTTTGGTGGCACAGTGAATAAAGTGCCAGCGCCTGGAGTCAGGAAAACCCGAGTTCAAATCTGGACTCAGGCACTGATTATCTGTGTGACCTTGGGCAAGTCACTTAACCCTTTTTTCACCAGTTTCCTCATCTGTAAAATGACCCAGAGAAGGAAATGTCAAACCACTCCAGCGTCTTTGCCAAGA
This sequence comes from Phalanger gymnotis, assembly GCA_028646595.1. Classification (NCBI taxonomy): domain Eukaryota; kingdom Metazoa; phylum Chordata; class Mammalia; order Diprotodontia; family Phalangeridae; genus Phalanger; species Phalanger gymnotis. The sequence continues at coordinate 358,025,623 of CM053624.1, forward strand.
AAATCCCAAAAGAGGTCACAAAAAGTCAGACATAACTGAAAAATGACCAAACAACCAAAACATTCTTATGAACTTTCCCCATACACATTTTCGCTATCAAAACTAACTTTATCTCTTTACAGTTTCTATCAATAGATAGTTCTACCCCCATGGGAAAAACAGAAGTCTAATACTTGAAAACATAGTTATCCTATTCCCCCTGAGTCTTCCCTTCCCCAGGCTAAATAATTCCAATTTTTCAAACAATTTCATATCACATAATCTCCAGGCCCTTCACTGGCCTGATTGCCTTCTTCTGGGTGGTCACTAGCATATCAATCTTCTTTTTAGCTATGATATTCAGAACTGAGCACAATACTCCAGATGCTTATTATGGGTTGAGGGCAGTGGGGTTATCATCTCTCTAATTACTAGAAGCTATGTCTCTCTTAATGCACCTCATGGTTGCATTAGATTTTTTTTAGTTGCCACATCACACTATCGAGTCATGTTGAATTTACAGTTCACTAAAGCCACCAGCTTTTTTTTTTCAGAACAGCTACTGTTTAATCATGATTCCCCCATTTTATATTTGTAAAATTCATTTGTGTACCCAAGTATTCAACTTTCTGCTGCACCTCAGAGAATTTTGTCTTAATTTCAGCCCAGTTCTCTAACTTGGCAGGATCCTTTTGGACCCTGACTGTCATACAAGTTAACAACCCTTTCCAGCTTTGTGTCATTTTCTAATTTGATGAACATATCACATTTGCCTTTATCCAAGACACCATAAAAATGTTAAATATCACTGAGGCAAGGACAGATCCATAGAATATTCCACTGAAGACCTCCTTGAATGTTGACATTGAAACTACTTTAGCCATCCAACCAAGTCTGAATCCATCTGATTGTATTATTATCATTGGTCTAGAGGTTTGCAGTTTCTGTCTTGTTCCTTTTAAAAATATTTAAAATTTTCCTTTTTGGAATTCCGTATAGATCACTATTCAGGGACACAGAGTGGGCACTGTGCATACCCTAAGACTTTCCCACAGGCTTAAAGCCAGCACTCCAATTGGAGTCCAACAAGGAGGTAGGTAGTGTAGATGATAGCCACCATGGATATAATTTATTTACATTTTAAAAACTCATTCATTGTGTAGCACAGATAATTAATGTGCTTCAGGAGCCTCCCTACGTCCCATAACCATCCCATCTCTTTGTTTGAAGGGGCTTCAACTGTGGTGCTCCTGTTTTAAGAAATACCAAGCTATTTTATTCCCCTTTCTTTCTTATTGGATATTTTTTCTGACCACCTTTAATTCTATCAGCTCATAATTTTTAATTTTTTTTTGTTCTGGCAATGATACTGAAGTAAGGTTTGACTTCTAAGGAATAAACATCTTGTATCTTACTTGTAGGTGATAAACAATGAGTTATCACTAGGTTTTATATGCTATATGAGCCTGCATCTTTAAGGTTTCTTTTGTCCACTGAATTTGCATTTCAAAGAGTGTTCTCAATGGGAATAATTAGAAGTAAGTGATTTTGTCAAAAGAGCATGTTTTGTATAATAATAATATAATCAGCTTGGCAGAATAAGTCATCCTCGGATATGAGCTCTTCTTCTTTGCTTTTCATGTCATATTTGAGTCTTCTCCTTTTCTTCATCATAGATGAGAAGACCTTATTGATGAGAAATGACATTGCTTGCTATAGAAATTGCCATTTGCTAGTAGTTTGCAATACACTCTCAATCCTAAACTCTGAAGCTTGGCAACTACACTTCTGGATGAGTTAAGTTTGGGCTTCCACTCTGTCAAAATCCTAAGGACTCCATGAATCTATATTTAGTACTGATATGCTAATCTTTCTGGGAAGTTTTATTGTATGACTTTAAAAATATCTCTGTGTGTGTATGTGTGTGTACACACACATACATATATACATATATGTGTATGTGTATACATATATATGTTTACATACACAAAAAACTCTTTTGTTTATCAAGATTTTCTTTCTTCTGGGAAAACAGTTATTTTCAGACTGTCTTGCTTTGGATTATAATTTTAGTATTTATTTTTGCATCTCTGCCTTTTTTGCTGCTTCTATTTTTTTTCATTTCCGGTACTCTACTAAAGTTTTTCATCATCTATATACCATTTATTTTCTTATCTTTTATAATTCTTCCTGAAGACCTCTAATTTTTATCCTCTTTCTATGCTATAGTCTATCTATTTTTCTATTACCTCTTCCTTTAATTATTATATTTAGCCTCTCAACCAATGTGTAAATCCCTATGGTAGTTCTATTATAATTTCTGGGGCACCAGTTGTTACTGAAATAAATTTCCCTTACTCTAGAGATTTTTCTCTTTTATTTTATAGGCTCTCAGAGGGAGAAGGCATATCAGAAGCCATCTATTTTAATCCACAGTGGAAAAAAAAATCTACAGCATACAAAAAAAAAATCTTATTCTTTCTTTGCTTAAAGCCTTCCAGTAAAGGAGAACCCAGTGTTGCCTGAAATATACTATTCTACTTTTGAATGGCTCTCTTGGAAAGTTTTTTCCCCTTTCTTTGAGTCTAAATTTACCTCTTTGCAATAACTATCCATTGTTCATAGTTGTATCTTCTGTGACTAAGAAGAACAAGTTAAAAAATCTTCCTCTTCATTCCATAGTATTTGAAGTTTTGTTTTGTTTTTTCTTGCTCATTTCTCTAGTCCTTTAAGGTTTTTATTTTTGAGGATTTATTTGTTTCTCCTTTCTCTTTGCTGTGTTTTTGCTTTATTTTGAAGCATTTCTTCCTTGAAGTGATCAAGATGAATTAGTTTGAATGTGACATCCATGTCCTGTCAGAATTCTTCTGAATCAATACAGCAATTATTTATATCTTTCAAGTTTGTATCACCTTCCTTTATGGATATAGCTTTCAATAAAATACCAGTTCTTAAATGGCATATGGGTTATGATCTGCCCTAGTCAAAATAACAGTATAGATGAAAGCTTTTTTTTAAAAAAATCCATATGTTGATACAACTAATTCCATTTGTCTCTACCACTGTATGAACCTATATGTGGGAAATGTTCACACTGTATTACAATGAGCTGCTATTCTTTCCATATTACTCACAGGCCAAGAAACATCTATTAGATAAATGAGTATCTAAGAGATTCCACTATAATTCTGAAAATGGAAAAATGTAATTTCTCTATCACATTCTAGCTTTATTTTAAACTCTGTTAGGGCAATTCCAGCCCATGTAAAATTTTACACTGAGGTAGGTATAATGAGTTCTAGAAACTTGCGAGGTTGAATCCCGTATTTAGATATCTTCTTGTAAGAAATATTGAAAAGGCCCACTGATTGGGCGAAAGGTAGTTTCCAATGTCACTCACTTCTATATGCAATGCTCCATAAGCAATATCTACATGCAATGCTTACAATATTCAAGCCTCTTCTGGGAAGGCTTCCTAGACTGATTCGAAAAGTTATAACTATCTTTTCTCTGCCTCCTTCCTCAACAAGAAATTTTTAAAGCTCTGTTTGTAATTTACTAACCCAATGATTCTCTTGGATCTAAATCTCTCAAGTTCACTCACCCCTGAAATATACATCATATGAACATTTCATTGGCCTTATTTTCTTTAATATGTTTATACCACTCCCAGTAGGTGTAGTGGAGGGAGAGCTACCCTTGTGGCCTGAAAGATCTAGGTTCAAGTACTACCACTGCCCCTCCCACAAACTGGCTTTTGATACCAAACAAATCTGTTGACCCTTTGGTGTTCTAGGTGACTTTCTAAGACTATAAATGGCATATAAGGGAGCGAGCTGCACTTGTAGAGGGGGTTCACTCACTGCAGAGTTAACTATACCATTGATTTCAATGGTACGGTATCTATGCTTAACACTACTCCCTAAACACGTGATTGTATCTATGTATCTTAGGCCATATTTTCTTAGGACCACAGAGTTTCAGAACTAGAAGAGACTTTACATTAAATGTAAAATTATTGTTGAAATATATTTCAACAATTACACTAAAATAACTTGAAAACCAGTCTTCAGAAGCAACTTTAGTTATGCTTTCTTAATCACTGGTCAATTCTATTGCACAGTGGATATAGCCCTGGGCCTGGAGTTAGGAAAATCTGCATTCAAATCTAGCTACAATAATTTACTAGTTGTGTGACCTTGGACAAATCACCTTACATCTGTTTGCCTCAGTTTTCTAAACTGTAAAAGAGAGATGATGATAATAGCACCTACCTCTCAGGGTTGTTGTGAGTATAAAAATAAGATGCCATTGGTAAAGCCCTAATAAACCTTAAAGAATCATATAAATGCTAAATGCTATTATTGTTGCTGCTGTTATTACTAATAATATTAATATCATTATTATTGTTTCAGTCAAAGAGCTGGAAAAGATCGACAGTTATAAAGATCCCAAGACTGATAAACAAGCATGGGTTTTAACAGTATATCATTCTGCATTACCTCCCAATATAAGGATTAGATGATCCTCAGTCCTTCTAAATCTAATTTGAGGGTTTTTTTTTTCCTTTTTAGAAATGTAACCTATGGAAAGCATCATTTTCCAGAATAAGACTGCTTCATCTACATTAAAAAATATTGATCAGCTTATCGACCTTCTTTGATTATTTTCTCTAAAACATCAGAATTTTAGCAAGACATGCTTTGTTCATCTGCCCTGGATGCTTTCTGGCAATTTTAGTATTATGCAATTAAATTCTATCTTAAAAGCAATCAAGGAAACTAACGCTATCAGGAAAAATATTCCTGTCTATCCATTCCATTTTAATTTTCCTTCACTGCCTTGGATATATAGGAAGCTTTTGTGTGAATGGCTGCTCTACTAAGAGGAATGTATTTTTATTGCAATCACCAATGTGTACCACTAAAAGATGCTCCATTTCTGTCACTAAAATGTTTCTTATTCTTGCAGTGGTTTGCAATCCACACAAAACTGCTGCCACTTGGCTTTTTTCCTCTATTTTGCCTCCATATCTGATCATTTTCATTTCCATAGATTCAGGCATTCTGATGTCTTCTGTTTAAGAGTTGCTATGGCTCTGTTCATGCTGGACAACAATAATAATAATATATATGTACATATTTAATTTAGTAATATTTCTTCTTTTCTTGTACTAGCAGTGTTTCCATCTACAGTATTCTTCGTTTTGTCCATTTTGCTAAGTGCTCTTAAACACCCATCCAGTTGTAGGTAATTTGAAATAGGGCAGGACACACAGGACAGTCAAGTACAGACTGACAAGCTACAGTGGTGCTTTGAAACCCTCAGCTAGCTGTTTTGCTTTACATTAATAGAATTTTGGTTCACATTAATTGTAAAATTACATATTTTATGATTAGCCTTAAATCAAATTTTGCACTATCTGAACTCAAATTCATCATGACTTGGTTGTACTGAAAAAAGAAAAAAAAAATTGGAAAGTATTTTGGCAGAAAATATTCATTTATCCTGCATTCTATAACATGATGAATTCCAAATAGATATGTAACCTACACACAAAAAATTCACATCGCTATAAAGAAAATTAGAAAAGAATGAGAAGAACTATCACTCACACCAATGGCTAGAGAGGGAATTCATAACCAAAACAAGTGATAGAGAAAGAAACATAATTTTAAAAAGATGATTTATATTATGTATTTAAGAAAAATAGTTTTTTTCACAAACAAAATTAATGCAGCCAAAATAATAAGGGTTTTCAAATGGAAAAAAAATCTTTAAATCAGATATTAATTCCAACAGACTTTAATGAAGAATCTACTAATGTGTTAGCTATTATGTTTGATACTTAGGATACAAAGACAAGTTAGAACAGATTTTAACCATCAAGCAATATATATTCCACTACAGGAAAATCACATGTAAAGAATAATTAAGTTCAAAATTTACAAAACTATAAAGTTGTTTTAGGTAGTGTCACTAACAACAGTAGTAATAAAGAAATGCCTCTAACAGGAAACAGCACTTCTTGAAACAAAGCTAGGGATTTGATGGATATACGTCAAAACTCTTATGTCCAAAATATATAAAGATTTATACAATGACCAAGAGCCTTTATTAATTGATAAATGGTTAAAGGATATAGAAAGCTTTCAAAATTTGAAATACAATCAATGCATATGTTAATAAGTGTCAAATAATTAATAATAAAAAGCAGATCAAAATAACCCTAAGATATCCTGTTATTCATTAAATTTGGGAAGACTATGAGTTGCAAATATTCATTGTCAGAGGAGCTTTGGAAGACAAGAACACTAATTCACCGTTGGTGATAAAGAATGAGTACAACCATTTTAGAAAGTTTGGGAGCAAGCCAGAAATTTTACCAAATTGTTAATTCTCTTAGTAACAACATTCATAATAATTAGGCATATAACACAAGAGGTTGTTCTAGTTTCACCAAAATAGTCATCATGACAGTACTTTGTCTAATTGCAGTCAAACATACATGCACATGTACACACATGCGCACACTCACACACACAAAGGACAAAGTAGCTACTCATTAACTGGGCAATAACTGAATAAATTGTGATATATGAATGAAATGGAAATGTTGTACAGTGAGCAGTGACAAATATAAGGGATTCACAGAAACGATGGAAGGCTTGTACAAACTGATGTGAAGCAAAGAATGAAGAAACCATATACTGTAGCCCAGTCCAAACTCATGACTGTATGGTAGTTCAGGTCTGAGATTGGAAGGACATTACTTATAAGACAGCTAATAGTTAACAAAAGTAGGGATACTTAGCAACAATATGGGAAAGATACTCAGGAAGCCTATAACAGTTTCAGGTTGATACACACCCTCTCCATATCTCTAAATAGAAACACATCTTGATGGCATGTTGTGCTAAGTGCGGGGAAGCTCATGGAAGTGGTGGTATACACCCACAAAATCTGTATGACTGAGTCCTCAAGGGCCAACTTGTTATGCCCTTGGAAACAAGCAAACCACCTGAATGCCTCAACTCTTACCTTTATGATCTAATCAAGCCTCAGAGATAACCTTCCTATCTTCTAGAAGAAAAAAAAAGTAGCCTAATCCATGTGACAGATATTACTCTACCCCATCTAATATAAATGAATAAAACACTGAAAGGTACTAGACCACCTGTAAGTTTCGATCAACTGAGATCAAATTCAGAGATCAACATTGATTCCAGATGAATAATGTTGGGAAAATTCTCCTTCTTCTTAATAGAAAAGTGGTGAATTATTTGTGTGGAATGTCACATGCTCCTAGGCAGTCACTGTAACTGTCAGTGCCTAGCACATAGGACATGCTTAATGAATGTTTATTAATTGATTGAGTTTTCCTTAATAGTTTTGTTTTTCAATTAGGTGGGTACCATGGGTTTGGAAATTTAATATGGTGTAAAGAAAAAAGGCATTAATTAAACACTTGAAGGAAAAAGGCATATTGCTTTAGAAGCTCCAACACAGAGCTTATTTTGAGCTGACACTTTGCTATACTTTCATGCCATCAGTATGGTCTTACAGCAGGGGACGGGGTAAGTGTCACGGTCTCTGCCCGCTCCAATGGACCCATTCCCCTCACAAGGGGACAATATTTCTGCATCCATGAAACTAAGCAGCTTGTAGGCATCTGCTTGTATTTATGGTGACACTGTACACCAGTTCCATAGTGGCTGCAAGCTAGCATAAGCTATTTTGCTGAAACTGTATTGTATTTCATTACCATCAAGGAGAATCACATGGTAGTTGTCTCATTTTTAAGGAATAGGGAAAGTAATTTTTTTTAGATTCAGTTCAAATGAGTATTAGTCAGTTCATCTTTGTCAGACAAGAGGTGGTGTGGTGTAGTGGAGAAAGGGCCTCAGAGTCAAGAAGACCTGGGTTAAAACCCTCCCTCTTATACATGGAAATTCATTAACCACAAACAGCAAGCAACTCTCCCAGAGTCCCAGTTAAATCGGTTGTCAATCGGCAGATGTTTTCACACCATGAGTTCTCCACACTTAGGAAATCACAGGTCCAGCCCAAAGAACAAAATGGGTAACAAAGGTACAATATACTACTAGGGATACAGAGACAAAAATGAAAGCAGTCCTTTTCTCTTGAAGGAAACGGGAATACATGTAAATGAGAGAGAGAGAGAGAGAGAGATCGAGAGAGAGAGAGACAGAGACAGAGACAGAGACAGAGAAAGACAGACACACACACACACAGAGGGACAAAAAGACAGAGGCAGACAGGGACAGACAGACAGAAACAGACAGAGATAGCAACTGAGAGACAGAGACAGAGAGAAAGAGACAGAGAAACAGAGAGAAAAACAGAGACAGAGAAACACACAGAGATAAACCAAGATAGAGAGATGAGAGGGAGGGGAAGAGAAAGAAATGGAGACAGAGAGACAAAGAAAGACACAAACAAATAGAGAAAGGAAAAGGAGAAGAGAAAAAGGAAAGGTGAGGGAGAGAAAAATTAGAGAAACTACAACTGGGGAAACAAAAATCCTTATGTAAGTGGTGTCACCTAAGTTGTTCCTTGAAAGAAACGAAGGATTCCATAAGGCAGGTGTTAAGGAGAAGGTACATTCCAACTATGGAATACCACCTGTGCAAAGACATGGAAGTTAGATATAGAGAGGGGAAAAACAACCTCAAGATAAATATATGTTATAGTGGCCTAAAAACCATTTCTTCAGGGGATCTTAATATCCCTGTCCTGAGGAATTGAATTTCACATTTTCACTAATACTTATGGCCCATAATATGCTATGACTCCAGTGCCAGTGGGTAAATCTCAATTATAATGGGACTAAGGGGTTCTCCTTTTATTACACTGTAATTACATCACATTCCATATTGTTTAAAAACGAGTTGCCCATAGACAGAGGCTTAGAAATCCTTTTGTTAAACAGAGATATTCTATTGTAACAATACTTGTTATAATGGAATTTAATTTTAAAAGTCTATGAAGAGCAGTTGTGGTAATTGTTTGTAGAACCAGGGCAATGTAGTAGCAAGAACATGATATTTGGTGTCAGATGCTGTGGGTCCAAATTCTTACTCTATCACTGACTATATTGTGCAAGGCACATCTCTCTGGGCTTCTGTTCACCTGTAAAGTCGTTATGTTGGACTAGAAAAACATTTTTAAGCATCTTCCAATCCTATAAACTATAATTCTGATTTAAATTAAGTTTCTCCTTTTTATGAGTGATTAAAAAAATTAACAACATTGAAAGTCCATCACAATTAACTCCTAACTTTCCAGTCCTATTTCCTATTACACCCTATTAAAACAAACTCTCTCTTCTAGTCAAATGGACTGGTCACTGCCATTGACAGTTCATCTTCTGATTCTGTGCACTCTTAGAAGTCATTCTCCATGTCTGGAATTCACTTTCACAACCTTCACTTTTGGAGGCACCTCCCATGATGCCCTCAGATTCTGCCATCTCCCTCAAAGCACCTGTTACTGTACTCTACGTATTTGTGTACGCATTGTATTTGAACCAACAAAATATTGTGAAAGTTACTTAACCTCCCTGGTCCTCAGTTTTCTCTTCTGTAAAATGAGCACCTGAAGCTAGATCCTTTTCAGCTCTGGATCTATGGTCTTGTGAATGTATGCTCCTTGAGGGCAGGGACCATTTGAGTTTTAGTGCCGTTATACCCCAAGTACTCATCTCAGGACCTAGCACCCAATAGATTGTAATTAATGTTTTTGAAATTATAAAATGTGTTGACTGATTGAACTGAGTTGAATTGAAAATGCCAGAAAGTTGTGTCTTCCCACAATTTGTATTTAAACATTCACCTGAATTATGGACGAGGCCACCCAGAACCAGGAAAACAACGTATGCAATGATTACAGAAATACAAATTAGAAAAAAAAAGGAAAAATGAAACTAAATGTTATGCAATGTTAATGATCAGTTGTGATAAAGAAGAAAGGATACATAGCATAATTCACCTCTTGACTTCCTTGTAAATGTGGGGAACTATGGCTATGTAATATTTTATATACTGTCACACTTGGTTAGTATGGTGGTTAATTTGATGAACTATTCTCAAAGAGCTTTAAGGGAATTCCTAGGAACCGAGATCAAGAAAGATGTCACATAGAAGATAAAACTTGAACTAAAGTTTGAAGGAAAGTAGATTCTAAGAGGTGGAGGTGAAGAATGAGTGCATTTCAGATTTGAGGGACAGCTTATATAAAAGTCACAGGGCTAACTGGCAAAATGTCCTGTGTGCTTGACAGTAGGAAGGCTTGTTTGGCTAGCCCAGAGATGGGGAACCTGTCTCCTCAAGGCCACATGTGGCCCTCTAAGTCCTCAAGTGCAGTCCTTTGACTGAATCCAAACTTCTCAGGACTCTGGGCTAGACCAAAAGGTCTACAAAGAGGAGTAATGCATAATTACCCTAGAAAGTCAGGCTGGAACCAGGTTACAAAGAGGCTTTAATTCCAGAAGATTTTGTATTTTATTTTATCGGCAATAGGGAGTCACTGCAGTTTATTGAGTAAGAGACTGAAATAGTTGGACCAATTAGACCAATACCCTAGGAAAATGACTTGCCGTCTATGAGGAAAATGGATTAGAAAAAGAAGAGACCTGAGGCAGGGCTTCCTATTAAAAGTCTGTTGCCAAAGTCCAATTGAGAGATGACAAGTGTCTGATCAAAGTTGGTAGCCATGTGAGTGGAGGTAAAATATTTTGGGAAAAGTATCAAGAAGACTTGGCAACAGGTTAGACTTATGGGTGAGGAGCATGGTAAATCTTGCAAAAACTCAAAAGATACAAAATATGTGGTCCTTAAAGGAGCCTATAAGGCAGTTGGAGAGACAAGACATACATATTTTAATGCTAAGTAACAGGGGAAGGCAGTGTGAGGTTGACTAAATGTGTCCTGCAGAACTTGGGAAGATAAATTGAGGGATAAAGAACAACAAGTCTGGTCTAAGGATAAGCTACTTATGGTCCTAGGTGAATGTTGGAAGAATTTTTCAATGGGGGGTACCTTATGATTTGAAGTTAGGAGTTAATTGTGATAGACTTTCAATTTTGTTAATTTTTTTACATCACTCAAATTACAACAAATTCTTCGATATCTTACAAGTTCCAATATGGGCAGGGAGGTCTAAAAGCTTGTTTGCTGTTGTTGCTGTGGCTTTTGCTGCTGCTGCTGTTGTTTGTGCTTCATTTTCAAAGAGGACTGATGACATGGGGAATATGATGTCTTGACTTTCAAGTCAATTGGATTTAAGTGAGGCAAGACTGTGCAAAGTCGCCAACCTCATTATCTCCTCCAGAGCCATCTGAGTCCAGTGACGAGATTTAGATCAGGACCAGTGGAGATGGCCCCTGATGCAGTGATGGACTTTGGCTTTTTTAAGCTAAGGTCTCTCCCACAGACTCACTTAAATCCAATTCTATAAAGCACACAAAGGTCAAGTGATTTACTTGGGGTCACAGAGTTTGTAAAAGTTAAAGGTGGGATATAAACCAATGGTTCCTAATCTTCCTGACTCCAAGCTCATCAAGAACTTGATCTGCTAGGTTATAATTAAATTAATAAACAAATGAAGACGTGAATTCACAAATACATGAATGAATGAATGAACAAATAAACAAATGAGTGAATAGATGAATAAAGGAAGAGATAAATAATAGATAAATTAATGAATGGAGTGAATGAATAAATAAATAAATATTTATATGATCTTGGATCCAGGGTGAGAAGAGACCTCAAAGGCCTTGAGAGGACCTACAAAGGTAAAAACCATTGATTCTTGAGTTTGGGGATGTGAGTTAAAACCTCATCTGTGAGGCTTGCTACCAATACATATATATATATATACATACATATATATATATATGTATACGTATGTGAGTATGTGTACATATGTGTTTATCTATCTACCCACCCCAGCAATGCTCTACTTAAAGTAGGCATGTTATAAATCACTCAGTCAGTATAATTGACCATTAGTTATGTGCCAAAATGGGTGCAAGGCTCTCAGATACCAACACAAAAGAATAATAATAACAAAAGAATTCAAAGAATGGATGAGTGAATGAATTAATGAATGAGTAAATGATTTTAGTCATCATAGAAATGCATTTCCTTAAAGTGGGCAGTGCAAGAATTATTGAGGGCAGGTAGATGGCACAGTAGATAGAGCGCCAGGCCTGGAGTTAGGAAGACCTGAATTCAAATCCAGCACTTATTGGCTGTGTGACCCTGGGCAAATCACTTAACGCTGTTTGCCTCAGTTTCCTTGTATGTAAAATGAGCTGGAGTTTAGCTCGTGTGCAGTGGCTGTGGCGGTGGCAGCGGTGGAGCTCAACACGATGTTACAAGGGATGACTTGTTGAGTAACGGAGCGAGCGATTTACATTTGGAAATGAAGTCTCATACCATTTTGTTGGTACAACCTACTAAGAGGCCAGAAGGCCGAACTTACGCTGATTACGAATCAGTGAATGAATGCATGGAAAGAGTTTGTAAAATGTATGAAGAGCATCTGAAGAGAATGAATCCCAACAGTCCCTCCATCACATATGACATCAGTCAGTTGTTTGATTTCATTGATGATCTGGCAGATCTTAGCTGCCTTGTGTGCCGAGCAGACACTCAGACATACCAGCCCTATAACAAAGATTGGATCAAAGAGAAGATCTATGTGCTTCTCTGTCGGCAGGCCCAACAAGCCGGTAAATAATTCAAGTGGCAGCCTTGGGGGGATGGCGGGAGGGCTTGGAAAACAGGTGTGTACAGCGTGCTGTAGTGGGATCTCTGTATTATAGAAGTCCTGTTTCCATTTTGTTACAATCTAGCCAAGGTCAAATGTATTAGAAGATTTTTGTCTCGTTCAATCTGAAGCCCCTGGCCCTCCCTACTTTCTTTTTCTTTTTTACTAAGAAGTAGCTGAAAATTTCTCGTTGGTCAGTTAGCACTTGGTTACAGTTCTTCCAGCTGTTCACATCTGCTTATAATGTTCACTGTATTCACCCTTCTGTGTGAGGATTTTCCAGAATTTAGTTAGGTCCTCAAAATTCAAAGGCTTAGTAGAAAATACAATAAATGTTCTTTAGTTAAAAAAAATAAAAATAAAATGAGCTGGAGAAGGAAATGACAAACCACTCCAGTATGTTTGCCAAGAAAACCCCAAATGGGGTCTAGAAGAGTGGGACATGACTGAAAAATGACTAAATAACAAAAGGCTCCTTCAGGTGAAAGGATTTCCACGAGGGCACACAACCAGTAAGTGGGCAAGTCAGTACTTGAGCCCAAGTCTCCAGACAGTGAGGCCAAGGATGTTTCCACTATACCATGCATGTATAGAATGCTTGCCTCAAGGCTACCCCAGCAGTGGCAGTATTATTTAATCAAATGAAAAGTGCCTCAAGATAATAAAGGGTTGGCTCTCTCTCCTCCCGTTTTCTCTTCAAAAATCAAAATCCTCTTTTATCAATTACTCTCTTTGTTCTTGCTGCTTCTCAGAGAAACCCTAAGAATGACAGTTTGCTAGAAGAGTTACTATAATTTCATCTGCTTACTTCATCTCCCAGTCATCTTTACTTGGCTTCTCTGAATTGTTGTAATACGAAGAAAAGCATAATTTTAAAACCTGTTCTTCCTTCACTGAGTTTCCATTCTATGTGTCTTGGGGATGGGGTGGCAAATAGAACTAACTCTGCCCCAAATTATCTTATTGCTGAGATGGGGGTTAATGCTCCAATGCCATCAGAGGTGAAGTCCATTTGTTTGCTCTGACCCAAATGAGCCTAACTTGGATTCTTTTCCTTGTGTAACAACCTGCTCTGAAGTAAAGTAGGAAAGATAACTTAACGTTCCATTGAGTTGAGGGATGACTTTCTATGTTGGGGAAGGAGGAGGGTTTCTCCATTTTGGGGTCATTAAGAAAGTTCTCCTTAATGAAAAAAAAATGTCTTTGTCCACCAACCTCTACTTTGTTCTCTTTGATTTTCACCATTAGTGAAAATTTTTATTTTATTCAATTAGTTTATTAGTTCTTTTGTTTATTCAATTGAAAGTAGCTCTTTTCCTTATCTTCTGTATCTCTTGCTATTCCCTGTTCCCTGATTACTCTTCTGAAAGACTGAATCTAAGCACTTTAATGTTCACTGGCTCTCTGTTGCCACCAAATACATTCCAAACTACTGGATTCCTCATTCAAATTCCAGATCTGTCTTTCCAATCCTGTTACCCATTATTCGCATTTAAATATGCCACACCCCAGCCACACTAGAACATCTGGCATTCCTCAAACATACTAAGTTTGGTTCTATCACTATGTCTTTGCTCATGCTATTCCATCTGCATTGAACGTGTTGCAGTTACTGTTTTTGGTGTTGTTCCTCATCTTTTTTCTTCCTTCCTTCTTTCCTTCTTTCCTTATTTCTTTCTTTCTTTCTTTCTTTCTTTCTTTCTTTCTTTCTTTCTTTCTTTCTTTCTTTCTTTCTTTCTTTCTTTCTTTCTTTCTTTCTTTCCTTCCTTCCTTCCGTTCTTTCTTTCTTTTTCTTTCTTTCTTTCTTTCTTTCTTTCTTTCTTTCTTTCTTTCTTTCTTTCTTTCTTTCTTCCTTCCTTTCTTTCTTTCTCTTTCTTTCTTTCTTTCTCTCTTTCTTTCTTTCCTTCTTTCTTCCTTTCTTTCCTTCTTTCCTTCCTTCCATCCTTCCTTCCTTCCTTCCTTCCTTCCTTCCTTCCTTCCTTCCTTCCTTCCTTCCTTCCTGACTCCCTCTCTCCCTCTCTCTCTCTCTCCATCCCTCCCTCTGTCTCTCTCTTCTCTCTCTCTTTCTTGTTGTTGTTCTAACTGTTCTTCTCCCTCTCTATTTTTACCATCAGAATCCCACTCATCTTCAATATCTATGCCAAATGCCACCTTCGCTATAAAGTCTCTATTAAACCATACTAGATGGCTTAGTGGACAGAGCATTGGCCCTGGAGTTAGGAAGGCCTGAGTTCAAATGTGGGCTCAGACAGTTACTAGTTTCATAATCCTGGGCAAGTTACTTAATCCTATTTCCCTCAGTTTCCTCATCTGTAAAATGAGCTGGAGAAGGAAATGGCAAACCATTCAGGTATCTTAGCCAAGAAAACCTCCAGTGAAGTCACAGAGAGTTGGGTATGCCTGAAATGACTCAACAACAATACCAAGTGATCACTTCCTCTCCTGTATTTAAAACATATTTTGCTTACAGTTGTTCAGCACAACTCTCATTTCCCCTGTTATGATGTGGGTATCTATGTGCATGTGCAAATATATACTCTTACATGTTCCTACCTATAAACTCTTTTAGTGCTGAAAGATGATCTCCCTTTACAGAGATTAGACATTCAATAAGTATGTTATTTGTCATTAATCTGGATAATTGTAATGAAGATATTATTAGTTATTAACACTGTAGGAAGAATTGGTCCTACTTATCAGAGAGTAGGGTTCTCAGTAGCACATAACAAAGTTAATACATTTGGATGGGCAGACAGTGTATTGTTTTAGAAGGACCCTATAGGGAGGTACCTAGTTAGTGGAGGGCCATCGATTTCCCAAAATGGTGAGGAAGAAAGGCACACAAAGGAATGGAATTCTGTTGAAGACCACTTTTTCTCCTTCATGACAATACCTCAGTTAAATATTTTAAGAGCAGAAAATGTTTAAAGCCATACTAATATTTAGGAAAATAGGAAGATCACAATAAAAACACAATATGTCTTTATTGATAAGAGGTCAGGCATCTTCCAGTGAAATGTACATTAAGGTGAAAATATCATTTCCTCATAATGGCCAAGGGGGGAAAAGACTTTTATGTAAGTTTTTCTAGCCAAAATGCTGCAGACTGAAAATATTATCAAATTTTAAAAAATATAATATTAAGGTGACATGCCATTTTTCAGGTCATAAATCCCTGCTTGTTCAATGTTTCACAGTTTTTATGAACATTACTAAAATGTTCCATCTGTATTGCAAGGGAAAAAATCTTCAATTATTTAAACTGTATTTATAAGACTTCTTTTGTCACCAAATATGAAGCTGTCCCACATTATTGTGGCCAATCTTTTAAACTGTTTTATTACATAAAATTTATTTGAACGGCATAATCTTTGGACTTGAGGACAGAATTTTATCTTAACTTGTAAATAATTCAATTTATAAGTTACATGTATTCATTCATATATTTGATTATGTATTAATACACTAATTTAACATGTAGTTATTTAAAACCTGCTGTGTGCCAGACACTGTACTAAGTTCTGAAGATACAAAGGCAAAATGAAAAAACCCCTACCCTTAAGGAACTTACATTCTAGTGAGGGAATCAGCACATGCACAAATGAATAAATATAAGAAATATTACAAATAAATACAAATAATTTCAGAATGGTAGGGTTCAAAGGATATATTACCTTGGGTGAGTAACTTAACATTCTTGGACCTCAGTTTCTTATCTGTAAAATAAGTGGGGGTGCAGGAGATGGGAGAACCATACAATACCAAATGTCCCTTCTAGGTCTAGTGAGGTGGAGCATGTGGGCTTATTATCACCATTTTAGAGATGAAGAAACAGGCTCAGATAAGAAAAGTGACACTGAATATTAGATTGTTACTTCCTCAAGGGCATGACTATCTTTTGTCTCTCTCTTTTGTATCCCCAGTACTTAGCACAGTACCTAGAGTATGGTAAGTGCTTAATAAATGTTTCTTTTTATTAATTAATTAATTAATTTTTACTTTTCAACATTCACTTCCATAAGCTTTTGAGTTTTAAATTTTGTCACCCTGCCCCTTCCCCTCTCTCTCCCCTCCCCAAGATGGCACGCAATCTGATATCAGTTCTACATATATTTCTATTAAACATATTTTCATTTTGTAAAGAAAAATTAGGACCAATGGGAGGAACTGTGAGAAAGAAGAAACAACAACAAAAAGCGAGCAGATAGTATGCTTCCATCTGCATTCAGATTCCATAGCTTTTTCTCTGGATGTGAATATCATTTTCCATCATGAGTTTTTTGGAGTTAACTTAGATCCTTGCATTGCTGAGAAGAGCCAAGTCTATGAAAATCACTCATTGTACAATGCAGTTGTTATGTGGACAATGTTCTCCTGCTCACTTCACTCAAAATCAGTTCATATAAGTCTTTCCAGGTTTTTCTGATGTCTGCTTGCTCATCATCTCTTATAGCACAATAGTATCCTATTACATTCATTTACCACAACTTCTTCAGCCATTCCCCAAATGATGGACATCCCCTCATTGTCCAATTCTTGGTCACCACAAAAAGAGCTGCTAAAAATATTTTGTACATATGGGTCTTTTCTTATTTTTATGATCTCTTTCAGATACAGCCCTAGAAGTGGTATTGCTGGGTCAAAGGGTATGCACAGTTTTATAACCCTTTGGCCATAGTTCCAAATTGCTCTCCAGAATGGTTGGATCAGTTCACAGCTCCACCAGCAATGCATTAGTGCTCTATTTTCCCCACTTCTCCAACATTTATCATTTTCCTGTTTCGTCATATTATTCAATCTGAGAGGTGTGAGGTGGTACCTCAGATTTGTTTTAATTTGCATTTCTCTAATCAATAGTGATTTAGAGCATTTTTTCCATATGCCTATAGATATATTTAATTTCTTCCTCTGAAAACTGCCTGTTCATATCCTTTGACCATTTATCGTTTGGAGAATGACTTGTATTGCTACAAATATGACCCTGTACTCTATATATTTTAGAAACGAGGCCTTTATCAGAGACACTGGCCGTAAAAATTGTTTCCCAGCTTTCTGTTTCTCTTCTAATATTGGTTGCATTGGCTTTGTTTGTGCAACAACTGTTTAATTTAATGTAATAAAATCATCCATTTTGCATTTTATTATTTTTTATCATTTGTTTGGTCATACATTTTCCTTTCTCCATAGATCTGACAGGTAAACTATTCCTTGCTCTTCTAGTTTGCTTATAGCATAAGCCTTTATCTGTAAATCATGTACCCATTTTGACCTTATCTTGGTGTAGGGTATAAGATGTTGGTTTATGTCTAGTTTCTGACATACTATTTTCTAGTTTTCCCACCAGTTTTTATTAAATAGTGAATTCTTACCAAGTATTTTATTGCAAAAAATAGTTTTGCTTAGAATTAATTCCAATTCAACAAGTAACAAGGATGTGTATGCAAGGCACCTAGTGAAGTCCTTGGGAATAGAAAATCATTAAGTCAAGTCAATAAGCATTTATTAAGCGCTTACTGTAGGTCAGACACTGTGATAGGCACTGGGGATACAAATACAAGCAAAAAGAAAGACAGTCCCTGGCTTCAAGGAGCTTACATTTTAATGGGGGATGACTAAACATAAAAGGCTGAAAAAAAAGAGTTGAGGTCTTGGTGTGGGATCATGGTGGAGAAATAAGCCTGTTGAGTCAGGAGTTGAACCCAGAGAAGAGTGAAGTAGCTGGCCTGGCTACTTTCTTTAAAAAAAAAGTTTCTGGAGAAATTGACCAATCACAAGACAGGCTTCAAGGGTAGAGTAATCTTCTAGGGAAAGAAGGCAGCTAGGGTGGCATGATCTCAAATAAATTGTCCCTATCCACAAAGACCTTACAGTCCGCTACACTGGGGAAGGGTTTAAGCATGTTCAAATAAAAGTAGATAGAAAAGTATATACAGAGTAATGCAAATACCAAGAGGGTGTTAGTGCTGATAATAGAAAAGATCAGGCATAATATGTACTATCTTATTTGGACTAGGTGGCAGGGTGGATAGAGAGCTGGGCCTGGAGTCAGGCCAACTCATCATCTTGAGTTCAAAAATATGGCCTCAGACACTTACTGTGTCTGTGGGCAAGTCACTTAACCCCACTTTCCTCAATTTCTTCATCTCTCAAATGAGCTAGAGAAGGAAATGGCAAACCACTCCAGTGTCTCTGCCAAGAAAACCCCAAAAGGCATCGTGAAGAGTCAGATACAACTGAAAAATGACTGAACGATGGCAAAGAGATTCTCTGAAGGAGGAGTGAATTCCTGACATAGGGAATCATTTGTCCATAGATAAGAGAAGTAGGTGGTAGAATTTCATGCACAAGCAAGGCATTTTAACTGTGATGGAAAGGACAACAAGGGAAGCAGCATGCTACAGAATAAAGAGCCAGAGGACCTACGTTTAAAGCCCCCCTTTTATGTTTACTAGCTGTGTAACCTTGGGCAAGTCATATAATCTCCGTATATGAATAATATTAAACAGAGCCAAATTGTCAAATTATAGCAAAATGGAGAATGGAGTCTGCTATTAACTACTACTGTGACCTGGAGAATGCTGCTTCCATTCTCTGAACCTCAGTTTCCCAATACGCAAAATTAGGGATGTATTAGATGGTAAATGATGTAAGGTATCTTCTAGTTCCCATTCTATGATTCCTTGGCCTTTTTTATATTCTAAGAAAAGCACTAGATGTCCTCTGTTCCATAATTCCCGAATTCTAAATTGAGTAGGGCATCTATAAAACTAAAAAAAGAATAAATTTAAGTGGAACTAAATATAGAAATGGAGTCTTCTGAGATTCTATTGTGCTGGTAGTTTATATGACTCAACTAATTCCCATAGGTTGGCTGTGAG
The DNA here is from genome assembly GCA_028646595.1 of Phalanger gymnotis. Classification (NCBI taxonomy): domain Eukaryota; kingdom Metazoa; phylum Chordata; class Mammalia; order Diprotodontia; family Phalangeridae; genus Phalanger; species Phalanger gymnotis. Next base: position 358,045,275 of record CM053624.1, read on the forward strand.
TCTAATTTTACATCTAGTGACTTTATAGCTGTAAAGCTGATTTCCTAATTAGGAAGAATACTTGCCCATCAACCAGCACACTTGGGGGTAATCAAAAAGAAGGTCTTTGCCATTTTTAATCAAGACATTTTCTTCTTCCCATTTTGTGGTTCGCCCCATACAGCTGCTAAGAAAAACTGGTAGTAATCATTAACACAGTAATGCTCACCAATTCCCAGTAGAAACTGGCCAGGAATGTTGATGTGTAAAATGGAAGGTACCTCAGATGAACTCCAGAATTACCCATCATTCACTGCTGACTAAATCTCCCAGGCATGGGGAAATGATAGAATTTTATTTAATTACCATTTGTTTTTGTTTCACATCAGTGAAAATGATTATAAATAATGTAGGTGAGTAATCCAGCATAGGGAATTTACAGAAAAATGCATGTTTCAGATATTAAATGCTGGCAATTACAGAAGGCTTCATGAGTATTAAAACTATACACTGGAAAGTTAAAGCTTACCCTAAAATGTCCTGGGAAAGAATGCTCCCCTTGTTCTGTAGTTTCTTCTGCCATGCTTTTCCCCTCACTCCTGATTTGAGAGATAATTGGCATGTCATGAAAATCTGCAACTCCTCCTCAGTTTGGGTAAAAAATAATAACAGCTGTCATTGACAGTGTTTCAAGCTTTACAAAGGGCTTTATATATATTATATCACTTGATTTACACAACAGCCTTATTAGGTAGGTACTTTTAACTCAACTTCACAAACATAGAAATTGAGATTGAGACAAATTAAGTGATTTACCCAAGGTAAGGTAGCCAGTATGTGAGGAAGGATTCAAACTCAAGTTTTCTTGATCTGAAATCTCCATCAACCATGACATCTCAATGTCTGAATTTACTTCTTATCTCTATACCCTCAGTTCTTAGTACAGAGCCTGGTATGTAGCAGATGTTTAATAAAGGACTGATGAGTTGAATTTCACACTGAATCAAGGCTCTTGGGAATTCCCTATGAGGTCATGGTGATACATATAGCCAGGAAAATATACACCTCATTCTCTTCCCAGACAAATCATTTCTTACATGTATCTAGCCAGGTTGGCTCAAAATTCTTCAATGGCTCCCAATCTCCAGTTGAATAAAGTTTAAATTTTGAGTTCCTCAAGGGCAAGGACTGGGGATAAAACATAACGTAATAGGTGCTGATCTGAAATGGATGAGGGTTTTTTCTCATCTCTAATTTCCCATACCAACGACATCACAATTCCAATCCCATCTCATCCAAATATTGAAAAAGGCACTAGACTGTTAAAAAGGAAAATGCTTTGGGAATATTAGCTTTGTTACTGGATGTGACCTTGAAACAATCACCTAAGCACTCCAGGTCTCAGTTTGCTCAATTTAAACATTGAGAAGGTTAGACTCGTTGGCTTCTAAGGCCCCTTCCAACTGGAGATACATGATTCCATGACTGAGTGGGTGGAATCAAAGAATTCTTCCTAAGGAGGGGGCAACAAGGGAGAGACAGAAAACTCTAGGAACAGAGTTGTAGTTGTTTGTCCTTTGTTCTTGAAGAGGGCTAATAACATCATGAGGGTGATATCTTGGCTTTCACGTGAATCAGATGGGAGTGAAGAGGAGCTTTACAAAGTTGTCAGCCCCACTCTCTCCTCCAGAGTCATTAAATCCAGTGGCAAGGCAATAGTCAAGATAACTGGGAATGGCCCAGTATGCAGTGCATGATGTTGGCCTTTCTAAATTAAAGTCTTTCCCAGGAGAATATTACAGATGAAGACATGATATGTTAAGGGAATACAAAGTAGTCCAATTTGACTGAAGTATAAAGACCAAGGAGGGCAATGATCCAAGATAAGGTTGAAAAGTTAGAGTACCAGTGCCGGGTACATAGTAGACACTTAATACATATTGATGGATTGATTGACCAGAAAATCAAGGCCTTCCAAAATCTAACACCACTCTAACTTTTCAAGCTTTGTCTGGGATATTCTCTGTTGCAGGGTATCCTTCTTCTCCTTTGTTGCCAACCTCCTCAGGGAGAAATCCTTGATTCCTACTACATCAAGAAGGCCAGTGTGCTTAGATCATAGATGTATGAAGGAGAATAACATGTCATATAGCTGGAAAAGTAGGGTAAAGCCAAGGGTAAAGAGCATTTAGCAAAACTCTCTTTGATCCTAGAAGTCATAAGGAAGCACTGGAGTTCATGGAGTTGGGATGTGTGTGATGTAGTCATAATTGTGATTTTACAATAGCACTTCGATGGCTATATAGAGGATGGATTGGAGAAGAGAAAGACTTGAGGCATGGAGAGCAAGTAAGAGCCTACTGTAGTGATCCAGATGAACTAGAATGGTTGAAAACACCTTCACCTTGAGTCATGGAATCATGTATTTAAAGTTGGAAGGACTTTAAAATCAGCTCATCTAGTCTGACCCCCACATTTGTTAAATTTAGGAAATTAAGGCCTAGAGTGGTTAGGTAATTGGCCCAAGATCACAAGTAGTAAATAACAGAACTGAGCTTCACAGAACATCTTTCTTTGTAACTATCTGGTCCATTTTTCAGTCTTTCAATGAGTTGAGACTGGACTCGTGATGTCATTAGTACAGGAAATTACAGCTGAGAAAACTCCCTCTCCCAGCATAGAAGAGGAACTGTTACGTAACTTTTAATCTTAGAGAATTGTCTGGGTTTCCATGGATTTCCATATTCTCTTGTAAACATCACAAGGGCAAGGAGCATTTTTTTTTACTTTAGGATTATAGGTTTAGAGCTCAAAGGGGCCTAAGCAGTCATCTAGGCAAAACTTCATTTTACAGATGGGTAAACCGAGAGAGTTTAAGGGTACTTACAAACAGTAAGAGGAAGATTCAGGATTAGAACTCAGGTCTTCCAATTCCATATCTAGCATTCTTTCCCCTTTAGGTAATCAATTACTTGTGGGAAGGAGAAAAATCCACAGTTGAGATGTTGAATGCCACCAATTCTGAGACCATTAAAGCCATACAGTGGGAAGTTATGGTTTACCCTAACATGTGAACCATAGCTCCCACAGCTCCTGGTGTAGTGGGCTATGTAGTGGTCTATGTAGTGGTTATATAGTGGTCTACATTACAGCAAACACTCCACAAATATTTCTGAATTGAATGAAATTGATCCCCTTTACCCGAGTCCTGTAAGTCGAAGACACTTTGCTATGTATGTTGTAGATGGGATTCTGGTTTGGGTACGGGTTAAACTGTGTGGCCTCTGAGACCCCTTTCCATTCCTTCTGCAATCCTACAATTCCATGAGTCTAAGAACTGAAACTGGAAGAGGGTTAGAGGGGCTATGACAGCAAAACCTGTCCTCCCTTCCTCCCAATATGATTGCCGATACTGAAAAGTTCTGCTTTTCAGATAAAAAAAATAATTCCCGCCAAATGGTTCTGCACCCTTTGAGAAGGTCAAGTCATCATCTGATGGGGCAGTGAAAGAGCTGTCCTCCCCAGAGGTTTTTCATCTGCCTCTCAAGTAGTGACTTTGTTATTAAGCTTCCTAAGTGCAGTAACTGTTTTTCCTTCTGCATGTATGCACCCAGAACTCAGCATAGTGTTTGGCACATAGTCCCTAATTGAATGTTTTTTTCTTTCATTCATACATTCACCCATTTGTCATTTGTTCGCTCATCTTGTGCTTACCTTGACATTGTTTTAGTGTATATTTCAAGTAGGCAAAAGTGCCTGACAGCTCATAGGATTCGATAATATTCTTCTCCACTCATTTAAAAAGGTGTCATGTACAAGAGGGGTTTGATTGATTGAGCCTTGCCCCAAGGTCAGAATTAGAAGCAATGTGTGGAGGCTGTGAACAGGAATATACTTCTCATTCTCTCTAACACTCCTCCAATATGCCTTATTGCTACTTCTTAGTCTTCTTTGCTGGATCATTATCCATGTCACCTACTTACCATGAGTATCTCTCAAGCCTCTCTCCTGGGCCCTCCTCCCTTTTGCCTCTCTTTTGCCTCTCTTGATGGCCTCAATAGCTCTGACTTGATCATATCTTCAGTCTTTCTCCTTAGCTCCAGCCACCTATTGGACATTTGGAACTAGTTATCCTCCAGGAATCTCAAACTCACTAAGTCTCAGATAGAATTCATTGTCTTCTTACCCTGCCAAGATTACTCCTATTGTGAACTTCCTTATTTCAACTGAGGCAATCAGCATCCTTCTAGTTAACACAGATTCACAAACTTAAAGTCATCTTGGACTTCTCATTCATTCTCACCTCTCATCAGTTATGAAATCTTTTCAGTTCTACCTTTACAATACATCAAATCCTTCTCCTTCCCCATTCTCCAATGGCCACCATTCTAGTTCACCTGGATCACTACAGCAGGCTCCTACTTGCTCTCCATGCCTCAAGTCTTTCCCTTCTCTAATCCATCCTCTATATAGCCACCAAATTACTATTGTAAAAGTGCAGTTTTGACTACATCACACACACCCCACTCCATGAACTCCAGTGTTTCCTTATGACTTCTAGGATCAAAGAGAGTTTTGGCAAATGCCGTTTACCCTTGGCTTTACCCTACTTTTCCAGCTGTATGTTGTTACTCTCCTTCATACATTCTGTAATCCAAGCACACTGGCCTTCTTGATGTTCCTCACACGTGACATTCCATGTGCTCTATTTGTTCAGCTATACCCTCATGCCTAAACTCACTCGGACCTCAGTTTCCCCTATCAGAACCTTTTGTTTCCTTCCAAATTTAGCTCAAGTGTCTCTCCTTGGATGAGATCTTTCCTGATTCTTCCAATTCATCATTGGCATCTTTGTTCCCTCATTCTCACTCGCCTCCTCATATTCACTCCATTGTCAGGTCTTCTCATTTCTTCTTCATGCTATCTCTTACATGCATCTACGTCTCTCCACTCACATAGCCACCAGCCTCATGCAAGCCCTCATCACCTCATGCCTGAACCATTGCAATGGCAGGCTGATTGGTTTCCCTGACTTAAGTGTCTCCTCACTCCTTTGCCTCTAGTTATCTGGCAAGGTAATCTTCCAGAACTGGTCTTATCTATGGCACACTCTATCTCAATCAACTCTAATAATGCTGTTACCTTTAGGATCAAAGAGGAAGTCCTTTATTTGGCTTTTAAAGCCCTTTACAATGTGGTCCCTTCTTGCCTTTCTGGTCTTTTTACATTTTATTCCTTTCCACATACTGTATGACCCAGAGGCTTTCTTGCTGTCCTTCACATATGACACTCCATCTCCTGACTCCATGCCTTTTCATTCACTGGCTCTCCCCAAAACCTGAAATGCTTTCTGCCATTTTCTCTACTTCCTGGTTTTTTCAAAACTCTACTCAAATCACATTATGCACTAGGCCTTCCCTAGTTCCCTTCCCCCACCCCCACTATTAGGACTTTTCTTCGAAGGACACTTTCTATTAGTCTTGTACATCTCTTACATGTCTTATCTGCCCCCCACCTTAGAATGTGAGCCTCTTGAGGGAATGGAATATATGTTTTCTCTTCTTTGTCTTTTCTTCTTCTTTTTCTTCTTGTTTTTCTTATTTCTCTCTTCCTTCCTCCCTCCCTCCCTCCCTTCCTTCCTTTCTTCCTTTCTTTCTTTCTTTCTTTCTTTCTTTCTTTCTTTCTTTCTTTCTTTCTTTCTTTCTTTCTTTCCTTCTTTCTTTCTTTCCACTGTACCACCTAACTGCACCTTTCCATTCTTTTATATCCAGCACTTAAACTTACTAAGTGATTCTTGACTTTCATTGATTTTCCACCTACAAATTATTTATTTCATTGTCATTGAATGCCTTTGAGGT